>CM074201.1:28402476-29602476 GCA_037179385.1 Holothuria scabra
TAGCAGAAGGATAAATAGGTATGTTAAAACAAGTGTTACCGCTCAGTATACCAAGCAAGATTGAAATCAACGGACAAATGCTATTGTAAAAGACCGATATTCAATAAAAAAAAACATTTTCTGAGGAATGCCACAAAGATGAAGATGTCATGTTAATTACTTTAAGAAAAGCATCATACAGATGGATGTTCAATATAACAATTATTTTACTGCAGGTGGATTGCGCAATGAATCAAAAAATTTAATTCCTGAATGAAACTCAAATTCAATGACATAAATAAGATTTTTTTCGAGACATTTGTGGCAGAGAAAAGGCCTGTAATTAGCCCCATGCCAAATCAGAAAACAGAAGCAGTTTGAAAAATAACAATCTGGAGACCATAATCAGTTTTCATCTAGGGATCAATAGCGTCCAAAGCTAACCCTTTCTCTTTAATGTTTTAGTGAAACAGTCGTTTATACGTCACAATAATGGACAAATCTATTTACAGAAATTACCCTGAATAGTCTTTAGCAGCAAATACGACCGTCAAACACGTTAAAAGAAGGAAAACCTTCATGCTGGCTTCTCGTATCAAACAGCACAAGTTCTGACTACTTTCTTCCAGACTTATTACAAAATAGCCTATGTATGAACCCAATAGTCCTAGCTGAAATACGCCACCGAAGTGTGTACGTGCCATTTTGCAAGAGTTACATAACATCGTACCTCTCCGGAAATGAAAGAAGCAGTGTCTATTACCAGACTTAGACTTAAGCAATGCATGATACAAGTTGTTGGGTAGCCTTTGGCAAATTTCACTTAAATCCCGCACTTGACAATTGGCGCAGCCAAATATTGCATAAGGGACTTAGGCTAAGTTTACCTTGAAACAAAACAGAAGGAAAAGTGGTTTACACGCTTTAAACACCATGGGACTCCAGTTGTACAAAATCTACCCAACAATGGCACCTACAAAACTCCATTTAATTTGGGGACGCATATGCAATATTTGCTAAAAAGATAGTACGACACAAGCAAAGCTAATGTAAGTAGCCTTATCGTATGAGAAGTTAACAGCTGCATGAGTTATAAGGCTGCAAACTCATTCTAAAGGTTATTCATAATTCTTCGAAAAAAGAGCTGTGCCGCATTTGCTTTGTGAGATATACAATTCAAACTACCTCATTATCATAATATATTCTAAATTTAACAAAGAGGTAAAATGTTACATCGGACCAGACGCCAGTCAAAAATGGGACCATGCATAATATACCTTTGCTGTAGTACTGTAGTTCTCAAACGACATTTGCTACGACTAAAACTACCCGTCTCGAAACAAATCAAATGATTCCACGTTCTTCCCTTGTCTTAATATGCATAGTAAAACATTGGCCTACGCTAGTTTGACTAAGGCGACTTCAATATATTTTAATTCGAGTATCCGTGACCTAAATAGTCGCTACTCCTGTTCGGTATTGGTTTAAATGACGTTATACTTTTGGCTGAGGGCATTGAGGGTGGTCGAGGGTATTCCTTCAGTGGATGTATAGCTTTCTCGAGAAGCAGTTTATAGTTTGGTTTCGCCGAACGGCTCCTTGCAATAAAGTCGGGAGGACTTCGGAAAAGTACTTTTGGCTAAGGTCATATGAAGTATCTGCTCTTTTCACCGCAGTCTAGAATGGATAAGTCTACATACAATTCCTGGACAGACTAATGATGTAAATGGTCTGAGGGCTGTGAGGTTGGTCAAGTGTTGCCCCCTTCTGTGTACAATGTTGTTCAGTAGACGTATAACAGCTCCTTTGGGAAGCAGTTTAAAGTTTGGTTTCGCCGAACGGCCTTTTGCCTGTAGAGGGTCCATACTTAAGAAAAAGTACATACTTGCCACCAACATATTTATAAAGTTGTATTTTGTTTATACGCATTTAAGTGTGTAAATGAAACATGCAATGAATGACATATACCTGTTTCACTAACATGGAAATACCCAAGTGGTTACATAATAATGTTAATGTATACGTCTACCGCCATCGACAAAGGATATTTGATGGGCAGCATCCCAGTAGCTAAGCTTTATTGGCGGATTAATCTGAAATAACAAGTTCTGTTTTCACAATGGATTTTCTACTTCAATCTGGACAACTCCTTTTGCAGAACTTTTTGCCTATTTTGACAAAATTATAGCCCTATACGATATCTCCATACGCTATTTCATGAGAAAAGGACCAACTCCTTGTCACACATGCGACAAGGAGTCAGGAAATATTTAAAAAATGATATTTTCTCAGACAAGGACAGACTACTTTTCGCAGGTGCGACAAGTAGTTGGGATGAACGCACTAACTACTTGTAACACATGTGACAAGGAGTCACAAATTTCCGGCAAAAGCGGCACTCTCTCTGGGTATTTTCGACATGGATCCCAAAGAAAAAAACATTTCTGATGAAAATGGTGAAAATACCTGGAATTTGGAAATCCATCTTGAAAATTGCAACTTGTTAAATGTGGACTTTGATATGTGTTATTAGATTTTTCAACTAGCAATCTGTCAAAGGAGAAGACGGATAAGGTTTTAACAGGTCCACTCTATTTTAATACCTCCAAAAATCATTGGTTGTTAAGCTCACAAAAATCATGTTATTCGAAGTTTTGATAATTCCACGGGTCTCGTTGCTCCAATGAGAAGTAAACTTGCACTCCCTTCAAGCGCAGGTGTATGCGTAATGCGTAAAGGTTTATAGTGTGTGCGTAATACGTACAGGTTTATTGTTCGGATTTTTCGGACGCTCAAGAGAACAATCAGATTGTCTGAATATACGTTTGTTGGAATTTAAACGGCTGTTTAACAATGTAATTTTAACACGAAAGAAATTTAATGAGTAGATGGAGTTACCAAACTCCTTGTATTTTTTTTTAAATTACAAGACGTATTTATCCAGTGACGTAAGAAGGGGGCAAATGGGCCAAGCTCACCCCTTACAAACCCCTTTTTTATACGATCCTTAAAATACGCACTTAAGTAACACAGATTTTACTTCTAAAGGTAGCATGAGTGGAACTGATTGCATTCAACACGCCCCTTGTCTCTCCAGAGTCGATGGGACAGTTGAAAATGGAAGGAGTTGGAAATACTTCGAAGGGGAGGGTACGTGTCAAGGATCATGATGGAAACTTGGAAGATTTTAGAACACGAACAAACTTTCTCCCCTCCTCCTTGGGCACAGGTCTGTGTAAGTCGCATTTGAAGTCGTGATATTGATATCTATGGGGTATATGACGATATCTCTGAGAGCATTTATTACCCTTAATTAACTTTTGTCATTCTCCCTATGTCATTCGGCCGATCCGAAGAAAATGCGTTTTAAAATAGAAGAAACTTTGGTTCAAGAAGATATGAGGATAAATTTATTACACACATTATGTATAAATTTTATCTTCATAAGTCTCAAGAGGACTTTAAATGCCTTTTCTTTGAACGTTGTTTAGTGTTTTAATAATTGAAAATTAATACCTTGTAGTGAATAGATGGGGTTAAAAACAAATGGCCAGGTCTTCGTTACAAAATGATGTTATAATTAACAAAGTTGGGACATACTAGCATAAATATTATTTTCATTAGTTTTTAAAACACTGTGTTCGATTAGGAAGACACATTTCCTCAATAATCTGTATTTCAAGTAAAACAATATCAAGTTATAGAGTTGAAGACTTACTCTGTGATATTGCAACATCGATGTTCCCTATGCCAAGTCCCAGATGTGTTGCGGCTAAAAAAGCCCCTTACTTGGTGTTGACGTCATAGGTTATCTTAGTAATCGCATGAAGGTATTTGTCCATGGTTAAAGGTCTCATTTGTTGGTTCTTGAGGGATTCGTGATTCACCAGCAATTGAAAAACTCGGTGGCGATGCAAAAGGAAAAAAAAACAGCAAAATCAAAAGCAGTATTTTTCAAAGTAAATGGAGGAAACGAATCTCTTTCTTACCGGATTACAAGAACACAGGTCTTTGTTCAAACTTTTTATTGAAATAGAATTAAATTCTAAATTTGAGGACCAAATAAGCAATCGATATGGTAACCTCCGGCCCTGGTTCCGTTTGATTTGTTTTCCACCTGTAATTTATGGTATTAAAGTCACTATGTGGGTACGTCGGTATCGAAGGGGACCGGGGAGAAACATTTATGAAGAAACCCCAAGTTTAAAGTTGCCATTAACCTATTCGACGCATTTTGAAACATAGTCCATAAAGCCATTCGCCCGTTTGGGAACATTGATTTGTATACCCTGGAGGGGAATCTTTTATAAAGCATCAATGTGAACTGAAAACTCTACTTACCTTTACGCAACAAAAGTTTTTGTGAATGTGCTCACCTGCAATGACCTTGTTCTTACGTTTAAGTTGGGGGCTACTTCCATTCTCAAAGTTGCCCAACCCTTAGAATTTTATCGAACAAGCTACCTCGTTTTAAAGGGGTAGCACAGTGACAAATTCCCCTTTCATACTCGTGCAAAATCTTTGGAATCTGACTGAAAAGTACTCTAGTCGTGCTTCCATAGCACAGGCAAATGGGTGAGGTTAAATGGAGTTTTACGACCCAGTTTCCAACCAATTGGTTCAAGTCGAGCCTGCCACGTGAAACTTGTGAAACTTTTGACGCTAATGGGAAAATTCAATACTTTTGTTTGCGTGAACAAAACATCTGTCGGTCGCAGTTGAAGACCAATAAAAAACATTTCGGTTAGTCGCTTAATGAAAGAAGTTTTGTATGTGTGTGAAATCCTCGAGATACTTCAAACCCTCTTCCTTTGAAACAATACCAAAGGTATTCAAAAACGCATTTCCTTTCCTTTGTTTTATTAAGTTGTTGAAAATTATCTATAATCCATACGTCAGTTTGCTTTCAAAACCAGCCGCACACTTCGTGACCTTCGTATGCCGATGCAATTCATGTCGAATGCTCGTCCTCGATACCCGTGCATGGATCTACGTCTGCGGCAGGCTACCTTTTTTTTATTAAGTGTAATTTCCCCAATTGCAGAAAATCAAAAGATTTCAGTCTTTTCGACCAGAGTTTGCACAGCGGCAAGGTTGGGAGCCTGAGTTAAAGCACAAGTTGGGAACAAAAAGAACGGTTGTGCTGTTTGATCCTGCATTTTGAAGCGATCCATCCAAACCTACCTAACCGGTCTTTAAATAACTGAATTGAGCATCACTTTACAATACACGTTGAACATATGAGGTAAGCCAAAAAGATGTTTGTACTGTACAACTACCGAGAAGTCTCATGATTTTCGACAAAAAATTTAGGACCATGTGTCATATTTTGTTTTAATCTCAGTTTGCATTGAGGGGTCAATGAAATCCCCTCTCCGCTCCAAAGGAGGTTTGTCTTAGATTGTAGGTCCTCGTCGTAAAGTGACATGAGAACCTCTTATGGCAAATCATCATAATATTAAGTACTGAAAAAATGCTACATGTGGGAAACATTCAAGTAAAACAACAATTTTATTAAACATTATTTGTAAAATAAAAAATATTAATTTCGTATCAGTGCTGGTGACTTTCATTTCATGGAGGCAACACACACGACTACGCACATAAACAAGACGAAGACAGTGTGAGCATTATTAAACACGCATGCATTCATAGTAAAAGGTTTTGCTTTAAAGAAAAATGAAACATTTATCACGAATAATTTCATGAACCATTATTTGTTTACAGAAATTTAAAATGAACACGAGTGAGGTGACTGGAAAATATCCATAGCAGTTGCAACTGGATGTAAATATAACAAGAAAAAATGTTTAATTTTAATCAAGCGAGTTATGAAAAGTTAAACTTGGACTAGCAAACTCCTGTGGCATCCAGAATACCATAGGTTGCAGAACAGAAACGACATCAATTTCCATGTTGCTTACGTGAGTGATTTGCCGATCTGGTGTTAAGGAAAAATCAAGTCATTAGTCAGAACTGATGACCGTAACTCTTTCCGAATCCTTCCTAAATCACCCTTTGTTTATGAAACGCTCGATGTGATAAAAAGACTATTTCGACACTCGAGACCATCTGAGTATCTGTCGTATGTTCAAGATGAATTGTTATGGGGCTTACTCATCATTATACAATTAAAACGGCTCCCTGTTGAACTAATTTGAAGTAAACAAGTGTTTTAAACACATTTGCTGTGTATTAATTGAATTATGTAAATTTAATACAATCGTGCAGTTTACCATGATGAATGTGTATAGAGGTTTATAACCTTATCAACCTCAAAATGTTCTTACCTGGGCACTTCTCGGGACGACATTGAATAAGACTGTCCTCTGTAAATATCACATTATCGTAAGCTGAACCGATTTCTCTTTCACTTTGAGCAAACTTGGCGGTATAGTCAGGATCTGCACCTGGATTCTTTCGGAATTCAACACAAAGATATTGGTATTTGCCGCAACCAAGTTTTTCAAACACCACTGGTGGCGTCTGAATGCCATTGATGACCAAAGGTCCTCCAGGAGGGAGGTTGGTAGCCATCTGTGCGGGAGTCAGAACCTGGTCAAAACTAGGGGTCTGGCGGTCGTTGCCTTCGGGATCGGAAGCCACGAACACAGACATTTCGTAAAGATCATCACCTGTCAGGCCTCTGCTGTCTGGATCCACCTCTATCGCAGCATTGATTGTAAGTGGTACAGGATCCCCAGGAACATGATCTGGAACCTTTCGGTCCCAAACAATACCATTGAAGATGACACCTGAATTTGCCAAAAATGAGGGTAATGCTTGATTGCTAAAACAGTGGAAACGTTTTTGGGAGCATACTGTAGGGCCAGCACTTTACTCGTGTAGGAACCTATTCCCTGCGCAAGTTACCTTCACTCCCACACACCATTTGGATTTACTATAAAAATGAAACAGACAGACACAACATAGACCATTTTCTAAATATTAATTACTATGGATTGTGAAACAGATTTTTGGTTCTCGTAGTTTTTGTCAATGTCATTCTACCGTGGCCGAAAACTACAAACACCAAAGCGTTGACCCACAATCCTTTCTGGTTGTAATTTGGGAGGGCATATGAGTCAGTCAGTGAGTCAGTCAGTCAGTCAGTGGGTCAGTCAGTGAGTCAGTCAGTCAGTGAGTCAGTCAGTCAGTCAGTCAGTCAATCAGTCAGTCAGTCAGTCTGTCAGTCAGTCAGTCAGTCAGTTAGATGCATTTTTACGGCCTAGTTCCCAACCTATTGGTTCAAGTCTAGCCGGCCAGGGCCTTTTTCCAGTTGTAGCTCACTGGCTTGTTTTTCTTACTCCATTGCTTATTTAGAGCATCACACACAACGGCAGTAGGTTCCATTTTTAGAGTCTTTGGTATGACTCGACCTGGGAATCGAACCCGGGCCTTCCGTGTGAGAGGCGGATGCTCTGCTGCTAGGCCAACACTCATTGAAAAGAGCATATGAGAGTGAAAGATATAGGTTCCTTCATCCTTATTCATTGGAAAGTTGAGCACTATTGAAAAGTAGAGAAAATTGTATTTAAGTGGCCACACTGCATTCAAAAACTGAATCCTACAATTAAATGTTTTAAGCAAAACACATCCTTTTTGAGTACTAACCAATAACTTTTTAAATGACCAAGATTGGGAAAATCAGTTACATTCGGTACCAGAGAACGTTTCTTAATTTCAACGTGGTAATTTTATTCTAAAATCAATGTCATTTCCTATAGTTCAACTAATCATTCCCTTAAAGGGAAAATACAACTACCCGAATTCAATTAGGTTAGTAGACTAAACCGTTTCTTAAATGGCTCCTAGGAGTCACGTTTCAACATCTGTTTCTCCTCAAATATTGAATTTAATAGGAGTAAATGCTTAGATTACCTTGAATATGCAATATTAAAAACGTAAACTAATATTAAAGAGACTTGAAGGGGAAATTAGAATAAATTTGTGAGATTTAGTTGTTTAAAATAAGTCTGGACGACTGCTCTTGCCCTTAAACTCCACAAAACAGAGGGTAAGGGTACCGTACACCATGAAAAACTTCCATTCTAAATGAGTTCCAATCTTAAAGTTTCAGCCGCATATATACTTTTTATATATTTTAAGTGAAATGAATAATCTCACGAACCATATTTGATTCAACGCACACTTAATTGGCTGTCGAACCCATTTACCTTCACAATATTTAGAGAAATCGACGCACTCCACAAAAGGATCCTGGGTTGGATTTGTACCGAAAACATAATCTAGAGAGGCACCTTCATTTTTCTTCAGTTCAAAGCAAATGTAAGGAATATCACTGCAAACCACTCCAGTCAAATCTGTTTGAAATTCAATCCCGTTGAAGGCCAAGTTTTCGTCAAGAATAAGATCCTGGTCTTGCTGGGACGGATTCAAAATTTGAACTTGTTCTTCGATTCTAGGACCTTTTCCATTTGCGCGCTTATTGAAGAAAGTTCCCAGTTCCCAAAGACTTGAACCAGGGACACTTGTAGATAAGTCTTTGTCTGTTATGGCGTTGAGGTCCATTCGAATGGTATTATATTTATCTTCTATGGCAGGAAATTCACCAATAAGATCAGGAATAAGGGTACTGAATATTGCACCTGTTTTGAGACCGCATAATAAAATTTTGTCAAAATTATCACATGAAACGTTAAAAAAAGTCTTCATTTTTTGAACTATACCGCCGTAACAAAGTTTAAAAAGTTACTCCAGGGGCCAAACTCCCATGATCACATGACTTTTATTTTCTGTTTTTTTTTTCTCATTTCGAATGGTAGATGACACAGAACTTCGTGAAATCATCATATGTAAAAAAATGAAGAGCAAGCCCTGATTTACACAATTTTTTACCTTCATTTTAGCTTTTTTTCTAACAGCCACTAATCTGTTTGTCAAAATGTAACCACTATCCTAATTTCATGGATGGAAGCCTTCCCCCTTCTTAACAATATTGTTATCAAGAAAACAGAAGTTCGTACAAACCCAAAAAAGAAATTAAAGATTCGTACATAGAAGAATGTTAAAGAATACTTTGCTACTTACAAGTTTTCTGCTAGAACGAAAAATTTGGAATTATCAGCCTGATTGTGGGCAAAATACACACCACGCGTGGCACAAACATTGAACACAATACATTAATTGAAAACAATTTACTTGGGGAAAGTGACAGTTTAGGGTATGGGCCTTTTTTTAACCCTATTCCCTATTAACTTTCCTAGTTGCACGGATACAGTTTAAGTCCGTCGATTCAGGGGAGGATGGACTTAAAGTTGTGAAAACTTTTTACAAATCACTTATCACAGGATGACAATGAATTTAAAGTCGCGAGAATGTCATGTTCAGTCCCAATTGGAAGAAAGGTATCTTGGCGTGTTGCGCCCTTAATACTTTTTATCAGAAGTTAGGCTATTGCTCTTAAAGATGCCACGCTGACGCATGCATTTTGCATAAATATCGGCTGCAATGACTATATCCTAGAAAGGGGCTTGATTGGACAGGTATTTCGATCCGACGGACTTTCATCTCCCTTTGCTACACCCATTTCTTAGTCATTCTCTGGACACTTATTTTGTAAAGCTGATAAATCGTCTTCCTCAGACCTAGGCTTTCAAACTGCGGTCCCACTACCACATGTGCTGATACTTACGAGCAGAACATTCTTGAGGTTTACATTTAACAAGCGAGTCTCCGGAGGAGCTAATCAGGTCCGAATCAAATTCCATTGTGAAATCTGGATCGGGAAGATCCCCCTTCGTGAACTCAACACAAACGAAAGAGGCTGCGTCTGTGCATCCGATGGTTCCAATTTCGAAGTTTGTTCTAATATCACCTATTTCAACATTTGAGCCAGTTTTGGTTGTTGAGGCTCTGTTCTCATCGAGCGTCTGATAAACTTCCCCTATCCTTGTTCCTGAACCATCTTCATTCGGACTTCCAAAGATTCCAACTCTCCAGAGATCTTCTCCCTTCCTGTTGGCTGAATCGTCTGTGAATGTTGCATCTATGTCAAAGATAATCGGAGTTGGGACGCCGTACACAGGATCCGGTGCTTCTAAATCCCAATCTAAGCCAGTCGCTGTCAGACCTAAGGAATTAATGAAACGAAAAACGTAGGTAAAGAATTTTGAGTACGAAAGATCGGTATCAATGGTAGGTAGAGGTGTGTGTTGTACCGATTTTCGGGGGTTTCCGCCGGTTGGACCCAGACCAAGTATAATAATACTCTTTTCCTAAAATTTCCCTAACCAAATTCCAAAGCAGAAGTTATTACTTTGTAAAGAGCAGGGGAGATAGGATTACTCACAATTTGTTGTACCATCTTATCATCAAAATCAAATATTACCTTTGCATTCGCCGAGGGGTATGCAATGGATAAGCCGCTCCCTTTCGTTGTCAACGGGTTGGAACGTAAACGACAGATCGTAGATAGGTCTGGGGTTTTCTCCTTGGTCAAATTCGACGCAAAAGTACTTGTAGTCATCGCAAGTACCTCCTCTGAAGTCCATTGTGAACTTCAGTTTATACCATTCCCAAGGAGGGTAGTTTGGCTTGTTATATTCTTGAGCTGCATCTTTGTCGGTGAAGACATTTTCATCAATAGAAAATCTTTCTCCAGAGCCATCTTCGTTTGCACTTACCCATGCAGCTAGTTTCCAAAGACCTTCACCACGAATAACCCTTGTAGTTCTCTTCTTGTCTACCGATATGCTTAAATCAAATTTAATCTTTTTCTTCATGCCTTCATAAAAATCGAAGGGGTTTTCATAGAGAATTTTTGTATCGGAAACGTACATTCCTGTGAAAAGATAAAAAGAAATACAATTCCCCTTTTCCAAGGCGAACCCATTGAGGTTTCACAGAGATACTACACGAACAAAAGGATAAAGTGACTAGGAACAGTTGATATAATACAATTTTAAAGGCAGTGTGACATGTCAGCAAAATGACTTCACTTGGTAGTTACAGAGTAAACTTTCGTATGAGAAAAACCGTTGGAACTTTTTCAATATCTTTTATGGTTTTCCTCTTCAAAATTTGAATGTTTCTAAAGCAACTTGTTGCTTATGCAAAAATAATGACGTGGAGCGTTTGCAAAGTGTTGACATTTTTTTTTGTTCACCCTGTATTAATTATCTCTTAATTACTCAGCAGACAGTTTATGATTGATACTGAAAATTTCAAGGACACAAAGTAAACTTCCAAAATAAAGCCTTCTGGACAGACTGATGTTACAACTGTCCTTGAAATAGAGATTGCAATAACAAAGGATAACATAAGCCACATATGGCATGTCCCTCTAATGAAGACACAATATTTGCATACTGAGGTGATATTTATTAATGATGGAGTGCAAACCAAAAATTGCCCAGTGAAATGGGCAATTTTTTAACGGCTTTTTATGGAAATTGTGGCTATTTTCTTGGTTTTTGATGCTTTTTACATCAAATACCCAATTTTGCCAGTTTCATGTCTTACTACCTTTAAATGACACGCTATTGAACACTACACCAGTCCTAGACGGGAGTGCGTAGAGTATAATTTTATGTGATATGTTAAAGACGTGTTTAAAGTAGAAGATAAAACAAATTCAGCTGTAGCCCAATGCAAATTTGCTTTTTCTATTATTGACAATAATGCAGTCATCATTAGACAAATACAAAAACAAAACACTTTCAATAGAGTTTTTTTCAAAGATAACTCTCTGATGCTCATCCAGCTTTAGCCGAAAAGCTATAAGGAAAGCTCTTATCTTGGAATGACACATATCTGCAGATCTTGTGATATGCACGCATTATTTGCCGTCAATAGATCTGTGCAAACGATGTCATAGTACATGAGAGGAGTCCTCTAATAAAGAATAGCGCATATTTCAGCAACACTTTCGCGAAAACATACAGGCAGCAAACTGGTGCACCGGTATTCCTAAACAATGTCCACGTCGTGCGTGTATATCTTGAACGTGACGTCGTGTGACAAAATGAATTCCAACCCAGTTCGGTGCCTGGGTAACTTCAACAAAAAAAAAATTAAAAAAATAATTTTTGCGTATTGTTCATCGATTATTGTACCCACTTACTAATAATTTTCCATATGAATTTGAAAAATCAATAAACATATCTCATGGCAGAAACACGATTGCAAACAAACAAACAAACAATGATATAGTTTGTTTGTGTCATTTGATGAAACTGAAACAAATTAACAGAATGACCTCACAACAATTTGGTAAAGATACCCTAGTACTACATGACCTGCAGTAATTCTTTTCCTTGGTAAGAGTTTCGCTCTTCATGCTTCATTAGCAGAATTTCACGTCCACTAGGCTGTAATAACCTAGTAACGGCCCGTAAAAGATAGAGCTGCGTAACCTGCGTTGAAAGCACTATAGCTTATTTCCATTGTGTAGGGGACATGTCATCATAATAAAAGTTAAAATCTCTTCCGGTAAAACACTTCTCTGCTTTGATGGTTTCTTATAATATGCCTTCCATAGAACTGCAGTTAAAGCAACTTTCCTCTCAGACTTAAGTGCTTGATCTGTTGATAGGCTACGGAAGCCGAGAACGGCGCGGTAGGGAGAAAACGAAAGTCGATTTCTTTGTACCAAAATTTCCAACAAAAAAGAAGAGGGCGTAACTCAAGGTCGTTTTGTTATAGCATGTAAAGTATTGAGGACGAGTCTCAATGCTACTACGAAACAGAGCCTTTCAGACAAGCATAATATTATTAGCTCCGTTTATTCTACCGTTTATAGAACAAACAAAAAAATCATGAGAGATAGAGGGGAAAAGTTTTTATGTATTTAGTCCGGAGAGCACGGGACCTGAGGGTTAACAAAAACTATTCCAGGTTACGAATACATGCAATGTATTCGAAAAAAGGTTTACAGTACTCCTTTTTTGATCGAGTACCGGGTACTCATTTTTCGAGAGTCATCATGCTAATGACAATCATTTTAGAAGAGACCTGGCGAGACTTTTTGCTTACCCTTTAGACTGAGCGTCCCTATGGGCTGGGGGGTTGTAGAATATGACCACTGTTTTTCCCGCCTATCGGGAGCCGGCTAAAGGTAAAAACAAAATGGAACTTGAACCATACTGAAGAATAAATTTTAACTTTTGAACTTTTCATCGCGTTGACTGACACTATATAACACATTCGTGTCGGTGTGTCGTTAAATGAATATCCCGGTGTCAATTTCAATAGGTCTCAAATAAATGAAAATAATTTTGAATTGCACTTCCTTAACCCAACATCATATCTTGTTCATAGCTCAAGATAATTATGTTTCACAGTAGGTTAGCTTTGTCAAAAATAGACTCCTAGTTGATCCAAGGTTGCAAAATGTGTTCTTAATAATTAAAGTAACTGTAATTTGACCTCGAAACTTCACACCAGTGGAGCATTGAATATTATTTCTTGGCGGTTGACCTGAAAATTTTGTGAGCACAAAGGTTGCAGCTTTAAAATTATTTACATATTCCTTTTGCATGTATGAACATTACATGAAAATACAAAAAATGCTCAATTAACCCTTTACCGTTGTTTGGGTCCTTTTGGAACTATACGGAGAGCGCGGCTGTCACCCATCTTTACTGTTTCACGCGGAGCTCGAAACTGCGAGTAGCTACCCGAAAATTCGGCCGCAACATCGAGAGAGACAATAGTTTAAGGTCACGGGGTCAATAGCCTACGGACGCTGATGCGGGGCGTGCTACGTCCGCTTTTCCGCCCACTCCCGAGGCGCGCAAACATGCCCCGATTGGAGCACAACTGTAAAGAGTTAATCTGCCGGTATGACATCACAGATTCCTTACAATGCAACGTGTTACTGTGGTTTGAATATTTTCTTTAAAAAGTCATAACTTCTGGACGCAACATACCATTAAGACGGGCTTATTACCAATAAAGAGAATAAAAACATCTTAATTTGTTAAAGCTTTTGAAAATTGTCACCGAAATATACCTTTAAATTCAATCCAACTAACTACCTAAATATAACCAAGGTCTCACAGTTTTCTGCACGTAGGCCAAATTCATTATTTTAGAGATTTATTTGGAGATTGTTGGGGTATGCGCTTTCCCGGTTGAAAAAGAGAAATAGTTGGAATGAAAATAAAGAAAGGGAGAAAATGAAAAGCTCTGTCACAGAAGGAAAATCATTTATCTCAATCATAAGAGCTCTGGTTTGCTTGCTTATAACGTGACCTATAATTACTATCATACTTTGACCCAATCGGAGCTTGTTTTAAAAGGATTCCGTATTCGCTTGGAGGATGAAATTGAGAGGAATTAATATTCAAATAAATGAGAGACCTACATAGGTATAGCGCGTTAGGTACAACCTTACGACCATTATGGCTGACAAGTAATTCAACATGTTAACAAGCGTGTGTGCGTGGCTTCAAAGTCCCACCCCCCCCCCCACCTTGAAGAAAAATAAAAACGAAAAGAAAGAAAGGAAACAAAGAAAAGACTAAGGAAGGTTTGGAAAAAAGAAACAAAACTTGTAACCAATAATTTTTTGGTTAATGTAACCAAAGAAGACTGGTCAAAATTAAAATTTTATATTGGACCACAGTTCAAAATAATTCATCGATTTTACCAGTGTAATTTTAATTTTGAACCCTATTTCCTGGTTATTTTAACCAAGGAAAGGTAGGCTAATCTGTGACCACCATATTGGTTTAACCTAACCAATGTGTTTTTAGAGTGCACCGACAGACAGCTTTTATCAGACCACGAGTGTCCGATAAAACCTTTCAGTCGGGTTGACGTTACAAATTAATTAGTTAGCGTCTTATTTTCCCAGACCTCTGATAATATATAACACAATTTGCCAAATTTAAGTTCTTGCCGATCAGAGATTTTGAAGATATTTAAAGAAATACAAAACTTGTTTAGTGCTTTCCTCATCGTCTCTCCTTATTTTTCTCCTTTCCTCTCACTCCCTTTTCTCTTCCCATTTCTTTCAGTCTCATCTCTCGCCCTCATTTACCACCCCTCCTGAAAGTCTTCACCTGAATACCCGCATTTTAGTCTTTGATTTTAGAAAACTAACAGGGTAGTACTTTAAAGTATCTGCGGTAATCCTATCCCACGCCCCATTTTTTTCTACCTTTCTAACTACAAGACAGAATACCCGTTGAGAACGAATTCAAATTCAAAACTTGAAATAATGGAATGCATACGTAGTATCATATGATGCTACCGTCTACCTATTTCATTAATTACACAATGAATGCACATGCTAGTTGAAACATAATTGTACTCTCTCTATTGTTAGTCTTACCGTCTTACGTCAGAAACTTGACGAACTAAGACAAGTTGCAAAAATACACAGTTAAAATACAAAGTTCTTAGAAAGACACCATACACATAAATTTTTCAGTTCGGTATACCAGATAGTTATTGTGAGCAGATGAGCTTCGAAAAAGAGAAAATAAGCAAAAAAGGTGGTTTATGTGATACTTCTCACGTTTTCATACCTGATATAAATTTTTGAGCTTTTGACACTTGGTTGGTGTTCTCGCACTTAGTTACCAATATCAAAGCAATTATTTATTTTCATGTTGATGCAGACAAAAACATGTGCAATGCACTGTCCTTGTCTAAACAACTCGCTCTGTTTACTACTAGCATTGAGACTCGTCCATTAATATTGTTTATAAATGCATTACGTTACATGTGGTAACTAGAACTGCATTTGCTTGCAAATACGCAGAATTGTAGTGCGTGTTAGAGATGTATTTTCAGTTAGTACAGTAGCCCAGTTTTTATTTGAACTTTAGGATTTGTTCATGGCGGGAAGAGGGGCTGTTGTTTCTTTTTGGCCACTCCTCTCAACCCTATTTCTTGATAGTACAAAGATGGACCACTTGTCTCCCAGCTCCTTGGCTGGACGCATAAAGAAATCATACAAGAGTCACCAATGATGGAGTAAATCCGGACCTTCTATGCTAATAGTCAGTCACTAGCTTTATTTTGAAGCATATTTGCCAACAATGAAGGAAGTGCTGAGTAGTCCTTGAACAAGACCGTGTACTGCGCTTAACGGTAGGACCTACTCCGTATACAGTCTAGTGTGGAGTAAAATGAAGTGGACGAAGCATAGTCCCGTTCAAGGACTCATGCTGAGTAGCCTACTTAGCCATACGTTATGCTCTGTTGTGTTGTTTACTCCTGCCTGAAATGGTTTTATCGGTTCTCGACTCCTCTTTCACCGTTCTTTATGTTAAATAATGACGCCCTCCCAAGCTCTCTGACTGCACCGCTGCATGCATATGACAACTGTCTCGTGGAAGGCCGAATAACTGTTGACGCTGTGTGTTTTAACATCCGTGTTTCGTTAATTCGCAATGCATGCTATATGCATGCTGTCAAAACGTTTCGGTCAGACTGCTGTCAAAATAGCTTCTGCTTTTACCACTGAAATAAAGCATGATAATAGAACTACAGCACAAGTCGCTTAATCCAACGCAGTAAAGCCAATTCGTTCCGTACAGGGAATTGGCAATACCCTGCTCCGTAGTAGCTAGATGAAGATACTGTACAATAACGTCTTGATACTGTTCAACGATAGTGGACGCAATGGCGCCGTGTTACGTATACCAATTTGGAAGCAGCGATTGATTCTCCAGGCTTATCACTTCAGTGTGAAAAGGCCGAACCACATTACATCGCGTTTTCTGGAAATTTATCCGCAATGCTCTTTCATGAAGGTAACTCCTTAAATCAGCCTTGTAAGTGTAGTATTTGCTTTTCTGAAGTTGATTTTTGTTTAAAGACGGCCACAGATTGCACTTACTGCTATTGTTAAAGGGTAGAGCATGGATATTTGTACGAACTAAGTTACGGTACGCGCAGGGAAATGAGTTGTGGGCCATAACAGGCTTCACAAAAGAAATTGTCAGTCGGCCAGTAAATGCCAATATTGTAGTGCGGCGCACTACAATAACAAGACATTCTTGAAGTACGCCCTCTCTTTTTCGTTGAACTGTTGGAACCGAGAAATCGGTTTGCGTTTTCTCCCTATACCGCGCCGGTCTCGGCTTCCGTAATAGACAGACAAATACCACCTTAACGACAATAAAGGTAAACATAGTGTGGAGGACAGAATTTGGGAGAATATTTGTCTTTCCATACAGTTTTTGAAGCAAAGTCGGTTAGGAACAGGCTTCCAGTCTCCAGAGAGCACTTTAGTCAAAGATGAGATCGTTCTTTTAACAGCACTTAGAACTATCGAACGTAATAGCTAATACCTCTTATACACAAATTAGACGTATATTTAAAGAAAATTTTTCTGGGGGTAAAGGATGTCTTGTTAAGATAAATTCGTTCCATTTTTCAGAAATCTAAGTAAGCTGTTTCTCTCCTTAAATTTCCAACAGACATATTTGGATGAGTACCACATCAAAAGCAAAAAAAAAAAAATTGTGAAAATTAATCTGCCTTGTAAGAAATTCCGTTCATATTTGACATCTCTTAAAAATCTCAAACTGAGGTTCTTATTTCTGTAGTCCTGCAAATAAAGTTCTTAGGTACTTAACGATCAGAGGGACAGAATCTCGGTCATTTATCAGTTGTAATTGTAAGTTGTGTCTAACCCAGGCAAATGATCTTCCGTGAGTTATTTCCTCTCGAATCATAAGAAGGTATCATCACAAAAACAATTTTTATCTTTTTCATATTTGCCGTACAAAAACTGGTCCCTGTAACTTTCAGCGTTTTATTCGTAAGACCGAGATAATGCACTCAATTCTTTTTTAACAAGCAACATCGAAGAGGCCTTTTCCATTGGCTCAAATATTTCATTTCCAGAAGATTTTTGTATTTTCTTTTTTATAAAAACACAATCCTTTTTGCTAGTTTTTATTTACATGTTTTACCCCTTCTATATATAAGACTGTACCATGAATAACTTTCTGAAACTTAACAGGATATTTTTCTCATATCGATTGACGCCATATGCTGCATAAACTCTGGACTACCTAACAGAATTATAGATTCGTCTATAATACTCCCTTTCTTGATATAACCCAATTCAGTTGATTTCCGTGGTAAAATGCCAAAGTTATATGCATTTAATTCCGTTCTGAAAAATCTGAATCATTCTTTTTATTCGAAACCCCACTTAGTAAATTTTCTTGAGTCTTTTTGGCCTTCAGTTGCATTACCAACATCAAAACAATTATTATTTTCATGTTGCTGCAGACAAAAACGGGTACAATGCACTGTTCTCGTCTAAACGACTCAATCTGTTTTCTAATAGCATTGAGACTCGTCCATTAATATTGTGGATATATGCATTACATTACATGTTGTAACAAGACATTCTTGAAGTACGCCCTCTCTTTTTCGTTGGACTGATGGAACCGAGAAATCGGTTTGCGTTTTCTCCCTATACCGCGCCGGTCTCGGCTTCCGTAATAGGCAGACAAATACCAAATTAACGGCAATAAAGGTATCTCGTCAGAGAGAGTGCCAAACATAGTGTGGAGGACAGAATTTGGGAGAATATTTGTCTTTCCATATGCTGCATAAACTCCCGACTGCCTAACAGAATTATAGATTCGTCAATAATACTCTCAATAAAACCCAATTCAGTTGATTAACGTGGTCAATGCCAAAGTTATTAGCATTTAATTCCGTTCTGAAAAAAATCTGAACCATTCTTTTTATTCAAAACCCCACTAAGTAAATTTTCTTGAGTCTATTTGGCCTTTAGTCGCATTTGTCTGAGATATATCTTTCTATCAAAGTGGGGGTGCCCCTTTGGACCATCATCACGGAAGAAATTGCCTCTATTTACTAACAAGACTGATATTGTGTTCTTTGGATAGGCTAAACCGTGCGTGCGTGAGAGGAAATGCGAGACACAGTTAAGACGAACCTTTGTGTTAACCGTTCCTTCACATTTAAAGCAAGGAAAACAATATATGGTTATAAACCATCCAATTTCACCAGTTAACTCCAGAAGAAGCTCCACCTTCCCAAAATATTATGTGCATGAGAAAGGTGACAAAAGTTGAATAATTTCAGTCCATTTAGTTTGGTTCATAAATTATTCTTGAGCAGCCAATAAATGAAATTCTATGTATGAAAAAATTTTCTTTCAAATAAAGTTACTTTAATTTCTTATTCTGAATGATCTTTTCTTCTTTGTCCTTAAGGATTAAGTTTTCAATAAAATGTTTTGAATAAGAAACAAATTAACGTGTAACTTCTTCAGGGATTTTCTATCAGTCCTAAAACAGACCTCTTCCCATAGCCGCCACGTCATTACAAAATATCATTTGGAGAGAATAATCCTGTTCGTTTGAATTTTATAGCTACCTACCATTTTTTATTACCCAAACAGCCCTGAAGATGCGTTTCAACTTAGGAAGATTTCTGTAGGCCTGTCTTTTTTTGGTCAGAAAATATGATTTATACTTACTCAGCGGACACTGGGGACAACATTCTTCAGGTATAACCACGATCTCGGATGGACTGCAACCAATCTCAGCAGGACATGAAATAATTTCACAAGTAGTCGTCCCGTTCAGACACAAACACTCTGTGCATGGATCCAATCTGGTTGATTCTCTGTGTACTAAGAATTTGCCGCGAAAAGAACATGGCATCTTGTCATCAGGTGACACTACAGAAGAAGTAAAAAAGGAATTGAAGTAGACAGCTCTGCTGAAAATTTTTCTTCATTCATACTTTCAAGCATCACCTTCCATTGGTCTATTGCAGTCATGTGACTGTGCGCATCTCATGGGTGAGCCGTGACCGGCTCGACTTGAACCAATTGGTTGGATACTGGGCGGGAAAACTACATTTAACTAACTAACTAATGGGTTTATTAGGATCGATTAATGATATCATCTTGGCCTACTTCATCTCTCTCGAGGTTTCCTCTTAACCTGGTTTTTGACAAACGAAGCTTTATTACCTTTCCGTCTTTTACATCCGATATTGTGCTTTATCGGGCGCTCATGTTTGGTCAATTGTTGTATAAACTTTAATTACAACGTGGGGACCAATCCAAAAAAGACTGCAACTGTTTAACGTTTTTACGTTTTACAGGTATTTTCGTACTTTTCCTATTAGAAAGCACGTTTATGGTTTATATATTACATATCGAAATAGTCTGTTGTTCTGGAAAGTTTAAAGTTCATTGATATCTGTAAAATTTTGATAAAACTGCAACTCAGTCGGACTGATGCGCACTGTTTAACAAGGTGTTTCATTTTTCAGCTGTTGCTATTGTATTACTTGCTATAGGGATAGCGATTTTTTAAGGCTTTCGTTAGCTTGTTTGGAATTTTTTTAAGCAGTGTCCCCCCGTCTGGGCAGAACTAACACTTTTCGTCACAAAAGTTCTGTCACACGAAATGATATCTTTAAAAACATTATGATCTTGTTAAAAGTCCTTTGAATATGAAGAGAAAATTCAAGTACAAAGTAGTGCTATTTCAAAAAAAATGCTATTGGTTCATAATAGCAATTACTTGAAAAAATGTAGCAAACTTTTTATTTTCCTAAAAATATTACAAAAATGTTACGTATGTTACGTTCTGTGGAATCGGAGCAAAACGAGAGTTATTAAGATAAAATGCTAAACAGTTTACCACATTACTATGAAAGACAAATAAGTACAATTTTATCACCAAGTTCTAGCATATCCCACGTTACTTGGGGCACACATAATTTAGAAAGCAATCTGGTTCACAACTGGAAAAAGGCGACGGACGTCGCTAAATGAGGCCTTGGTTAGAAAATAAAACGCTAAATTCTAACAAACTCAACCGAGACATTCACATGTAGAATGCCTTTGAAGATGGAAGTTGGACTGATAGAATTCATTTTTCATGCCTTTTGTAAATATTTTTGATTTTTTTTATTTGAAGTACTCTCTGAAGGGAGAGTTGTAATAAGAAATTTCATACTGAAGACATAGCAGGGATATGTTAAATGAGATTCACAATTGCACCTCCCTTCACTCTCAAAGCAGCAAGGACATATCAGTAAACAAACTCTTTAAAATGTTTGAAATATAAGCACTATTGAACCAAATCCAAAGACTGAAATGACAGAAAAATCTTACATTAACACGAATATTCCTCTAATAATACGCTTCTCTCAATCCCTAGAAAAAAAATACTTAGGTTCGATTATACTGTCTCATGGGTTTGAAACCTGTTTCAGGAAGTAACATGATATATACTGCCGATACTACCGTAAGTACCAACTATAGACGTTGTTTTCAGAAACGTTCCTCCATATTTTGGAGCAGAATGGATTGAAAGATTAGTTGATTTCCCATGAGGGTTTTTTGCCATCTAGTATTTTGAATCGTTGAATTTCTATCCCTTTCCCGTTCCGCCCTCTATATAAAGGTGTTTCATCTTACCCTAGGAGATACCTCGCTCCATTCAGTTGGATTTGATATGTCTCGGTGCTACGGTGGTACTTTTCAATAAAAAGTTGACTAACTATGCGAACCGTCATTTTGGTAAGTTTGTTTCATCTCTATTGTTGTTTAAATAAGATCATTAGCAACATAATGTTTAATGATTCTGACGGCTCCTCTTCCAAACTTTTCTAACAACTCCATTGTAGGTAACAATGACACAAATTTATAGCTAGTACATTTGGTATTTATTATATTTATTTACGACATTTATAAGAAATAAAGACAGAATTAAGAAAAGACGGAGCTCTGTTTTTTTTAAATTACTAGTATTTTTAATGTGAACAAACAAATTAAATAAAATGCATGTGACTTCCACCGCGGTTTGACAAAATTGGTATAAAGTGTTTTTTTTTTTTTAAATTTATGACACAAACTTCGAACTTAGATGTAGGGTTAACGTATTACAAAACTTCGCGAAAAGTTAAAAAAGTTAAAATGTTGAAAGTTTTGATTTACAAAGTGAAGCAAATTTTGAAGGTTGCATGTACGGCTTTATCTCCTATTATGCATATCTCCTAATTCCATGTGGTAAATTCAACCAAAGTTGCATTAAATCCTTTATCATGGTATCAAGGTTGATAAACATGATCATACTTCTAATATGGTCAAATGGAAACCAAGAGTTTATTATCCCTTCCTGTACGCTTCTTGGCGAGTTAAAACATCCAAACTAGAATATTTGGTATAATATTTCTTTTCTCCGACTGTAAAAAAAATCATTTCTTTAAGTATGCAGTGAAGTGGAACACGTAACACTCAAAGCTATTTAATATCATGCGTTTATATAAAAGGAGGTCATCATGTATGGTTTTTTTTGTTTTTTTTTTTCAGGTCGATAATTTATATTTGTGTGGAAGGAGATTAGCGTATTACGTTACTTAGAAAGTCTAAGATCATTAACATGCAAATGACACATTTAGCAGCCTAATGCTCTATTTAAATCATCTTAAATCATGAATATTGAAGGAATGAATAAATAGTAATAAACATTGTTTCCTTGGTTTGCTCTTTTCATGAGAGCAAAAGAAATTATATTTTCATGAAAAAAAAATACAGAAGCATGAAATGCTGTTGACGAGTCACGACTGCGACTTGGACTCGTGATTACAGAAATTAAAGACTCGGGCAGAGGGGTTGACTTTTTCCTCATTGAGCAAGTACAGGCACTATCGTAAGAGTCCTGCAGGATTCGAGTCCTTCAAAGTTGAAAATTGCAGAAATCTTGACTCTAAGTGTCCGGACTCGACTACATCGCTAGAAACATGCATTGTGATATTCACAGGTACATTGGAAACAGAAATAAATTTAAGTAAAACTGCTTTAATTTTTTATAAAATAAAGGGGAAAAAAGGGAAAATCCTGTGGTAGATGCGCACTCTTTAACAAGGTGTTTCTTGAATTAGATGTTGTCATTGTGTTGTATCAATTGTTTTCTTTGTCCTGTGTAGGGATTAGGATTCATGGTTATCGTTGGGATTTATAGTTATCGTTAGTCAGGAAATTTCTTGTTAAACAGTGCCAATTGCCCAGGAAAAATGGAATACCAGAACGTTTCATCCTCAGTGCTATGATATGTCAAAGATTCGCTGCGTCATAAAAGTTCAGGAGAATTATAAATCGTGAAATGACAATGACACTATTTCGATATCTAAATGTTGATTTCACTTAGAATGAATTTCAATTTATACACTTTACCATCTAGATGAAGATGATACTAGCACACCCACTCAGCTCTTGAAAGTATCTGTAACTGAATTTACCATATCTTCTCCCTGAGGTAAATAAATTGTTTTTGATGTGAAGAATCGTGTCCAGAGAATGTTATTATTGGTCTGTTGGTGTAAAGAAATCGTTGACATGGGGTGTTCAATTGAAAAACAATTTAAACACCGAGCTAGTAATCCTGTATTTGAACAAAGTTCTTTGAAGTCAGTGTCCGTAGAAATATCATATCAAGCACATTCAAAACTTTCTTTCCATTCTCTTGAATTTTAATAAGAATATTTATGCAAACCTGACAAGGTGAAATGTTCTGTTTTTATAAGTGACAATAAGTGCCACATGTGAAGGTGGTTTAGAAATAGCCGTTTTATCCTCCTTTTTCTATAGCTTAAAATGTAAATTGGTGAAAATTTACTTGCAGGATGGCTTTGCTTTTTGGAAAGTATTATTCGATAGTGAGCTTAAAAACTATGGTGGAAAACTTCTTTTTGCATGTAACTTTTCAGTGATGATGTTATTGTAGAAAACAAGTTTATTTTTGATGTCTGCTGTGCCTGGTCTTACTTTAATTTTTGCCCTCCTGATGTGTATGCCCAATCAGCACATTTTAAATGATTCATATATTAACATTAAAAATAAACCTATCTATTCTAGAGCTCTCGTGGTCTCCTAATCTTACAAAGTAAGTAATTTTTTAATGATAGAGGAAACGTGCTTAATTACAATGATTTCTACAACAAATAAAATGTTTGTAGTATTTTTCCTTTCACGTTGTTTTACGGAATAATCTCTGCCATCCAGAGGGATCGAGTGGACACGGCATAAACAAGCTACTAATGAAATCAATGATAACCCAAAGCGTTTAACAATGTTAATTAATATTTCATGCTCGTAGCAATAAAATGGCATATCATTATTTCATCGAAGAAAACAGCTACTGCTATCTCAAAATGGGAATCTGGCGACAGTTTATCATATTCCTGGTCAAAATTATCATCGTCTATTTTAAAGCTGTGAGACACCAAGATTCAATTTTTCAGTTCCGTTACGTTCACAGAATTATAGGCTGTAACAAATTTTTATACAAGTTTAAAAAGAAAAAAATCTCCACTCTGTAGCTTTTGTGAGGATGTTCCCGTATCTTTCGGCCATCTGTTGTGATCCTGTATCATTACCACACGTTTTTGGAATGATATTATATTAAATTTTGTTAAAAGGGATCTTAGCCTAAATCAAGATCAGGTAAATTTTGGTTTCGTCCATGGAGACACCCATCCTCTAAATTTCTTTATTTTGAATGCCAAGTATTTTATATTCAATTACAAGCTCTAGGAAAATATTCTTTATGCTAATGGACTTCAATCTGGATTTCGTTTCTTACTTGAAATAGATAACTACATCTTCAAAAGAAAGAAAGGACTGTATATTATAGAGAATTTTTCGGGTAATTTGTTTTTTATTTTGTTTCCCAATTATGTACGACTCCTGATTCTTGGGGGTAAAACTCAGACTTTGTTGTTATTAAAGTGTAATCATTTCATTTATATCATCCTTGCATCATATATGAACATTTAAAGGAATCCACAAGTATCTTTCCAAAAATAAGATGCAAAAAAGGACTTTTTACGCAAAAACGGTTATAGATTACTCAAGTTTTGTTTTTCGTGACTATGTTTGCCTTCTTTTACTGAAGATGTTTGCATTGGTTCAGTTTTAAGAATCTATTTCCAAAAAGATCTATTTCCCTGTGAATGTCAAAAGTGTGTACTATGTATTTCATCTTACAAGGCATGTTATTTCATTGTTTTAAAGGCAAGAGCAGTCATCCCAATTTAAAATATTTTAGTAGTCTTTCCAGTTTCATTATTGGCTGTTTAGAGTCATATGACAACGCTTTTCCTCATCAGATATGTAATTTACTAGAAAAAACTGCTTGCTTTACCTTGCAAATGCTAAAGTCAAAAATTGTGTAAAATTCTTTGAAGACAATTAAGAAAATTGTGATATTCAGCTGTGTCTACAAAATAATTTTGGAAGGGCAGCTCTTGACCTTTAAACATGTTTTTTTTGTTTAATTTCATACAAAACTAAATTCTTTTTGTAGCAAATAGTTAGGTGTGTATCTACAAAGTCCCTTGTGGTATAAAGAAAATGTATACTCCATAGGAGAAATGCTCCTATAAACTTAAATATTTTGATGATAATTTTGCCTGGAAGCTTTATCATATTCTTCACTACTTCAGCACATATGTGTACGAATGAAACGATATTGACAATGACAACAGGCTAACAAGAAATGCCATCATGTAAAGAATCACTTAAAGGCATATTTTCATCATCCCAAACAGTTCCAATTCTCCTAACCTACTTACTTCTAGCCCCTCCCACATTTATCTAAAACTCATCTTTTCCAGACACAATCGTAGTTTATTGCTTCATGGCTTGTCCCAGTGGCCATACAAGTCCATAATGTGTAATCAAGACACTCTCAGTACCCATGAGGTGTAATTTAGCTATGATGCATTGTTTGAATGTGATGCCGATCAAAGAGCTGTACCAATTGAGAGTTTTGATATATGCATACTGAAACTGCAGTTTAGGGTGACGAATGACTGCCTTTAAAAGTTTAATTTTGTTTTATTGTGAACTATTCTCTTTTATTCTGAGAGAACAAACCTAATGTTAAATTATGGATCTGGCTTCTTGAGGCGTGAAATGGACAATCCGAGTTTAACAGAGATAATTATAAATTTTGCGATCAGACCATTCGATTTTCTATCTTAACCGATTGTTTACCAGAATATAAAGACATCGAAGAGGACTTTTAAGAATGAAGGCACATTAATCGCTGTTCATTACTGTTGAATGAATTTTTTCAAGTTTTGGGGTAACTAAGATAATCTTCAGTTTATTTTAAACAAGACAGCGTCCTCTATAGGTGACTGACCGCAAATTAAGTGGGACAAAATTACTAAAATGTTATTTCAAATAATTAGACCAAAAGGAGAAAAATCTCCTCAATTACTTACATGAGTTAGATGCGCTCACGCTAAAGCTTTCACTCACACTAATAGAATCATCCTGGGCTTGAATAAAACAAATTAATCCAAAGAAAAGGACTGCCAACAACAGAAAATTTACGCCTCGCCGTTTTCCCATCTCGTTACCCTTTCAAACTAGTCTTCCACTGCCCGACAGCAAAAATGTGACTTAGAATCTCCGGGTAAGAATAAGCATCCTCAGTAATCAACTCCCACCAGAGAATACTAACTTCTCCACTCTGCGGTGGTCATGGAGGAACTGAGACCTATCAAGAAAGATCAGTTGAGTCAAAGAAAATTTCTTGAAATGTGTTCATTTTCCAGACAGATATAAATAATTGTCCTTGAAAATCAGAGGTATGCGTTACCAAATTGATGAGGCAGAAGAAATAAGGGTAAAAAACGTGACTGTTCAAATGTAAGAAAAGCAAAATAATCATGGATGAACTGTAAATTTTACGAATCATGTGGTATGAATAAGTTTCCGTCCGAGGAGAACTTACTGTCTTAGCTAATTAAATAACCTTTTGCGATCATCTTCACTCCCTTGAATTTTGTACTATACAGACTGACACGCCAATGGAAGCTCAGTTTGCATATTTCAAAGTTGCCAAAGGACACTTTCCCCTACTAGCTATGTAGTGTTGCGGGAAGAGTGGGGTGGTACCACGAATACAACAAGAAAATATCGATGTAAAGTTAATGCCAAATCGTAAGGCTAAATGCTATGCACTTAAATACTTCCCCTTGACATCCTACTTAAGGGAGATTACTTTGGGAATTCAAGCAGATAGGTGCTCACAGCTTAGCTCCATTAGGTTGAGTTCTCACACAATAAATTCAATGTCCTGTCAGATTCTTCACACTCATTGTTTTGAAGAAGTGTATCCAGTGATCGCCTTAGCGCCTTGCCCAAATACAGATATAGAGGTCGCTAGTCAGCGTCCCACTTCTTTCAAACTTTTCTCATTGGTCATTTGTTGGACAAGTACATGACTTTGTCCAATCAGGATTCCCCATCCCATAGTTTGCAGACAACACTGTCTGGAAACCACCTTAGCACTTTTAGGTAACTCCCTTCCTGGTGACAGAAATAGACAGCCAAACAGAAAGGATCAATTTATGAAACACACACAGCTCAGCCGATTTTGCCGCTGGGCCAAACCTGTTGGACTCCGAAAGCTAGACTTCCAATTTCTTCTAACCTTGGAGTAATTTTATTAGAACGAGTTTTTACATTTAAAGAAAGGAAACTTGTATTGAAGAAGAGAACAACCAATCAGAGAAAGGATTTTTCTCCGACTTAGAATAAACTTCAGTCAACCGTAAAACTTGGTTCAAGTCTTCTTTTCTTGCATCTTCTCCGGTTTAATTTAACGTACGACCCCCTAGCCTTCACAATGTGATCGGCTGAGCAATGCAACATGGTGGAGGAGCGCAATTACGGAAAAGCAAGTTGTTATTGATATCTGAAGTGTGAAATTTTCAAGTTCATTTCACTTTAACATTTGGCAATGAATTTATCAATCTGCTCCCTTCCCCTTGGTCTACAATCTTTTTCTGCTTCAATTTTAGTCGGAAGCACAGGTGAACAACACATGGCTGCATTATGCGCGGGTCTGGTGTCCTTCATGGCTGGACAGAAACATGTCGAAATATAAATCTAAGGCGGAAGCAAGCAAAGGACTGGAGGGCATGAATAGTTGTAAGTACTTTACTTTCGTGTCAAACATTATAAGACATAAACTATCTGTTAGCCGTTTCTTTGAAGTAACACCTTCGGCTTTCCTAGAACACTCCGTTTTGGGCTAACTTCTCAAGAAAAGGAAAATTGCAATTCCATGAAGTAATGTTCCTTTCAGCCGTATCAAATTGTTATCTTTGGAAATGAATCAAGCAGAATATTGTATAATGTGACTAGCAAACGCTTTACTTTTTAAAGAGCTAATATGCTACAGTAAAAGGGGGTTGGATTCTTCATAACCATGCGGATACAAGTGAGAGAATCTTTTAGAGTTCACAGTGCCCGACGTAAAACCTTTGTTTGAACAAACCGATTCTTCCCTTTTTCTTGGCTTCCTCAAAGAAAGTAACTTTATAGAAATTCTGACATAACTTCCGCCTTGCCATCTTTTTAGTAGAAGTTGACCTCTCGTTCTATCCTTTTCCTTTTACTTTTAATTTTTTAGGTAATTTTACCCCAACATTTTTACTTTGTCTAACTTGGTGACACTATGTTACACATTCGTGTTGGTGTTTCGTTAAACCCCATCTAACTAACTATCTTTTAAAGTTGTTTTACTTTGCCCATTTTGCTTTGAAAATCCATTTACTGGATACACGAAAACCATAGATTATAAAACATATACTGAGGCATTTTCAAAAGGATTGTTTCACTGGAAACAAACATCGTCTGCTCAGAAGTGCAGACATAACATCATCTATGCAAGATGCCGTCTAGTTGGATTTAAAGGTAGTTTGCCTTCTCAAGAATGTTAGGTCTTCGAAAGAGAGTAATACAATCTACTTAGCTAGTTCTGTTGCTTTCCCGTGGAATGATTGGCGAAAGTCAGGATGGGAAAACTTATCAAGCGGCGTATAGAACATTGCTTGGGAGCTGATTTTATCTATCTGAAGTGTGTACTGACGATCTGTACTCTATGATTGTCGAAATTCATGAGAGTCGTGGGGGATGTAAGCACTGGACATGTTCCTTGGTTTGCGAATTGTGCAGACAATTTTCTTCTCACTTGAATTAGCATTTCATGCGTCCGAGTTTCTATCAGTTAATGGTGGGATGCTCCGGGCTTGAAAAATATTTATTGTAGGTGAATCAAATATTAGGATTTACAAAAACCATTTAAATAATTTGGAGGCCTGTACAGTTATCCTCAAAGCTGTGCATTGGTTCAAGTTACGCAAGAGGACTAGTAGTTTGTTGTCACCACCCGATCTACGACTGAGACATTCATGAACTGGTATTTAGACCAAGGTGGGGGAATAAAAATTGTCAGGAGACCGTCTCAGACGAGCGCCACAATCGGTTGAATCAGGCAGAAAACACCTCCCAGGAATGGGATTTTTAAATAGGCATGATTTGATATGTTCTGTTTATTTTCACCCCACTGCATTCTCTCTATGTAAATATTTTTGGAATGGAATGCGGTTTAAAGTAACATTTGGTCAAAATTTTGATAGGAGTCCCCTTTCCCGTGACGATGCTATTGACTCCTTTCAAGACTTGAATCCATTATTAGAAATTGTTCTTAACCTCGAGCGAGTTCATTACAACCCATGCCACGCACTTTTCACATTTTGACCGGATGAACAATCTTTTCAATACCTATTGAGTCATTGCATTATATTTTCGGAAGTCATTCAGAGCAGTATGACCAGAAATCTATTCTCTTTAGTCGTTTGTGTAAAAGTGCATGTCTATTTAAGTTCTGTAAACTATCCATCAGATGAATGTTATATCAATAGTATAAATGTCTTAATACTGTGAAGCACTTACTTGAAGGTGAAGGTGCGGAAAGCAGTTATCAGTTCTATCATTTTATCCATGTAAATATGTTACCTGTCTATTTGATGTATTAAGCATTTAAACGACAACACAAATCTCATCAAAACCCGTGCAATATGTACCATCTTACAGGAAAATTACAGTCTGTCACTAACATAGACTTAACGTAAAGGACGAATATTCCGAACTAGACTTGTTCTAGATACCTAGAAGTTAATCACATCTGAAATCCAATAATTTAGTGACAAGTTCAGAAGAATTGATTTCCAGTGAGATCAGCACAGCAATTTCTTACATATTTGTTCATGTGTTCTCATACGGTCAAAAATTTAGTGTGTTTTTGTGTAAGCCCCTATCTCCTCGAAATGGCACCTAAGGTCTGAAATATGAAGGAAAAACCTTGAAAATGAATTCAAATGATGGTCTGATTGTCAAGTTGCTTTATATTGAAATATAAATTGTGACTCATTTGGGAAGCGTATTTTATATTATCCACTACATTTAACCCTTTTCACATGGACACTGGTAATGGTGCTTTGCACTTGGGTTTTTATGTAAAGAGCGAATAGACCTTGTGCATATGATGTCAAAGAGCGGAAAGTACGCTCTACTTTGGGGCAAAACAACCACCACAGAAAAATGCCATCGGCTGATTTGTCAACGAGTCGAATACGCGCAAACGTGCGGGGGGGGGGGGGATTTTCATGGGGGCGTCCCACCATTCTCTTAAATTGCACTTTGGCCAAAAGGTGAACCCTCTGGCCGAAGTCCCTAAAAATTTGTTGGGGTTAATTTTTCAAGGTGTTATAAGAAAGCTGTGAATGGTTTGTTACATGTTTTTGGTAAAGGTTGAGTTGGAGATTGCAATTGGTAACATCTGGGCTAACTGAGAGGCTTTGGAATGTCAGCGAATCATCTCATATTCCGGGTATTGACAAGGGGGCGAATCACTCTTTTTTTCATACACCTGTAAACCAAAACGTCAGAGGTCATGGTAGGGGAATTCTTATGTGCCCGTAATTAACAACTCGTGAGCTTCGCATTGATCGTTCACTCGCTGGCTTTGAAAATTTTGACAAGGAATTAGAGGCCGAACAACGAAGTCTGTTTAGTGTGTAAGTCAATGGCAACAATTAATGGTGGTGCGCCACCTAATGCGTGAGGCCACGTGTTCCTTTGTTTTGCCCCGAAGAATAAAGTCAACGTGTCGTCAATATACAAGGTCTATACCCAAAATGTTGATTTATATCCATACATCTTTTTAATCTGCATATGCAGACTACATATTGGTTCAAGTTTCTGAGTTGGCTATTTTAATACGCCAGATCAAACCTTCGGTACAGGGGTAACGTGTTGTTGTTAGGTGACGTACCGCCTTTGGGTATTAACAAATTCTGACCCTTAGACGCTGGACACTTTATACGTTGACCTTGACTTCCAAATCCCACAGTGCAGTGACGTATTTTTGCGGTTAACCTTCAGATAATTGGCACCCACCTTTAAAAGTTTTCTAAAGATTTATAATTTATTTTCACGCATATAGTATCACTATTGGGTCAAATTCATTCCCTAAATAAGTTCAATCAAATGAATTTTGAAACATAAAATTCTGCCAGGTTTAGTAAAGTTATGCACGAAAATATGATCAAAACAGCGGGAAAAGAATAAAAAAAATTTCAGACAAATCTGTCAAATTATTGATATTTTTGTTGCTACAAAAAAAGGTATTGCATGTTCCGAGACTAACCAAAGGCGTGTTTATATTTACAAACGAGCATTATTACTTGATACTGTAAAAGGCGCGAGCCGGCAAAACTTAGAAAAATACAGGAAAGTAAAAGAGGAGAGTGAGACCGTGTTTAGGTGTGTCTCAGCCGGAGTGCAGACTCAATCTATTCAACTACTGTGCTTGACTAATGTTCACAACGATAGTGCTATGCAAATTAACAGGTGCACATTTAAATGACAAGAGTGATTCAATTTCTTACATACCTCCCCCCTTTCTATTAAAATTGTCCTCAATTTTTTTTTTATATTTAGCCTAAACCGAAAACAACCACGCAAAACATACACAAAATACGTCTAAGTAAACCAATTTTCCCAAACAAATTATTTAAGCACATAAACATAACATATTAACTCTACATATATACATTCAAAAACTGTTCCCAAAATCTTCTACCAACTTGTACAAAAAAAAAGGATTTTGCTTTCATGCTAAAAATGGTACAAAAATATATTCATATATCCAGTTATATTCTTTCATATAAGATTGCTTCCTTCTAGACATTTTAAATGGTACAGGATCATACATCAATAAGTTTGTTATTATATTTCAGTAATGTGCAACATGCATTCTTTACAAATATATATGATTGTAATAGCTCATCCCGATTATAATTAGTATTTTAAGCAAGATGATTGTAAATTTATAATGGATCTTTCCACATTTTCCTCTTAAATTGTTCTCTACCTTCCTGAGAAAAAAAAAATCAGTTGTATTTTCGACATGTATGCATTTTTGAAATTGTTCGTAACGCCAATCAATCATACTCCCATTGACCCTAACGGTCTATGCTTGTAGCCGACGAAGATGCGTCTGTATGCAGAACAAATGGTTGACTGAAATCTGGAAAACCAAGAAGAGGGGAAGAAGTTAGATTCAGTTTTAAGGTATCGAATACAAGTTGACATGCAGAAGTCCATTCAAAAACAGCATCTTTTCTGGTAAGCTCGTGGAGTGGTGACGCTATTTCGGCAAAGTTCTTTGTGAATTTCCTGTAATACGTCGCCAAACCGAGGAAAGAACGCACCTCTCCTACTGTTCGGGGGATTGGATGCTCTTTTACCTTTCTGCAATTTTCTGGATCTGGAGATATTCCTTCGCCGTTAACAATGTGTCCAAGATATTGAACTTCCCGCTGAAAGAGATGACATTTTTCTGGCTTGACAGTGAGTCCAGCTTTTCTTAATCGTGTTAGTACTTCCGTGACGTTCTGGTAATGTTCTGTAAAGTCCTTACCTAAAACGATTATGTCATCGAGGTAAACCGGGCATGTCGTCCAATGTAGCCCTTTTAAAACCAATTCCATCAGCCGCTGAAAAGTGGGCGGAGCGTTGGAAAGCCCCATCGGCATGACCTTGAAGTGGTAGAGCCCAAAACCTGTGGTAAAAGCCGTCTTTTCCTTGTCCACCTCGTCCATCTGAATCTGCCAGTATCCACTTGTGAGATCAATGGTGGTAAAGTAAAGGGATCCCGCAAGGGAATCAAGGGTGTCGTCTGTTCTTGGAAGGGGGTGGGAATCTCGAATAGTTTCTGCATTTAGTTTGGGCACTCTTTTTCAGAAAATCCGACTCTTCTGATTTTAGAGTGTATTAGATCTTGGCTACTAGCCGTTAATATTTTCAGGGCGGCAGTGTCCGACCTGTCTGAGAATTTAGCCCTTTCCTTGGGGGCTGCAGCCCCCCCCCCCACTGAATCGTCCACCCCCCCCCCCCCAACAGCCCCTACTGGCGACCTGGACAAAAAAATATATTTTTGCTAGCCTATGATAATAATCAACCCGGACTACCCGACTACTATGATATAGATACACTTCCGATATATCCACGCAGTTGGAGGGCATTCTGCAATTGTGGCCCACTCTGAATTTCGGAATAAATTCAGGTAGACTGTGACAAGTTTCTTTTCTTCGGAATCTCTTAACTCTTTACTAGTCGGGTTTCTGGGTGGATAATTTTCTAGCCGAAAAGTGGCTGAAATTGGCTACCTTGTTGTGGATTAAAGTGTGCTCCAAGAATCTGACCTGTTTTTGTCTCATGTACGGGTTTTTTTTCTTGTTTAATTCCTGGGGATGCACAAATTTCCAAAATCAAACTTGGTGTGGTGGATAGAATATTTGAGTTGGAAGGTATTCGCACTTTGCAAACCCATACAGTCTAAAGGGTCGCAACCTCACCACTATTACCTCACAGGACCTCACTTAGCTCTTGGGTGGAGTGGACACACCGAGAGGCGTACGAATTTGGCAAAATCTAAATTCGAGCAGGAATTTGGCAAAAATTCGGGCTGACCTTTAATTTTGAAAAAAATGGGATGGTTATTCAGAAAATTCCGAAGTGTTAAAAAGGTACGGAAAACGTAGGAAAGAATTGTCATAAAGTGGCAATAAAAATTTCATGAAAAACAAGTCAAGATTCCAAAAAATCCCTACCCCTTCGGGCAGCGCAGGGAGCTATTTTTCGTGACTTTTACTTCACTGATAATCACATGTAATTTAATGCCCTAAATTGTCGAATATCCAAATTCTTTCAAACATTTGCCCAAAAATGGAAAAGTATCATAGTAAGGGTAACAAAGTAACGAAAAATCAATCAGATAAAAATCGCGACACACTTGGGAAGCCTGTGATTTGAAAGAAACAATTCATTCCTAAGCCTGTTTTTAAATCTTGTAAAACCCGAATTGGCCAATTATTTAAAAAGCTTCAAATCTTTGCCAAAAAACAGAAAACGCTTTATTTAAAGTTAAATTTTCATGGAAATTAACGAAGATCTGGGACAAATTTGAGTAGAATTTAAAACAAAGGTTTTCATCGTCCTTAATTCATACTGTAGTCTTGCAAAAATTGCCCGAAATGATCAAACATTCGCGCAAAGGTTGACACAATGCTGGAACGTTTTCAATTGCCAAATTAATTCAACAGACAGACAGAAGGGTGTTCAGGTACCCAAAAGTTTGCCTGCTATCCTGCTCTAGAGCCAAATACAGTCAATGGTTATGAAAATCGCGTAATTTGTTTTTCGATACTTTAGTAATGCACTCTTAGAAAGCCTTCTCATAAGTCTGTTTAAAAATTCGTTTAAACACACCTTGTAATGTTACATTTTTCAAAAGTAAAATCACTTATAGTTGGAAGTTTGGGAAGTCACACAATTAAGTTGAATTTAGCCAACAGTAGCAATAGAGTGAAATTCATTAACATTTTTTCAATTCTGGTTTGTAGTTTTCCCCCGTATATATATGCTGGACTAATTCATCAATTGGTAGTAATACATTTTATCTGGTAATTTTCTAATCAAATACGACTGCTTAAATCCCACTATAACCCTGGGAAATATCTTTTTCGACTGTCTCAGGGGTCCGAATCTTCAAAACTTTTTGTTCGCTCCTCGCCAACCACTGGTGGAGCTCCGCGTAGATAGTCTTCCTAGCAGAATTTAAGTTTCAAGTGAACATTTTTTGCAAACATAACCTCTAAATAGCGACTGCTTCGATCCCTTATAAGCATAGGAAATGACATTTTCAACTGTCTGAGGGGTCGCATTTTCAAAACTTTCTGTACGCTTCGCTCCAGCTAGTGGCGGCGCTCCGCTTGGTCTTTCTGGCTAAATTTCAGTTTGGAATGAACGTTTATCTGGAATTCAAACTTAAAACAGCGACCGGGAAATGCCGTTTTCGCCAATTAGGCATAAGCTACATTTATGCAGTCTCGTCACTGTTTGTTTGCACAATTCATCACGCTTCAGGCCACCACAACCAGCCTACGTGTGTCCTAAGAGATAAGCCTATTTTCCTGGTCTGCTGAGGTAGCTCTGGTTGCAAACTTGGCTTGCACTGAATAAACAGTCTCTGCATTTATTAATGATTTTTTTTTTCAGTGGGACTCTTCGTTTACATAGTGCTGGACATGACAGCTACTATTGACAGAAAGCTGATAATAGGAAGTCGGGATGACCTTGCTGTAACATCACTTTTTCAACAAAAAGTGGGGTGTCGGGTTTTAATTATATAGAGGCAAACTTATGCCTTATGCTGATGCAGCGGCGGTGAGGTACGAATTTTCAAATTTTCTGGACGCTCCGCGCAACTAGTGGTGGCGCTCCACTTTGAATGTCTTACGAGCAAAATTACATTTTTCGGGCAAAAGTCTTCTGTCCCCATAATGAAATGCTACCCTACGCCTATGTAAATACCTTACTCCGGCATGCACTGGAACAGCTGCTTGCAACATTCAGCAGGATTCCGTATTTGCAATCCGAGAATACATAGTCCTGGGGAGCAATGAACTGAGCTAATCGGATTCTCAAAAGTGTGCTTGCATTGAGAAAAAAAACAAATTTTTCCACCAGAATTATAGACAATCAAACCTGGCAAATGCATTTCCAGCCACCTGGGAGGTGCAAAAATTCAAAATTTTCTTTGTACGCTCCCAACCAACTGATGGTGGCGGTGCGCTTAGATAGTAAACTCCAGCCACCCTACAAAAGTATGCAGTCCCCATAGCCTCGCACGAAAAAATCCTAGCTACGCCACTCTTGACAGCAACAAAATGGTACACTTTTTGGAGGACATTATGATTTCACAGGACTTTCATTGGAGCAAAAAATGTTAAAGGCACATAATGAATTTTTGGAGGGAAATTTTACCTCGCCCAAATAACATGTTTCGCGCTCCTGTGCATTATTGAATACTCATCTACCTGTCCATCGAGTGGAATTAAGAGGGCATGGTGAGACCTTCTGCTTGGCATTGCTAAAGGGTGCATAAAGAACCCTCTGCTCAAATATTCAGATCCTTTTTAAAATTTTAAAATTTTTATCTCTTAACGAATCCATTTTAGCTTTGTCTTGAAATTCCTATGGTAATAAAGATTTCAACTTTGTACTGGGACTTTTATCTGTTAAGTAACCAACGGGGAAAAAGTTCAACATTGGCCAGGTCTTAAGGCCTGTCCACACAGGATGCGTTTCGTTCAGTTCCGGATGAGACAAGGCACGTCACTTTTATCACTTTGCACGTAAATCAATGAAGCCGTCCACACAAGGTGCGCTGCGTTGCGTCACGGTCGATGCGGAAAAAATTGACGTATCCGCCCGGATGCGTCAAATTTTGGCAAAGTCTATGTGCGTTCAGAACAAGAGTCAAGCTTTCGTCAACTTTGATTTCTTTCATGTTTTTCTTTCATGAAATGCAATTTAACGGGATATGGATGCAAAATTGTACTATGTTTGAGCTTAAAATCACAATGAAACGCCTGTAAAATAAGTAGAAAAGCTCGTTTTGGGGGCATTTTTCACAACATTGGGAACGTATATGTAGGCCTATGATTCTTTGGGTACCCACTACCCTTGTAATATTATTGACTTCGGTATTGGAAAAACAGTTGTATTCTTGCTGAACGGTAGACAGGGGAAGTCTGGACACTAGACATGGCTGCACAGGGACATTTTATGGCACACGAGGAAATATAAATATACAATGTAGTGTATAAAATCAGTGGCGTAGCTTCGGGGCTTATGGGATCGAGTCCTTCTCCTCAATCGTTGCTCTCCAAGCGCCTCACGAGCGATCTGGACCAAAAAAAAACTTCACTCGACTGGGCTACTCAACTTGATAATGATAGACTCTGGCTGTAGAAAATCTTCATTCCAACCAATCCACTGAAATCAGTGGCGTTCACAGGGAAAACCGTTAGGCCATTCCCTCACTGATGGCGATTTGTTTTTGTTCCTAAAAATACGCAAACTTTTTAACACAAATTTTACTTCAAAAGGTAGCTAATGTGGCACCAAATTGCATGCAAGGACACCTAAAAGCAGGAAAGAGACACCTCCACTAGGACACCTTCCCCAGGACGGCGATCACGCTACATACTGCATGTCACTACCCTTCCATGACAGAAATCCTGAGTACGCAACTGACTGAAATCCATCGAGAGAAACTCACTTTGAATAATTTTGTACAAATTCGGATAGATTGTGACAAACTGAAAGTGTTTAGGAATAAAATCAAACCAAATTTTACATTTTTTCACAAAACGTACACTTTTGTGTCAATCAGTATGCATTGTCATTGGGAAGTTACACACTGCATCTCAAAGTGACGCATCGAAATTGACGTAGTGTAAACGCATCCTGCACAGACAGGCATGCGTCCTGACGTATCCGGAAGGATGCGGGAAAAACGTGTCGTATCCGGAACGGAACGCAACGCATGCTGTATGGACAGGCCTTTAGAGTCTTAAGTCTTTAAGTGGTGAGAGCCCGTTGTAAAAAAAAAGAAATGTTGCTGATAAGTATGATTGTATTACACCCGACCTCCTCTATTGAAGTATTGTCCGATAATCTATTTTTTAAGCAGGGTAGTTCTGGATGTGTATAAGAACGGTGATCAGGGGGACGGGAGATATGCCCCCTCCCCGTATTTTGTAAGGGGGACAATCTTACCATGTCCCCGACATTTTGAGGCATGTAGAAAAAATGTCAGTAGTCCGTAAAATCATTTGTTATAATTAGAAGGCAAGTCAAGGTATTTTGAGATAGGTGTTACATGTGTTAATTTCTAGAGCATTTGGTTATTACATTACAAAATTTTTCGCCCGCTACGCGCGCTTTTCTCCACATTTACATTTGATTCAAACTGTAACTTGAGTTTTAGATATGTTGTTCAAATAAAAGTTTAGTTTTCGCATAGAGCCTGTTTAGTCCGTGCGGGCGTTTTACCATCGAACTAAACTTAGTACACAACCTGAATTCGATTAAAGTTCTCTCTTTGCTGCTGTTTCAGTTGGAAGATTCTTTATTCAGACACAGCTTCATATTGTGTAGAAAGTAAGTGTGTCAATTAGGGAATAAAGTCAATGGTGCCCATGTCTCTACATCAGATTCGAACAGGCTATGACGTCACGCATATGGGCTGAGAGACCCGAGGCGAAGCCGAGGGTCTCTGCCTATATGCGTGACGTCATAGCCTGTTCGAATATGATGTAGAGACATGGGCACCATGACTTTATTCCCATTCATAAATACTTTAATTTCGAGAAGTTTAGAAGGGAAAAAGCTTTCTTTTTTACAAATTTTCCATTGATCATCAAGTATTCTCCTTAACTGACTTAAGTTTCATGAAGTGCTCGTTCAGGTGTACGTTATTAATTACCATGACTTTGACATTGAGTAGCGTAACGAAAAGCTGTATTGCTGCAATGCAGTAGCTAGCTACACGCTACCTTCGTCGCTTGTACGTACGTACGTACACAGTCATGAATCATACTAGCCACTCATACAGAAATAGGCCTAGGCCTACTTTTGTGCCGTCTATTTGACGAATAAGTTATATTTTGAAAGTCTTGAACGAGGTCATATTTGGAACGATTAATCTCTTGGATTTGGGACTATAATCGAGTTCCACTAAAATTATATACTAGCTTGAGGATCTGTGGTTTGGTTTATATTGCTCACTGTGACGTTTGAGTTTGACTTTGACACACTAACGTCCTGCTATACGTTGCTGAAAACAGACTAAACAACTAACGTTAGGCTAACAACGTTAGACCTAGCCTTTCAAATTAGCGTTACGTTGTTTTCGAAATGAGGCTAAGTCAGTAACCCAGCTTGACCTTTTTGTGTGGAATTTTATGGAACCAGACATATTTGCCTTTACTAACGGTGGCTGTCGCAATTCCTAAAGTTTTTATTGCAGAGAGAATCTATCACAATCTTGCTGACGTTTGTCGATGCAGTAGGCAGGCTACTCGGGCCGGCTAAGGCTCTTCTTAATATTATCACATCTGCATTTCCTTTGGTGATTCTGGTGCTAAATTTCCTTACATAGCTAATTGTGCACAGAATACTTGACCAAGCCTTATGTATGGAATATGTGAGATGAGCTGTAAGGTTAGTGAGTAACGTTATACTCGTTAACTCATTTCAAAACTGTTTTTTTTTTCATCGCCCCAGATAGGCTAGAGGTTTCGAGTCTAACTGAGGTAGGCCTAGGCCTAGGAAGTCATGTAGTCCTACTTATATGCTTTTCTCATCAATAGTGTACATATCAATATTTACACGATTGGGGTCTAAGCCTAGGCCTAGGCCCTACGTGGACTTTGAAACACTAACAAGACCTTCACTTGATATGCTCTGAATTAAAGGTCTAAAATCTGATTAGGACATAATTCATTCGTTTCAATGTACACACAACATTGCGGTCAACCAAATATATTTACATTTTAAGTTGGACAGTTATGGGGTAAATTACAGTCGTAGGCCCTATGCCTTAATTGCTTAAAACGTCAGGCACCATTGTTGGGCTAGTACAGTATGTGTGCTATGTATGTGACCTAAAACTATGTATATAGTCAAGCCTATGTACATCTACCGTGTCGGCAAAGCTGTGTTTATAGTCATGTTGATCAAAAAGTTTCTCTCCATACACCCTATGTCTCTACACTGGATTAGAACATGGGTAACTGACCAATCACAAGCCAGAATTCTCAAAAAGTATTTATGAATAAAAGTTGAAAGTAGCGGAAGGGAATACCCCGAAAACCGTCGTCTTTGTTTTCCACCCCAAGTATATTTTTTAAAGAAATGGCAAACTTCTTAATGACTGAATAATCTTTCATCATATCTGACACAGCTGACTTTTTCTAACATGAAGAGAGAAAGAGTTAGCTGATTACAAAATATGGACTTGCATGCCACTCAGGATAATGTTGTAAAGAATGTAACAGGGTTTACATATACATATATTTGATTCTCCTTTTTCTTGCTTTGTATATCTTTTCATGACCCCTTTCACTGCAGAGTAAATAAATTTCTTGTATTTCTTGCAAAATATCGGCATTTTTTGCTTGTAGGACTCATGCGCAGGCCAAGTTGAAGAGTAAATGTTTCCAGACAAAGCCTGAGAAACGCTCAAAGTTATGTCGCGTGTATCACCTCGTTGGGGGGGGGGGGGGTTCCAAGTAGCAGCAACATCGAGTTTTCACTGAAGTGTAGGAGCCTCATTAACTTTTAACAGTAAATGTTTCCAGATAGATCTAGGAAAACTTGAGTTAGACTACCATGCTTACCGTGGTGACTGAGATTCTCGATTTTGAACTCGAACTCGTTCCACATATTTATTTCACTATATCTTTTCTCTTTACCATGACTCTCTTTTCTCTTTATCATGACTAAAAATTTTTAAAGTAAAACACTATGATAACCCCCGGTATTGAAGACTGACTCTGTCATTCAATATCCTACTCCACGCTCCAGGCTCTATTGCAAAAGGAGATTAGTGAAAATCTCCAGAACGGTAAAAGTATGGGCACATCAAAGTCTCATTGACACCGCTAAGCTACCCTTGGAAGGCTCTATTTACAGCATGTGATTCTCGCAAAGAGTGCTTACCACATGGTGGAACTACTGATTGTATAACACTTTGTCCACCTTTGCTCCTCCCCCCAAATCAGAGTTCCGAGTTATTAGCGGTCTGCCGTTCGTGAAAATGTCTCCACCAGTATCAGATACAGGACGCAGCCTGTATCAGATGGTATGGGTATACAGGAGATGAAAAGAAAAGGAGTACGAGCTAGTAAAGTTTCCATTTCTAATTCAGGAATTGTCAATCATGAAAAACAATACACTTTAAGTTTACACAAAAATGCGCATTTCAATACAATTTTATAGCTACCAATAACGTTCTTACACCGACACCGGGACTCAAATTTGCCAAGAAAGCGGTGAGACGAAGGGCAAACAAAGAATGTGCCCGTGTGCCAAGTGTCCCAAGTAAGAACTGGATGCTTCTTTGGACTCCTCCACCAGGTTATAGGGTCATAGTTTCACAGACAGATGAAAGAAAAGCCGGAATAATATACTCTAAAATATAAATAGCAATACACTTAAATTTGTAATAGTAAACTTCATTTCATGGTTATTTTCCTCTGAAAGGAGTTCGATAACTTTACAATTCAAAAACAGTAATACCACTTACTCTTTGGCATTGCATATATGTTTCGGACTGCAACCCTAAATCTTGAATTTGTTTTATTGCATGTATCAAAATTAGTGAACCAGTAGACGGTAAACTATCAAAAGTCCTTTATACACACCGTCCATTTAAGTCATTTTAAATAGGCTGGCTCCGTTGGCGCTCAACATATACTAAAAATTGTTAGGTTTTACAAAATGTACCCGTATTGTATCGATCAAGAATATTCTCAGTACCCCTTTCATAATCCTTCCCGCTTATTGATACCCTTAACAAACCTTTTCTTTCTTTTATTTAATTTAGTCTCAGCGATGTTAGGCAGACCATGCAACAGCGGTTTCTAACAAGCACTGATATACAAGATCAGACAATAAATAAGAGGTGGTTCGGGTAGATGCAATTTCTTCGATACCCACTCTCTGTCGAGTGGAAATCCCACTTGATGGTTGTCCATTGATGGCTTGAAAGTAGATAAAATAATGAATATAGAGGCCAGAAAATAGTTCGGTACAGGTGCGTGCTAAGTCATATATTATTTGGACAACATTGACACTTGATTGATCAAGACTGGAATTATGGATCCTGGTTGAAAAGTTAAATGGCTTTGCTGTGCTCTCCTTCTTGGCCATAGGTTTTGATACGTTGGCAAACAAACGTAAAAGGAAATTATGCCTCATTAACACCATATATTTTACACAGTGAAAAGTATTCTGAGTAGCCACTTTGTTCACTATTGTTAATGTCAAATGCCAACGTGATGCAGCAACAGCTGTAACAAATTTACAAAGGAAAAAGTCAATTCAATTTTCATTTCTAATTCAAAATATTGTGAGTGTTGGGCCTGATAAATGTCTTTTGCAATTGTTGAGACATTCTGCATATCACTTCAAAGGCACAATAATGCGCATGCTCAGAGGACGTGCATGTTACACCTCTATGAAGTCAGCAGTACAACACGTCTTCTAACAAATCAAGTTGGCCTGCGGATATCAATGCAAGTGACTTGATTCATTTGATATCGCGTCAAATTTAAGTAAATTTCTTTGGTTTATCTGCTTCATGTCTTACAAAACCAGGATTTATTGAGCAGATAGTGGTAATTTGTGTTTTCTAAGAAAGGATATATGCCGACGGACTTGAAAAACATCAGATCTAAAGTTCCTCAAGTACCTTTAAAACCATAAACCAGCGAGATCCGGCATTTCAACGGGTACCCTATATTACAATCAATTGGCAGATTCAGTTGGAAATCAACCCGAGACTTACAAAAAGTTTTCGCTTGCCGAAGTAAGCAATCTTTTTGCTCAGCTTTGTGAGAAAAAAGCTGACAATACAGAGGTGACGGTTGTTTGATTGTGGTTTGGAACTACACAAATCATGGCTCAAAAACTTCAGGACCTTCCTGCCTTATTGAAATTTGTAATTATATTATTACAGAACTTCCCGAAAAAGTAAAACACAAGAAATAGGTATAACCCTAATGTTAATATGTAAATATGTAAACAGTATGAAATACTAAAACTGAAAGACTGGCTTTAAACAAATCCTATTCGTATGACGTCACAGCATTGGAGGTGCGCCCTCTTTTCCAATTTGGCATTACCGTTTATTAAGTTGCACATAACATATGGCGTGAACGTATCAAATTTTTCATTTGAATCTAGCTCATGTTATTTTTTGCCTTTTAAATGGTCATTTCAAGAATAGTTGTAACAGTAGTCCGTCCTGGGGTTTTGTTTTGGAAATTTAAATTGTGTCCTTGAAAACTATTAGTATCAATTACCACACCGTGAATTATCTGACGAGTAATTAAGAGAATATTAATATTAGGTTAACAAAAGAATAGTCAACACTGTGCAACATTTCACATCATTATTTTCAATTAAATATTTATTTTCAATTAAATATTTTTTAATATTCAAACTTTGAAGAGGTAGATCTTGAGAAACTTTAAAGATTTTGAAATGACTACAACGGATTTTCACTCGCCAACAGCCATGTGAAGTCAGGACATAATTTGCTGATATGTCACACCACATTTAAAGCAATCGGCGTTTAATATTTTACGAGTTTTGGAACAGACTTCCGAGATACTAAAAAAGTTTTCGTTCTTCTTTTCTTTAAAAGACTTACTATGTTATATCTCCTATTCGAGATACCCCTTGTTCCTTCGTGGATCTGCTAAAGAGGGCCGTCTATTCTTGACTGCGTTGTTTCATGCTGTTGCCCTTACCATTCTCTGACTGAACGAATACTTCTGTGCTCATTCTTTGAAAAAGTGTGCTTCCTTACACCGGGTAGTCAAAACTCAGCGAGTTTGCAAAAGAAAAATGTTTGAAAAATTTAGTATTAATTACTATATGGAAGAAACTTTACACGAAACGTTTATTTAGCATTTATGTAAGAAATAAAACATCCTAAATTCGGCGGTTAAAGAAAAAATTTAATCGTACTTACCACGGAGCTAATACATTGACAAAGTATTAGTTCCATGTACTTTCCAACATTTTTAAGCACCGCAGTCATGTATTTGTCTTAAAGAGTGTGAGTTGAGTACGCTACTTACCTTTTAAATATTAAAAATGAGGTCCGTCACAAGGCAAACATTACCTTACATATTTTGATCGTACTTACCCACTATATACCAAAAGACATTTTACTACCTCCGGGGCAATTTCTGAGTTTCTCACATCGGCGATGGATGGGAGAGAACTTTCGCTTTGTTTCAAGTTTGTTAACATAAAACCATATTGGATACCTTATTAGCTGATCTTAGCTAAATCCCCTTGTGCTATGGATTATATTCCCACTTTTAATATCATGTTTATTCTGTAATGCAATAAATTACAAATGTTAACATTACTAATCATTTGTATTGTACCAAAATCCAAAAACGGCTCACGATTATCCATTTTTGAGGAAAAAGGCATATAAATCTGAGAGAATTTAGCAATTATAGAACAATAACAAACCTCAAAATAGATTTTTTTTACAAACAAAACATTTGTAAATGTGAATTCATTACAGTACTGGTGACCTTTACGAAGGAAACATGTACAACTAGACACTGACGAACACAAGACGAGGACACAATACAAGCATTGTTAAGCATACATGCGTTAGGGGTTGAGAAGGTTAAAAACATTTAAAATATTAGTAGCGAACAGTAGGCAAACAAAATCACAAATTGCATCAATACATTTCTCCTCGTTAACAGTGAAACTTGAGTTCAGACATTTTCGCAAGGACTCAAAAATTTGGTCGAGTCAGTGAGCGAAAATGTGGCCTTAAAGACTGTTAAAATGAGCAAATATAATTTTGCGTGTGACTGACACGCTTAAATCTTGGTCCAGGGGTCAGGGGTCAGAGGGCAGCACTGATGGACGTACCTTTCTTGATTCCCTTGTAAATTCCCCTTCTGTTTAAGTTCCTTGTCATTCAGACATAACCATCATATGTTGACACTCAAACGCACCTGCTTGAGTAAGCGTTCAAAATTAAAGATAACATGTATACCATACAGGCTTTTGATTTGACGTCTTAACAGCCTACTCTCCGGCAGCCATGTTGAAGTACATATTAAAACGTATACACTCTAAAAACACCGGGGTTAAATTTAACCAGGATCGGTGTTCTATTTACTCCAACACAATCCTGGTTATCTTTTAACACAAATCCTGATTAAACTAACACATTTTCTGGTTAAAATAACACAAATTCTGGTTAAAAATAACTAGGATTTGAGTCGGTTTAACCAGGAGTTGCGTTAAAATTTAACCAGGATTATGTTGGAGTAAATAGAACACCGATCCTGGTTAAATTTAACCCCGGTGATTTTAGAGTGTAATAGACCACACTATATAAGCTTGATCGATGAACGTGTACAAATCGCTCATACCAGGGAGCACACTGTACAGTGCGTTCAGCCCAAAGCTGCGTGTATTTGTCATAATTGCCCTCCAGCATGGCGAATCCGTGACGTAATTGCAAAGCCTCAATAGCAATGACACAATTCCTTGCATCACAAACATGAAGTCAGAACATGACTTTATGGTTTTACACTATTATTTAATTTTAAGCGAATGATGTTGATTTTATCCACTCTTACAGCTTACCGTTATAAATCTGTTCCCATGATAAATCTGTCTAGAGGTTATCATCTTTGTTGGAGGCACAAATTTACCTACCTGGACACGTCTCTTGAAGACATTGAATAAGACTGTCTTTTGTAAATATCACATTATCGTCGGCTGAACCAATTTCTCTTTCACTTTCCTCAAACGTGGCTGTGTAGTCAGGATCTGCGCGGGGATTCTTACGAAATTCAACACAAAGATATTGGTATTTGTCGCAACCAAGATTTTCGAAGACTACTGGAGGTGTCTTAATGTCATTGATTACCAAGGGTCCTCCGGGAAGAAGTTTGGTTGCCATTTGCGCAGGTGTTAGAACCTGATCAAAATTAGGTGTTTGGCGGTCATTCCCTTCGATATCGGAAGCCACGAACACGGACATTTCATAAAGAAAATCACCCGTCACGCCTCTGCTGTTTGGATCCACCTCAACTGCAGCGTTGATTGTAAGTGGCACGGGATTGCCCGGGGTGTGATCTGGGACCTCTCGGTTCCACACTATGCCGTTGAAGATGACTCCTGAAATTGGCAAAAATAAGAATCTTGTACCTATTGGCTATTGATGTTTCCGCTGAATTTAAAACGGCTTTGCCCTCAAACCCTGTTACATAGGCCATCCCGCCTTCCAATCTCCTTTGTCTTTTTCAAGTCCTTCAAAAGAAGTCCTGGCCTTCATTCTGGCCAAATGTGCGTTGTTTTCGAATAGACCACGAAACGAAAACTAAAATACTTGACGTCTGACCAAATATTTCACTGTAAAAAGCGATAAAGCATGTAACACCCTCCCATTTCCCTCTCTTTAGGCCTGTACAAAATCCATCAAACCCAACTGCATGAATTGGTCAATGTTGTAAATACTTCTGAGGTGTGCTCAATGAGGGCCCCTTTTGGTTACGGACTACATACCGGTAATTTAAATGGAAATATCACCTTTTAAATGCAAAAAAGTTTGCTAACAAAAACAACTGGTTTTTTATCAAGCCATTCAGTTTTAACAGAAGAACTTGGTAACACATTCTTCTCTTCACAACGGTATGCATTAGAAGAACTATGCAAGCTGCTTCGTTTGAATTTTAAAAGGTTTAGGTGAACAAATCATTACTGAGAGACAAACAACAAATTTTCTTTCCTTGAAAGAAATGCCTGAATCGACTTCCAGGGAAGGGGGGTCTTTTGCTTCTTTATCAGAAATCACTTTGGTACGAAAAAACATGGCTGCAAGGTTGCCACATTTTGATTTCCTGGAAAAGAAATTCCTATATCAACTTCCATGCAAGGGGGGGGGGGTTCTTCTCTATTTTTACATGATATTAGATACAAATTAGTGCAATTTTTTTCTCTAAGCAAAGATTCTGTGTTTCATAAAAGAGATTCATTTAGTGCTTTAACTATTGATAAGCTTATGTAGCTTCAGATCATGATGTGAAACCACGCTCCGTTTCACTCCGTTAGGCTGTTCGACCATGGAACTAATACTTTGGCAAGGTACTAGCTCCATGGTTTGGACCAGACTGGAAAAGCTTTTAGCTTCATCTGGTTCCATTTTTTTCTTTTGATACGCTTTCATTTATTTATCTGTAATTCTTTTTATGTAAATATGTTCATGCATTTCAATTGAAAAAAATAAAGGAAATGAAACGAAAGGACGGATTTACCATTAGAACACTGGGCACATTTAATTTGAGACCAAGGCTGTAATTCATCTAAAGACTACAGTTGTACAAGTCGTCACTAGAAATTGTGGGGCTTCACCATCAGTTGGCTCGAAGCCTACCAAATATGTTTGGCAAAGATCCCTTATCCCCTCCCACCCATGATTGGAAACGGCATTGTCGAGACCGTTAGAATTGAATATTTTGTGATACACCTTATTCCAGACAAAAATATAATATTTCTTAAACGTGTTTTTAAGTTAAATATTTCTTCGGTCAAAATATAATTGGTAACACGTGCCCTCCTTGCTCCCTCCCCCTTCACCTTTCCTGGAGTTGTGTGGTTGCATATACCATTTTATTTTACCATATGATGTTTAGACCCTTAAAAGTCATTTACCTTTACAATGTTTAGAGAATTCGATGCACTCCACAAAAGGATCCTGGGGTGGAAGGGTACCGAAAACATAATCTATGGAAGCACCTTCATTTTTCTTCAGTTCAAAGCAAATGTAAGGAATGTCACTGCAGCCAACTGCACTCAAATCTGTTTGAAATTCAATTCCGTTAAACACCAGGTTCTCATCAAGCAGGAGATCCTGATCTTGTTGGGATGGATTCAAAATCTGAACTTGTTCTTCGATTCTAGGGCCTTTTCCATTTGAGCGCTTACTGAAGAAAGTTCCCAGTTCCCAAAGATTAAAACCAGGGACCCCGGTAGTTAAGTCTTTGTCTGTAATTGCGTCTAAATCCATTCTAATGGTGTTTGACCTTCCTTCAATAACGGGAAACTCGTCGATTAGATCAGGAATGAGGACATTGAATACAGCACCTGTTTTGACAACGAATCCAAATAATAATTATCATTTTGAAACTTAACACTTGAGGTGTTTTTTAAATATATATTGTTAATCTTTAAAACTGAATTTAATCTGTTATATTGAAATGAAATTTCTCAGAAAACAATGAAATGATTGCAGCTTAAAATCAGGTCAAGGGTAGTCTCCCAAACCCTTTTGAGAAGTAACAGCTAAATATCACAAGTGTTTTCTCATTTCTCCTTAAAGTATCTTCTGACATACTTAACGAACTCAGTATTGCATATGAATGATAAATCAAGCAGATACTTCTTGTAAATTGAACATTTGAGGTGGAAAAATGTTGTCAAATCACTCTCAAAAGCCAACCATTAAACAATTCAGTCTACTGCATTTACTTCAAGTTGGGGTGCCTGTTCTTGCCCTTTAAATGAAGCACGTAAGGGTGTGGTAAAGTGTGTGTATATTTATCATTCTTTTCCGAATCAAGTGTCATCTTTAATTTCCTTATATTCTTTTAAAATTCACTAAACACTGGGTCAATCGTTTACTCTGCTTTTAAATCTTTTAAGCCGACTCAGTGATTCAAGATCTCCTTGAGCACAACCTGTCATCCAAGGCACCAGAAATCTTTAAAAGAAAAAGATTTTTCAATTAATGCAAAAGATAATGCAAATGAAATGCATAAGAAGAACATCACGATTTATTTGCCTTTTCAAGTTTAATGGACAAATTTCAATAGGATATATTTACAACTGCACTCATCTACGAAAACGAAAATTCAATGAATGCGATAATTTACTTAGCTTTTAAATTTACGTTTTTCTGATCTCAGAACTTTGAATGTCCTAAGAGGTAGTCCTACGATCAAATGAAAATGTGATTGAGTGAAAATTCCTTTTCGAAAACGACATTTTAAAATATGGTGCTGTTTGTTTGCAAAATATGCAGCAGAATTGCAGCCCTCAAACATGCGTGAAAACACGGGAAACGGTGAACTTACATTAAAATTGTGGTTTATAATTTCATGAGAACAAGCTTCAGTCACTCAATTCAAAAATACGTTTACACTTCATGCACACCCACCAGTCTTTAAAAGAAGGATTTAAGGTCACAGCAGGATTTGGTATGTTAGAGGGGTACTCATTCTAAGCATTTTGGTGAAATTTGCATTGAAATCTGATGTGTGGTTCTCAAGAAATGAGCATGTAAAATTGTCACATTTTCAACAAAAAGTGAACTTGAAGCAAGCACATATAACATCACATCCCCACAATAGAGCACAGTCTTTTGTTTTTCTTTAAACTTCAGACTTGATTTTCTCCTCAACAATCACACATTATTAAAATGTGGTTGGATAAGTGGCATGAGAACTTTGCAAACTTTGCATCCCCCACGGGAAGGTCCTATTCCTATTAACTTCAAGGTCAACAAAACAGTCTGATAAAACAAAGTGAAACAAAGCATTCCTTGTCATTGTGAGGAAGTGATAAAAGCTCTGCTGCCCTCAAACTCACTTTGAAACACAAATCTACTGACTTCATTTTCCAATATCTCAAGAAATACATGTCTGATTAGAATGAAACTTTCACCACACTGTGTAGATTTGGTTCCTCTTTCACATATGAAAACTAAATTTTTGCTTAAACCTTCACATTAAAGACTTGTCGTTTGCGCCTCCTGAAGTCCCCTTATCATGGTTAAAGCAGGGAGCTCTTACAGCTCCCTTGTAAAACGTTCAAAATATTGATTGGGTTTAGAAAATGGGAATGGCGTGTTAGAAGACAATTTCGAAGGTATTTTTAAACTCTGCCCAGCACGTTTTGGTGTTTTTTTTTTTTTTTTTTTTTTTTTTTTGAGAACGAGAATTTATAGCATCACCATGTTTTGCCGTGCATTGTCGGGAAAAATCTATACACGCACATACGACTGTAAGATTGTATATACTGAGTTAAGGCAAAATCTTGTGCACGTTAGAAGGCTAACTCTCTTCGCCTGTCGGTAGTAACGAAGTGCAGGTGGATATTTAGTTTTGCGTTTTTTGATGCAAATATCCGAGGACATATTTTGATTGCTAGTCCATATAAATTCCTTGAACAGAGCTGTGTACTTCTTTTAATGGTAGACCCTACTCCGTACGGAGTAAACTACAGTGGATGTAGCATAAAGTCCTGTTCAATCAGTAATCACACTTGCAAATGTACAAAACTCGTCACATAGCTTAACGATAAAACGACAAAACAAGTGCGTCAGGAAATTTTAATCTAACGTTACCCATCTAGCCAGCTAGTCCCTACATATATCGCGCCGACTTACTCTGGGTACTTTCTTTACCGTAGGAAAAAAATTAGAGTGTATATTGTGTAGTAAGTTTGTGTACAGTACGTGGTGAACGTACATATACCAGATTATGTGTATACGCCCGATTAAACGCCTGTTTTTAAACTATGTGATGAGCTGGAAAGCTGACTTTGAATAGGTAGATATAGCAGTATGCAATGTAAAACCTGTCAGAAGAGTGACGAAGTTCATATTCCTTCTGAACTTATCATTAAGACGTTACACTGACTGGGGCCAATGAATGGGTCATATAGTGAAGATATTTCTGCCCTCGAATGGATTTCTTTTTCGCCCTCTTTAGCCTCTTCCTCAGTCATCCAATACATACTAATAGTGTGTAGCTAATGCAATATATTGGGCATTCTAATTTAAACTTGAGGTGCGACTACTGGTGTACCGGATACTTACTTGCAAAACATTCCTGTGGCTTGCAGTTGACAAGTGAATCTCCAGAGGAGCTAGTTAGACTCGAATTAAATAACAACGTGAAATCCGGTTCAGGACTATCACCCTTTGTGAACTCAACACAAACGAATGAGGCCGAATCTGTACACCCAATAGTTCCAATCTCAAAGGCCGTTCTTACGTCACGTATTTCAACACGAGAGCCAGTTTTGCTTGTTGAGGCTCTGTGTTCATTGAGTGTCTGGTACACTTCTCCTACTCTTGTGCCTGAACCATCCTCATTTGGACTTCCAAAGATCCCGACTCTCCAAAGACCTTCCCCCTTCCTGTTTGCAGAATCGCTTGTAAATGTCACAACTATGTCAAGGGTAACCGGTGTCTGGAACCCATATATAGGATCTGGTGCTTCTAATTCCCAATCAAGGTTAGTCGCTGTCAGACCTTTAAATATTCAATAAAAGAAATGATCATGTTAAAGTGTTACCCCCAGTGTTAAAGTGACTCCCATTGACAAAAAGCGGAGACATGGCAGGGTAGGTTGCTTGGACTGTCCACCCTAAACCCTGACCAGGTGTTGTCTTCGTTATATCAGCATTTCATCTCGATGTTAAATCTGTTCCGTTAACGGGAAAAAAATATTTCTTGAGTATTAAGCTAAAAAGAAATTTGAGTAAAATATTATCTACAAATGTTACCTTTGCAAGGTCCGAGAGGCATACAGTCGATAAGTCGTTCTGTCTCGTTATCCACTGGTTGGAAGGTAAAAGGTAGATCGTATTTAGGTCGCGGGTCATCTCCTTGGTTGAACTCTACGCAAAAGTATTTGTAGTCATCACAACTGCCGCCTCTGAAGTCCAGTGTGTACTTCAGTTTATACCATTCCCAGGGAGGATAGCTTTGTTTGTTATATTCTTGCGCTGCATCTTCGTCGTTGAAGATATTTGCATCAAAGGAAAATCTTTCCCCAGAGCCATCTTTATTTGCAGTTACCCAGGCAGCTAGTTTCCAAAGACCTTCTCCACGAATGACTCCTGTAGTTCTCCTCTTGTCCACAAAAATGCTTAAACCAAACTTAATAGTTTTCTTCATGCCTTCATGAAACTCAAAAACTTTGTCATAAAGAATCTGTGTATCGGAAACATACATTTCTGTAAAAAGAAGAAGGCACAAGAGATTTAAATTGCCATATTTAGCGATTTCACAGGATGGAATCTGAATGACTTATACAGAAACTTTACGAATGCTAAACGATTAAGTAGAAAATTTGAACAGTTGATCTCTCTACAGATGTAAAATAAGGACATACATTTGAACACGATTTGCAAGTGGTGTCGGAGGTGTCAGTTATTTGGACAGTTCATTGTTTAAAACAATGACTATTCATTATTTCGGAGGCATTTTGTTAAATTTTTATGGACCCAGACTCACTTGGAATGCATTTATTAAATGGAAGATTTCGGCAATTTTAGCTCTACAACCTTACGAGCATTGACAGAGTGTTCAAATCATTACAGAGGCAGTATATCAAATTAATTAAGCAGATGAAATAACAGTTTCTTCTAAAAATTCAAGAGCATTGCCCCCCCCCCCCTTGAGTCGAAAAAATCTTACTTGGAAACAACAGCTACATATCACAATTTTACTTTTATTTCTCTTCAAAGTATTTTCCATCAAATTTTCATAACTTCAGTACTGCATATTTAATATAAAACAAGCAATTTCTTCTAGGAGATTTCACATTTGAAGAGAAAACTCGTTGTCACAAGACTGTTTAAAGTCGTCTTTTAATGAGTTTCTCAAATTTACACATGTAAGCCTTCGGACAGGGCTCACGACAACCTAGTGTGAAGGAGGTTCCACACGTCACAATACTACAATGCTCTTTAGCTTGTTCGCGTTTAGCGACACTGTGCGCGATTTACTACAGATACAATGCGAGAATGCGGTCGTTGTGTGATGGGCAAGCATACTGTAAACAAAGTTGACTTACTCAAGCATTCTATTTCAAAACAATAAAATACATAAATGCCTGAATAAAACTCGCTCATTTTTGGCCATATCATAACGAAAAGTGACCATGAAGTCTCGTTCCCATCTACATGACTCACTCTACATAATGAACTCAATTAAAGAGCAAACAACTCACTGAGAATCAAGAAACATTGAACGAAAGAACTGTACCTCGAAAATGAGAAGCGTGCCTAAGGTACTGTCCATGACGTCATGGACAGTACAATTCAGTGGCAAGTGCTGTGCAAAAGAAGCTAACGGGCGTCACGATAACTTCTCATTAGGGAGACAGTTGCTTAAGGACTCTGTTAACCACATACCTGGCGAATGCGGCATTTGGACGGGGACCGGGGACTAGTATCAATTACCAATTGCAACTTGAAGTCACCGAAGCATGTAAACAAAGATAAGGAAATCAATTACTCTGCTATCTGAGGCAAGCAACCTTCCTGCTCGCTGATGGTAGAAAACGGAAGATTACAGGTTTTTTTTTAGGTTATCATGGTTTGTAGACTTCAAAAGACTCGTCTTTTCCATGTCACGGCAAAAATATTTTGCGGCCATCTCAACTTATCTGTCACGCAGACAACAGAAGCCATGTGCGACGTTAACACGGTACATTCGGGCATTTGCACGTGCACAGTATCAGCTGAACCGTGCCACTGGGCTTAAAGCTGGTGACCAGTGTGTTAAACAAGAGGAGATTTTGATGAGGCGATTGTGTAGTCAGTTAAGTGTAAGTTTGCGTAGCGGCTTTTAAGTTTGTGACTATTGGTTAGTTTGGTCAGGGTGCTGGAAGCTACAACTCTACCAGTTAAGCAAACGTACACGGACTGACGGAGACACTTCACTTTGTTTTCACTCTTACCGATATACGTTTTCGATATTCATGGAAGCTGACAAATTGATTTTGAAAATGTATGGGTGCGCATGTGCTTGACCTTCGCTTGTAAGTGTCCGTCAAAAATGACTGTAAACAATGACTGATAACAATCAAGAAAATCCTGTTTGAATTTTAGAAACAAGAATAGAAGACTGCTTTTCACTTAAATAAAATACTTCCACGTTTTGAAGAATTCGTGCGACAATAACCAAAAAATGTGTAAAAGTGTACTCTATGTACTAATTAATTCTTCTTCTTTTTTTCTTCTTTATTCAACTGCATGCTTGGTTTAACGGTAGAGCACACGGAAGGCCCGGGTTCGATTCCCAGGTTGCGTCATACCAAAGACTCTAAAAATGGAACCGCTGTGCGTGATGCTCCACATAAGCAATGGAGTAGGGGCGCCAGTGAGCCATCAACTGTAAAAAAGGCTGGGGCCGGCTCGACTCGAACCAATAGGTTGGAAACTCAGCCTTAAATTTAAATCTAACTTACTCTTCTTTACTCATTCGAACCATGGACATAGTAGGCAGGGATTCATTTATAAGAAATCCAAAAATAATCACATTTTGTTCAAGTATGGAAACACTTCAGTAAAACTCTTATTGAAAACTCCCCTCAATCACATGCGTATTTAGTTGTTCAAGGATGTGAACATGTCTGCAATGAGCACCACGTGCACTTGCAAAAATGAGCGGGCGTTGGGAAGCAGCACCAGGCACGTTACAACTGAGTGCAGTTCATTGAAGCTGGCGGCTTCGATTAGTTATATTTCGTGGTTTACATTCTTGGTAATTTTGTAGCATTTCTTAGTAGTAGTACTTTCAATGCAACGTTCGAGTTTTTTATACGACAAGAACGTATCGCAAGAATATGACAAGTGTACGTGCTCGGCTACGACAAAGGTCTGTGAACGAATATGAATGAATGTATAGGTGTTTGTATACTGTACTGCACTTGTAATACTTGATATTTGATATTTGTACACCAGCAGGTTGTGTCGAGTAGGCTTCTGTGATTTAATGCAAAGTAAAAAAATGCAACTAATATTATACCGCATATGCTGTAATAAGAGTAATCTGATGGCACGTTGGAGTCTTGTATGCTCACCCTGAAGTAAAAAATGAATGTGTTTCGGGTGAGAATGAAATTAAGACAGTTTTTTATGGACATTTAATTTTATACTAGGTTACGAGAACTGGAACTATTCGGGTGAAGAAATTTCTTTTTCTAGATTTTTCGAACAAACAAATAAATTTTTTGAGCGAATAATATCAACATCAGATAATTTTGGTGGCACCAGTTATCAATATCACTAATTAAGGCAACACATGTATGATTTGCAAGAACGTCGACTTGAAGAGTGAAATATATTCTTATAGTTTAGACTTACTTGGTGGACAGAGAGGACAACATTCTTCAGGAACAATCACAATTTCGTTTGGCCCACAACTATCTTTAGAAGGACATGAAATAATTTCACAATTTGTTGTCGAGTTCAGACACGTACACACTGTACATGCATCTAATATGGTTGATTCTCCGTGTGATAAGAAATTACCACGAAAATGACATGGCCTTCTGTCATCAATTGAAACTAAAAAGAAGTAAAGAATCAGTCATTTAAGAAGAAAACATTTTACTTTAACATATAACTTCAGGTCCCATTCAATTCAAAATTCAAGGCAGAACGTTTCAACGGTTTTATCTAATGAATCCCATTTTCTCTAAGGGCAATCCTTCGTCACCGGAACTACAATTTTACCCGGTGAACAATTCTCCGATTGATGTTAAATTAAAAATGCAGAGTAGTTCATGACAAACTATATAAGGGTGCCGTTACTATCAATTAGGGCCTTGTTAAATCAGAATGGCAAGAACTGTGGGATTCCTTTCCCGAAAACAAATTACACCGGATTAAACCAATAATCGGACCTGGAGGAAATGGAATCCCCAGTAAACGTAGAGATGATTTGGTCCTGACAAGGGCTCGCATCGGTCATACTTACCGTACCCATGCCTATTTACTTCATGGGGACGAAAGATCATATTGTATCCCATGTGACTGTGCTGTTACCGTCTGTCTCGTTGTTGTTGACTGTCATGAATACTCCCATATCCGCCTGAAATACTACAACGCACCCGCCCGACCTAAAACCTCTGTTTGAACAGACAGATTCCTCCCTTAACCTTGGATTTCTCAGGGAAAGTGAACTCCTTAGGAGTTTTTGACTCCCGCTTTACACTTGACATTTTAGAGAAAATTGTCCCCATTTTTTACTGTCTTTAGGTATCTTTGCACCAACTTTTCCAATTTTATCTAGCTGACACTATGTAACACGATCGTGTTGGTGTGTCGTTAAATCCCATCTAACTAACTGTATGCTCGCCAAGGAAAACACTGAAATAATCAAGGTTTTAGGATCATGAGTCTTAGACACCTTTGAGAGGTGCTTGAAGAGAGTCACCCAATGCCTACGATAGGAAATGCATTATTTCTAGCTTAGTGCCGTCAAATATGATACATTTCTAAAGGTACTAAGCTTGAACGGTACGTATCACGGTTAAGAAGTGCATTCTTTCGAGCTTAACACGAGGAAATCTGACACCAGTACGTGTTAAGTGAAAAAAGTAACTTGGTAGAATTGGATCTGACTGTCTGTGATGAAGAATATCTGTCTTTCTATATGTCTTTTACAAAAGGCTTGTTTAGTGAACCAACTTAGACATAGCTGGCTCTTGCTTCATATGCATGGAAACATGCTTCAGTGAGCAACTCATAAAATTTATTGGTAGTGTGCATACGATTAATAAGTTAAGTGATGAAGATTGTTTGTGACTGTAAGCTATGATTTCAGACAAACTAGACAACCTGAAATGGTTTACACCCTTAAAACAAAACTCAGTGAACTCAGTCACTTTCGATCTAGTGAAAAGTGTGAAATTCACTCCATTAGAGTGTTTATTCACCACAGAAATAGTGAAACTCATCCCAAGAGGTGTGAAATTCACTCTTTCGTATAAGTTCCTGAAGAGATCCCTCTTTTGTTGAGAGTGTACACTTAAGACACTCAATCAGAAGTGAAACTTCGCTCTTTAGGAGTGGATTTCACGCCTCTTAGATTGGACTTTACAACATTCATTCTTCTAACAAGTAAAAATTTCGGTAGCTTCTTTTTTCCCTTTAATGCAAATTTCTTCCTGAAAATTATTTTTATTTCTTTTCCAACAAATATTTGTAAAACCACGGACACGCCCCAGGTCGTTACCTGGCAGTTGTATAATAACAACCATGACATTTTTTTTACTCAAATGGGCTGTCCAAATTTTTGCCATACCTTTGCCCGAAATTCAGATCTTGTTAAAATTTTGCAGATGGAAGTCATGCGTGTTCTGAATTTTAAAATGAGCCTCAAGTCTAAAATTTCAGTAATCTATATTAAATAGCATGAAAAAATTTTTATCAAATAGCCCTACTCTCATCTTCATATGATATTCCTGAGCTGAGATGTAAAATGTTGACTTCAACTGACTCAATTTAAAATGATACATTTTGAATAATTTATTACACCATTGTCCTCAAATAAGTCTTTCTATTATGCCATTGTTCTTAAATACCCCTATTTTCCTGAAAATTCCTTCACCTTGTACTAGTATGTAACAACACTCTTTCTCTTATGGGGTAATGTTATTAATGACGCTGCTTTGTAACATACTATGCAAGCAAAGGGGAGGCGTTCCTGTTAACAGCATTTTCAATCTCACAGGGAAACAAAGCTGGCAATGTGAGTTGTATACTGTAAGTAGGTCATAAGTTGTTGGCCCCTACAATATTTAGCTTTAAGTGAATAACTTTCAATATATCAACAATGCAACAAGCTATGTCAATGGAAGTTGGATGAAGAGTATTGTTGTAACCTCTAAAATATATATTTTTTACATGTTAGAATTGACATTACCTCTGACTTACCAATTTAATATATATTTTCTTCGCTTATAAAAAGAAAAAGCAATATCATTGACTAAAGCCTACAAGACCACATGACTACAAGCTAGCAAGAATTATCGTTATGCATTATGCGATCAGGCTCTCTAATACTGAACAACTCCTTTCATTATGATTCTAAAAATGTTACAGCCCTTGAAGTATATTATTTTGTGTATTAAGTACTTACGTGAGTCACCAGAGACACTTGCACTAAAGCTGTCACTCTCACTAATTGAACCTTCTTGGGCTTCGATAAAACAAAGAAATCCAGTGCAAAGTACTACAAACAAAACAATGTTTATTCCTAGTAATTTACCCATGTCGTTACCCTGTTGTACTGTTAGTCCACTGTTCCGCAGCAAAAATGTGACTCAGTTAATTTATCTTCTGGTAAGAATATGCATCCTCAATTACCAAATGCCACCAGAAAACTCTGCTAAGCGTCTTAACTCTACGGTAACAAGTGAGAGAGTGCAACCAACTGGGGAAGTTTAATTTTTTATCAACGAAGATTTATTGAGGAACGTCCATTTAATAGACATAACATAAACAAGTGGCCTTGAAAAAAACAGGGGAATGCGGAAACAAATTGGTAGATAGACTAAACAAGTAAAAATGTGTGACCTTTCACGTAAACGAAAGTCAACTGAATTATAACTACAATTCATGAATAATGACACATGGAAATACTTTGGTCTTGTCTCAGTAACGTACCACGTCAGTTATGAGTAAAGATTGCACCAATTTTGAAAAATACCACAAAGTGATACCAATGTGATCTTGAACTTTGATATGATCCTTCCCTGTGATGTGATCCCTCCAATAATGAAAAACGTTCGACAGTTGAAGGATCAGTTTTATTTTCTGAATAACCGATCGATCGTGGGCATCTTCAAAGTCATGTGATGAACTTTTTGAAGAGCTCAACATGCTTTAACGGACAGTTACGGACGCAACTTAAAAAAACTATGAATATACATATAGCTTTTACGTCTGTGCATACATAGTGTACTAAAGGAGTTCTCCAGCCAGGGAAAGGTATAATAACTATGGTTTGATAAGCTTGTTTTGCCTACTCCCTTGATTATACAGGACATCACACACAGCGGTACTATGATGGGGCAAAAGGAAAAATAGGAATGGGTAAATTGGGCAGGTCAACGCATGCTCAAAATTGTCCGATTCCCTTAAATTAAACAGCAAAATATTTCCTACTGTTTTCTTTTTGAGGGTGTACCATGGTATAAAAAATATATGAATGGGTCATATCCAAAATGGCCGCCAAATACTGTACTATTCACCTACCACAATGCCGCAATGTAAGACACACTAACTAGTGGGGTTGAATGAAGCGTGACTGATACGGTAGGACTAGCCTTAGGGTTATGGTTGGTCTTAGAGGTTAGTGTTAGGATTAGGGGGTAAGGGTAAGGGATTTGAGGTAGGTTTTAAGATAGAAACTATGGATATTCATAGCCGTAATCCTGAATCCTACAGTAGGCAATTTTGCTACGCGGTTCTGTGTGTCGCAAGTTTAATTTTTAATACTCCACGCAGCCGCAAGTTTTGTGCACTATTTCCTACATATTCAATTAATGCAAGTTGGTCGTGCAGCATATACGTTTGTAAATTCTTTTTTCAAGGTCCCTTGTGGTTTCGCACGGTGTCTAAAATATTATATCACATTTGAAAACACAAACAAATCGACGACTGTGAAAACCACTAAGTGTTCAAAAATATTCCTCGGATTTAAAAGAGGCAAACGTCGGCCCCCGATCTGAAGAATACCCATTTTTCCCCCAAACCGGTTATTGGACCTATCGTTGATTACGTGTTGCCAGTGTGAGGAGGATAGAAGGTGTCCCTTTCTGACGTTACACGCAGGTTGCAACTTATACCTTACACGTTAAAACTTTATCTAAGAGAGGGGGGATAAACTTGTGGTTATTACGAATGAAGAAATGGCCCAATTTTCCCTTATCAATTTCCCAATTTTTGAACAAATCTCGACGGGTTGGAACGAAAACGAAATTTAATTCAGATATGACGTCATCTTTTTCTTACTGGTAGATGACTAAAATAGTCTTCCAATTTCGTTTTTGAAGTGATGTTTAGTGAGAAATGTCCTGTGCCTACCTGATGTTACTTAAAAGTTTCAAATCAAGCAGTCTTTGGCTACTAGTTGCTATAGGGGGATTTTATACGCCCTCGACGTGTTGTAATACGTACTTTTGGCACATTTGTTCGAATTTTCATCTTATTTGGCATTTTATTAGTATTGCTGTTTTTCCTTTTTTTTTTAATTTATTTTTTCCCTTTAGATTTTGGTACTTCCGAGGTACCATTCTGAACTGTTGAAAATCAGTGTGAATCATTAGAGAATTATGCTCCTTGAAAGTGGACGTCATGTCTTGGTCGATTTGACAACAATAGGAAACCGCAGACTACTGTAGGTGGTCACTGGACCATGTAATCTGCAACATTGTTGCTTTTTGTCAGTTGTGTAACAAGCAAAGGAGTTCAAGGACAGGATAATTTGTTCAAGTTTCAAGGGAGTGGATTCTGTAATATGTGCAAAACTTAACTTAAAGAAAAACATTCAGATAGCCGAATAAAACTGGCAACTTTTTGCCAGCGTTTTCCGTACATATACCTCTTAATTTTTTGTTCTGTTCATTTTCAACGAATTTGAGAGGTGTGGGCCAGTCCGGGAAATTCTCCGAACTGTAGGTGCAGTCCATATGTCTCCATATGACCAGGTCGAAGGGTCGGCGAGTCATTGTGAGAAATCTTTCTCTTTTGTCTTTCATTAGATTCATTTCATTTCATTAAATTCATTTTAATTTTCTAGTTCAGTTGTTGAGGGCGTTAAGAATTTTGGTACCCCTGGATCTCTCAGGTTTTCAATCTTTTTTTCTTTTACGAATTTCAGGACTCCACGCAACGCAGTTATGCCAATGCCCTACAGATTTAGGCACCAGAGAGGCTCTTGACGTATTATACTTGACTGCTTGAAGGGTAGGTACCCACGTATCTAGGTTATATCGTGCACAATGTTGTGACTGAGAAAATTCGTTGTTGTTGGGTATGAATTTTCGTTAACTTTAATAAATCAATCTGTCGTACGTCTTAATTGACAAGTTTTGGCACCAGTATTCTTTAAGTGGGGGAAATGGTGGGCACAAGAAACTGCTGGGGCAAATAATTTCTCGCCCAGAGCTAAAACGAGCGCGAAGTGCGAGTGTACGCGGGTGGGTTCCCTCACCGCTGGAAGGTTTTAGCATATATTTATTCTGGCTAACAATCTATCATTTAATGCAATGACTGAATGATTTCAAATTACTTTAAGGAATAGGTCTTTCCTGTTGTTGCCGTACAGGCCTGTACCTGTGATGATGTAACTGTGCCAAATGTCCTTGAAGTAAATTTTACATAAAAGCCATAAGCCGAATATTGAATCAGTTATAGTAAAAGTTTACTTCCACTGACTGAGTGAGTGCTGCCGCATCCTAACAGTATTTCAACCCGTGCTCACCCCGACTCAAATAATGACTGTTTTTAGACGAAACGCAATCAAATCCGACGCAGCGAGGCCACCTATACTGTAAATGGAATTCGACCTTTGGTTGTCGTGGACGGTATTTGCCACTTGGGCCGTCTCCTCAAAATGCGAGAGCGTTCCTCGGAAGTCTACATTTCTTTCCGATCTTTCCAAGACCTGTGATTATGACTCTTCCTTCATAGATTCATTTTATTTTTTTTATTTGCAGGACTGTTGTTTCTTTCTCGATGAATGTGAGTTTAAAAAAAAAAAAATCGAATTCCTGGAAAACGAGGCTGTTTCGACATTTTTCGCCCAATTTCGATGTTATATCATGATCATTCCAAACGTCTATTAAATTATATAATTCTATCTGACCAAACAGATCTTTCTTGTTTTTTTTTTTTTTGTTTTTTTTTTGTTTTTGTTTATTTGTTTTATTTTGTTTGGATGCCACCGTAGATTGAAAAGTTCAAGTTACGTCGATGATTTGATTCCAGATTTCTGACGTTGAATGGCGCTGATGCCGAAACTATTCCAGCTGCACAACAACACGAGTCTACCTTAATATATTACCAGCAGAGTACTTTTCAAGTGTAAATCTTTTACCTAAAAAATACATGCTCAGGAAACATACAAATGTTATAACAATGAAGCTCCCTCCTACTAGGAGTTCCCTTCTCCCACAGGTTGTTAAACATTATTAGCAAGATCAACTGACAAAAATAAGAAAGAGGGACTACAAGCTTCATAGAAAACTAGTTTTTAGTCATATTGCATCCTTTAAAACAATTCGTATGCAAGTTATGAAGACTCAACAAAGAAGAAAAACATGAAACTAACCAGCACGTACACTGTTAAAAATTTCTGTAAATTTACAGACTTTTTTTTAACTTAAACTGTTTGTATTTTACTTTTAATGGAGATTTTCTGTATCTTTACAGACACTTTGTATTGCTACAATAAAAAAAGGTTGTTTAACATGTATTTTCTGTTTATTTGAAAAACCATTTCTGTCTGCTTTTTTAACCAAATTTTACTGCTTTGTAAAACTTTTTCTGTAAATTTACAGAAATTTTAACAGTATTTTGTATTTTTCTGATTTCACATAGATATACTGTCATTTAACAAACATTCATTTTGTTTTTAAGCTGAAAAAGAAACAAAAATAAGCCCAAACAAACAAACAAATAAGAAATAGCCAGAAAATTTTCAATATATAACATGCATCGTTCTGCGAAGTTTCAGTTAAAAAAGAAAACATTTTTGGCAAATTTATGGCCCTATTTGAAAATTAACTTACATTTATTATAAAAGCATACTTAGTTATTACGTTCTTAGTTATAAATATCATACAACTGGTGTTTTGTCACACATTTTTAAGTAAAAAGAAATTGTAAGGCCCTAATTTCAGAGCACTGACAATTGGTATACTGATGTCAACTCATCGCCACAGGCGCTCATGCACTTGATCGAATTAAAAACGTTTCACAAATTTACTTGAAAGAGTCTGTAAATTTACCACTTTATGACGTATATCTCATTTTGCATAAATGGGTGGAGCTTATTTTGTAGGCATTTTCCTAACAAAAGGATTGCTGTTGCTTTGAATAATATCTTTTTTGGCGTTTTTTAATCAGGAAGTGATAAACTTATTGTTTACCTTGTCTGAAAATGTTTGCAACCAATGTATTTGCATTCTTTGTCATATTTATTTTAAAAACAATTATTATATTGTACAAAAAATGTGACTTTCCAATTACAAAGTTCCTAGAGATAGCAGTCTACTTGACAACAATATGATAACAAAGCATCCTCATTGTGTTTTGATTGAAAACAACTTCTCTACGACACATTACGTTGATAAGCAAATACCTGATCTACGTAATGGTGAAGTGTATGTTACGTAATAACATATGAAAGGGAAAAAAGCGATATTATAATAAATATTAAAACGTCGGGAATGAAAACAGTAGGCTGTAAATTCACATAAAATTAAGGTAAAAAAAAAACAAAACAATTCTGTAATTCGATTTTACAGTAGACATTTGTAAACTAATTTACATGCAAAAACTGTAAAGAAAAAACAAACACTTAATGTTTTTTCATGATTACAGTCTGGCTGTAAAAAAAATGTTATTTGGTTGGAAAAAAATTTGCCATAAAAATTATGTAAATTTACAGAGAAATTTTTAACAGTGTATCAGCAAGGCTCTACCAAAATAAAGCTCTTCCAAACACTTGTCTGTTTATTGAAAACACCGTGCCTGTCGTAAATTCTGCACTTATTCCCCACCCCCACCCCCCACCCCCGGGAAATTCGTTATTTGGCTCTTACCCACAAAGTAATTCTCAAACTACCTCTTGAGCAGGGTTTTAAGGGAAATATTGGGTTTGAAATGTTATAACATAGCATTAAAAGCAAAAACTCTTGTTATTATCAAATCATTCAGTTTCAAGGATAAACCCCAGCAATAGCTTCGTATCCCCAAAATCTTATGTACAAGAAGAGTTATGGAAGTTGCATCTTTTGAAATGTTGAAAGTTTGTGTGAACAAATTATACTTGAGCAACAACCAACTGAATTTATATCAGGGCGAAACTCATTTCTTGACAAGAAGGCTTCCATACTGCCTTATTTTTAACTATTTATCACTCTTTACCAATAAAAATTGGTTTTAAAAGGATGAAATTCCCTTGTAAAACAAACGCAATATTACTCTTTTTTTAATAAACCCTGACACCGACTTGTGTTCAGACGTAAAAATGACCATTTGCAATCCTCTTTTACTCCGACTAACCCCTAAAGGTGGAGCTAGTTGGTGTAAGAGAGGATTGCGGATTCGCGTGAACAGTGGCGTAGCTAGGATACCCTCCGGTAGGGGGGCAAAGCTCGAAAATTTCCCCCAAACTTTTCAGTTTCAGTTTCAGTATATTTTCAGTTTCAGTTAATTTTCAAGGTTAAGGTGCTGTATTACATACAAGATACGTAAATTTATGATAATAACAAGATTATCATGACGTCATGTATTGCTGCCGAAGTTAATACATGGCCTACAAGATCCTGAAGCTGCCTACTATATACATAAGATTAAGACAATGTCTTCATGGGCCCGTTGTCTCCCCCATACCCAGTGATTAATTAATTTTCCGAACCAGTCCTTTTAAAATAAGGAAAACGTCATACAACGTTTTTTCAGGTTCTAGCATGTTCTAGTTTTTAGTTTTCAGTCATTTGATGTTTTATTGTAGGGGTGAATGGTGGAAAAATATTTCCCAAGTGAGGAAGTGGATCATAAAGGTTGAGAAGCACTGCATACTGGTATGTATTGCTGACAGCCTTAAATCGAATATAAATTTAATGGTTGTGGAATGAAAACAAACGGAAATTGTGATAATAAATGAGGGAACATTTCGTTCACGAGGCTATGATTACGTTACTATTTATTAGCAACGTATTATCCAATAGTGCATCAAGTTGATGAACATAACATTAGCTCAACAATACGTAGGGAAGTAGCTCGATGATGGTATCCTATGTTCCGGTCTTGTAGTCTGTCAATGTTGCGCAGTATACGCTGAACTCATCAAAATACCCTGTATGTGTACCAGAGAACATTCACGTTGCTGCAGAGAGGGCATTTCTGCGGAACGGGAGTCATGCGCGCTTCATGCTGCAGTGACAGAGGTGAGATCTGCCGGAATACATTGCATAGAAATTCGAGTTATGCAGGAGAAATGTTTCACGATTACTTACAGTGAAAAAAAGAAAAAGGAAAAAGAAATATAATTTCGTCAACTTGAAATTCTCCCAAATCCCACAAATTTCCTCAAAATATTTTCCAGGGGGCAGCTTGCCACCCCCCCCCCTCCCATTGGCTACGTCACTGTGTGTGAAAGGTATGTTAGTTGCCGTAGCAAATAACGGTTCTGAAGGCAGGAATAGCGTATGCTACCAAGTCAATACACTTTGCTCAGAAAAGTGACTGCATAGAGTGTAGCAGTTTTATCTGGTGCTAGAGGGCCAGTGGGTAGCGTAGACGTATCCACTTGATAAAAGTAACACTTTGCTTAGAAAACTCATGTCAGGCCTGAACTCCTGTACTTTGGGAGCTGAGTGGAGGCAAACGAGGGAAAAGGGTTCTGAATGGGGGGGAAATGTCACCATCGCACTTGCCCCCCTCCTCCCCAGCTGGTGCAGCCACTGGTGTTGACGGGGTTTACTGACAGGATTGTATACAATCCCCTAATTGGAGTACGGGAGACAAAAGAAAACCATGTACGCCACTTTCAATTCTTCATTGTTTGGTCATAAGAAGCATCCTTCAAAAGTACCGGCAAATTAAAAAGCATTTCGCCTAAAATCAAGAATGATGATTTGGGGTCTTTTTATAGAAAATGTGGTGGTAAGTTCACCGTCGACATTGGCAACCCCACACTTCTCACACTCTCAGTGTTGCAAAGGAGAACGAATCGGTGTAAAAATAATATAAGAAACACATTTTGCATAAAAAGGATGTATCATAGTATCTGTTTCTGGCAAATGTCATTTGAATCATGTATAAAATATTACACTTCAGTAGAAACTTACCCAGATGGGAGAGGCCTGGTCTTCAGCAAAAACCGTAAGTAGAAATTTGGCGGCGTTAATTGTTAAATGTTACATGGTAGTAGACCCTACAGGATAAACTTTTGTTTTACTCAGGTTTGGGGAAGTATGACACAAGTGACACAAATCTATGTTAAGATCGTTCCAGTGGATTAGTCAAGTAAGAAAATAGACGAAATGGACCCTTGCTTCATCGATACAGCATATTTTGTCAGTTGAGTGTAGGGAAAGAAATGACTGCGTCAAGCACACTCCAGTGGATTTTCCTCGTTAGTCGGAATGAACACTTAATTCATTTCAGTGCATTGACTGCTATTACGGTAAGATATTTTATCATTTCCAAAATTACGGCCGTTGGCCATGATCTTAAATTTTCAGCTCAAAACAGCTTTGCCTAGTCTGTTTTTGATATATTTTCTGTTATATTCCACATTCAAGGGATAAAAACCATTGTTCGATCTTTTGTTGCAATTTGGGGGTTCAAAACATACTTGACCCGTCTGCAAATTCACCTGAGAATTCGGGCGCATTCGTTGTTGTTGACGCTTCATGGACTACAATAAGGACCAGGTCTGCGGCTAGGGTCACATGTTGGGGAGGGATGAAGGTCCAACATTCCGACTGGCTGGACGTTTTTATCAACTTAGTGGGAGGGACACCAGGTCAGTTTCGGGTAGCACGAACACCTGTTTTATGTTAATTGTTGATGAATGACGAGGTTCACCATTCAGATTCTTATTCCCCGGCACTTCTAAAATAGTTATGTTCCACAATACAGCAATGTACTTTCAATTAAACGGAAATACAGTCCGGCTACTTGCTGACCTGGGGAAGGGCAGGCTAAGGCGAGTCCACTTTGATATGTTTATTTCATTTGAAAATAATAGGGGACTGTCATGTTTTTTATTTGACTGACTCATTGCTGCAAGATTTCAGGCATGCTTTAAAGATTTCTGTGTAGTTAATATTATGCAAGAAAGGAGCAAATGCAGTCTTTCACCCAGGGCAGTAGCCAGGTGCGGCGTTTTGGGAGCACAACAGATTAGTGATCGCCGCCTTGGGGGAGGGGTCTAAGGGGAAATTTTTACCTATCTCAGAGGGCTAAGATGCAAAATGGTGGGCTTTCTGACATAACTTCACTGTTACAGATGACACAGAGGCATGGTAAGGTATGTGCGGTACCGGTAGGTTGCTCAAGTCGTTTGTGTGTGTTCCGTTTTTCCGTAGCAATAAAATTTCAACCCAATCTTTGAAATTTGGGGGAACATGCCCCTCCCCGTCCGTGGCTAGGTGCCTGCATTCACCCCACGTGGGTGAAACAGAACCGTTGCATGTAATCGCCAAATGTGGTAAAAGTAAGTCAGGCCTGCTGTAGAACAAGTCATTGCAAAACCCACTACTGATACTAAAGAGTGAGACAGTAGACCCGAAGACTGAAGCCCGCGAAGTTAACGAAAATTTCGGTAATTTGGGAAACCCATGTTGGAGGAAAAAAAGTAACGCACACTTCCAAGGTAGTTAGAAAAACATCTTAATTTACCCATAAAGACGGAGATGATGGAAATTTTTCTGACAAATGCCTCAGCCCCTACGGTCTCGATTTTACGGTTTTAATGAAACGAAGTCACCATTTAATGTTTGGTACCGTATGAATGTTCATATAACAGGTTCAGTTTTACATTTATTGTCATTTAAATTAGTTCAAGTGCTTCCCATTAATGTGGTTCTATTGCACTTCGATTGGTACTTGCATAACTTTTCTTCACTGAGCCGAGTGGCGATAAAAGAAATTCTTTTCGTTATACAGGAATGTGTACACTTCCTAATATTTAAGCTTCATTAATGTTACAATGATTACTTGTTTCGAGGGGGGACAGCCCTAGCCTCTACTGATCCCCCTAAGTTTGATCTCAAAGAGCTTCTTTGCTTGCCCAGTCAAATAAAAGTTTTTCATGAGTACACCTTAAACAGGCTGTGACATGTACGTCTTTCTTTGCTTTGCCGGTGACGTAGTTTTTTGGGGAAGCTGTCCTAGGACAGAAAAATCTGGTTATCTACTCGGTTTTTTTGGTCTGATGCTAGCTGAAATGGTCCGTGACGCATACGGACACTATACACGTACGTAAGTGCAGAGAGTTCACACTCTCCGAACAAAGATGCACGTGAATACGTACCAATACAACTCACAGCAATCTACTCAGTGCACTACTGAGTGGACAGCGAACGATAACACTACGCTGTGGAGGGAACCAAATAACGGCTGTACGGAAGTTGATAAGTGCCATCTCGACGGTCGGAAGGTTTCTCCGAACTTTCAATGGTCATTTTCGAAAACATTTCGAAAATGATTTGGGGGATAACTGGGGTGATTAATGTAGGGGTGAGTCCGTTCTATCTCTATGCTTCTGCTGATCGGGGGGAAATTGGTACTGGGGCACCACAGCCCCGAAAAGGTCCGAAAATTTGCGTAGCATATATATATATATATATATATATATATATATATATATATATATATATATATATATATATATATATATATATATATATATATATATATATATATATATATATATATATATATATATATAAGTATACACTTGAATAGTATCACAAGCATGCTAGGTGTTTGATAGTGTAAGCAGTGTGTACGATCAAGCTCTAAAGAGTAGCGGATTTAGTGGCCAGTTAGAGTTTAAAACAGGGGAGAGGGTGTATAAGAATAGAACTCGTAAAAGGAATATTGTATGGTTCAATCCACCGTATAGCTGTAATGTAAAAACTGATGTGGGGAAAAAGTTTCTGAAAGCTCTGGATAAGCACTTTCCACGGGGCAGCAGACTTTACAAGATCTTCAATAGGAACAATGTTAAGATTAGCTATAGTTGCATGAGAAATATGGGCGCAATTATAAGATCGCACAATTCTCGTATAATTAATGCAAGGGGGCCCGAAGACCATAGTCAATGCAACTGCAGAGTAAAGGAAGCGTGCCCACTCCAAGGAAAGTGCTTATCCAAGGCAATTGTATATAAAGCTACCGTAAGTACCTGTGATGGCAATAGTTTCTATGTTGGTTTAGCCGGAAAAAGTTTTAAGGAACGGTACAATAATCACACTAAGTCGTTTCGCAACAAGAAATACGCCAAGGAGACTGAGTTGTCTAAACATATCTGGTATTTACAGGAGAAAAATACTCCGTACAAAATTACATGGCAAATAATTCGGCAATCTAGCATGGCCCCTGGTCGATCAGGGACTTGCAATCTGTGTCAAGATGAAAGACTGGAAATTTTGAAAAGCAAATCCGAAAGCTGCCTGAACAAAAGAGCTGAACTCATCATTACGTGTAGGCATAGGCCGCGACCACTGAGCCGTGCTAGAAAGAAATAATACGTACTGGTAGTGGTATAGGCTTGGCTTGGGACAGTTATCTCACCCGATGATCGCCGGAGAGGCGTGAAACTCAGAGTAGTGAGAAAATTATGCTTGCGTAAATACATTATTTTGTATATATATATATATATATATATATATATATATATATATATATATATATATATATATATATATATATATATATATATATATATATATAAATAGCGTACAAATTGCTACTTTCAACGGTCATTTTGGCATTGCGACTTTCAACGGTTATTATGGTAAATATTTCAAAAATGTTTCGCCGGACTATAGGGATGATTCATGTAGGGGTGGGTCCATTCTATCACCATGCTTTCGATGAGCCGGGGGCAAATTGTCACAGGGGCTCCAAAGCCCCGAAAAGGTCTGATAATTTATTTCTATAAGGTGGGGCTATGGTTGGGATGGGTACGTTACTTGCAAGGATGGCATTCTCGTGGGACCGGGACCCTCTATATGTTCACAACTTTATTACGATAAAAATGAAATAATGCACTTTTTCGCATGTAAAGTTTTGAATTAATAACGAACCCAAATTTTGCGCGATCCTAACAGAACAATGCAAGTCAAATTGGGCACCACTATAACTTTTAGGGTAATTCGTTCTCACTTGTTCTCTACTCTAGTTTTTTCCGTGTGGTTTCATTTTTATTCCACCTTACGGTGGTCAGGCACAATAGAGCTATTTTCTGTCGTCTATGTACTTCGGTCCGGGTGCACTGTACTCATGCGGGCTAAAGGAACGACTGGCGGGAAAAAATAATGCCTCCATGGTAATGTTCGTCGTCCATATTATGTGTGTATGGGACTATGATTTGGGTTTTTTTTTATTTGTTTTTGGTTTTGTTTTTTGTTTTTGTTTTTCCTTTTTGTAAAGGGGTCTACTAGCATAAGCTTTACTTTCTCAGTCCTCCTCCACCGCCTTGTTTAAATGTTGTATCATTTTGTATTTAAACTGTGGAAATAATCTCAAACTCAACTCAGATATTATCCTGGTTTTGCCGTAAGGGCAGGCCGGTTTTGTGATGTGTGTACAGGGCATTTGCAGAGATTCCGAGCCCACAATTACCCAAAGGTGGCATACTAATGAAAATGCTAAACCGTGGAAACTCTCAGTTGCAGTGGTGTAGCTACTGGGGGGAGGGGCAGGGGGGCAAATTGCCCCCCCCCCCCCCGGAAAAATTTTTGGGGAAATTTGATGGAAATGGGGAAATTTGATGAATTTTCTTATTCTTACAAAAATTTCTCAAAATCTTTGATAGAATAAGAAATTGTGAGACATTTTTCATACATAATTCGTATTTTCATGCAACAAATTAACTCAGATTTCGTCAGTGTCGCATGAACCGGCCCTACTCGTGTTCCACAGAAATGTCCTCGCCGCGTAGCAGATTGAATGTTCTCTTGTATACGCACTGGGGTTATGGTCAGTGCATTTCAGTGCACACATTCAGGTATTTAACAACAGCTGATACAGTGCAACTATAGCTGAAAGGCTGTAATCCCGAACTTATCCCCTTGTACACAGTCTCTGTGCTGTGCACTTTGGGAATTCAGTAAAAGGATGTGAAAACTGACAAGTCGCTACCATAGACCCCCGGGGTTATTATGTTGTTCTACAAGCTATTAGTAGCTATGCCGATTTTTGTCCGTAACGATGGATGGGGCTGAAACAATCCATGGCCAACGATAAACTTAAAGTTAGTCTAGAAATTAGAATGAAAGGGATCCATTGGCATAATTAGATTTTGTTACTTAACCTAATCCTTGGAGGCTTACAGTCTAGTTCGGGAAAATAACTTTCTGCTCACTTGGGGTGTAACAATAAACGGGTCAATGAGTACCTTGTAGCCTTCTACACTTAACAGACTGCTGTTCTAACAGGATATTCTCCGTGATCGAGCCACTCTTAGGCCTCCTTAGTGGCGTGCGAAGGGGAGACCATTGGGCCATGCCCCCCTCACAGATGCCATTTTTTCTTTGTTCTTAAAAATACGTAGTCTAACTTTAGTAACACAGATTTTATTCAAAAGATAGCATATGTGGCACCAGATTGCTTATAAGGACACCCAATTTTTCAAGAATTTTCAAAGGGGAAGGATTGTCTCTGCAAGGTCCTTCAGTGATGCCATTTTTTTTTTAATTCCTATAAATAGACCTAGGCAAATTCTGTCAAATTCCAATTTTTACCTAAAATGGTAGACTCTGTTTCCCACTGGTGGCATCGATAAAAAAGACAACATATTTAGATTCTCTTTAAAAACATGAATACGCTATTTTTGGCCATCTGAGGGGTCTAATTTTTCGAAATTTTCTTTACGCTCCATGCCAACCAACGGTGGCGCTTCGTTCAGTCTTTTGGGCAAAATTACATTTGTAGGGTCAAATTAGCTCTTAACTCTCTGATCACTTTGCAGTTTGCGAACATATTTTGAAGTGAGCGTTTAATTGCAAAAGACAAAAGAAGAAAGCGACTCGTTAGATTCTTCGTATAAGTCAGGAAAATGCTATTTCCGGCCATCTGAGGGGTCTGATTTTCGAAATTTTCTCTACGCTCCGCGCCAACCAATGGTGGCGCTCCGCTTAGATAATCTTTATGATAAAATAACGTTTTGTGGCCAAGAAAACCCACAATCCTGTACCGATCAATGCTCTTTTATTTTGACTCCTAAAAGTGTGCAAATTTAATGACAAGTTTTACTTCGTAAGGTATCATAAATGGCATAAGAATGCATGTAAAGACACAAAAGTTTCAGTTTTATCCTCATGAACCACCACGATTTACTTTTAACACTGTTCCTGTCAAAGTCGAAAATCTTGCACCATTTTGCATCTAGGCTCCTTGAAAACGTCAAAAAATTTAGGGACATCCCCTCCCCTTAGACCATACTGCATGCCCCCCCCCCTTCAGAGAAATTCTGCGTACGCCACTGCTTTACTACATACAAATAAACCAGATATTGTTTACCAAAATAATATACTTTGTTATTTCCGATTGCTCTATGTTATACTTTAAGATTAAAATGCAGGTAATATTACAAAATGACATGGTAATGTTGTTATACTTGTAAATTTGCAAATTTTATATGAAATACATACACATTGACCGGGAAAAACTTTGGGGAAATTTCATACCTTTGCCCCCCCCCTGGAAAAAATCCCAGCTACGCCACTGCAAAGACCTGACAAATCGCGTGCATAAGATTTATTCAATTTTTTGTGTGGATATTCATTGGGTTCCTTCGTAGAAAACTCTTTTATTGGTAAATGCATGGCAACGGTGGTCGAACTTCCTCATTATACGTTCTTAACGGATATCCTGTCTTGTAGTTAGAGAGGTAGCATCTTTGTGCGAACAGGGAGGTGTGATGTAGTTACACCTCCCTGGTAAGATGGGGTAGGATTTAAGACCGCAGATACTTTGAAGTCAGTCGCATAGCCACAGAGTGCCTAGGGCGGGGCCTAGCAACCCCCTCCCCCCAGATGTTGTTCAGACTCCCCAGACTTTTTGCGTCCTGATGAACATTGTTTGTCTTATGTACGTCATGTATGTCACTTATGTCACTTGAAACTTCGGCCACAACAACGAGAGAGAAACAATAGTTTAAGGTCACGGGGTCAATAGCCTATGGAAGCTGATGAGGGGCGTGCTACGTCCGCAAATATGCCCCCAATGGAGCACAACGGTAAAGGGTTAAGAACGCCTAAAATTCAAAATTGAAACAAGGGACTGCATGCGTAGTATTAGATAATGCCACCGCCTAACCATTTTCATTCATTAATTTTTCTGTGCGTCTCCAAACACAAGAAATTGACAATTAACTTGTATTAGGCAACAATCCTCGACAAAAAAGGTGGGAAAAAACAAGCAAAACAGACAATGAACGGATCATTATCCCCCATCACGCCCCCATTCAATCTTGTGGCAGCTCAAGGCGTCCTGAAACTTCAACCTTGATACGGGATCGGGATTTGTCCCATCAGGGACTTGCAACTCCCTGGTCCCAAGTATTTTTGTCGAGGATTGTAGCTAGCGTAGCCATAGACATCTTTTATGCATGTGTGTGCTGTGTGGGGTAGGGTGGGAGTAGAAGTTTTACAAATGAGTCAAGATATTGTACAGTACAGTTACTAAAATTTAATTTGTTTTGTTCCTACTAATTTATTTTTTCTTGAAACAGAAAGAAATAGCCCTGGTTTTATTTCTTTACTGGGCAAAATTCAAGACCAAAACAAGAAAGTAAAAGCATACAGTTGATTTTAAAAGCAAGCAAATCCCCCCCCCCCCCTTAAGGTCTCCATACAATAGCAATTTCAATGGGAACTTAGAGTGGCAAATCGTGATTTTGATTAGGCATAAATCAAACTCATACAGATAAAAACCATGAGTCATTCAATTGAGAAATTTTGCATTTGTTTTTCTTGACATGTGTGTGATTAATTAAACATAATTGATGTGCAGGTTTTAGATTTTCGTAGTTTAAATCAAAGGACCAATCCTCTGACCTCAAACTACACTTCTTGTGTGGGGTAACAGAAACTCCGACTCAATTGGCTTGATTGACTGCTAATTCAAACAGTGCAGAGCAAAACAGTGCAAGACACCAAAGCTTGTATTGCACAGCATTAACTGCGCCGAGAGTGTCTTGATTACATACATACTCATCCTGAAGCAATAAACCAGGCTGAGATTGTGTCTGGATGAGGATGAATTTCAGACAATTGCGGAAGGGGCTTAAGTAAGAAGGTTAGGAGCATTGGTACTGTTTGGGGTGAGAGAATTGGGCCTTTAAGGCATGCATGGTAAGACTATTTCCAAGTATAAAACAGTTAAATGTCCAGCTGGTGCAATAAACGGAGGAACAAACGACGCTTTGACGCAGTGGAGAACCTTTTCGACCACCCTATTTAGACTCTAGCTGTCAAACAGGTCCCTCTTTGGCATATAGTAAACATTCATAGTGGAAGTATAAATTCCAACCATGTGTTTTAAAAAATAAGGGATATTTAGCTGAAATTAACAGGGCCGAAGACACTGAGGAGTTCCATTTCCGCAATCTGAGAGGCATTTTTAGCCAAAATTTTCTCTGTACACTATGCGCCGACCAATGATGGCGCTCCGCTTAGAAAGTGTTATTCCTGCTTGCCCTCCCCCCGACATCAACTTTTGCCCCGACCCCTCTCAGACCCCAACTGAAAAAGTCTGGTTACGCTACTGCAAATCTGCAATAAACAGCGCACTAAGATATCACGCTATAAAACAGAACAGTAATTTGTGTACAATGCGATTTTACCAATGCACTTGGTTGTTATCTTCAACCATTCTCCTTCAAGACCTAGAAAATAGTGTCATTTATTCCAGTGAAGGAGGAAATGGAAAGGTAAAAAATTGAAAACGCCCAGCAACAATTGGGGGAAAAACAAAAGAAGTTAGCTGAGACTTACAAAAATGATTTAGTCATCACTCAGTTTGATACGTATGCATGGAAAAAGGAAGTTAATTTTAAATGCTCCCAGCTCTACCGTCCGTTGTTGGTAATCCTGCATTCTGATTGGCTGAGCAGAGATCTGTTGTTTCACTGCTCACGGTCAATAAACGTAAAGAAAGTGATAAAGGTAAAGATTTTCACACATTTTCAGTGGTAGGAATAAACCACATTTGTCTGATCATTACTGTCTCATAAGCCGTCTTGACTCCAAATTAGCAACATAATGGACTCGACATAGCCTCGACCCTTATTTTGCCAACTTGGAGTCTAGACGGTTTATTATTTATTATAAATGCGACTTATCCCTTAAATATCGATACCACCTCTTCATTGAAATTTTAAGTCAATTTGAAATATCCCGCAGGTGCACTTTCGTTTTAGTATTTATGTATAATTAGCCTATGCTGACATGAAGCAGTTTACTCACCCAAAATGAACCGAATTCAAGAGATGAACATATCGCGCTAATGTGGTTTCAATAAAAATGGTTGTTCTGTTAAAAAACATATTTTAAAGGTATTTCATGAAAAGCACTATTAGATATATAATCATAATACTATGGAAAGGTGTAGCTACATACATCCAATAGGACTTGCCATCGGACGGCTCATTACAAAAATTAGGGGGTAAAATAGTCATCTGGGGGACTCGATCTACATGCAGTGCAGCGAGATTAGGCATTTAACATTTCAAAAGAAATTTACACTTTTCAATGGCAGAAGAAATCCTTTTTCGACTTTTGGTACATACTTTCAACGTTTATGTAAAAAAGCACAGGAGGGTCGTTCGCAACTTCCCCCACCCTTGGTGACGTCCATGGATCTTGCGGGTATGAAAATTTTATATATTTTAATGCGTTGCGTTCGCCTGCTTCAAAAGGACCTTTAGCTAGGAATGACAATTTGAAAATGATACTGATAAATCAGTTCGCATAATCTCTGATAGCACAGGAACCGGTACCTTCCATGTATCCCTACGGCACCCTTAATCCCCACACCAGGATGACACCCATTCAGTGAAGTAAAAGAGGCGGTAATTAACCCTGGGTGTCACCTATCAATCAGGGGCACGCCACTTGTTCTCTCTCGTTTTGCTTAAACTGATGTTCCCTATTTATTTCCCCAATGCCACAGCCTCATCGTAAAAAAAAGAATGTGGATATATTTTAGTCCGCCAACCCCCCCCCCCCCCCCCCCATCCTTACAATTATTTTGTCCGCTCAAGATTTGCCTGAATCGCGTCACTGCGGTCCTGTAATATTTTGTATTTGGTCACACAGTTTGTTATTATAGTATTTGGCCGGGAGGGAACCACCAAAAAAGAATAATGTTTTTTTTTTTTTTTTTGTCGGCATCTTAATTGTCTCAGAATTCTGACTAAATAACTCAGAATCCTAAGATAATTAAGATGCGAACAAAAACAAAAAGTCACCATTTTTTTGTTTTCCCCTCTCGGCCACCGTACAAAATCGATCAGTGAAGCAGACCAAAAAAGCTTCTATTTCGTGGGACCAAAAAAACTAGACCCGGACCAAAACATCTAGCCTTTTTTGTCCTACCCCAGACCAAAAAAACTAGCTTTTCTTGTCCTAGGACCAAAAAAACTGTAAAACTCCAGGGTTTTTGGTCCCGTCGGACAGGGGACCAAAAAAACTGCCACACCGGCAAGCGCCACATCACAATGGTGGTAAGTGTGAATCATGACGAATGCGCCACAGACTTTGCTCTGTCACTGTTACACTATAAATAACGTATTTCTATTGGCGAAGCCAGAATGTCAAAGTGATCAGTGTTGTATGTATGCACTTACTACACGAGAACAATGGGACGCCGCACACTATGTGCTGAAATGGGTTTGTGTTTTCCACACCAACGAATTACCAAACTAGCTTATTGAGCAGGGACAACAAGAGCGACAACAAGAAAAGGTTCACAGCTTGTCCGACTAAAAGCACTTGATTACAGATTTAGCCGTAAAATCTCATCCATTAAGCTAACTAGGCCCACTTGTGTTTTCGGTTGACTTTGGCGGGCGGCAGGTAGTTGTACCTACGGTTAGAACTTGAGTCGTAAAATCATAATTATTATACCTTAATTTCCCTGGTTGGGAAACTCCTTACGTACACTGTGTTTGCACAGACCGTATAAGCTGTATGTACGTCCATAGTTTTTGTAAGGCGTGGCCGTAACTGTCCGTAAAAGCATGATGAGCTCTTCAAAAAAGTTCATCACGTGACTCTGAAGATGCACACGATCGATCGGTAGCGATATGGCCCCACTGAGGGGTGTACTGATTCTGCTGGGAAGTGAAATTAAAGTTGACCCAAGGGCTAAAAGGGAACTGCAAAAGGCCTCTAATCACGACGTTTTTATGTTTTTTGAATAAATGAAGAAATCCTACTTCTCCGTCGGGTTTCATTTTCTCTTTTTGAGCGTAAAATACTGGTTCCGTGGCCTGTCGTTTGGGGACCTTCGCTCAGGACATTCAGTAGGCCCTACATGCTCATCATACTGCAGTCAGTGTGCAGTGAGGGTGAAGTAGACCTCCTTCATTACGCTAGGTGGGCTTCCTAACCTTTTGTACGACCATAGTAACTGATAAATATTGTATAATACAGTCGTCTGATGAACCGTTACACTCTTTTTAAAATGGTTTAATCCAAGTTAAAAAAATCCAGTCAAGAGTTATACAGTGCGTTCGCTACGTTCTTCGCAATTTCGTGGAATTGCTGAGTGTGCTTACCATGTTACTGTTGCTAGCCCAGTCTTCGATTATTTTAGGAGTATTTTAGTTTGGGTACAGTTATTGTCACTTTACGACCGTTCTAATTTAAGACAGACATCTAAATCAAACCTTTCGCAATAATATACGCCCTAATTGAAGTCATTACATTTTGATAAATGTTTGCAAGAGACTCTCGAAGAAATCAGTTTACCCTGTCTGCATATATACAGTTCGTATGGAGAGTCCAACAACAAGGCTCTCGTGTACTATAAACGTCACGTGACTGACGAAAACCGGAATCTCAACATAAGCAGTCAGTCCGCGGAGTTTCCCAGCCAGGGAAAGGTATAATAACTATGGTAAAATCAAACCTCGTCAAACTGTATAACTTGTTTTTTTTTTTTTTTTTTTTTTTTTTTTTTTTTTTTTTTAATAAAGCTCCTCTAGCTTCTAACTGGCCTTTCTTGGGGCAGTGAGCTTTAGGGGATGGAGAAAAACGCTTTGAGACTAAGTGTTCTGCCGAAAAGAAGAGATATTTGTTATCATGTTAATGAATTCTTCTTCGAAAGTCGATTGGGAAATGGAGCCTAATTTCTGCCCTTGTCGTCATCTGTTTCTTCCGTCTTAGAGAGCTTTTTAGGATGTCTCACCCGTAAGTACAAGATTGGAATCAGTCAAGACAAACGAAATTTATTTGAACTTGTGCCACCTGGTGTCCCAAATTTAGAGGGTACGTGTGTCTTTTTTACTCTTTTTGTGCATAGATCCCATCTTTGTTATTTCAGGAAAAATCCGAAATTGTTTGAATTGGCACCATCAATAATTAGTTTTCAAACAGGTGTATCTTTCGAAAAATATGATCGGATGATGAAGATGGCTCGATCACTTGCAATTTATTTATCAATGAAGACGTTAGGATGATACTGGCAGACTGGAACAGGCCGAATGGATAAACATTCGTTCTGGCTGAAGGCGTGTAAATGTTTTTCGTTTTACGGCTGGTAGTGATCAAAGCAATGACTTTACAACAGTGGCGGAGCTAGCGATTTCGGTCGGAGGGGGCGAAAATGGTGTGCAGGGGCGCTTCGAAGGAGTAAATACCCTGAGCCACGGCTTTTCAGACTTTCCATTTGATTTTCCGCACCTGACAGAAGACTACTTTGCCATTTCTCCTCAGCAAGTTTTTCTTTTAAAACATGCTTAAATTTTCTATCCAATGGGCCTCTGCAGAAGAAAATTCGGGGGGGGGGGATTCTTTTAGACAAAATTCTTTTAGGGGGGGGGAAGCTCGCGCCACCATGAGTTGACGCGGGGCGCAAGAAAGTTTTGGCCAAATCGCTGGAAATGACATTTCTAAAGCCTATTTACCGCATATAAATTGGAAAAACACTGAGTGAACTGTAAATAAATGTTGATGTTAATTTTTCTTCGTCTTTTTCTTTAAGTTTTCTTCGTTTTTCAGGTTCTGTATTTTCCAGGGGAGAGTAAGTCCCCCCCCCTTGCCCCCACCTGCGGACCCCCATCCCTCTCTTTCACATTCTAGTATGAAAGGGGTCATTATGTTTTGTGTTATTGTCAGGTCTCGATTTAAGATTCTAATGTAATAATGGGCTACTTTATGAGGATAGAGCCTAAACCTGTTAGAGCCAAATAGCAAGCAATCTTACAGGGGGAAAGGTTATGAAAATTAAACACCGTAAGGCGTACAGTTTTGGTATCTGGAAATCAAGATAAGTACACAAAGAAACATTAATTGACGTAATTTTCATCATGTGACCACTCTGAAATAGCCACTTATTAAGAACATTGCAAGAAATAGCCATTACAAAAGGCCTGCTTGGTTCTTTAGATACCGAATTCATAATAAATAAAAGTAGCCTAAACCTAGGCTTATTAGATGCAATTTTCTGGCTTTTGAGACCATGCATTACAGTACAGAAATAAGCATTTTCAAAGCAGCATCGTGCAGTGTCAGAAATAGCCATTTATCATGAGAATGGTCACTTAAAGAAAAGCAAAACACTCTTAAACCATTACTACAATGATAACAGTCTAATTTTATCACTGAGTTTATTTTAAACTGAAAGTTCTCTTTAAATGATTTTGAAAAACGTTGAGGAAGCTATTTTGATATCATTGTAAACTCATTTTGTTGTCTATGTTGACAATTATCCCCGACAATAAGAGGGCTATTTGCGTTGCAATTATTGCTGCGCCCTTTTGCAACATCTTTTATTGGCATGGAGGGTAAATTTAATGTCAGACTGTGTATTTTGTAAGCTAATAATCACGCTTGGGGTGGAAACAACTTAACACAGCGCCAACATTCATTAGTGCGTATAAAACATGAAGATACGTTTCGGCAAGTACAGTTACCAGTGGCGTTTGAGCATTTTGTCATTCGGGCCTTGAAACAACGCTTTAAATTATGTCTTTCGCCAATAATGGTGCAAGGGTAGAGTATGTTGAAAACCTAAAAAGGACGCCGACAGACGATTTTTGTCCGTCAGGGGAGCGACCGCCCCCTGATCATATTGCAGCTCCGCCAGTGCTTTACAATGGTCTTTGTTTCAGGATAACTGCGCCTTGAAAAGGCGAAGGGTCGCGGTAGAGAAGGAAGGTCAACAAAAGCTTAACAATTGTAACAAAGGTAGCTGTCAATCAAATTTTGGTAGCTGAATAGGAGTTATTTTTTATTCTCAAAAACAGATTGCCTTGAGGATTTGGTTAACGTTTTTCGATCCCTCACAACTCCGGGCTTAGGGGAACTACGTGGACATGGAATACTCTGAGCATGACTATGGGGGAACTAGAGAGGGGGCGGCCGGGCAAAATCTGTGCGGCAAATTTCCCCTACTCCCCATCCCCTAGCGTCATCATTTTATTTCTATGTCAATTTCCTAAATATGCGTTTGCTTATCTTCTAGTAACAAGGTGACTGAACTAGACTGATCATCCGATGAAGCTTTCAATGTTCATTGAACATGACAATAAACAAAAGAAGGGAAAGGCAAGAATGGTCGTGCTTTTAGCACCCATCAGTCTATGCACACGAGTGATCAACCTTATCGGACTGATGCATAATTCAGATACGTAAAAAATTTTATTATAATACATTAATGAGACTTACTGAGTTGAAAAAAGTCGATAAAGGCTTAGCAGGATAAAACGTTTTACATATAGTATGGCAAACTTATAACTGGAATTGCAGATTTTCCAACGATCGTCGCTTTGGTCAGGGCAATGGTACTTCCATGCTCTAGGATTTTTTTTTTTGGGGTGGGGGGGAGATGAGACATCTCCACAGCCCGCGTTCGCCACGGAACTGATAGGGTCATAATTGCGCAGTGATATATTATTCAATACAAAATTCCGAAGAACTCTGTGCAGACCGAACATTCAGCAGGGATCACGCAGCGCACTTAAATCAATATTCTGGAAACGTTTGATGTTAGGTTTGTAGAATCTTGTAAGAGTTTTGAACTTTTTAAGTATGTATTTTGCTTAAGATATTGCTCAAGGCATATTTACGACTCGCTACAGTTGCCCATCATTACTAGATCACTAATGTTATGCTATAACATACCGTACTGAAACCCTTCTATAGACGAATCCGATCATAGCTTGCTTTTAGTGATTGTAGGCAACCATTAGTGGGGTCGTCTTCATTTATTGTCTACATGAATATCAAACCCTCATTTTCAGTGAAATTGAGGGAATCAAGATACAATTTAGGGAACAACTCTATTCATGATAAAGGTCTATGAACTAATAGACTAAAAGTAATGGACCCCAGCTATGTCCGACTAAAATCAGACCATCACTTGACTGTCCGGATTCGTCTATATGAACGTCACGAGGAGGGATGTGCTATCAACTGATCTGGAGAACTCAGCGAAGGAGGTAGCATTTAAACTTTTTTAAATCTTGCAATCCTTTAAAACTTCCTGCTAGCTCTTCCGATCAGCCCCAGCCACTCTTCCTCAAGATGCGGGCATTTGGTGGATGCAAGAGGTCGCAAGGAATCGCTAGAGCTCGCTCGCTAGTAGTAGAGCTGGCTTAAAGGCATGTTCTGGTGGGTTTTTGCCTGTCTTGTAAGAGAGACATAAATATTCCACACCATGTCCTTCAAACCCTATCACAATACCATTTCCCTAACTCAAGATATCTCACTTTAAAGATTGGTTATTTTCGTTAAAAAATACCTCTGCTCTTCAACAAAGCCACAAAATGTTATGTAATGTGGGCACATTGCTTCAAATTCCTTGTGTTTTTCTTTATAATTGAAAGTCCTGTTTGTCCTTGAAATTTGATACTGTTGGAATGTTTGAATATCTTTTCCTATAGATTTAGCATTTCCCTTCACCATACATAGAGTACAACAAACATCATTGCTTAATATTTCCAGCAGCAGCATCATACTTATAAATAAATTGAATGCAATGTTAAATAAATGTGCCACAATGACATCACAGGTTTCCCATGATGCATCAAATCCCAAGAAAAGTTTGCAATACTTAAAAAATTTGTACCTTCCGAATGCAATAAGCTATCGAGATGCCGTTTTCACCTTCTGAAAGGGAAAATTTTTCTGCTTATTTTGTTAACGAAGTTAACGAATTTTGTCTCCAGAATATGCCTTTAAGTTACCTCTACCTCATCAGAAATCATGCACTCATCACATGATCACCGGAAACAAGCTTTTCAATATTGACGTTTGTCCATCCGGATGTCATTCAGAGCAGTATGACCCGAATTGTATACATAGATGTAGAAGCGCCCGTCTTTTTCAAGTTCTGTAGCCAATGCAATTTAGGAAGGTTGTTTAAATAGTGAAAATGTCATTATACTATAAAATACTGTCGTTAAGATGAAGATCCAATAGGGTTAAGAGTTTTTAAGGGTTTGGTAGGAGATGCCGTTATAAATCCAAAAGCAAAAGTTTCATGGACATACAAATTTGATGAAATAGTAAGCATTGAAAATGCGTAAAATAGCTGCAATTCCGATCACATTCCCTCAAGTTTTGACCCAGTTTACAAGAAAATTATATTTGTGCAACCATAACTCAGACATGCAAATTTGTAAAGTTACAGGGAACCTATTGAGAGTGTGGAGTATTACGGTGTGTTTGCTGAAACTGAAACTGGGATCAGGAGCTGTTAGTCCTTATTTATTGTTTAAAAAGGGATGCCCTGCATCAGGAACTGACAGTATCAAGTTTTCTGCTGCCTCAGTGCGCCGGAATAAAACGAGTTTCTGAATATACCGGGGATGTCCACCCGAGGAGTGTACTTTTGGGGGGGGGGGGGACTGGCAGGTAAGCACAAAGGGAGCAATCTTTGTAGGCGGTGCTTTAAGCATTTTTACCTCCGTATATTGCGCAAAGCAAAGCAAAGTCGGCTAGCTAACTGGTCCACTCGAAAGTGCTTCAGACCAGGGCGCAACCGACTTCGTCGGCCTGGCAACAGATTTTATTTGCAGCGCATTACAAACGCAAAACAAAATATTTATTAAGGACTAGATGTGTCATCCCAAGGAATAAGATATTTGATTAGAAGCAACCGTCACAACTTATACCCTCAGAAAACGAAAAAGCGCAAAATGATCAAAGTTTGTTCACACACACCTAGTTCCTACTCTACTTTTTCAAATACAGTTCACATTCATATCGAAGAAAAATTTTCATTCTTCAGTTGAATCTTTTTTATTAGAAAGAAAAAGAAAGGACCTATCGCTAGCCATCTTAATTGTCGGTCACACTACAGCGATTACCAATCAGAAATCCCATCACAAACCGGACCACCAGTATTGATTTTTTCTTCCCCAGACTTAGTTCTTGAAATGACCACGATATGTCGTTGTCATTTTTAAACATTACTGATACTTATTTGTCTTTTTACGTTAAAATAACCGTTCTTCGACAAGACATCGAAAATAATCATTATAATAATTCCATTTTAGTGGTATTTTTAGTACAATTCATCTAGTTTACACCGTTTTCTCCAGGTTCTGTCTCTTCCGATAAGTTATCGAGAAAACTTTTCGTAAGACTCTCAAAGTTTTGACTGTAATCCAATCGGAATCGTCGTAGTTTGACTGGTTTCTTAGAAACATCAAAAAGTACAATAACGAATTCTCTCCGGCAATTGAGTTTATTTTCGTAATGGAATATCAAATTCGATTTTCAAAGTACATTTCTTTACCCTGTTATACATTGTAATAAAAGTCAACAAAAACAATAATTTACTTAAATAACTTTGCTCTTAATAAAAATGAAAGCGCAATTAAGTTGATGGGATGTTTTCTGTGGCTATACTGCATCCACAGAGAGCATTCCATCAAATGAAATTAGTAGGTTCGGTAATTTTATAATACGTCAGTAGTAACTTCTTACCTTTTGGTTATTGCAGATTTGTATTGCACATTCTCTTTGAAACTTAAAGGAAGTTATTGCACTTAGAAAAGTAGTAGACTATAGACGAATCCGATTGGCGCTTGTTTTTAGTGACTGTAGACCGCCATTAGTGGGGTCCATCAGCCTAAAATCGTCTCTATTTATTGCTTACATGAATTTCAAACCATCCTATTTAGTGTACTTGGAGAATTTAAGATACATATTAGTGTTCAACCATCCATGATAGAGGTAAGCAAGGAAATCGAAAGATTTAAAGGTGAAGGACCCGAGTTATGGCCGACTGAAATCAGACCATCACTTGCTGTCCGGATTCGTGTATAGAATGCTTTTAAGTTACGTCATAGTTGGCAAGCCACGTCTCTTGACGTGCAAAAATCAACAGTTTTTCAATGCATCAGTAAGATGGTCAGCTGCTTCTTAGCCAGGTACACTAACTACCCTACCACAACAATTTTTGCCTGTCAAAAGGGGCGGCTCTTGTGACCGTAAAGAAAGTGTCTAGACTGGCAAACCGTGGGACTTTTAACTTGCATTATCTACACTACTTGCTTAAAATTGTTGTAAACGTTTCCCCGACATTTTCCCGCTGTTAACCCAACATTTCCTTTAATGTTACACGTTACACATTAAATTGGCGCCTTGTCTCCCTTGCACAAAATTTGGTGATATCTCTTAAAAGACGGGCATATGACTAAGCTTTGCGTTTTAACTTCCTTCCCTCGTTCTTAAAGTAACAAGTTACTGATTTTTTAACACATTTGTTGGTCCTCGTTTAGTTTCATATTCTTTGTAAGGTATTATCGTTTATGAACTTTTTCCATTTGATGTTTTTAACACGGTGAATGTAGACTACGTTACGACATTTTCAATTAGTTTATTGCACTTCATTTGTTCGCATATTTTATTTTTGACTTAAAGTAAATTGATATATTACTATCTTGTGCAAGAAAAATCCAAATATTTTTAGTCAAAACTCGAAAGCAATATTTACTCGGAAGAGTTTACACTGGTCATGCAACATCCAATTGTAAAAACAACTGAATACGTGCTGGGCTCTTGATTACAAAATCGGAACATTTGTGAGGAATTTCCGTAAATGACAACTCGCAACCTAGCTTTCTAATTGAAGCAAAATCCTTGAAAGCGAGACTTAAAATACACGAAGAAGAGCGTGATACAAGCGCATGATCAGCCTTAAATATCATCGAAACAAAAGCCTAGTCATATCATAATTAGGCTCCCCCCCCCCCCCCCCAAAAAAAAAAAAATGAAATGATGGATTCCAGTTCCCCCATCTAATGACTCTGGTTCACCACATCGTTGTAAGTTTTGGTTCATTAGTAAACATCAGACGCAAAGTGTGTGACCTGCTGGTATTCTGGTGTCGTGTTGAAACGTCATGTGATGAAACACGCTCATAGGCAGAGAGCTGACCCAAGTGACCAGGTTATTCCCCATTGTTGAAGCAAAATGTTGTCAGAGGAATTCCGCAATAGCTGTAACAAAACTAGAAAGAGAAAACGTTACTTCAGAGTTCATGAATATTCAAAATGACTTCGTTCAGAGCAAAACTAACCACAACCAAAGTATTGTCGTCTTAGTATTCAGTTTTATAGATACCTCATATCGTATTGTGGCAATTGTGTAGACTTTCTGTACAATTAATCGAAGGGGTCCAAGAAGCAGAAATGAGCGTGCTCAGAGGATACAGCCGACCCCTTTTTTAATGTAACGGCTTTGGAAAGGATTTCACGTGTAAAGAAAAAAATCGTAATTTAGCTTCACAAAACAACAAAATGATACTGATTTAACAGATGTCCTTTATGATCTTGATTTGTCTTAATTTATGCCACAAAACATACTTTTCAACAGACGTTGGTTAGTTAGATATAGGGATATATGCCTCAACTTGAAACCATCTTGTTAAACACGAATCCGAACAGCAAGTGATGGTCTATGTTCAGTCGGCCATAACTGGGGTCCGTCACCTTTAAATCTTTCAATTACCTTGCTTACCTCTATCATGGATGGTTGTACACTAATTTGTATCTTAAATTTTCCAATTTCATTAAATATGAGGGTTTGAAATTCATGTAAACAATAAATAAAGCCAACTAATCTGATGGACCCTACTAATGGTGGCCTACAGTCACTAAAAGCAAACGCTAACCGGATTCGTCTATAGCAGGTAGTCTCTAACAACCCCTTGGTAACAGCGACGCCCACGGCCTTTTACCAACTGAGGGGGGCTTAATTATTATTTTAAATGTCTGTAATATTGAAAACGTATTTTACAATTACAGGAAAGAAATAGAGTGATTGCAAAACGAACATTTAAAATGTGATGCCAATGAATTGACAAAACTTTTTATGCAATCTTTTGTTTTTATTTTATTTCATTTCCTGTGAATGTTCATATATTTCAACAATGTACTCTATTGTTAATGAGGAGCATCGCGTTCAATAAATTCGATACGATGCACGCTGCCTTACAAGAATTTTCCTTACTGGCTAACAATAACCCTAATCCCCAAGCTAATCCCTAACCCGAACAAAGAATACAGTCGATACAATGAAATGACAACAGCCAATCAAGAAACACCTTGTTAACAGTGCTCATCTACCCGTCAATTCCAGTTTTAACGTCTTTTGTAATAATAATAAAATGAAATAATATGAAATAATAATTCTTGTGATTGCAGAGCTGCCGAAATGTAAAGGGTGAGGTACCGTGTGTACTATATATTGATGTATACATGTTGCCAGTGTAAAATCCTATAAAAGACTTGCTCAGGCTCATATTAGACTTCATGAATATGTAACAGAAACAGTGTCCACTATTTCACATAGAAGAAAGAGTGTCCTCTATTGAAGGTACGCATGGACCATTGCAATACACAATCAATCAAATGCTGTGGACAGCTGATTAACGTGCGCTGACAAATTCTACGTTCGTGCAATGTTTTTTGATGCTGACAAATAGAGTAGAGCATTTTACCACAATCGTCCTAGGCAATCGAAGCATTTTGATAAAGCAACCTTTACTTGTTTTCCACTTAACCGAAGAAAAATGCGTGATAAAAAAAGGTTAACCAACTGAAACAGACATCGCGCAGTTTGATTTTTAAGTACGGGAATGTGAAACAACATTAAATTATATTCACATAGTATATGCCTTGCATTTTATCGTGTAGTGAAAGCCTAAACATCATGAGTTTAAAACCTCAGCTACTCAGACGAAAGCTAAAAGACCCATATACTTCACATCGCCAACAAGTCCAGGGAAGAGCCGTGTCAAACCTGTAGTACTTCCTGATGAAAGGAGAGAAAGTTTGAGTTGGAAAACGATCTATTATTTTTATTAATATACTTTGTTCAAATTTTTAATGTTTCGCTACGGTCTGCAATCAGAGAAAATATCATGTGATACAGCTTCAAGAAAAACCAAGTCTTAAGCAAATAATTAAGCTAGAAATGTGATAATTATCTTACCCTAACAAATACAAATCCGCTTTCTGAAAGCTAGCTGTTCCGTTCATATTTTGATTAGCTATGAACAAATTATGGAAATATTGTTACAAAACGGTTGGCTATATAATTGAATTATTTGATTGCCCTTTTCGATTTGCATAGCACACACAACAAATATAAAAATATGTAAGTCCTAGAAAATGATTAAAACATTTTTGATTGACTTACCTTTATATTATAGGTAAATGTTTAAATCGAAACACTACTAAGAGAGAATCGCATGCATGTGTAATGTTTGTTTTACTACCAACAACATACTAATGAATATAACTCATTGCTTTTCAGGAAAAAACTGTTCGGGATTCCATAACAGAAAAGAAAAATGAATGTGACAGGACTTACTGGAAAATTAAAAGAAGATATGATAGTAAAATAAATGAGCCTCGTGCTAGAGTGGTTTTAAACTTACCTTCATTTCATGCAATTCGTGACGATAACAGGCTTCACTTAGTGAAACTTCCAAAATTACTTTAAATACATTGCAAAAAGTGTTAAAAACAAACTGAGGAATACAAAAAAATACGATTACATTAATGACGTATGTCGATCACAGGATTTCTGTGTGCAAAAACCTGTTTGGATTTTTATGATAACATTTAACTAATTAAAATGCACTCTTTCACATTTCTTTCGAAATATTTATGACCGTTTAGTCCCCTGAAAGTACAATTTTGCTTGGACATTGTGATATGAATGGTTGCCAACGTTTGCCAGCGCTTTGTGCTATCTGGGTCATAGCCTTTTGCAAGCCAAAGATGGATTGCATTTTTGTCAACAGAACTGTCAATGAAAAGGGAAGACATTGTTTATGGTTTGGCATAAAGCTGTTCCTACCTTGTTTGTAGTCAATTAAGGAAAATGTGAGAAAAGTTCCTTCCGTACTTATGGTTTCTTCGACTTAATCTCACAAACGTAACGCTGTGCCATTTCTTGAAGGAATAATTGTCGCTTCCAAGTAGTTCCACTGTACACACAAATTAGTCAAAACACTGTCTGAATCGACTTACCACGTTAAGTGATCATTGACTAAAATTTCAATAATATTAGATTTGTTGATGTGGTTTCGGTCAAATTTGAAGACTCTCGACTGATTTTTGACAGATAGCCTATTACTGAATTCATTCCTGAAAAAGTACTCGTATATTGTCAGGTATTAGTAAACTATGGGTAACTTACGTGGTTGGTCATCAGACTCCATCCTAATTAAACTGTGGTCAGGCCTTCAGTGATGTAATTGCTCTTATACTCACTAAATAGTCTGTATTTATTTTTTTTCTCGGATTAATATTCTTACCATATCTATGAATAATTCTTACTTTTTCTTGACAAAAAGATAATATAGACTCATTCACGTTCACGTCACTGGTTGGCACTGGCTGGCACTAGTTGAAATAGAGCTCGAGCAGAGACATATGCGTGCATGTTAGGTTGTGCAGCGATCTCGCGATTGCACTCGAAATGTAGAAGAATTACAATCTACATTTCATTGTGACTAAAATGTAAGCATAATTCTGTTGCCAAGCAACCGTGACGTCATTTGTTTGTAAACCAGAATGAGTCTATTGAAGACCTAGATTGGTGGCATTTCATGAGTATGCAAAGACAACAAACAAAAATCATAAAAAAGCAAAACACAAGACAAGTTAAACATTTAACAGCACGTACATCAGAACATTACAAACGTGATAAGTACACTACAAAAATTTGTGTCGTCGTTTTCCTTTGTGTTTCAGGAAAGGTTCTTAGGAGATGATCAGTTTCATACGTGTGTGAGTCTAAAAAAACATGTCAGTGAAAAAAAGAGAATGTGGTCCACTGGATTGTATAAGAGTACCACTGATGAATAGCAGCCTGTTATCATTGCTAAATACGGTTAGGAACAATGGGAAGTGGTATTGTAAACAATAGCGATGACGTCAAGATTCTATGGTACATACTCTCAATTTTAATAAATAGTTCCTTACAATTAAAAAACGTGTTAAGCAGTCAAACATTCTTTTAACACGTTTGAATTCTAAACATTTTAAGTAGTTAAACACTACATGTTTAAAATTTAAACGTGTTAAAAAAAACGTTAAAGAATTAGACATGTGCATAGCATGTTAACATGTGTCCAAAGTGGGGAAAAACGTGTTTACATAAATTATTGCTCTACACTCTAATATCAAAAGAGTGAACTATGTCACTCTTTTATCGAGTGAAAAGGGTGAACTCACTCCATTAAAGTCTTAACTCACTTCAAGGAGAGGAAAGGTTACTCCAGGAATAGTGAAATTCACTCACAGAAGACTGCAAATTCACTCCTCCACGAGTGTCTCCAATGAGCACTCTTTGTAAGGGTGATCACTGTAGACACTCCATCAAGAGTCAAACTTCCTGCTTTTGGAGAGAATGCCACTCATTTTAGATTAAATTTTGGGGAAAAAACACATTTCCCTGAGTAATTTGGCAATGTAAGGTAACTAAAGCAAAAATCGATTGGCGAGGGGAAACCCTGTCAAGCAATTGAATTGTGAGTGTTTAAAAAGTTGTGACATAAAGTATAAGGGAAGATGGAGACTGTGCGTGTCATTTTTAACAGAAACAACGATTTTGAAGACCTGTTGAATTACTGCTCTTACAGGTTTGAAGACAGACATGCTACGAAGTAGCATAAATTTTAAGCCTTTCACGAAAACAATGGTACCAAGTTGTTCAGAAGAAAGTGGACCCAACTGCAGAATGCATCGTGTCTGCATGGCATAAACTTAGAAAAGACGGAAAATCGATCAATTTGATAAATAAATTGATCAATATGATAACATTCATTGTTACATATAATTAATTCTGGAGGCAACTTTCATCCCTACGTTTTGTCACTGTTATAGACTTTTGCTTATTGCATGGGTAGACAAAACACTTGGATACACAGGCATTTGCATCGTCTACAGAAATATTATTTCTTTCTGTGGGATGATTGATTTTGAAAAACTAATTCAATCTTTTAATTCATTTGAATTGAAGGACTTCTTCTTCCTTCTTTGCTTTACATTTATAAAAACAATATGCACCACAAAAAAAGACATCCCTTCCAAATGTGACATGAAAATGAATAGACCGAGGATGAAACAATTTGAAATTACAGAAGTAAATTTCCCGCCAATAATTTAGTCTGAACCCGTCAAATGCATAGGCTTTCTGTAATGTTGTTGAACACATTTTACCACAGTCTGGCCTAGAAATGTTATAGGTAACATAATTTCCCAAAATATGTTATTAATTTCTACCTTTGCAAATGGCTCTAAGCTACGATTTTGTCTTCAGTCAAACACGTTGAAGCAAATCTGAAGTTTAAGAAAAGCCCTAGACGAGAAACATGAAATCATCCTATACTTCCCTTTGGGTGTTAATTCCACACATCATCATTTCCTGTGCCCCAACCTATCAAAACCAGGGAATCACTGATTCGAGTAAATCAACACATCACGAAACCAGGAACAAAGGATATCCTGAACAGACGAGGTGAAAGGTTATTGCAAAACACCAAAACATTCATAGCTTCAGTCAAAGAATTCAGTCTTACCTGGACAATTTTCTTCTCGACATTGAATGAGGCTGTTCTTTTTAAATACGACATTGTCGTCTGCCGAACCTATTTCAACATCACTCTGAGTGAATTCAGCGGTATAGTCAGGGTTGGCACGACGTCCTTTGCGGAATTCAACACAGAGATATTTCATGTCTGCACAACCCAGCTGTTCCACTATTAATGGTGGTGTCATGATGCCGTTAATTACTAAAGGTCCTCCAGCTGAGAGTTTGGTAGACATCTGACCAGGCGTCAAAACTTGGTCAAAGCTAGGCGTCTGTCGGTTACTTCCATCCTGGTCACTTGCAACAAATACAGACATTTCATACAGACCATCACCGCTTAAGCCACGGCTAACAGGATCTACTTCAATGGCAGCGTTGATCGTAAGAGGCACCGGGTCCCCTGGCCTATGATCAGGAACACGACGGTCCCAAATAATGCCATTATAAATGACTCCTGCAATGAACAATTACAAATCAATATGCATTGGCGATGACACAGGTCGAACACAATTAAACAGCAACAACGTTTTTAGTAAATGCGTATAAGCAAAGAGATATAGGCCTACTAGCCTTATTTTATCGGATCCAGATCATGTAAGGAAGAGATCAGTGATTTTTTAAGAAAGTGTTGGCAATGTTACTTTAGCTAAGCGATGTGTAAATACCACCAAACTCCTAACCACACAGGTGCACAAACACACCATAAATTCCCGTGAGTGACATAAGAGACTGATACTCCTTGTCAAGTTGCAATCGGGTTTTCCTTGTAGGGTAAAATGTGCGAAGATCCCTTGGGTAGAAATCCCAAAGCTATATTATGATGTTTGATGATTAAATAAAACTTTACAGAAAAGCATTGGAATTCTCTGACAAGAAATGTGAAAAATAACAAAAAAAAAAGAAAAAACGTAGATTGGAAAGGAAAAAGGGCCTGTGGTTTACAATACAAACTGACTTTTTAGAACTAGTCAATTGCTGGGCGCCTGTGTGCGTTTTCCAATTCTTCTATAACTTCTATCAAAATTTACACAATCCACTGAGGATAAGCTAATCATCAACTTTGAAAATATCGTCTTTTTCTTCACGGATCAGTTTATTTCAAGCCAGTCGACGTTGAGGAAGGGAAGACTCCATCCCATTCAAATGATGGAGCACATTTAATCAAGCAAAATATGCCCGATTATAAAATACCTTTGAAAAACGGTTAAAAAAGAAACCATTATCCTATGAACAGGCTTTTTGAAATACAAAGTAACTATATGTGACTGAAATATGCACCGGCGTCGTGCATGTTTCAATCACGCAGTCCCCTCCCACAGAAGTGGGATGGGGACTTTATCATCATCATCATGAAAGAGCGAGGGTAGGGGGTGTGGGAAGGGCTGTTTCCCCTCATAAGGTGAGAACGTTTGTACATTGTAACGTGAAAATATGGCTTAGTTAGATGGAATTTTACGGCCCAATATCTAACCTATTGGTTCAAGTCGAGCTGGCCACAACCTTTTCCCAGTTGTGACTCACTGTCTTGTTTTTCCTTTTCCGTTGCTTTTGTGCATACTGTATTTGGTATTTTGTATGCTTCAGCTGGCATATTATTACATATTTAAGAAATATTTCATAGGGACAACCATAACTACATAGAACTTCACAGTTACTGTTGGCAAGTAATTTATCATCGTGCAACATGAATAGTATTCAGAAAAATATAACAGCTTCAAACGAGTGTCAGGTGTTGCTTTTATACATAGACCTTCCGCTAGATACCATGTGTGCCTCATATGGTAGGCATACAACCTGTCCCTTTTGCGAAAGTTGGCAAGTATGCTACTAGATCTCCGGGCTAACCCCACTGACGCGAGAAAAGTGTGGCCTGAAATGCCTCCATGATCGCTTGAAATGACCCTTTCCAGGAATAGTAAAGCACCACGGTTTAAGCAAAAACATGTAAAACACCAAACTTTTATTACATTGAGTTCAACGTCCCAGTTTCTATAACCTATTAGTTCAAGTCAAGCCGACTATGGTTTTTTTTCAGTGGCTCACTGGCTTGTTTTCCCTATCTCATTGTTTGTGCGCAGCAACACGGGAGTAAGTAGCAAGGTAAAGCGTTTGCACCTTAAACCCGATGACTTTTGGATTTTCGCGAAAGTGTGTGGGACTTTGGAGATTCCCCCTTCCAAAAAAGAGGGGGACATGTACCATCGTATCCCCAAGTGAACCACGCCAGTATAAACATGTATGTATGATTGGATAGATGAAAGGAAGATGTAAACTTCAAAATTAGGAGTTGGACTGTTGGAGTTCATTTTTCCATGTTTGAGTTTGTTTTCTATGAGATACTCTTTAAGCGATATTGGTATCGGGATATCAAGCAATGACTAAAGATAAAAAAGAAAATATAGCAAACCTTTACAGTATTTGGAGAAATCTGTGCACTCCACAAATGGATCTTGGGTTGGATTGGTACCAAATGCGTAATTCAAGCTGGCAGCCTCATTTTTCTTCAATTCAAAGCAAATGTAGGGTATGTCATCACACACTAAGCCTGTCAATTCTGCCTCAAAGTCGATGCCATTAAAAACTAAATTCTCATCAAGCACGAGATCTTGGTCTTGTTGGAACGGATTTAAGATCTGAGTTTGTTCCTGAATCCTTGGGCCTTTTCCGTTTGCTCGGGCGTTGAAGAAAGTACCCAGTTCCCACAGTGATTCTCCATTAACAACGGTAGACAAGTCTTTGTCAGTAACAGCGTCAAGGTTCATTTGAATTGTGTTTCGTCTGTTTTCTATGACTGGGAATTCACCGGTGATATCTGGCACCAAAGTACTAAATATCGCACCTGAAAGAAAAACCACATATCCCTCTTGTCATTCTATAAATGAGTGGCACATCTATAAAGATGAATATTCTTAATGAAGTTGCTGCAATTGCATAGCCAACTGTAAAATAGCCAATCTATTTACGTCTATATAAAATCGTAATCCGTAACAAAGACGTATATTTATCTTGTCAATGTTTAAGTTAGCAAACTCCAAACATAAGATGAATTCACGACCTCAATATTATACATTTTTTGCTCAATCACGTAAGGTCAAAACATCAACTTTGGACACCTCCACTGAGAAAATGTTTTGAATTTTTTTGTTTAACCAGAATGCAAAAATGCATTGAAGTTTCGATGATACATAAATGTTCCGTTTCAAAGAGGCCACCATGCACCATTATCTTCTCATTCAAATGTTATACTAGCATGTTCAAAAAATAATTTTGTCATTCCAGATGACCTTTTGACATCCATAAAAGCCATACATAGCTAGAATGACAAACAACAGACAGACAAATGGACAATTAGCTTTCTTGAGAGATCACGTTTAAAAAGGTTTCGAGGCTTTGACCCCTGGAGACCCCAAAATACCCTTTGGCTCTGCCAAAAACTATGGGGACCATCTTCTGACCACAATGCATACACATACCCAAATATGAAATCTATCCAAGTTTCCTATCTTGACATATTGCATAAGCAGGATTTTCAGACTTGAACCAGCAGTGACCCCAGATGACCTTTGACCTTCATCAAAAACATTATGTACCATTTCCTGACCATAACCCATCCACATAACAAATATGAAATCCATCAAAGCTAGGAAACCTGAGATATCACATAAACCAGGTTTTCAGACTTTGACCCCTGGTGACCCCAGATAACCTTTGACCTCCACCCAAAACAATAGGGACCACCTCCTGACCATAACACATCCACATACTAACTATGAAATCTATTCAAACTTTCTACCTGGAGATATCGTGTTAACGAGAATTTCAGACGTTGACCCCTGGTGACTCCAGATGACCTTTGACCTACTCCAAAAACAATAGGGGCCATCTACTCACTATAATGCATCCACATACCAAATATGACATCTATCCAACTTTGTTATCTTGAGATATCGTATTAACAAGGTTTTCATACTTATAACCCCAGATGACCTTTGACCTCCACCAAAAAAATAGGGACCACCTCCTGACCATAACACATCCACATACTAATTATGAAATCTATTCAAGCTTTTTACCTTGAGATACGGTGTTAAAGAGATTTTCAGACTTTGACCCCTGTTGACCCCAGATGACCTCTGACCTCCACCAAAAACAATATGGCCCATCTACTGACTATAACGCATCCACTTACCCAAATATGAAATCTATCCAAGCTTCCTACCTTGAGATATTGCGTTAACAAGGTTTTCATACTTTGACCCCTGGTGACCCCAGATGACCTTTGACCTCCACCAAAAAAGATAGGGACCATCTCCTGACCATAACACATCCACATACCAAATATGAAATCTATCCAAGTTTCCTAACTTGAGATATCGTGTTAACAAGGTTTTCAGACTTTGACCCCTGGTGACCCCAGGTGACCTTTTGGCCTCCCTCCAAAACGATAGGGACCATCTCCAGACCATAATGCATCCACATACTAAATATGAAATTTGTTCAAGCTTTCTATCTTGAGATATCGTGTTAACAAGGTTTTCAGACTTTGACCCCTGGTGACCCCAGGTGACCCCAGGTGACCTTTGACCTCCACCAAAAACGATAGGGACCATCTCCTGACCATAACGCATCGACGTACTAAATATGAAATCTATCCAAGTTTCCTACCTTCAGATATTGTGTTAACAAGATTTTCAGACTTTGACCTCTGGTGACCCGAGATGACCTTTGACCTCCACCAAAAACGATAGGGACCATTTTCTGACCATAACGCATCGACGTAATAAATATGAAATCTATCCAAGTTTCCTACCTTCAGATATTGTGTTTACAAGATTTTCAGATTTTGACCTCTGGTGACCCCAGATGACCTTTGACCTCCACCAGAAACGATAGGGACCATCTCCTGACCATAACGCATCCACATACTAAATATGAAATCTGTTCAAACTTTCTACCTTGAGATATCGTGTTAACAAGATTTTCAGACGTTGACCCCGGTGACCCCAGATGACCTTAGAACTACCCCCAAAACAATAGGGACCATCTACTGACTATAACGCATCCACATACCAAATATGAAATATATCCAAGCTTCCTATCTAGGGATATTGAGTTAACAAGGTTTTCAGACTTTGACCCCTGGTGACCCCAGGTGACCTTTGACCTCCACCAAAAACAATAGGGTTCTTCCCCTCAATATGGCGCATCTATGTACCAAGTTTGAAAACTGTCACACATTCCTATCTTGAGATATCGTGTTAACAAGCAAAGTGTCACAAACACACACACACGCACACATACATACATACATACATACATACATACATACATACATACATACATACATACATACATACATACATACATACATACATACATACATACATACATACATACATACATACATACATACACACGCACGCCATCATGATTGCATTGGTTTCTCTTATCATCGAAACCAAAAATTAAGATAATCACGAAAAGTAATATTTGTACTCGAAATAAGTGAGTTCTTCAATTGAATGTGTGCGATATTTTAAGGAAATTGAGTTGAAGTGCTCACTTTTATCGAGCAGGAGTACTCATTTTCGTGAGTATCCTACTTTTTAAACAAAATTGTTATTAAACATTTTTTGAGTGTTCACCAGGTTCCCTCATCAGTGTTCACATTTTCATCCATGACTAATACAAATGAATCTTGAAAAGATAAACTATGAAGTGGAGAGCCGTTAGCGCAGGCAATGGCACCGCTATATCTATCCATTTCTGCCTGATTACATAATGATTAGGATCTGATGACCTGGTCATGCAAATGCAAATTTTATTCATAGGTACATCTGTTTTTCCTATCATGTACCCATCAAGTTTTTAAAAAAAGCGTGTAATGTTTCCAACTTCAAACTGTGACATCCAAAAAGAGAATGCCAGAGAGGCTGTCCAAATCATTAAGAAAGTCGGTACATATAGAATTATTGTTAAACTAAAGAGCACATGCGATTCAAATACCCAGTACCAATGGTGCCGGCACTGCTTATAGACAAGATCTTTCCAAGCCAGTAAGGATCAAATTAAACTATCCCCATAGCATATCGGATGTAGAAAAAGACTGTCGGTTCCACAAACTGGCAAGGTTGCTACCTTTCTCGGAGTATTGTTGGTGAACAAATTGTCGAGAATGTAAATAACGAAGCGAGTCCGCTATTTTGTTCAAATTCGGAGTGGAGACGGTGTATTCACCAACAATAATGCGAAAAATGTGTTTATTTCTTTTCCATCGACGTAGAAATGTTCTCTTAGGGGTTTAGTTCCCTAACATTGCGCCTGTTGTGAAGTTCTTGTAAGCCTAATGCATGTTAAGATCACACCGCCGTATTGCGTCTCATAAACTTAGACCTTAGGATTTCTATGGACCTTATATTTATGATGTCACAGAGCAAAATGTACGTCTTCCTTTGGGGGCAAAACAAACCAACACCGACAAAAGCAGACAGCTGATTTGTCAACCAGTCGAATACGCGCATAGTCTGCTACATATGCAGGGCGAATTGCAATGCGTGCGGTCACTTGTTCCATTGTTTTGTCCCCAAGAATGACGTCAATGTGTCGTCGAGGTATAGACGAATCCGATTAGTGCTTGTGTTTAGTGACTGTAGGCAGCCATTAGTGGGGTCCATCAGCCTTAAATCGTCCTCAATTATTGTCTACATAAACTTCAAACCCTCATTTTCAGTGAAATTATTGGAATCAATATACAATTTAGTGTACAACCATCCATAATACAGGTAATCGAGGAAACTGAAAGATTGAAAGGTGAAGGACCCCAGTTATGACCGACTAAAATCAGACCATCACTTGCTGTCCGGATTCGTCTATAAGACCTATAGAGGACTGCAAAAAGGGCGCAAGCATTTTCCTTGCACATGTAAGAACGCTAGACATGTCTTATAGACCTTATGCATTGACGACACACTGAACATGGTCTATTTTGAGATTTATTTTCTACTTTCAGAATCGCAAAGCGACGGTAAGAGACAATCAGTTGCCTACTTAGACGCCTCGCTTACGCATAGACTGTGCAATGATAGTTCTGCCAAACATACGCATACAGCGTTGGAGTAATCCTTGGGTGTATCGAACGTTACCTTAACAAACAGCTTGTCTGCTTGTTCAACTAGTCAGAGGTAAAGTGTATGTAAAATGCTGAACGCAGCCTAAATGCACTGAAAGAACAGAAAACAACAGTTTAAAACAAAAACATGTACACAGCGTCTATTTGAAAGCGAACGTGGTTACTGCTGTTAGTTGCATGAAGGCTTTGTGATGTGACTGGTAAACAGCAAGCGCGCTTGAGCGCGCACATTAGATTTCATCCACCAGTCCACACTAGTATTTTGTTTCGTGAAGGATGCACACTGAAACTAAATCAGTTTATGCACAGGACGTCAACGCGCTGCACATAGTAACGTAAGAACGCGCAAGAGAACATTCCTTGTGGCATATGACACGCATTACCTGGGATTATTTCTGAATTTGTGCGCACCACGCAGGTAAACAGAGTGAGTGGCATATATGTCAACGAAAGCACACACAAGAAAGAAACGACTGGTTGTTCGAGACACTGCATGTTTTGACCTAATTTTTGCATCCATTCATGGATATTCCACCCATTTTGACCTTGGTCTCTAGTCAATAAATACTCTAAGCTCTGTGAAACCATAAGCTTAATGTCTCTTAGTGATGAGTATGTCGTGCATGCATTCTTAACAAGGCAAAGTCCACAAAAAGGACCAACCGCAAGTGCGCGCACATGTGCAAGGAGTAAATTTTCAGTCAAAAGATTGTCGTAACTGGACATCTGCATCACGATCCCGAAGATAAAACCTTACCAACTTACGTGCTGAACATTCTTGCGGCTTACACAGGACCATCGCATCGAGTTCTGCCCCACCTTGCCGGACATATTCAATTGTCATTGTGAAAGGAGGATCAGGGTCGTCCCCTTGGGCAAATTCGACACACACATATGAGGCCTCGTCAGTACAACCGATCGATCCAATCTCGAAGTCGGTCTCGATATCCCCAATAGTAAGTTTAGTACCCTTCTTAGCTGTAGATGCTTCGCTCTCAGACAATGTCTGATATATCTCGCTGAAACGTGTGCCTGAACCGTCTTCATTTGCACTTCCAAAGAGACCAACCCTCCAAAGACCTTCACCCTTCTTGTTGGCTGATTCAGGGTCGAATTTAGCATCGACGTCAAGGGTTACTGGTGTGGCTTGTCCATAGACTGGATCTTCAGCCTCTATCGTCCAATCAAGGTCAATTGCCTTGAGTCCTATATTGTATGAAAAAGGTGATGAAAATGCATTCAGATGGTTTTAATCATGTTCGATGTATTATTCTGAGTTGGAAATATAGTTTTTTGTCACTCCCTAGTGAGCTTTTCAATTTATTCACGTAAGTTTCATCTTGAAAATATTGTAATAATTATTGCATTATTCTTTACTTTAAGATGTAGATCTATCACTATCATGGATATTTGTTAGTATTCTCCATCCGTAGTCTTTTTTTGATAAGCTCATATGAAATTGAAATTTGTTCTACAGCTGGTACAGAACGGTAGACATCCTCCTCAGTCACATATTTTCATAACTTTTGTTGTATAAAACAACAAAGACAATAGGGAACTTATATTTGTAGGTGCTTTGTTTTCAACAACTCGTCATTGCCTCATTCTATTTGAGTTAACCGTTGAGTTCGCCTTACAGTACTGTCCAAATCTGTATAAAATAGCATGCCGGAATAACATTGCATGTAATGTCTTGTCGTAACTCATACCTTCAATGCCCGACAAAAATACGTGCAACTCCTCTTATACCAATGTTGAAACTTCATGACACCTTGGACTGAGGCAAAACTAACTGGGGGAGTGGGGAAAAGTCATCAAATCATTATTTCTTTGGCCTAATTTGTCGCATCAGCTTTTGCCGAGAGTTGTAGACGTTGCAAGTAGCTTTGTACCATCCGAGTTAGATGAGTGACAGTCGTCAACAGCTGGATGCTTTGTCGGTGACTACTTCATCGTCAAGCCGCACTTTTCCCCTATGAGTAGGCTGAGACTTAACAGTACGTATGGAAATGATCGAGGTTATTGAGAAAGGACGACAACGTGTCAATACCAAAGAAGCTTTTAACTAAAAACATCCTTTATCACAGGGCATTTGATGGGCTGTGCCCCCAACGAGCATTAATCAGAGAACAAAGCCCAGCCAGATAACATAACGACGTCAAACCTATTCATTCGAAGACTTTTCCACAAAAAGTAAGAGGTAAAGTCAACAATCAAATTAAATGGGCAGAAAAGTTTATTCATAATTTGCTACTAAATATTAACATTTTTCATGATGTGCCTAAACGTTTGAGGCGTAATATTGTGGTACGTTGCTACCCCTTCAACGTCGGTTCGGCCAGAAAACTGCAGTAATCATGAAAACACTAATGAACATCAAAGTATTCATCATTATTTAAGATTCAACTGCACCGTCCCCGGCTTCAGACAGTAACCTTTCATTTTTACCCAAAGGCGTTGGAAATTACCCATTTTTGTGTTGCATTACCATTTCAGTTTGAAACTTTTTTGGTTGTCAACAATGATTCGCTCACGCTTTGTACGCAATACACCCTTAACGATTGAACATCTTCATGGTTTACTTTAGTCTCTGTTTTGACCCTTTCACAAATATTCTAGCAGTCTCGGTTTGCAAAATCTGGCCTGTACCCCGATAAAGGCCATTTCGGAGGTCAGTCGGAGACATGTTCGGTGGCTCTTTGACCGTCCGCTGATGGGCTTAATGCCGAATGGTTTATAACTGCCAACTAATCACGTACTTCTGCAAATTCCAGCGGATCTTGGGGGCTCCCCCATTGGCCTTGATAGCCGTCGGCGGACCGCCAGTTATTGCTGAGTGGGGCGGTCCCCAACCTTTTAGTCACCTGACACCCCTAGGTAATGATTAGTTATAACGTAGTAGCCAGTTACCACTACCTAAAGGGAAGCTGCCATCACCAGTTGGCACGGAGCGTCCCCAAACAGTGGGACCATTGAAATTCTAACTCTGTGGACCGATTCGTCTCTATATTGCAGAAATTATTCAACTCCTAGTGTCTACCTACTTAGTAACGAGATATGCAGTTAATAATCTACAACCAATACAAACTTGCATCTATTGTTTTTGAAAATTTTTTCTTGGGATTTTTGAGTACCTCTTGGAACCAATTGAAAATTTGATAATATCATCAGCTTACTCCATTCTTTTCAATAAAGAGGTAATTCTCTCACGCTAATAAATATATTTTGTAAAGTAGTCTATAGAAATTCCCCATTGGAACAGCTCTTTCACTAAGAGCTGGTTCAAAAAATTGGGAGTATTTAAGTTCATATTTGCTGAACACTTACTGTACTAATGGTACCAATAGTGTTTCGTTTACACACTGGGTTTTTGCATACTCATCCTGAAGCAATAAACTGAGGTTGTGTCTGAATAAGGATGAGTTTTAGGCGGTGCAATTTTGACAATTTTGGGAGGGTCTCAAGTAAGAAGTAGAAGAATTGGAACTGTTTGGGGTGAGAGGGTTATGCCTATAAATGAATTCAACTAAATTACCTTTGCATTCTCCTAGAGGTACGCAATCGATGAGTCTTTGAACCTCGTTGTCAACAGCTTGGAATGTGAAGGAGAGATCATATGTAGGTCTTGGATCGTCAGCTTGACCAAATTGAACACAGAAATATTTGTAATCAGCGCAACTTCCACCAGTAAATTTCATGGTATACCTAAGTTTGGCCCAATCCCATGGCGGGTAGTTCGGCTTGCTGTATTCCTTTGCTGCGTCTTTTTCATTAAATACATTGTCTTCTTCTGAGAATCTTGGGCCTGATCCGTCCTCATTTGGACTTACCCATGCAGTTAACTTCCAAAGATTTTCGCCTCGAACCCATCTGGAAGTTAACTTTCTGTCCACTGCAATATCTAAGCCAAACCTTATTTTTTTACTACCTCCTTCTGTGAACTCGAATGTATCCTCGTACAAATTATTGGTATCCTCAACGTACATTTCTGTAAACCAAAAAGAAAACTATTGGGTTGTGGTCGAATGATTTTTTTTTTTTTTTCAAAATATAATGAATGGATACGTCCAAAAATGAACGGTTAAACAACCAGCGACCTCCACTAGTGCCGGAAAATGCACGATCGGAAAGGTCAAAGCAATCTATTCTGAACGGGGGAGCAGACAGAATCCACCCAGCGTCAGCATTAGCACCTTTTACCGCCTTAATCTATAGCATTGCAAAGGTCCGGACTTGCTTGACCGTTCTCATTCATACACAACAATGCTTTGATTTAAAAAGACTGAAAAAGTAAAAGTTTGTTTGCCCAAAAAGGGAAAAACTAAATGTAAACCGCTGGTTGTCGACCAAAACGGAATAGACTAACTTGAGCGGCATTATCCATTACCTAGGGAGTTTGAATACTAATATCAAGAATGAATGAATTATCAGTAAACACTTTTCTATTTGAAGAAAAAACAAAAAATCAGGCCTCAGACCGTGCCAATTCTCAAAACGTTGTTGTGTTGTACGATGAAATAGTCAGTGTGTTAAAACTTAAAATATTAAACATATATGTACTTCAATACAAACAATTACAATTTACGTGCAATGGAGAAATCGCAGATTTGACTTTTTCATACACGATGTTGAATGAAACATGAAGTGAATCCCTGTGAGCTCTCGATGCAGTGACTCAATATGAAAAAACATCATTTTGCAGATAGGACATTAATGTAATGTCAATTAACTGTCTACTAATATCTTACTGTCCCCTTGTATTGCCCAAATCAATTCAACACTCATTGAGAGCAGTGGCGTCGCCAAACTTTTTATTCTAGGGGCACTGGAGGGGCACAAAAAATATGGGTTCCTACTAGGTAAACTCATGGTGTCGGAGGTCCTAACGAGTAGGGTCAAGGGACCCATCCAAGGCCTGGTGGGATGCAGAGGCAACGTCCCGGTGGTGATCCAGGAGGCTATGCCCCCGTAAACTTCTAGAATTAAGGAAATTGTAAGGCATTAAAGGTGCCAAGGTGTCCTTTGAAAGTATTTGTGTTGACTAAAAGCTGGTCTACAAATTGGTTTGATAACTTGACGCAAGATTTTATTAGTAACAAAACTTCCTCCGGCAGACTTTTTTCAAAAGGAGAAGGGAAACTAAACTACAAAGAAAACAGTTAATTGGCTTTTAATGTGATTCTCTTAAGGAAACACGCTAAACTGTCTGAAAGGCTACCTGAGCTGAGCACCGACTTAATAGGAGCAGGGCGTACTGCGCAGTCTTTCAGACAGCCGGTAATGCCATTTGGGGGTGTACTGGGGGATTTCTTCATATGCAGAAAGTAGAAATTACTACCTTTTCTTATTCAAAGAAGAAACGGCTTTTGCGAAACTGCTAGACTACCAAAGATGTTTTTTACACAGAGAATATGTAATCTTTGAAATACTGTACCTAATCACATTTAGGGGACACACTGAGCACAATGTTTTCCAGGGGTACCTCTCCCCCCCCCCTTTCCTGCCAATGATTTAAAGGAGAAATAAGTTACAGACTTACCGTTGGTTTTTGTTAGGTTACAACCATGCATTGTCGCAACCTGTATTTCAGGGTGTGTATCACCTTAAGTGGGGGCGACACTGTCGAGTCTCGACTGTTAGAGTAAAGAAGAACCAGTGTGCACCGTCGGTTTTAGGTGTTCTTGTATCCTTTATGTAAGGATAATCAATTGGTACTGATTTTCTTGGGTGGGCGAGAGAACATGTTAATGTGAAAGTGTTGGAAAAGTTGGAGTGTTTGGAATGTGATTTGAACCATTTTAATGATACGTGTGAAAATAGATAATTTGCGTCACCTTCCAAATTGATAGGGGTTGTACAATCTATAACTTCTGGCTTAAAATTTAAACGGTCATGCTACGATAATCTTTAGAGCCAAGATTGGCCAAATCATTGGCTTTCGTGTGAGGTGTAGCTTTAGTGGGATGCAATGAACTTTGACAAGACTTAAGGGCATGCAATGAATACGAAATAACGTGTTAGTCATTAAGTACTTACTATAAGGACATTGTGGACAACATTCTTGTGGGATAACCACGATTTCGTCGGGTTGACATCCAGCTTCGGAAGGACAAGATTCAATGTTACACGTTGTTGTACCGTTTTTACAAGTACATACCGTGCATGGATCCAACGTTATTGATTGCTTATGAGTAAGAAATTGACCTCTAAACGAGCAAGGATTTCTGTCCTCGATGGGTACTGCAGAAAAGAATTCAAATAGAGATGTTTGTAATAGAAACTACATGGTAAGTCCACACCATCCATTGACTATTTAGGTCTACCGTGTAAACCAACAGTAACCCAGCCAACATGCCCAGCTGGGCCCCAACTGGGTTTCAGCTGGGCTACTTGCTGGGCCCCAGCTGAGGCCCATCCGTGTTTGTCAGGTGTTCCCACGTGGGGCCCAACTGGGCTAGCCTTTCCCAGCTGAAGCCCAGCTAGGCTTCAGTTATTGAAGCGGGGCACCCCAGCTGGGGCCCAGCAAGTAGCCCAGCTGAAACCCAGTTGGGGCCCAGCTGGGCGTGTTGGCTGGGAAAGGACCAAAAAATACGGGCTTATTGTAAACATTCTGTAAAAATTTGTTTCATTTCCCATGTTTTGTTCTTGAGATATTAGCAATTAAGGAAAGGTAATAAAAATGAGAAAACTATCCTACATTATGATTGTCACATACAAATAAAAACGTAGTTGTTTCAGAATTCAGAATGTGGTATTTCAAGTTGATGTTAACACTGCGAATTCCAAATCTCTTAGTTTTACCTTTACTAGAGATAACAGTGTGATCTAAGGGTCAATAGCCACAATTGAAAAGAATAAGTGATAACAGAGGGCTAGCAATTGCCTTTTTTTTTCTTTCAAATATCACGGTAACCAACCAAACTGCTAACTGTTAACTTTTATCATGTTTCTATAAATATGAAAGAACAATATTGGGAAACAAAGGTAGAAGGAGTAATTCTGCTTTAATTTACAAAAAGTCCATACACGAAAAGATGGGTGCGGATTGCGAAGTCCCACTGAAAAACTTTTGCACCTTTGAATTTCAAGAATTTGAGTGCGATGGGCAGTGTTTAACATAGCCATAACATATAATACAATCGCTACATTAAAATGACAACAGCCAATCAAATACACTTTGTTAAAGAGTACGCATTTACCCAGAATTTTCCTAATGATAATGCAAGCTCTTTACTTTCCCTTCCCTTCATCTCAAGCTCTTACAATGAAACAACCGTTATTCACGCAACGTCTCCATTTAGTGAAGATCGTCCAATTATAACGCAAACGATTTGTCATGCAGATCAGGTTTTTTGCTTATAAGCAAATGACAATTCTGACCTGTCTATACCTTTTATAGTATTACATCCAATTATTTTCCACCAACCTGAAGCTATCATAGGATTCATTCTCAGAGTCATCCTCATTTTCACACCGTCGTAATCAAAATATCACAGGACTCTTCGTCATAGTAATCCTAGGATTCGTCCGCATATACATATTCGGAATCATCCTCATTTTTTTAAGGACGAATTTGAGGATAAATCTTAGTATAGCTTCAGACTGGTGATTACTGGGACATAATTTCATCACCAATCTGATAAAACACACACGCATGCATTGAGTAATGCTACCTCAGCTGTAAGAGCAGTCATGAGGTTCTTCATAACTTTGTTGCAAAGTTCAAAGAGGGTATCGTACCTCTAGTCACATTATACCTCCTAACCCTTATTCATTACTATTAACATTAGAAATAAAAGAACATATCGATACATTGAGGCATTCGATAGCCAAATAATTACCAAAATTTATATCTGGCTTATATCTGGAAATATCTGGCTGTTATAGTTTTATATGGCCATATGAAGCCAGAACCCTACTTAAGTATCTTGATAAACTACATTACTTGATGAAATGCCAGTCCAGATAGGTAAATTAAGTTTTATGTGGCCATGTTAATACTTTCTTGGTTTAATTTGTGTACTGCCCTCACAAAGACCTCTTTTGAAGCTGAAAAGTATCAGCAAACCAAAATTATAACGTTCTAACCATTTTAGTAATATATTCAGCCATATTATATGCAGATGACATTCCAATGTGGGCGTAGTCAGGAATTTAGAGCCGATTTTTTTATGACTAAGGAAGTAAAATGGGAAAAATCATGAAGCCTCCAACAAAATTTATTATAGGCTACTCTCCCATACGATAATTCAAACCAACGACGCAGTGTAAACATTTAGAAGTAGAAATTTTAAAGCAGTTTTGTTCTTCATATTAAATTATTTAACAACTTCAAATACTTTAGTCAATGTAAATACAATGGACCTTAAACTCTGTTAAAGATGTTCAGATAGTCCTTACATTTTACTGGCTAAGCAAAGCCCTTTCTTATCGCTTCTCGGCCTTTTGGCGAAGGTCATGTGAAGTATTTGTTCCTTTCATCCTGTCTAGAATTGGGCCATGCATGGCAGACCAGTGGTCTAAAGGCCGTGAGGTTGGTCATGTGTTGTCCTTCAGTGGACGTAATAGCTTCTTAGGGAAGCAGTGGAAGTTCTAGTTTCGTCGAACGGCCCTTTGCCTGGGGGTCGGGAGGACTTAAATGGGAAGTTAAAGCAAAATTTTAATTTTCATATGTGAAAGAGGATCAAAATCTACACAGTGTGGTGAAAGTTCCATTCAAATTGGACACGTGTTTCTTGAGATATCAGTGAAATGAAGTCAGTAGATTTGTCTTCAAAAGTGAGTGTGAGGGCAGCAGAGATTATATCACTTCGTCACATAGACAAGGAATGCTTTGTTCCCTTTTGAAAATGCAGTATGAAGTTTAAAGAAAAACAAAAGACTGCCCATTAATGTGGGGATGTGATGTCAAATGTGCTTGCTGCAAGTTCACATGTTGTTGAAAATGTTAAAACTTTACGTGCTTTTATCTTGGGAACCACACATCAGGTTTCAATGCAAATTTCACCGAAATGCTCAAATTAGTACCCCTCTAACATACCAAATCCTGTTGAGACCTTAAAACCCTTGTTTTAAGAAAAGGCAACTCCTTTTGAGACCTTTTACAAAAAGGTAGTGCACTAATTAATTTTGGTGCATTACCAATTAAAAAAAATTAAAATTAAAAATAATAAAACAAATATGGTCCAAGTATGGTCTGGATATAAAATCCCTATGTGAGACATTTATGCACCATGTCTGTCCCGTATAAAATTTGAGCCACATCAAATTTTATATGGGCCATATATTCCTTTATGCTATATCTGCCCAATTTCTGTTTAAAGCCAGATACATATTCCATACCTGGACCAGATATGGGCCAGATGTGAATTTCCATTTATGGTCCATGTATGGATTTTGAGTAAGGGAGTGCATACGTGATGTTCTTCGTTGCACGATTGGGCGGTAACTTGCTAATAAATAGCAACGAGTAACCATACAGTCACTGGAACGAATTGTCACCTCATTTATATTTCTCACTGGATTGGTTTTAATCCACATTCTCAATCATGAAACATATTCAATTTTGTAATGTGTAGTCAACGCTACATGGCACAAATTAGAAATGTAAGACTAAATATTTGTTCCCTTCAACCCCCCCCCCCCCCCCGAGCGATGAAACCCACCTCCCTTACATCATTGTAGTACGTCCATGCCTACATGTAACTCAAGTGCAATCCGTACACTACATAAAAGCACGCCTGTTTTTCAGTCAGACAGTGTAGCCCTCTTTATTTGTTTGTTGCTGTGTATCAGTGTGCATCTGTCAGTCTGTGAAAGAATGAGCAAAGGAAATCGAATTCCCCTTCCACGTGTAAAATTCCAGTGGTGTAATACTACCCCTTGCTACTTTACAAGCCCTCGGAGGAATTCTCTCCATAACTTCAAATTCCAAAGTGGTCGATAACTCTTTGGGGCACAAACATGGGTCATTCGACGTTGAGCTACGATCGTGCAAGGCAAACAGAAATAATTCACAACGACCTACCATCCGCCAGTGTCACGTCCATGAGCAAAATACTTGACGTGTCATTTCATACTCATTGTAGTCAAGTAACGTTAAAGGTCATTTTCCGCATATTGTCCCAGGTAAGTACTGAGCTTTACGCGACGGTTCCCATCATCGTAAGCGCTTTACGAGGAAAGTGAACGTCCTGCTACCATCAGCCGGCTCTAGTAAGCCACATGGCAAGAACATTATTAAATATCGCTCGAAGGAGTCTACATGAGGTTTCATATGTCATCCTTAAAGGGAAATATTGAGTTTGTTTTGCAAGAAAATTCATCCCTTTGAAGCTAAACTTTATTGACACAGGGTGATCAAAAATAAGGCAGTATTGTAGCCTTCTTTTCGAGAAATAAGGTTCCCACCGATAGAAATTCAGTCGCTTGTTGCCCATGAATAATTTGTTCCCACAAAATTTCAACATTTCAAATGATGCAATGTCCATGGCTCTTCTAACGCATAGCATTTTGAAGAGATGAGGCTATTGCTGGGGTTTAAGATTAAGGCTAAATTGTTGGGTAGTGTCTGAGCCATTTTCTTTGTACTCTTTGCTGGAGCATTTTAAAACACAATATTCCACTTTAACTTCGGAAGTACAGATTCATGTTGTTAACAGTGTAATGTAATCTTTATGATGCGAAATTGCTTAGGTCGAAGTCTACAAAGACAAGAGATTATTAATAGCTTCACAGATTATCGGTTTATGGGTGATGATGTGTGCCATTTAATGTTTTGAAGTATATTTCATGAACATTAGCTGTACCTGCACTACCATCGATTACAGAAACACTAATAAAAAGATGTTCACATGATCGAATGACTTCCAGAATTTGAATGCTAAGGGTAGTCAATTCTCACCAAAAACTACAATTTTAGTAGTCTACAGAAATGATCAATTGGCACGGCTCTTTTATTGATAGCAAATCAAATAATGCAGAGTAGTGTACGTAGCTCATATATCACAATATGCACTGGACTGAAAGTGTTCTGATTACCCATTGGGACACACTAATGCAATGAACTGAGTTTGTGTTTGGATGCCTAGGATGATGGGTTTTTAAACAGTTGTAGGAGGGGCTTGAGTAACTAAGTTCAGAGAATTGAAACTGTTTGGGATAAGAGATTTGGCCTTTTGAAGATGATGCAGTTCACTCAATTTGAAATATTGTAGTACCTTGCCATCCCAACACAGGGAAAGACTTCTAAAAATTTTGTAGCATTATCGTTATTATTTGTGAAATTTATGGGGAATAACTCAGTTTTTCCTTCCTTTTTTCAAATGTTTTTTTTCTTCAAATTCATCTTCAGAGATATTTTAAAAGCCACTATGAGGGAAACCGCAGCTAGCTCACACCACAGGTACCCCTTTCACTAATTTCAGTAACCATGTTGTGTCTCGTTTTTAATCCAAATTTGATTACTCCTAACTACTAGACTATACAAAAAAAATCGGCAAAAATGTACCCTTCCCCTTCCCTAGGAAATTTTGGGGACCAACCCTCTACAGGCACAACGCTTAAACCGGGTCCAAAGTGTCCGTTCCTGCAGGTGCAGGTCCACAGTGCACAGCTCTCAGAAAGCCTTATAGCATGTTTTTATCCGGATGAAAAGTTAAGTCTCAGGAGCGGTACATTATTCACTTTTTCCGGTAAGCCTTACTCATACAGTCTTACTTGACCTAGCTTTGGGAGCAAAACCGGGGCCCATAGACCTTATGCCAATTAAATAGAGGGCGCTTCAAAACTGCAACATGGGAAGGATTATTCCATGTATGGGGCCACAGAAGTGAATCGTCACCATGGAGAAGGCCAATGGTCACAACGCTGATTGGGAACTGTGTTGGAATAATCCTTCCCAGAGTGCAATATTACAGCTAACTGGCATAAGGTCTACAGAAAAAATGAGGGAAAGCCCCCTCTCGCCCCCCCCCCTCCCGTAGCGCCGCAACTGCGCGTGAACCGTGTTCGGACATATTACAATAGACCTACGTTGCCATAGTATTAAATCAAAATATGCGTACGCTTGTCTCGTCCTTGGTTACGGCATGGTCCATCACTGTGTACTTGTCATAACACGTTATTGCATGTACAAGTAATAAACGTAAGCTATGGTATTTGCTTCAGTAATAATTTACATGCTCTGTTAAAGATGGACTTCATTCTACTGTCTAAACTGGTCGCTGTTTCGTAAGCAATGAGGTCATGATTGATCCATGACCTTTGTGCAAAGATGAGCTCAAAAAGCAAATATATTCTGCATGATTGAGTATTAGGCAAATGATCTCAAAGATTTAACATTTTCTATAGAAGTAAAACACTTTTGTCCATTTATGATCTCCTTTGACCTTCCTTTTGGTTCTCTTACGACCAAATACCCTTATCTAAGCGCAAAATTGCTATCTAGATGGAATAAAACTTCACTACTTTAGAGTATCCAGGGGATTACATAACCGTGACCTCATCCATTTACACCTCAACGATTGACAAATTTAAGGTTTAAACTGGAACATAGGAAGCATTGAAAAATAATTAAAACAAAAGTAAATCCTAAGTATGAGCAAAATTATTCAGATTCCCATTTTAAAAGTTTTCATCCCAGAGCAAGCATTAAAAATAGAAATTTCTTACTTGACGAACTCTCTCCCGTGCTCACAGAGAAGCTTCCGCTCTCACTTTCGCTTAAGCTGCCATCCTCCTGAGCCTGGGCAAAAGATAGACATCCAACAAGAAGAACAGATAGGATTAAAATAATCGCTCTACTACTCCGCTCCATCCTGATTTAAATCCTATGTTTTCTGTCTGTTGTTGCTAGAGCTGGGTATTTCAGTCCCTTTACAGAACTCTAGAATACACTCTCTAGACTATTTGCACATCCTTCTGCCTCACACCACACAGAGCCCCAACTCGACTTGATGCTGCCCTTGAGGGAAGTAAGCCGCGTTTCGACAGTCCTTTGCAAAGCTGTACTTACGATAAGAATTGCCAACCTCGCGTTTATGTCGATTATTATGGGATAGATTAGAGCGACAGTCGTCAATCTGAAGCGAAGGAGTTATCAAGTTAAAGGTCACGAATCAGTGACAGATTTCTACTTCCGCACAGCTAACCCATATATACACATCGACCTCGGAGACAGTCCTTCCATGCAGCGGGCTGCGCTGTCGTTGACAATGCTGAGTGCGGCACTATTGGAGAACACTAAAAAATTATGATTTGCGATATCGTACCGTACCTGTCTGCAAAATCAGTGTTTGGGGGACTGTGCGTTATTCAATGGCGACTTATGTACCCTTAAGCCTTATGATCTCCTACCAAAGCTAGTGAAGAATATTTTAATATATTGACACCAATGCAGTACCGGTACCAAATCAGCTACATATGGATTCATTTTCTCGTATAGTGTTGAGTGTATTGGTGAACACTATTTAAATAACAATGATCTGAATGTCATTGATCGAAAACAGTGATCCCAAATTAATGCAGCGTACGTGTTACAAATTTGGTCGACGGTGACGGCTTTAAAATGTAGAAGGCCTGTAGCAGCGGTTTCCCCTAAGGCACTCCCAACCTTCAACCCACCCCCCTCCCCCCCCCAAAAAAAAAGACTAACTGGTCTTGAACTCTGGAATACAACATATACATACATGCTACTATAATTAAATTAACCATCACAACTGAACCTTCCAGATAGAATGATTGCCAAATTTGAAAAACTCCCATTATTTGTATGTAGTCGTCTGGAAACGGCAAAAAAAATCTAGAAGGGGCGGGTTTTACCCCTCCTCTAAAATCGGTGAAGCTCTCATGTTGATGCCCTCCCATTCATTAGCCTGCATACGGGCCAGATAACTGTTTCGACATAGTACAAAATACTACATCTCATACACTTTTAAAACAGCAGGCCAGGGTAACTTGACTTGATTATTACCAACACTGTTCACATACAGCTTCAGACGGCATAGGGGCGATTGTCCCCCTCCCCCGGCTCTGAAAAGTGAAAAATTCGGAAATTTGTTATTTGTGACATCAGTCAAATGAGTGTCAGTGATGTTCCCAACTCTTCTTTCATGAAATTCCGAATTCTCTCCAATAAAAGTTCCACTTTGTAATTATTTGCTTCGCGCGCATCAATCTTCAGTTACTATTGCAGTCATGTTCGTCCATAAACAGTTTGGTACACTTTTCCGAACTCATGAAAACGAAAAAATCACAAGATGATCAAGTGATATCGGCAACTACAGTACTATTTTCATAAATTTTCTTTCATAGTTAATTCAAAATTTTCTCCAATATAAACTCTCGGATCCTCGGATTTATTGAGAGCCTCAATTTGTAGACCTTGGATAACATTGTATAGCAACAATAATGTTTGGTCGCCATGCAATCTGAGACTTGCCTAAAACAGTTTTCTTCAGTTACTCCCCAACTTTTCACATTTCCTTAAATAGGAAACCCAGAGTCTAAGACTTTTCCAATATAAGCTCCATATTTTCAAATGTTTGACTAAAAAATGTCAAACTTTCGGCGCGCCGAAATTTTTTCCTCTGAGGAATGGTGTTAGTTACATTTTAAAAAAGTCGGAAATTTAGGTGCTTGTCCCCTCCCGGAAAAATGTCTAGCCCCACACCACTGGTCAAATATGTGGCAATATATTGAAATTGGGTAAAACTGGTATAAAATTTTTGAATTAACGGGTGAATAACGTGGTGTGATACCAAACTCTAAAACAACTCTGGTCAAAATTAACCAGGATGCGATCACCTGTTATTCAACCCAAATTTCCTGGTTAAATTTGACCAAACGTTACCTAAGATCTGACATATTCCTAGTCGAATTTCAACAGGAATATGTCACTGCTTTACTAGGAATCCGGGTTGGATACCCGGTGACCGCATCCTGGTCAATTTTGACCAGGGTGTTTTAAGAGTGCACTTTCTTGCCTAAGCCACCACTTTGATGAACGATTATTGGAACCATTTACCCCATTTCAGTGTTGTTACATTGTTGTATATGCTCAAATAATGATGTGGAGAATTGCACGGCGTTGAAATTTCTTTTGCTATCCCTGTATTTATTATCCCTTGTCATTCGTCACCCTAAACTACAGTTTCAGTATGCATATATCAAAACTCTCAATTGGTACAGCCTTTTGATTGGCATCACATTCAAACAATGCATCATAGCTAAATTACACGGCATGGGCACTGACAGTGTCTTGATTACACATTATACTTGCATGTCCACAGGGACAAGCCATGAAGCAATAAACTAGGATTGTGTCTGGATAAAGATGAGTTTTAGATAAATGTGGGAGGGGCTAGAAGTAAGTAGGTTGGGAGAATTGGAACTGTTTGGGATGATGAAAATATGCCTTTAAAGGGCCAATCTTCTCACCCAAAACTAAAATATTTGTAGGGGTTTACCGAAATTCTCAATTGGCCCAACTCTTTGATTGACAGCTAATTCAAACAATGCAGAGTATAAGCAGAGCTTATACTACACAACATGAACTGTATACTGAGGGTATTGTGATTACACGCATTGAGTTCATTCTGCAATCATCCGAAGCAATAAACTGAGGTTGTGTCTGGATGAGGATGAATTTCAGACAGTTGTTGGAGAGGCTTAGTTATAATGGTTAGGAGAATTGGTACTGTTTGGGGTGAGAGAATTAGGCCTTTAATTACTATCAGATAGTTCACTGTTCGGTTATTAATACAGATGAATTTTAAACACACGATTTAAACTTCAAATAAAACTCTTAAGAATATACTGATGTTAAAATTGTCCTTGAAATGAAGATTGCAAAAAGCAACGGATAACGTTAGCCATATATGGCATGCCCCTCTCTAAACATGACAAGACATAGAACTCATGTTTGGGTATGGTTAAGTGCAAATCAGATATTACTAGATAAACAGTACTACCCTAGGGTCTATACGTTGTCGTGACAAAAATCACCAAAAGTGTGTAGTGTTGCCAACATTTTGGATTTATGCATTTGAAATGAACGAAGCTGTGAATATTTTTTCTTCGGTATCGGACTCGGAAAGCTTTAACACTTGTATACACCTCAGTTCTAGCCTCCTAGGTTAATGTCCGAACTACATACATCAAAATTTAACCGGTGGTCAATGTGTTAATACAAAGTAATAGGCTTTATAGGGTATTCCTGATTAACCCTGATGTTACATTTTAAAGCGTCCTTTTCTCTGAGGTATGGTTAAGTTACTCGTACCTTCCATTTTTTAATCCATTTAACAGTTAAAGGGCAAGAGAGACACCACGAGCCCCCCCCCCCCCCTTTTTTTTTCTTTTTTTTTAAGTAACAGCTTAATCTCACAATTTTCATCCTCTTTCTCTTAACAGTATGTCATACTTTTTCGGGACTTAGCAGGTACTCCAGGAAAATTAACAGTTTAGAAAAAAAATCATGCCACTTGACTCTCAAGAGCCAACCCAGAAGTGCAAAGCAGTCTACGACACTAATTCAAGTTAGGATGTCTACGTTTCCCCTTTTTTAAATGTAAGGCTATTGGTTGTTATTGTGCTAAAAGGCCTGATCCTCTAACCCCAAACAGTTCCAATAATATGGTCACGTGTTTCTCACGAACCATTAAAGAAATAAGATAGACAACTGCACGAATCAAAATTGGGGTCATTGTATTTTACCAATTAAGTTTATCGATCAAACAGGACCTTTGATATTTCCTGACTTCATTTAACTGTTTAATATCTCTTAGGTGAGCTAAAAAGGCGACCACGTGCGTGCCATATACCCCCTATCCTGCCAATAATTTTTCAATTTTAATGCGTTCGCAGCCTAAAATTCTTCGTGCATCATTTGATTGTTTGGTAACTGTCAAAAGGGTTCTCTTCCGATGACGCTCTTAGCATTCTCTAGACCTACTACATATTCAGTCGCGCCAATAAAAGCCACAAATTAAAGGAGCTAACCAAAAATTAGGACTACAGACAGGCTCAGGTTTGAATCCCACCCGCCGAGGTCTTAATTTTCCAAATTCACTGACGATTACCGCAAAGATGTCAACCAATAATAAAGATTTTTCCTCCAAACGGTGTGCCCTTACACAATATCAGAATCTTAGTATGTGCGTTTTACTTTCACATGCTTCATATTATGTGGGGCTAATCTTCTATAGAATTCTCGTGTCTGCAGTCAAAAGGTCAATACACTGTAATCACTAGACGATACCAAATCTTTGTGATTTGTTTTCCGTGACTTATTCTGAAGCTCAGAGAAGTAGGCACTTGCCTGCGCAGCAGGCTGAACGGCATATCCCGTACAGTCTTAAACGCAGGTAACGTTGGTGGTTGTTGGGGCCATTTCGTTTAAACCTCGGCCGAAAGAAAAAAACTGTGGAAAGCGTTATACCGAATGTCGTAATAAAAAGACCTTTATTTGCAAATGTTATTCATCATCCAAAGCATTTAGATCGGTTTTCGCGAAGAAAATTTTCGCGTTTTCCATCCATTGGGCGAAGCACTCATTATATCTTCTTTCAAGACTTAATTCAGCCATCGCCCTACCCCCCCCCCCCCCCAGTGTGAAAAGTGGAATACATTTAGTATTGAAAGGAAACAGGGATAAAACGAGAGTTCATTTTGGTTTAAGTCAAAAAAAAAACTTCATACAACATTGGTGACTATGGAATATTTGTCGAGATGGAATTGACTCTATCGGAGTCATCCACTCTTATTCAACGTTTGCCCGTTCTTGTTTGTGTTAGGCGACCCGTATTTACTCTCTAAAAAAAGGAGTGAATTAATTTAGTGACTCTGCAATAGAGTGAAAGTACTCAAACACACTCAAACACAGTGTTAATTCACTATAAGAATAGTAAAGAGTGAACATTTACTCCTTTAGGAATAATTATTTTTTTAAGAGTGATACTTGTATGCATTCCATCTGGATTGGAATGTCTCTCTTTTGGAATGAATTTCACTCTAAATGGAGTGAATTTCGCTCTTCGGATTGAACCTTGTAACTTTCACTCTTTTAAAGAGCGAATGATTTCACCTTTTTTTTTTACTTTTAGAGAGTAGCGCACATCGTCTTCAAATAAGTCGTAATCCATGAAAGACTCGGCACAATTAGCTGTAACCTACATTAAAGACCAAAACGCGTTTGTACTGAATGACGGCGGATTCTTTGAAAGGAAACATTGTTTTCGCCCCTTTAAATCAATCGTAATTTTTAAGTCTTTTATTTTTTAAAACGAATTATTAAATGCACAGAAAAATAGATATTTCAACAAAGCAGCATGGTTCCTTTTTCTAAAGTATTCAGACTCTTACAGGAGGAAATAAATTTAAATCAGCGAGAATAATTTCTCGGCACATTCGTACATTAAAATATTCAAATTGCCATTACTCTCATAACTCTGGTATCGGTATTCATTGCATAGTATTTTGATGAAATGAGGCTAACGCTTTACCGTTAACTGGTGAATCTCAATTTTTTCATAGTGGAAGATTTTTGTTTTTGTGTCATTTTAACGCAACATGTCCCACCAGAAAGGTCTTTATTGAAGAGGCACACCACCATTACTCGCTCGACTGACTTACACGCTATTTCCCCTTCATTAAATTTCCCCCGTGTACAGTCTTGTCAACGTATACATCCCAGTAAAGCTACCCCTTACATGCAACCCAATGATTTGACCAACCATGGCATCATAAATTCATTATAGTATGACCTTTTAGATTTTGAGCTAACGGGGAAAATGTTTATGGACTGTGCAATGTGCACCACCCCTATTAATGAATCCCCAAAATGATGACGGAAATCAGCTCTTTTTACACCCATTCCTTAAATCACCTTCAATCCATCCCAATTTGGCCTCACTCACACATTAACGTTTCCTCTCTCATACCCACGTAAAATTAGCAGCAACTGAATGTTCTAACATGAGCAGTTCACACCCAAAGAGGACCTAAAATTTGGAACTGCTTTTCCCGGAGAGTCCATTCCGCTAATGGTGGTGTCCTCCCTGAAACAGAGTTTTCATCACATACGGTACTCTTGGAATCTTCAATCCACAGCTTCCCTATACTCAAATATTCTTGTTTAAAATAAATTTGCGGGGTTTTTCACGGTTCTCATATATTTATTGTTAATACAGACAGATTAATCTCAAAGGTTTGGTTTCTAATTATTGATAAAAATGATGGTCTGATTTGACCTTGAAATCTGATGAGAACGTACATATCTGGCACATTTTGGCAAAATAAGTGAGCTCGTAATTCGTTGCCGCATGGAATTGCTGGACACAGCGTGGGATATACAAACCAAACTCAGCACATAGTGGACGGCGTTTCTTCATTTTCGTCAGTACGTCTATACAACACTATCTTAGCGTCTAGCCAACGAAACTAAAATAGCGGTCTCGGTTCTACTTGACGGCAGATTAAGATGCCAATTTTACACCAAAACGACAATTTAGCCACATTGCACTCACTGAACCTCACTGAGATAACTTCTTATGTCCTGGATGCATTACGAAACAAAGATTTAACAAATTTTCATGTCAAGTCAAATTTTGGAACACGTGCTGCAGGTTAGCCTGCGTAGCGCCTCTGTGGCTGCAGCCCCCTTTAGGCGAAGCGATGAGCTGGACGAAAAAATTCGTCCGCCCTGCGGGCTAGCTGCAGGTACGGGGTTGGTTTGTTTATCCCGGCGATTTGGAGGATGTGGGCATGTCCATAGCTACCAAAACTAATTACCAAACTCGCCAATTGTGTGTAGGCTTCGCGTCGTACATAGTGTGTTTGCAAGTTTCTTCCTCCAGTCCTGGACAGCGGCAAAGATAACAAATTCCTGGCCGCGTGCCTGCGTTTATGTGGCGACAAATTTTAAAGAAGAACAAAATACGTTCAATTAGCCTCTGTTAGTACGAGACAACACATTTCCCATTATGCAATACCCCACTATAAAATGGATATTTTCTTTGGATATTAATTATTTGCAAATTTCAACATGGTAAATTGAAATGGGGTAATGTTCCTGAATATTTTAAACAGCGTTATATTTTTTTCACCGAATAACGGACACCATCTAACAAGGCTCTGTTGCAACACTGATTCCCTTATATTATTTTGTTGGGGTGCTTTCCCTTACGTCACAAGCCCCGTCCCTTATGACGGGCAAAAGTTGGAGAAGCACGCATTTAAAGTAGCTATCAGATAAAAAGCTGACAACCAACGTAGAATTGCTGCACTCAGACACCGTTGAAATTTACCCTTCAGTGGGCGTGACTAACCAATTGTGACGTCAACTGAAAGCACTTTATAGAATATATATCCCCAAAGACCTTTTTATACCATCTCTGTAGGTGGTTTTAAAATTTCTTCGAGAGATTGGTTTGCACCGACAAAATTTTCGTTAGGCGCCTCATTAGGACAACCCATGATATTGTGTGTGTAACTTTACATGCTGCTGCTTTTTTTAATACGGTGTTTTGCCGAATATCATAGTAACTCATGACAACAAAATTAGAAAGGAAATCAAAATAGTTACGATAGTCTGACAGAGAAATTAAAAAACTGTGAAACGTCAGGCCAGGAAGTAGAAGAACCTTTTTTTCTGAGGTTACCTAAATTAAGTGGTTTGTATAAGTTTATCCCTTTTCTGTCCAAGGGAACATACAAGGACGATATTTCGGCGCCGAAGTCTGTCGTGAGAAAATGTGTTTAATATATATGGCATGGCTCCCCGCTGTTGTTTGACCTTTCAGGTAAGGACTTTTTGGGGTCACAAAACTATTAACTAGCTAATTCAGTCAGTTACGATTACGGAGATGATTTTGAAATGAGATTTTGGTAGTGTGGAGTTCACGCATGCAATGTAAAAACTATGTGCCGACAAACGACAGAGACCTATAGAGAAACAGTACTTTTGCAACTGCATGGAGTATTGTCTTTCCGCTTTTCTGTTAAAAGAGAAGTAAAATGGTCGGGGAGAACAGTTGACTTAAAACAATCAATTGAATTCAACTACGTCGATTGAGTATGATTGAGCTGAGAAATGTCAGTTTAACAGGATATGATTGGATATTAAACACTACTTGTAATAGCAGAATAAAGTATTACGACCTTTGGTTTTAAAACATTTCGTTGTTTTGAATGTATTACGTACACGTAATTTGAATCGTTTAAGAGAATGGGTTCAATAAATTCTTTTGACTTTTTCGGGACTTGGCCACTAACATCAATCTTCAAGAGAGAGAAACTAATTTAATCTCTTTGAATACTATAGACAGAAGGAAGCAAACCCTATTATAAGCGGACCAAGTTAAGGTTTTTAATTGAGTACAACTATTAATGGTACAGAGATAGATGAAAGTCGGTCAGTCTGGTAGAGGGGTAAACCACACACCAACACGAACGTGTTATATAGGGTCATCCAGATAAAACGGTCCAAGCAAATCTCTTTAGTCGCTTTTACGTCGGGCTGCGTATTCTACGCCTACAGCCCACAAAGGGACAACAATGGAGGGAGTGCTATAGGTTTTGAGCCGCCAAAACCCGCCGTATACCCCCAAATGATCGACAAACGATATCAGTATTACTTTATAACCGAAGTCTTGTATAAACCTGCATATGCATATATGACGCCACATGGAGGCAAACCGGTTTTCTTGCAACTTCTACACACAAATACACTTGTTGGACACTGGTAATAGTGTTCTGTGCGTGTCTTCGAAATTTTAGCGCAGTGTGTTTTGTTGTTTTGCTTCCAACTTGTCGTCGAGTGACTTCAATTTGTATGACCTTCAAAAGTTATGCCTACATGACGTCACAGAACAAATAGTAACTCCTCAGTGGAGTGATACGTGTTTCAAGTGACACTAACAAATGCAGACATGTCATGATTCGTCAACCGATGCAATACGCACAGTAAATATTGTGTAAATTTGATGAAGATGTAAATAAAATTCTTCCATCAAGGGAAATAACACGCACAGTCTACTGAACATGACTGACGTCAGGGATGAATTCTACTGCGTGCACCCACGTATTCATTTTTTTTTTTTCTTTTCTCCAAACATGACGTCATTTCGGCATCAATGCATAAGGTGTCAGAGAAATCTAACCTTATGATTACTTTGTATAAACTGAATTCTTGATATCTTTACATAAGCACGCGCTTTAGAGTACGTTTATATCACTATTTACCTATAAATAGACACCAGTTTTTGTCGAGAGACTTCATATTAGCAATCATTCACAATTATTTACTTGTTTTATGGAACACTACTAATCTACACGGTGGTAATGAATAAGATCAATTTTCTGCATTAACTCAAAGATGTTTCCGAGGTTAAGCCTTGTCAACCAAAGTTTTGTAATTGCCCAAAAGTATGGAACACCACACTTCAACTTTTTGGTCCATTAAAATCATACCAGCATAGACTAAACCGATCATTCATAACTTGGAATTAATCTAGTTTAATTACTTTGCCAGTTGGTGTCTAGAAATGTTCAGTTTCCAGGAAGTTTGCCTTTGTTGGCACATAAACTCTCACGTGACCACCTTTAAGTCTTTACTTTTGACCTTTACGAGGATTCCGATGGAACTGGTGTCTTACTCTACTTGAAGGAGTGAGACATGGAGTATATCCAGGCAACTTAAGAGTAGGTGCCGGCTTCCCCTCACACATGGCCGTTGCTTATGCCTAGTTGTGACGTCACTGGGAACTATCTATAGACCTTTTGCGTTGACGATAGGCTGACGTCATTCTAGAGAAACAATTACACAGGTGTTCGCTCCTCTGAACTTTACGTGGAGCATAAATAGCCTATAGCGGTGAGCTGAACACAATAGACCTCTCCCACGTTTGTAGAATACTTGGGCATATCTGATTAGTTGACCTATCAGCTGTTTCGAATTGTTGATGTTGATGAATTGCAAGAAGAGTGAAATTTACCTCAAGATAATTGCAAGTGCACTCGAGGAACAGTGAAAATTTGTCACTTATTAACGAGTACCTGCAATGATAACTATTGTTTTTAAGAGTGGTACTCCATCTTGAAGTGTACTAATATTTTTGGAGAGAATTTACACTTTTCATCTACTACAGAGTGTCTAAGCTTTTTTATCTTTTTTTTTTATTATTCTTTTTTTTTTTTTAAAGTGAGGGCCGGGATTTGAGCTCAGTAACGCACTCATTTTAAAGTTTTAAAAAAGTGAGTTCCTAAAGTACTCAGTGTTGTAACAAGTCACTACTCGAGTCACTTCCTCTCAAAATGATAGTGACTCGATAGAATTCAGGAGAAATTTCTCCATTGAAATAGTACAGTGACTGGAGTAAATGATTCGACTCGAGTCACTTTAAAGTTTGTAAACTGGTGACTCGAGTCACTTATCAAGTGACTCGATTACAACACTGAAAGTACTCTATAAACCAACACTACAAAGCACAATGCAATGCCAAGACAACGTATTTTATCATGAAACGCGATACTCGTAGGCAAAGATTTATATCATATAAAGTCACTAGATCTCAATACGTTGCACAATTACTATTTAAATCACAGAAATCGGGATCCGTGCACAGAGATGTCGCTGCAGTATATTAGTTCTGGAAATTTAATTTTGCGCTCGATTAATTTCAGAAAAGGATAAGCCTGATTGACTTACAAATCGCAAAACATAGCTGTGAATGTTCTTTTAGCCTTTGATTTTCATACAAACGGAAATCCCTTTACACTTTAGTCACATCCGAGACCCTGTTATACGAAAATCATTATGTAAGCAGCAGACATTAGGTCGGACCATGGAAGTACTTCCATGGTCGACAGAAGACCAATGGTGCTTCTGAAGTAATTTGGGTTTGACGTTTACTAAACCGATAAAACTTGTGTATGCGATCATGTCTACAGTCCCGAGTTTTACCATTTGCAAACCGTTCTCGGTGCCAAGGGAATAAGATGTTCATTTAAAGGGCAGGACCATGCAGTCACACCAAACTTATTTCTAAACCTTTTAAATCTCAAAGTGTTCGTACTACAAATGACCGTCTCACAGGATAAATTCTGATTTGCACTTAATTATGAATGAACATGAACCAAATACTGTATGAAATTCTTATGATGTAAAGAGAGGTCATATATTTTAGCCTTTGGTTTTAAAACTTTCTTGTCAAAGACAGTTGAAACATAAGCACGTCTCGGGGATCATGTTTTGAAAATTGTGTTTCTGAAAACGATCGGTACACGGACTTCTTGGACAAATAGGCGCACCAAGATAGTCAAGATTTAACGACGATTCTGTAATATTTTAAACAAGTGTTAAACTTGAATGGCTAACTATCATATTCCTGCAAAACTTCTCGTGTGGTAATTTTGACCTTACCTTGTATTATTTCGAAACTACCTCAACTTTCTTGACAAATCTGTTCATTTACTTGAGCAAGTCCAAACTGTAACACAAAACCACAGCAGACGGTCATCTTGGTGAGTCTTTTCTCACATGAACGTTAACGACCGTGCAGTTTTCCCCACTCCATTGCTTACGTCGAGCTCACGCACAACGGCGGTAGGTTCCATTTTAGAACGTTTGGTATGACTCGACCTGGGAATCGAATCCGAACCCGGAATCGAACCCGGGCCTTCTGCGTGAGAGGCGGATGCTCTACCGTTAGACCAAACACGCGGTCTGAATAATTAGGAGATAATCAACATAGAGTTAACCAGAAGAAAAGACAACACTGTTCTTCACTCGACACTCTAAGAACAAAAGAGTGAACTGAGGTTACTCGTTAAAAGAGTGAAAAGTGTTAATTCACTACATTAGAGTGTTGATGCACTGCAAGATTAGTACAATTGTAGCCTTTGAGAGTGAATATCACTCCAAAAAGAGTAAAAATTCCCCCTCTCACTAGGGACTGCAAATGATCCGATTTTTTTAGAGTGATCACTGGCAGGAACTCCTTCGGGAATAAAAAAAAACATCGCTTTTTTCGGGTGAATTTTACTCATTTTGGAGTGAATATTACTATTCTTGGAGTGAATGAACACTCTAATGGAGTGAATTCACACTTTTCACTCTGTGATAAGAGAGTGACTTAATTTACTCGTTTGATTTTATAGTATATACCTGGAAAACCGTTCACTATATTGACGTCATTTTCTATTGGCAAATATACACATTAACCTCCAAGTAAACGGTTAAGTTAGAATAATTAGGCATGTCTCTGAAGGGCAACAACATTCACTTAACTCTGTTATAGTAATTTGACTGGTGAATAATTAATTTGATGCAAAATATGTCTTAACTCTATAATTAGTTACACTAGAAATAACCTGTCATATTTTTTCATGATGAAACTATCCTTCTTAGCTTTTGGAACATCCTCAATTCTCTGCCCGATTACATCTTATCTGGTTGATACAGTCAGCTTTCACATCTGAATAATTAACTGATAGTACCAGATATATTGTACCAAAATACCAAGGATTAGTTACGTAACATATGGGGTCAAATAGCACACCAGTCAAGTACGTCCGTCTGAATTTGCAATAATTGCTTTTCACTCAGTGTGAACACAGTGAGAACATCTATCACATTAAGACACGGATACCACAACATCCCATATTGCCTTTATTATCACGGGGCGTCTTTGTTCAATTTCTTTAAGGCCAAGTTCTCTCATCCCAAACAGTACCGCTTCTCCTAACCTTCTTACTTAAGCCCCTCCCACAGTTGTCCGAAATCCATCCTCATCCAGATCCAATCTCAGTTTATTGCTTCAAAGTGAGTATAGACAAATTCAGTTTATATAATCGAAACACTCTCAGTATCGTTCATGCTTAGTAAATAAGCTTTGGTACTCTGCATTGTTGGAATTAGCTGTCAATCAAAGAGCTGAGCAAATTGAGAATTTCGGTACTCCCGTACCAAAATTGTAGTTTGGGGGGAGAAGTTTCACCCTTTGAGAAGCAAAGTCACAGCGGCATGCTGAGAACATCACTGTGGCATTCTTATGGCTGTATGGTGTCGGCAAAGGGATGGCTAGTTTAAATTTTAAAATTCAGTCACGAAATTCTGATGTACGAAACCCCTTGCTCTCACTAACCTTTGACTGCCATGCCATGGGTGCTAAGACCGGTATGAAGCACATTATTTAATAATAACTGTTGAATCATACAGTCCCCCATACCAAACAATGATACTTATTGGCAATGTATATGTGTTTCATTCAAGGATATTTAGAGTAGATCAGGGCATTACCTCCCTATTCAAGGACACTGCAACAAAGAGATTTCGAGGTTTTATTATTCTTTTCCCATTGGCTCGTTTCCCTTCCACACAATGAAATTTACCACCTTATCAGCTTATCAAGATGACACATAAATAGAAATTATTTTTTTAGACATCTGTCGATTTTGTGTTCATTTGTATGGTCGGAAAATCCATTGAATGACAGACAGGAAGTACTTAACTTTATCTACAAGTTGTATGCAAGGTAAACGTAACCCTGCTGAGTTAACATTATTCAGACCTGGCCCAGCAAACCGTCTGATGCACTTATTACCTCATTCCGTTGCATGGCATAGCCTATACGCATTATTCAAATAATGCCGCTTAACCACGTTTAGGCCGTAGGAAATTGTTCAAACGGCTGTCATTTTTCTTTTCTCCTTTCTATTTGTGCGGAAAATCTATTTTGACCCTGAACTCGTCATTTTTCCTCAGGAAATGTGTGGTTCAGAGGCTGTTAAATCAATTTGTTTCTCCTTGAGTGTATTTGTGTGGCTTCCAACGACAAGTTTTAACGTCCTGTTTTTGATGCATGGTGTTACTTCTTAAAGAAGTACGTTGTAGGAAACAGCATGTACACTGTAGAGGGCGATATTTGAATAATAAAATGCAAGATAAACAATCTATTTTACATTTTAACGTGATTTACAAATTAAACAAAATTCATAGTAGAAAGTTTAACGGGGTGTAGAATGATATAGTTTCTTTCTGTCTTTCTTGTATTCACTTTGGGTAGGACTTTTGGGGTAAGTTATATCGACCTTGAAAGTAAGAGTCTTTTCTTGATTCTCGTTACTTTATCATGCCCTGGCCTAATTTCTTCAAAGATGCCGTTGCACAGATCTTATGCTTTGACGACACACTGACGTCATCCTTGGGAGGAAAACAATGGAACACGTGGCCGCACGATTAATAATTCGCCCTGTACGTGTAGCAGACTATGCGCGTATTCGACTGGTTAACAAATCAGCTGTTTGCATTTGTCCATTTTGGTTTGTTTTGCCTCCAAAGGAGGGCATACCTTTTGCTCTGTGGTATCATATGCACAAGGTATATATAGGTATTTGATACCAATATAAGCCCTACCCTCTGACGCTGTACAGACCACTCTTCGGAGTTCACCTCACATAGTTCCATATGGATTGTATTTTCTTTAAATGTATTCTAATCTCAAACCATCACGTCTTTGCGATATTTGAGTTACATTTTGCTTTCCTCCAAACACATTTGAAGACCGAATGTTTCTTTTAGAAGTATACTCTTATAAAAAGTCCAATGGGCGAACTTAAGCCAACACTAGGTATCTACGTGTCCAAACAACTGTTGATTAAAACTTGCCCATTAGTTGGTCTTTTAAATGACACTTTGATCAACTAATGGGTACATTTGAACCAAATGTCGGTTGGAGTGTTTTCTGAATGACCAGTAAACGGGCAAGTCTATGGTTGAACACACAAGCATCCAACTCGGGCCAAAGGTTTGTCCATGTTTTTAAGAGTGTACATCATCCGCCTCTTGCCCGGAAGATCCTGGGTCCATTCATAGATTCCTCCTTTCTCAAATTGTTTTCCGGATCCCCTCCTGGTAGTAGTTTTGTTTTCTAATAACATGTTATGGTACTTACCCAACGAACTTTTAGACCAATGTTTGGTCAGTTGAATTACCTTTAAATAACGAATTTCATACTTCACAACTACCAAAAGAGCCAGGAGATTCCTGTACACTTCGTCTTTGGAACCCCACTCGGGGCTTTCCCGGAGTTTTTCGCCCTCACCCAACGAAGGTTAGTCAGGAGTAGTGTAAACCGAGAAGGGTAAAAAATATACCTCTCCAGAGACTTAATTTTTCATCCAGAGATATGCAAACACCTTCGAACTTCCGTTCCCCCCCCCCCGACCCCTACCGCCAAGGAAAGGCTGTCGCTTTGGGATTGGTTTCGCGCTGCGCTCGGAAATTTTGCCTTCCCCCGCCAAAAAAAATCTTGCCTTGGTTCGCCCACCAATTTTGACATTCTGGCGCCGCCACTGTGCTTTGAGTCTGGACGAATACCCGTTAGATCTAGGGGGCGCCACCGGCTCCGTGAGGGGGGGGGTCAGCACCTTTTCTTTTATTCTCATGTTTTTCTTTATTTTTCATTAGTATTTATTTTATTGTTTTTCTGTAATTTACCCACTTTTGTTACAATTTGTCGGTTAGAAGTCCTGCATTCTAAAAACAAAAGAGTGAATACCGTTAGAGAAAAATTGTGTTAAGGGACCACTCTTGAAAATAAAGTTTCACCCGGAATTGTGTGAAAATTGCTTCTTAAAGCATGTTTCATTGGAATATCTCATCCCTTTTGGGGTGAATTTTCACTTCTCTAATGATGAAACTCACCTTATACTATGAGTGGTCCCTCAACCTCGGTTTTGGGGTGATTTTTTTCTGTTGTTTTTAGAAGGAAAAACAAAATTACTTGAAATCTGAACTTATTTTCTCTTGAAATGCATCCTAATATTGAACACGTTGTTCAAACGGTATGTTTTCGTTCAGATCAGTACCCGTTTTATGCGTATATAAATATTACGGTAGTTATGGACAGCAGGAAAATGTGGAATCTGCTGTGATACCTTCAGTTGTACTTTGACCATGGAGCTGTTAAATAACAGCTCCCTGTTTTAACGTTAAAGGTCATACATATAACGACTGTATAAGCTGCAGCAATACACAGGCCTTTCGGACTTAAGTGTAATGAACAACTCAGGAAATCCCTTGGCTTTCTTTAAAAACAGAAGTTTACAGCCATTTATCTCCCTTCAGCTTTCCCGGGAAGCCATCAGTGGTTAATATCTTCCCATACAAGTATAAAGAAAATAGAAAAATTGACAACACTGGCTCAATGACCGTTCAGCATAGAGAGCCTTTGCTGAGCATAAGCCTGAACACGGATCCGCAATAGAGTGCTGAAGACGAGTTTTGCATTTCCTAGGTACCGTCAACGCGACAGAGCGTGACAGTGATGTACGTCTAGGAGAGACCATTATGCACTCTTTTAAATGAGGGCCCATGATAATAAGTATTGCAGATTTCTTTATGAAAACAGATGGACCTCAGGAAGTGGGTGTTTATGCGTGTATGTGCAGCATGGCTGTGCCAGGAATGTAGCAAAGATTTATCTCAAGGGCACCATGGAGTACTTGTGTGGTCGTCGGGTGTAGAAATTGTCCAAGAGGGAGGGTCTTAGGCCAAGGGGTACCCCCACCCTCTTTGAATGATCTTGAAAGATTGGGTGTATCTATTTTAAAGTGAAATCGCGTGCATATTTCGGGATATGTCACATATCACACTCGATCATCCCCTTAGAGTTGATAAGAAATTTACCCGTCATGCCTCTCGAGCCTTGAATACATGCGGTACATGGACAGATCTATTGTGGATTTCCAAGGGTTAAAAACACTGCTTAATAAACTTTGACCAAAGTATAGGATGTTTGGGTGACGTACTACTTATGTTTCTAGTAAATAAATCAGTTTATCAATAAGCATATGTGAAAAGTTCAAGTCGTTTGCAGGTGTCAAAATTGTCCTGGCGAGTGCAACATTTCTCTCGCGATACCGTACATGGTACTTCTTCCAGAAGTACTTTACTCAGTGAAATTTTAACTGCCAGTTGTACTGAGCTGAGATCAAACGTCATACGAAAATAGGCATGTTCTTTGATGACAAGTTTCAATTCCGAAATATGTTCAATGCTTTTTCATCGTGTCATAATATGTAAACAGCTTGCGCGTGAGCCCCAAATGACTGAGAATGACTTGGTCAATACTCACCCACTTCTTGTTGCACTTGCGACAAGGAGTTGGATAATGACCGACGGTGACTGAACATTCGGCGGCATGTACGGAATCTAATCGGTGTCCCCTATGTACACGAAGGGCATAGACTATTTGTTCTTTAATATTTAGTCATAGGGAATTTGACAAGAAGTTATTGATAAGAAAGGGGAAGTTTACGCCTAAATAAACCTTATAACATATGTTAGGCAGCTAAAGGTTACAAGCCACCTACTCAATTCTTGGTTAGGATTTTTATGGCTGAAGGATAATGTCTCTACAAAATTTGGCCGAGATTGAAGGTTGGGAATCATGTGGACATGGGTAGTAAGTGTAAATGAGTAACGTTGAAATTCCTATCGGGAGTAACCTACACTTTGAAAACAAGAGATTGAACGTAATCGCTCTTTACTAGTGTGAAAAATGCGAATGCTTCAGTTCTAGTTTTCAGTTTGATCTCGATCAAATAGCAGTTACGGTACCGACGGAGAATTTGCTATCCCTACCAAAACTTTAGGTTTCAAGAAAGAGTGAATGCCTAAAGCAGGACATGATGATTGGAAGAAATATTAAAATAGTTGGTAGAAAAAGTTGCTACATACAAGATGTTAACGATAACTTTAACTGGAGTACTAGTTTTCCGTACTAAACTATGCATGAAATTATTGTAGAATTATTGTAGGTCCCAAATATGATGTATCTCAGGGTTAGAAGTCCATGACTAATTTCAAAAGCTCAGGAATGGTTAGAAACCTTCAATATGAAGCTAGATATCTTCATGTCACTCAAAAGGCGAGAGTGATTGGATGTTGAACTAACTCAAAACTGATCTAACTTGGGGGATGGGGTATGCGGGGATTTTCTTGTTATATTTTTCCTTTTCCCCCAATATCCCCCTCCCCAAGTTAGATCATTTAGTACTTATGTCAACAGAAAAGATCAATTATATATCCCTCCTGAAACTAATTCCTTACCCAAAGATATGCCAACACCGGCGGAGATTCCGTGGGTTTCGTGCGTTGAGCTCCGCAGGACTTTGCCTCTGGACCCCATCCGTAAGAGCGCGAGCTTCGCGTTCAAAATTTTACCCAACATTTTCCTCTGCGATGAGTTTGTCCACCCCCCCCCCCCAGTTTCTTTCTGTCTCTGACAGAGAGCTGTTACAAAGCAGTCCCATCGGTTAGGTTAGGTTAGGTTAGATGGAGTTTAAAAGCCCATTTTCCAACCAATTGGTTCAAGTCGAACCCGTCACGGCCATTTTTCCAGTTGTAGCTCACTGGTTTTTCCGTTTTTAGAGTCTTCGGTGTGACCCGGCCAGGACTCGAACTCCCGACCTCCTGACTGCAAGTCTGATGCTCTGACCACTTGACAATACAGTCGGTCCCATCGGACCACGTATAGTTAAAAGAATGTTAAAATAGGGGGGCAAACTAAGGGCAAAGGATAACGTTTGAGGTAACAAATTTTGGACACAACGCAAAAAGGCACTCAAGGCAGGGGCTGAGTCCAGGAGCGAAGCCCCGGGAGCTCTGAAGTTCTAGCATATCTGTGGATGAAAAATTACGTTTCTGGAGAGGTATTTTTTTTTTCGGTTAAACCAACTCCTAACTGGCCTAAGTTTGGGTGGGCAAGTGGGTTGCAAGTTTTAAACCTGGGAGGGATGCTCCCTCTCCCCCCACGTAGCGAGGCTACTGGTTACACCACTTGCTTTGTAGACAGCCAAGAGTTTTGCCTGAAATATTCTTGACGCTACCTTCTTATCTTCTGTTGATATTTTGGTTGAATATCCCTATGATTCACAACTATGAAAAGAGTTCAGCCCATGTTTTGTGATTTCTCTAAAATTAGGCCACATATAATTGAGCAAAAATAGAAAATAAAGAATAGCCGGAAACTTTTCAAATGAGTTGAACATCTGTTGGACAGATGAAACATCCAGCTGAAGTGATTTAAACAAAGTTACACGTTTTTGACGCTGTTCAACTTCGTTGGGACGGAGGCCAGTCTGCATACTTGTTAACACTTGAAACGTTATCATCAGACGGATCGTATGATCATGCTTCAATAAACCAAATGTTACAATTTTCCTTCTGGAGGCCTACAAATGAAAATGTTTCCATACTCTGTTCTTTCTGTTACTTTTTTTAAAATTTAAGTATTAAATAACTCTTTTTTTCATTTTTGTTTGCTTATCAGAAAAGAAGCCAAAGTACATTCGTGGTACTTTCATCGATCGCCTCCCCTCGCCACCCGTCAAGCTAGGAAGTATGAAGCAGATATCTTCATTAACACCTAAAGATTTCCTTTTTTCTGTACAAGTAAAGTCTCGAAACCGGTCTTAGGTTTCATGGTCCCGACAACAACACAGGTAACCAATATCAATTGTTTTCACAGGCACTGGTACCGATATCAATTGTTTTCACAGTCATGTCTGGTTCTCTGGAAGTGACGGTGTGCAGTCTGAAATCACACTTAATGATGTAAACGTGAAGCCAAAATAAATACTGACTAACCTGTTTAAATGAAGGGAAAACCTCAAATTATGATACCATCCGGACTTGTTTTGGTCTTATAGTATCAGGGGGAAGAAAACGGGAAAAGGCATGTTTCGTATTGTGGTTATCCGTCATAAATTTGGCCAAGGAATGTCACAATTGACCTGGGAATGTCACTCCTGGCCCTTGAACGTCACTGCTGGCCTTGGCATGTTACTCTTATCCTGAGAATGTCACCATTGCCCTGGGGATATCGCTTTTCGATTTACCGTCCTTCACTGCACCAGTGTTGTAATATAATGTGCTCCTCACAGACATGTCATAATTACAGCTGACTCGAGGAGCAGTCACCCACTGGACTTGAGTTCAAGGCCAGATCGTGATATTTATACCCCCGAATGGCATGGGAGAGGGGAGGGCACTGGAAATTTTTTCCATCGAAACTAGCACGACACAAAATGGTGTATCTTAATGACCATTACGAAAGAGACTAGATAGCATATATGATAGGAGGACGAGGAAATAAGTTTGGTCCGGTCGCCGCAACAGTGGTCATAATACCTGATAATTTGCTGTTTCCAGGAGGGTTTGGAAAGTCTGCTTTTGTAAGAGTGCTGGCAGACGAAATGGACTGTATGTTAAACAGTTTTAAGCATAATTAAATACTCCCGATCGTGGGAAAGCGCGTTTGTTGTTCTCGGTCAGAGTGCTCCCTAAGTGCTTTGCCCGACTGTTCAAAGAGGTAAGGCCCCTCCGCCCCATTGCGCACTCTCTACTCTACTGACAGGTGTAATGAATGACAAAAAGCGAGAAAGAGCTGCCAGTTAGTCCAAGTAGCAAGCCAGCACATTTGAAATCTTTCAGTCAGGTTTTTCATTCGCTGTGGTTTGCCTTGCCTGAGTGGCAGTGAAAAGTACTCTAAAACGATGAGCGAAATATTCAAACGTTCACCATTAGAGGTAACTGAGCAAAATTGATCACGATTTGCTCTTCAACAGAAATACATGTTAAAGAATACCTGTACGTCGTTTCCACAACTTCTCAACACGATAATGAAATATCGACGAGGAACGGTGTCAAATTTGTAAATCGGGAAAGGAGATTTAGGCTTATACGAACGACTAGATATTCAGTTATCACCCTCTAACTTGTGTACTAAGAAGGTTTATTCGTCTGTGATAGATTTAAAGTCGTTAGGGTCAAAGGTTCCGAACCTGTCATACTTCTGGCTTCTGTGATCAATCAACAGTAGTCATCACGTGTTTGAACCAGACCCCATACATGTATATTTTTTTATCTGTAGCCGTTGTCAAGAACACCTGTAGAAGGAAAGAACAGTCCTGTCTGTTTGACCCCAGTTTTTCAAGTGAAATTTTACCCACGATATGCAATTATATTTACTACAGGTAATATCAGGCCCAGGGTGCATCTGCTTACCAAAATCACAACACCTGACTAAAACAAAATTGTGCCTTCAAACAATGAAACTAATACCATCTTTGAGAATCTGAGTGTGGTGGAGCAAGTTGTTCCATTCGTCTGGAAACTGATCTTTAAGGCAGTTATTCGTCATCCCAAATTACACTTTCACCATACCTATATCAAAAGTCAAAAAAGGTACTGCAGCTGTTTGACTGACATCGAATTAAAAAAATGCAGAGTAGCCCATTTTACACAGAATGTACTGACTCTGTTCTATTACACATTATGGACGGACATGTATGCTCACTATGATATGTTCTGAAGAAATAGCCTGGGTTTTTGTCTGGATAAAGGTGAGTATTGGATAGATGTGACAGGGGTTATAAGTTAAGTAGGATGGGAGAAACTGATTTGGGTGAAGAACTTTAAAGGCAGTCAACTCTCACACCAAACTACAATTTTTGTTTTGGTCTACCAAAATTTTTTGGTTTGCACAGCTCTTTGATTGTCATCAAGTTTAAAAAAATGCACAGCTCTGTAGCCCATATTACACTTCTCTTTTTATGTGCTGACAGTGAATAGATAACACTCTCTGGGGTCTTGACACTCACCCTGAAGCTATAAACTGAGAGTGAGTCTGGATGAGGATGAGTTTTAGACTGTTGTGGGAGGATCCAAGAATAAGTAAGTTAAGGGAAACGGAACAGTGTGGGGATTAGAACCTTAACCCTTTGCCGTTGTGCTCCAATGGAGTCATATGTGCCTGCCTCGGGAGTGAGCGGAAAAGCGGACGTAGCACGCCCTGCATCAGCTTCCGTAGGCTATTGACCCCGTGACCTTTAACTATTGTCTCTCTTGTTGTTGTGGCCGAATTTTCGGGTAGCTACTCGTGTTTCGATCTCCGCGTGAAACAGTAAAGATGGGTGACCGCCGCGCTCTCCGCATGGGTCCAAAAGAACCCAAACAACGGCAAAGGGTTAAAGTAAGCCCATGGAGTGTGTTTACTGCAAAGCCGATGCCGCTCTATCTGCGTGTGCGCACAGCCCCGTGGCGCAGATACTCTAGATTGACCCTTTATACCGTTGTGCTCCAATCGGGGCATATTTTCGCGCCTCGGGAGTGGGCGAAAAATCGGACGTAACACGCCCCGCATCAGCTTCCGTAGGCTATTGACCCCGTGACCTTAAACTACTGTCTCTCTCGTTGTTGTGGCCGAATTTTCGGGTAGCTACTCGCAGTTTCGAGCCCCGCATGAAACCGTAAAGATGGGTGACAGCCACGCTCTCCGTCTGGGGCCAAAAAGGAACCGTAACACCGTAAAAGGGTTGAAGGCAGATAATCTTTCCTCAGTCAGTTCCAATTCTTCCAACCTATTTACTTCTTGTCCCTCCAAAAACCTTTTAACCTTATCCTTATCCAGACACAGCCGTAGGTTATTGCTTACTTGGACCGACCTGTCCCAGGTAAGGGTTACAAATGATACCGGTAAGTTAGGTAGTTCGTTAGTAAGATGAGATTTTACGGCGCAGTTTCTGACCAACTGGTTTAATTCGGTAAACCCATTGCCTTTTTCCAGTTAGCGTCACTGACTTGTTTTCTCTACTCAATTGTCTATTCTGAACACGAAGCACAATGGAAGTAGGTTTCACTTTTTAAACCCGGATTACTCGGTAAGTGATGTACCAAAAGATACAATGATGCCGTCTTCCTTTGACACCATTGTTTGTTCTTATTTCAGGCTGTGTGAGGGAAGGAACTCCCATTGTCTAGACACCACTCCCGTTTTTTTTTTTTGGGGGGGGGGGTTAGTTTTTTTTGGGGGGGGGGGGTTAGTTTATGGTATGATTTAGGGCACAGAATCCATGGATCGTGCTCCAAACATCGCCAAACAGAGGTGTCACGGTAAGATCAAGTTCTTTGCTATCCCCGCCTCCTTTTTCCACTGGAATGTTAGCCTTTTTCTTGCTTTAATAACACATATTTCATTCTTCGAGAGATTAGATAGTTGTACTATCATATATTTACTGAAATTACTGCTACATAAATTATGACACGTCGTAGCCTTTCTACACTTTCAATTTTTATTACAGGCCGCAAGGCCGAAAGCACTTATTCCATATAAAACGTGACATATGGTTAGTGATGAAACTCAACGATTTTACAAGATTGACACTAGTCACAAAACACAAATGCGGTCACGTCTGCTTAAATGTCGACTTATAGTCTTGAACTTTTCGACAATTTCCTGTTGCGCATAGCTTGCCAAACAATATGACGTTTCTTCTTGAGAATGCAACATGGACACCCTAGTAGATCAAAGGCGGTATGGGGTGCAAGTGATATCAGAGTTTGAAACACGCTCTGTGCCTCTCAACTGATTTATACTTTCATTGTGTTCAAACTGTATGCAAAGTTATTAAAGGGAAGCAATTGTACAGCCTTCTAGACAGCACAGCAAATTCAATATAATTATTCCAAGCAATGTGGCATCATTAAAGACCAATTTTATCCGAAGTCAAACGTTGTATGAGTTTTTCCGCGGCAAGTCTGAAAGGCAGTCAAGCAAAGCAATGAGCACCACATTTCTCCGAAATTACCCATAGTGCAACAGAACAGTGACGTAAAACCTCCACCCAATGTATACTTTTGTTTGCTATTGCCCAATATCATATATACTATACTGCACAAACGTTCGTAACACTACTGAAGACTAGCGCAACTGCCCATCGTTTAATTCATTTTACAAACGTTTCAACGGTTGAGATTGAGATAAAGGTTCAGAAATCAAAAGATTAACTTCTTAAAAGAATATGGATGCCTCTACCGGGCCAAGTGCATATGATTTTGAGCCAGTTCGACTACGGAAAACTCGTGCACCTGAGAGCGATGTGACCAGCACCCGCAGCGAACCAGCCGTACAGCCTATATAATAAGCCTACTGGCCGTTCAGTACGTTACGTATAGGCTTATACTAGTATAGCCTAACACGTAGCCAATGCCGTATAACAATAACACCGATCGATGTGTATGGTGTCTTTGCCGATTTCTCTTCGCGATTGCCATCTTTTAAGTGTCCACAAATATCCTACATTATCTACGAGAATTACAAACGGTTCGACTAAATCGAATCTTTGCGAAAATGAGTGAAAATGAACCTAACTGCTGCACCGAAAAGCATGCTAAAATACGGTCTCGCTAGTCACAGCTTGTTGTTGTTAGAGCTTGTAGTTTCACGGTCTACCGGAAGTAACTTATCTTGGTTTGTACATAAGCAGTCAGAAATAACGAGTATTTTTTATTTGAGGATGAAACAAAAAGAAGAACAAAAATTTATTGGGTTATCAAAATTTTTTCTCAGTAAAGCAAAAGCAACTATGAAGTTTTTTAAGCTTCGTAAAGGGTAATTATAAATTCGGCTGTAAGTCTACGTAAGTTGGTAACCACTTTGTGAAATCTGATCAGGTGCAGGTTTTACGTCATCAATCAGCTGATCCACGGTCGTGTTTCTTCGAGTATGACGATACTCACGTCTTGAAGAGCGGGAGATTTGAAACTTTTTTTTTTCGGTATGAGTTTTTTACGGAAAAATAACACAGAAGTGTTAACATCTAATGTTTATATATGAACTACACTTGTGTGTGGAGTTAAATGGCCACTATTGCTCCCCTTTAACACAAACTAAACTGACCTGTTATCCAAACCCAAATGTTACGTTACTTTTTCGTGTCTTTTGCTGTATTTGGTTCTGACAATCTTTTAATCAGCTGTGAAACCTGACTAAACCAAGTGTGTATACAGTATGCTTCATTTCTTCCCTGGCGATAAGATGTGATCACGCAGAGAACGATGATGTCTCAAAAAATAAGAAGGAAATTTTCATGATGAAAAGTCGATAAATGGCGGATTTATTTGATGGGCAAAAGTCAGTTTTGTTGGTATTTGTGGCGAACAGCGATTTAAGGTAAGGCTGATCCAAAGAAAGTTTTAGTACAATTATTGCCGTGTTGCATGCAACCGTACAAGGGAAAAACCGCACTCTTTACATTCTCTTGAGCCTAATGCAATTGGTCACTATATTAATGAACGCGAAAAGATTATGGCTAATTCTTAAAAGTACACACGAGGTTAACTTGGTGCACACTATACTTCACATTAACTATTTATTACGTGCTCCGTCCCCGACCTAAATCAATTGTAAACTGATCAAAGGGAACGGTACACAAATGACCAGAGCTACACACTCCTCAACAGATACTGTATTGTGCAGATGCAGGCAACAAATACGCCGTCCCTTCCGTACTGGCAGGAAGACAAGCATCAAATATTTCATCGACGATAGTCCTGAGGGATTCTGAGGACTCCTTTTCATACTCTCTTCCAAATATCACCATGAAAGTTCATATGAGATTTGTGTGAATATTGAAAGCAGTCTTCTCATCTAGCAGTCTAGACGAATCTGAACAGTCATTGTCTGTTTTTAGTCGGACATAACTGGGGTCCATTACCTTTAGTCTTCAATTTCGTTGCTTACCTGCATCTTGAATGGTTGTACACTGAATTGTATCTTGATTCCCTAAATTTCACTGAAGATGAGGGTTTGAAATTCATGTAGAAATTTATACACAGTACGATTTAAGTCTGCTGGAATCCACCAATGCATGCCTACAGTCACTAAACACCACTGAACGGATTCATCTATAGCCTAGTTGCCAATGGCATTGAGTGACTGAATTATGCTAGCAGTGAGAGTGGCAGCTTCCTGATGATAGCAACATTCTCTGAGTTGTGTCATTATTTATGCACTTCAGACCTGTAAGACGCACCCTGGCGTCTGACCCCGTCAAAGGTCGGTCAATATTCGTCAGGAAAGTCTTTCTTTTGAGCATTGGCGCACTCCTTCTTCAGGTTATTCCCCAAACATTTCGTGGCCTATGAATCACTTTTCTAGGAGAATATCAAGCACCAATGACGCACTTTTTAGGTTGATTTGACTCAACATTTTAAAACCTTTGACTGACACACCCCTGGGGGCAACTTGGACTAACGTAATCCACATTTGACACATCACTGTCCTAAAGGTCGGAGGTGTGCCTTGTAATCGATAAGCGCATACTATTTTAAACATATAGGCCTAGGCATCAAATATCTTACATCCGTCGGTATTGATGCATACTTTGCTATGTAAAGCTGAACGCCGTCTGCATATTTAAATCACGAATGAAGTAAACGAATTCAATGTACATTAAACTCTTGTTGGCTACGACTCACATTTATTTACCGGAAACAACACTCAATACAGGAGCTACAATACGATGGAACGGAACTATTACATTTCCTAATGGACTCTCTTTTGATTGCATGGCCTTATCCGAGTTCAAATTAGTCGAATCGAAGAGTCACGTGATTTGTTTTTCTTATTGCTATTTTGCAGGGTGACTATGTATAGTTAAAGGCCATTCCTTGTCGATTCTACCGGGATGGTGATGATCTTACATTTGGGAAACGCCGATGACATCAAACCTTGGAAACATCAAACTGAGGTTTGTCCATGCAAGACGTGAGTCAATTTAAACATGAAATAACGTATTCGAAAAGGAACGGACGCTATGCAACAGATGCAACGACTTGCTTAAGATTTTTTGTCATTAACCCCCCCAACAACTCCTTGTTAGCCAACCCTCTTTGAAGCACGTGTCCCGAAGTACATTTCAAGGAGGAACATTGTCCTGCTTTGAAACAATCACCTAGCCATGCAGTTTGGTATGTTAATAGATTTCAAATTGCCATTTTGAAATAGTAACAAGTGATGGTTACGCCGAAGAGCCACAGGTGATTCCTTGCTTCTGCAGGAAACGGCCGACTGAATCCTCTCTGATATCCGATGGACGGTTTGCACTCTTGCTTTTGTAAGCGATGGTCCCGCTAAGGGGTTCAGGGGACACATTTCTTCTCCCAAACAATGGCTCTCCCTCCATCTCCATTTGGAGAAAACCATCCGCCATTTCCACTCTGATACCAGTTATATATCTATATATACTAGGAGACCAATTCAGGCGGTAATTTTGTTATAGTCATTCATGCGGCCATTTGGTTGAAGAATGTGTCGATGTTATTAGGATATAAACCTATGATTCGCGTCCATCGTTTCGAAACCTACAGTACTTTGACAGCAACAGTTTTTGTTTGTTTTTTGCTTTAAGTTCAATCATCAAACGTCTGACCACCTTGTTTAATGTAGAGGCGCCCGGCCTTTTCCAGATGAAAGGTAAACAGTCAGCGTCCTGGGCATGACGTTAAACTGCATCCAGGTTGTGGCTTCTGTTCTATTCAGCCAGTCTAGAGCAGGACCACTCAGTGTTTGCCCTTTGGGGGGCGTACTTGTCCATTTGGGACGTTAAGCTCCTTAAGGGAGCAGAACTCCTCCGGGAGTAATCGTTTGGTTTTCGCCCCTTGGCTCTTCGCCAGAGAGTCGTGGGGACTTTTAGAAAAAAGGTAAACAGTCATCGTCATAGCTAAAAGGTTATTAAGGACACCTGCCCCCTCTTATAATAAAACGTTCCCGAGATGCCCTCCGTAGTTTTGGAATGAATTGAATCCTACAGAGATGGAGAAAATTCAGATATTGCGCCCCAGGAAGGTTCGTGATTATATATACCCCTGCTCAAGAAATCCTGCCTACGTAGGACTACTGTGACTACTCTGGTGCAATTTCCACATGCATTTCCTTTGAGTCATATTCTATCCTTACTTATTTGTCGGTGAATTCAAGTTTTGCAAGCATTCATCAAATTTGATCCCATAATGATCCGAACACGTATGCGACTAACAAATGCTTGCATTGATGTCTTTGGTATGACTCGGCCAGGAGTTTGAGTCCTGGCAGGGTCATTTCGAAGACTCTAAAAACGGAACCTACTGTCTTTGTGCTTGGTGCTCAGCATAAGCAATTGAGTAGGGAAAACAAGCCACTGGAAAAAAAAGGCCGCGGCCGACTCGACGTGAACCAATTGGTTAGATACTGGGCCTTAAAACTCCATCTAACTAACCCATATTTTCACGTTATTATGTACAAACTTTCTCACCTTATGAGGGGAAACAACCCTTCCCACACCTAGGGATGGGTCGTTTCTCTCTCTCTCATGATGATGGTGAAAAAGTCCCCATCCCACTCTTGTGGGAGGGGACTGTGTGATTGAAACATGCACGACGCCGGTGCATATTTCAGTCACATATAGTTACTTTGTATTTCATAAAGCCTGTGCATTGGATAATGGTTTCTTTGTTAACCGTTTTTCAAAGGTATTTTATAACCAGACATATTTTGATTGATTAAATATGCTTCATCATTTGAATGGGATGGAGTCTTTCCAACCTATTGGTTGGAAAGTGGGCGGTAAAACTCCATCTAACCTAACCAGGCTGGACTGGGGTTCTTTAAGTACGGTACTGAAAGTCCGTTATTTATTTTCACTGACACTTTCCAATTTTCCCAGCTTACTTACTTCTGTAGCCCCTTCTACTAATCCCTCCCTTAAATCCATCCGTATCCAGACACGTATTTTATTGGCTCAGTGTATAAATTTTGGTGAATTTATTTGATTTGTGAATGTGAAGTTACAGTTAGATGGAGTTTTCGACTCAGCTTCTAACCGATTGATATGAAGATATACAAGCTGACGATGACGTGCGATTAAAACACTCCTGACACACAGTGGGTAATATGAGCCACTCTGCATTTTTATTACTTTAATGACTAGCAAAGATTTTGTACCAATTGAAAATTTCTCTGTAGACTTATAGTAAAATGTAGTTTGGGTCACGAGGTGACGAATGCTTATCTTTAATATCAGCCTGAGACTGTTTCGATCAAGTACCAGGATGGTCTTCACGGGCGCCAAGTGAATTTTAATCATTATGTTATTATACAGGAAATATATCTGTCGTAATTATAATCGTATGGCAATCAACCCAGTGAACCTCATTCAAGGCTCATTTCTCAACTTTTTTCTCTACCCGGCTTCCGTAGCCGTTGATTCAGCCGTTCGATATTCTAAGTCGAAGTTGACGACTTCAAGTCGAAGGGTGGTTTCCTCAACATTAATTTCTACTCGGCAGAATAGTAAGTAATATTATAGTTCCAACCTAATGCAGACTGATCCGTTTTGACCACTTTAACCTTTATAATCCATTCTTCAAATCGTTGTGGCGATTTCAATGCACCATGTTACAATGATCACAAAATGATTAAATTGTGACCCCAAATTGTGATCAAAATTAATGAAATTGAGAACTAAATTTGCATACTTTATCAAATGTTCAAAATGCCATATTGAATTTTGAGGCCTTCTTACTGCAGTGTCACTTTGGAGATACAAAAGAAAAATCTGCGCATTAAAACAAGTCGTCGCGGTAATGGCTTGGCTGATAGGGTCATGACATGGCCTATTTTTAGCGATTGAAAACTCCAAACAACAGGCTTACTCTTGCGTTTCTTCCAGGTGTCCACAGTACAAAAAAAACTATTACGGCTGTACCTTTTTGCTTGACGATATCGAGAACAAATATTCTATTGTTAAAAATTATGCATGCTCTCCGTTAATATCAGAAAACGGTATACCTATGTGATATATTTTTTTTAATATCAATAACTTAAAAGACTTCTGAAAATCTTAAATTTTATTTCCACATTGAAAGAGTTGTGAAAAGCACCCTATTTTGCCTATAGTAATTTTGAGCTAATGGAAGGAGGGTTTCGAAAGGTGTTCTAACACGGGTTACTCTTAAATTTGCTGTTTACTAGGCATATTCATCAAGTGAACTGCGATGTGGGAAAGAGGAGAATAATATATATGACTTGCTTGAACACATAGTTTTATGGAAGGTCATATCTGATATCACGTTACCCCATATACCTTGTTTAATTGTGAACATATAGCTCTAGGCCTTACTAGTGACCCCAAACGTGTTTGTGCGATAACATGCTTTATGTTTTGTGAAGGAATGTATCATGCTATTAATTCTTTGGAAGTCTCATGCCTTAGTTTTAAACTTGTCACAAATGGCAAGGGACTCTTACAGAATTTTAAAAACTGGCAAATCTTTTTCAAATTTAGTTGATTCGGGTGTCTTATCAGTTTACCACGCCCCTCGTCTGGTATTTAACCTTACTGAGCTTCCAAAGTGTGTTTGTGTCCCTAAGAGAGAGCAATCCAACGAAATTCAGGGCTATATGTCCATCTTGTACATGGAATGCCAGATGATGATCATGGTGTTGAATTAAAGATCAACACTATGACCATCATCTTTTTAATGGCGTGTTGTTTTGTCGCAAGTGTCTTGCGAAAAGATACCATTTTGACTTTAAAATCCTAACGTTGCTTGGATCATCAATGTACAGGGTGTTTAACAATACAGCACCAGATCTGACTGAAGAGGTTATCCGATGGTGTCACCAGGGAAACCAATAGTTCAACTGCTCAGTTTCATAAATAAGTGCACAAAAATGAATGCAAAGCATGAAATCACGCTTCTCTCATAAAACCTCCACAGCTGACTCTTTTGAGCAAAGGTCTGTCTGCTTGTCGTAAATTGCAATCATAAAATAAAATGAAGGCATGTGTAGAGCATATACGTGTAGGCCTAACTTTTTCTTCGTCGGACCCTGCAGTATCTACGCAGATGCTTAAGTTGTCTGTGTGTACCCAGTGTTGTCAACAAAATGTCAAAATTAGGGACTCAAAAGAATAACATTGGGGACCAAACATCTGGCGCAGAGATTCCGAAACCAAAACGCGCCACCCTGCTGGTGGGTTTCAGGAGGCGAAGCCTCCATGAGCTCAGAGGTTTACACATAGGCCTATCTCTGGGAGAAAACTTAAGCATCGGGAGGGGTTTTTTATTATTTTGATTATGTTTCCGGTTGACCTAACTCCTCACTGGTCTTTGCCTGACACAGTTGGGGTACAAGGTTAAAATCTGAGTAAACAGACGCTTCCTCGTGACTACCTATCACCGCCACTGTGTGAACCAAATAAAGGTATGTGGCCTGCACGATTCTGATGTTCAGAATTATCGAGTTAGGTCCAATCAGGACCACCAAGACCCATGAAGCATTATATTAGATCACCCGAGACCTGCATTTCATATCCATATAGGGTAAGGCTAAACCACACAAACCGACAAAATTCTCAGACGAGCCGAAAAACCCATAGCACAGATAACACGGACCGTAAAGCCTAGGCTTATAGACTTTGTAAATGTAAGACATCACAGGACAGAAAGTGCGTCTTCCAACTAGACAGCATGTGAATCCGAATCGTTGCACCTTAAACTAGGATTTCATTGGTCCGTAACGTAAAATGCGTATGAGTATGCGCATACTTTTTGTAAACGTTACGCGTATGCGTTTAAGTACTTTCCATAGACCGTTTTCCAAATAGCAATTATAAAAGGTTTGAGGATAGATTTACGCCCAAGTTTTGTCAATGTCATTACACCGCTGCCAAAAACGCTACCCTACAGTCCTTTGTAATTGTAATTAGGAAAAGGGTCTGATACGCGTCAAAAAATATTCTATGTTCTGGGTGTATACAGCCCCCGGTCCAACTTTTTTTCTGTTTTCCCCTGATAGGAACAGGACAGAACGGGCAACATTCGCAATGCCTCCCTTTTCTGTCAAAATGGAACTTAAGGATTGTATAGGAAGAGCTACTGATAATTTAAGCCAGCTGGTGTAAGGACAGAAAGAAAAAAACAAAAAGAGAAAGTACAATTCCGCACTGTCCTAGACTGCAAGGTCGGGACTATTTTCTTACATTGGACTAGATGACACCTCTTTCGTATTTGTGGGTAGATGGCAGAAAAGAACCGGAAAATCCCTTATGTGTGTCACATTTCTGACGATTCCCTCTCCGAAGGGTGTACGTTTGGTTTAAAAAAGGGTCCTCGAGGCTTTCGAAAACGCATGCGCATGATTGACACAAAAGAGGATTATGCGTCACGGATATAAATATACTCTTATATATAAGTCTTTGTGACCTTTCCTCACGCCTACGCATTAATTTACGTGCCTGCCTAGCTTCACAAATTTAAGGATTGTATACTGTGTTCAAAGTCTTCGAAGTGCGAGCAGTGTGTTCGCACTTTGCCTTTAAGATGACGTCGCGTGACGAAAGCGCATTAATCTTACAGATAATACCTTCTCCACCATGATACGCGAATTACAATGATAAGGTACACAACTTACTGAGAAAACATTCGACAGATTTAATTAATTCTTCAAATGTGCCTAATCCTTTAGATGGAATCAGGTTTGTCAGTGAATTTTTGCAGGGGACAAGGTCATATGAAAACAAGTGAAAAATTTTTAATATTATCACAATATTAAAATGTCGCTGTTTGATCCCATCAGCAGCTGCAGCAGTTCTATGGTCCCAAGATAGGTCAGACTTCCCAACGCGGAACCATTGCGGGTGTAAATGATACCTCGATTTGGGATTGATCCCTGTTATGGATGGGCTATACATAAGCATAATTGACAACACCGTACAGATAAGTATGATCATTGCCTTATATACACTAAAGAAACATTAGTAAGGCTGGTCAAGTGTTGTCCTTCAGTTGACGTGTAACTTCTTTGTGGAGCAGTTTTAAGTTTGGTTTCACCGAACGACCATTTGCCAGAGGGTCGGGAGGATTTTAGAAAAAGTACATATACTGAACATCAATATGCGATTGACAGTGTAAAAGAGGTCAAGGATTTCAGTCAACAACTCGTCGATTTCTATTTTTGCTTTTAATACTTAAGTTTCTTTGATTCAAAATTAGGTGTAACTTTTATTGAAGTGATAGTATTAGAATTACAGTGCAGATGCATGGTACCGCGTGCCTGACCTACAGGTGAACGAGAACTTGAAAGCTTGGATAGAGCAAATTAGGGTTTGTTTTACGTCCAAATCTCCGTCATAAAATTTAATCAACTTGACTTCAAATTTCCTCCACTTAAAAGTGCCTGAGCGGTTTAACCAAGGAGATAATCTCTAATTTTTTTACTTTCACTCAAAGTGTTTATGATTATTTATGTGATGAACTGCTGACTGAGTTTAATGTAACGTATGGATATTTTAAGAAGACAAGGTCGAAAGTATAGATATATTAAGAAAGCAAGGTCGAAAGCAAACACGTGTGAAAGTAGAACAACTATTTCAAAATAAAATAAACTTTGTAAAAATAATCTTCCACTTTTTCACCCTGAGACCTAAACACGATATTCGAGTTCAAAATGAATAGACGTTATGCGCTGGTGTCACGTGACGTCACATTGGAAGAAAACAATGCTGGATGATGAGCTCAAGCAGAATATTTCGCAATGCGTGCAGTAGACTATAGACGCTTATCCGATTGGTTGACTAATCAGTTGTCTGAATTTGTGGGTGTAACTTGAATAATACGTTCTTTCCTCAAAACGATGGATAAATGTTGATCTGTGACATCATCTGAGACGGCCTCTAGAAGCATAGAGCCTGCCATCCATTCGTCTGTGATGCGTGATCCGTGTCCGCATCCGTGAAAATCACTCACATAGAAAAACCATTAGCAGACATCCATTCATTCGTTGCGTGTCCGTGTGCGCGTCCGTGAGGAATCGCGCGAGGAGCGATTTTTCACGGACACGGATGCGTGATATGTATGACTTTGCAGTGAAGACAAAAGGTAGCACACCACTAATTCAAGGGGAATCCCAGCGGAGGAGATTACCATACGAATTTAACACCCTAGAAAAACTTTTGAGGGCAGATTAGACCATGTTAGTGAAGAGATGTGTTCAATGTGTGATCTCTATGTGGTAGGAAAGTAGTTGAAGTACTCATTCTGCCAAAAAGGGGAATTGAAGGTATTTCAGGCACTTTTTGCAATATATCCTTCCGAGATGCAAAACGGCATTTTGAATGAGTCAAAAAACAGGAACCGCTACTTTATTATACAGGCCCTTCTAGCTCAAAATTTGGTAATGGTACACAAATTTGAATACGTGGGTGGTCACGGACAAGCTTTCACGTATGAATGGATGTTTACTTCACGCATGCACGGACGCGGACACGGATAACGCATCTCGGACGAATAGATGGCAGGCTTAACTTGGTCTCCATCTCGTCAAAGAAAGAGCGTTTGTGACATCAAGTTTTCCTATCTTTGAAACCCCTACTTATGGAATAAATGGGCAATTCAATATAAAGGTGTATGGAGATATTTAAAAAAATCTGAGGCTCATACAGAAACAAATTACTGCTTTTTAGTACGGTAGCACACCCATATCGACTGTGTCAGTTCTACCGATTAAATGCGCCCAAAAATGACGCTTACGTGAATATCTTTGACACTTTATCTCCTCATAGACCCATCCCATCCAACTCCCCTTGCACCTACATATTCCCTTCATTTATTCCTTCTCCCCTTGCCTCAATACCACCCTTCCCCCTCCCCACCCCCCCCCCCCCAGAAGGACACCCTACTCAAACTTGAAACCGGGTAATTGTTGCTCGCTCTGTCAGGTCTGTGTCTAAGCGTGGACAGATGGAAGTACTATACCTCCGAACAGGGTTTACGTAACAGATGAAACAGCTCCTTTCCTTCCGGCTCGACTTGAACCAAATGGTTGGAAACTGGGCCGTAAAACCCCATCTAACTAACCAATTAATTAACCGAATCCAGTTGTCTTAGAAGGATATTATGAAAGTATAGTTTGAGTAGTCAGCCATATATTTGACCCAAATATACATGGCTCTTTCAAAAAAAGTTATTAGTTGAACAAACCTGCATTTGATTTTTCTAATTGTCACGGCATATGATTTACTTAATGTAAAATTATAGGCCTATTTCATTTATTGAAATGTCTTTAACAGTTTAATCGAGGTCATTGAAACAAAAATGAAATCGCTACTTATTTATAACGATCGGGTTGCTGATTACTGGTTTTCATATTTTTCTGTGGTTGACCTAATATTGCAGTTTAGCCTGACTGCCCTGATATAACAATATTTTCAACGGTAAATTGGTTTAGTCACGTTAAATGACGCCTAAATATTGTTAAAGAGGGTCACTGTATTTTTTATGTGAGTCTGGAAGGTTAACGCGACAGTTTATGATTTAATACGGGCATTCCGTGTATTGCAAATAGTATACACCTATACACATAACCTCACACCAATGCCAGAATTCTCAGTCAATTAGGGAATGAAATCACGGAATGATGACGTGCAGGAGAGGGGCAATCTCGAGCATGCGTACTGATCATTGGTTAAATCCTTCAGCAAAAATAGTTTAGTAGCATTAACCTTTCACAACAACAACGCCCTAAAGTCCGAGACGGTGAGAAACTCAATATAAATAGGATGTGATTTAAAATAAAACTTAAATGTTCCTTTTAGAAGCATCCCATTTTTCTCTTCTTTGCATTCTCCTTTTTCATCATCCTCTTATTTTCAGAAGTGATAAAATGAAACACAATTTAAAATAAGATATTAATAATAGTTATAATTAGCCACATAATTCACTGGCACAAGTGGCTAACCAACGTAACAATTTACATCACATTTGCTTCATATTGTAAGGCAATTTCGGATGGGAAAAGGAGAGATTACTCTTGTATGAACAAGCCCACCTCTCGGTTGCGAAGCTTCATTGCTTCACATTGAACTGTCATCTCGTGTATCAACTCTCCCACGGTACCGCCGCTGTCACACTACAAAGAATTCGGACCGGGTTCCGATTCGATATTTTCGTGTTTTTGTTAAAATCTTCTCCATCTGTGGTAGGAAAGAGTCAAAAAATTTGTCAACCAGTGTAAATATACGATTTTCCTCTGGTGTTTATGAAAATAAAATGCCAACTTATTTTTTCGTTACTTCACACAGACATTTATTTTTATCGGACAGCTCAGTTATTAGGGCCAGACTAGAAAAGCTTGCAAGCTTCATCTGGTTCCTTTTCTACTGTCTTCATACTCACGTTTCTTGTAAATATTATTACGTATTGTATCATAATAATAATGATAATGAATGTACGTTTGTATGTAGTACAGTTGAAATAAACAACAACAACAACAACAACAACAATAGTTCAATAAAATATGTCTAAGTAACGAAATAATTAGCATAGATAAGCATAGATTTTAATAGAACTGGCCTGCACGGCACCACTCATATATTTACACAGGTTGACAAATTTTGGCTTTTACCGAGAAGATATCGAGAAGATTCTATAAAAAAAATCTTCCAAAAAACGGATCGTTGTGGTGTGACCGTGTGATTTTTTTCGCTTAGTTTTAGGACCAACATTAAACATTAATATCATTAAATCTTAAGCAATAAAGGTTGGGTTTTATTTGTTGTAGTCTAACGCTTCAACTTCTGACCGTCTGGTTAAATCTAGTGGTACCCATGACTTCGTTGTTTATGCCACCGAGCAGGGTTGGTCATTAGAAGAGTAGGTCAAGGAAAAATGAAAAATATGAAAAAATGAAGAAAAGATAACACCAACGTTTTATAACATCGTTTAAAAATTTCCAAATGAAATTTCAAAGTAAGCAATGCAAGCTCCATGGGCTGAAATTGTCATTTTCAGCTATCTGGCAGGCATCTTAAATATCCGAACACACTCCTGGCGGAAAATGTACCAATATTTAGCATTTGATCTCTTTATGGGAATAAATAAAGTTTCCCCTCATTTGATCAGTTAGTAAGCACCTCCCCCCCCCCCCCCCAATGCCTTTGTTTTGAGGATGCCCAGCTGCGGATATCCATCTCTTAAGCATCACACACAATGACATAAGGTCTAGTCTCACAGACCTCCATACATACTATTCATCATTTCATAATACTTGAGCAGACAGGATGACACAAACTAGGTCCGAGTGGTTCGTTTTGTACGTGTTCAAAAACTACAACCTAAACTTAAGTACGTGAGTGCATCGAAAACTGAAGGGAAAGGCAATTATGTAAAGGGATGAAAAGCGTCCGATAACAGGAAAGTTCCAAAGGAAGCAATTTCCACTGATGTGAGGGCGTGATAGCTGAAATTTTCCGTGTAGGATACGGTGATGTGTGGGTCGGAGAGGGTAACTGCAAACCATGTACATGTGGTACAGTATAACATGTATTATCTTAAAAGCGTGGGATATGTTATCGTAAAGGCTACTATGACAACCCAAGAATAAAATGCAGTGCTTCTAGATGATATTTTATTTGTGGATTACTAAATCTGGGTCATTCATTCGTATACTTTTCAAAACCAGATTTCCAAAAATAAGGGTTGTTGCCCCTTAACGCGTCACAATATATATATATATATATATATATATATATATATATATATATATATATATATATATATATATATATATATATATATATATATATATATATATATATATATATATATATATATATATATATATATATATATATATATATATATATATATATATATATATATACAGGAGCAACGAACAACTTGAAGAACAATGCGCGCATGCACATCTGCATGTAGGCCTACTCGGGCTGCACCTTTGTGAATTACTTACATTAATCCGATCGCGCATTACCCATAATCCGCAGATCACACTTAATTTATAAATTTTGGTATCTACCGGCTGCTTATACGCAACACGAGACTTTGAGGACAGACTGAAAATACCAAGGGTTTTTCGGTCTGGCGGACCTTCAGTGTAGTGAACTCTATTCCATTTTCGATCTCGAGGACCTTCGGGCTGTGTTTGCATCTCACCAGAGCGAAGGTTCACGTGACAGAAAGTTAAAAAGAAACAGTCCGCGAGACTAGAAAATGAGGAAAAGTTTGCAAGACTGGAAAATGAGATGTTGTCTGACCGAAAATGTGTGATCGACGGGGTTTTGTATTTGGTCTTTGATATACCTTCGGTCTCATTAACACTATTCTATTTTCAATTTCGAGGACCTTCTCTCGGTCTCGATGACTGTTAACAAAGGTTTATGTCTACAGGAAGACTCCACATATTATCCTTGAAAGCTGGTCTTGCCCGCATGTTAACCCCCATCAACATGATAAATCCTGTAAGTCATAACTGCTTTTACGAAGAAACTTTTAGGTTACCGGAGTCTGAAAGATGGCTACTAGTAATATCAAATTTTGAAAAATTTGAGAATTTAGATCAAACAAAAGCGAGACAAGAAATTTGTCGTTCATTGTGTCCTCACCCTTCTAATGCTCGTCCTATCCCAGATTTGCGACTATAAATGTTGTTTTCAATTCTTCGAGGGCCCTTCCAGGTCTTCTTTTTTAAAAAGAAAATCCTACCCTGATATTCTCTTCTTAAAAGGGATGGCCCCACTGGTTGATCAATTAGCGACTGCTTTTAATACAGATATATATAGTCTCTTAAATCGTTAGATTTAAAAAAATGGAACTTAAGTCTAAAAGATTGGAATTAGTGATCAACCAGACCTTCGACTGGTCACAAATTTAACTCTTTGGGCTAATTTTAAATCATATGAGTGAACAGAGTACGTCATATTTTCCTTCTTGTGGCTACACTCTCAACAGTCACAGTGTGGCATTATCCGTCTGGTTCATCGTTATGGTCTAATATAGTGCATTACCCGAGGACGTATAGGTATGTATTAGTTGAGAAAAATTAAAATTACTCCCATACGTCATATGACCCATTAAGTAAAATAAATGTCATATGTAATGCATTTCTAGGGTAATACACACTGGGGTTACCCAGCACGGTATAGCAAGCCCAACGAGCAAGGCTCCTTCGGTGTTATCCACTTGTCAAGTAAATTAGAGACCCGTGGTTAAGCTGATTAAGAGCCCCCGTTCTCATGTTGAGATCTGAATGCACGGCCTACTTTTGGTTAAACTCAACTAGCAGTAAAATTACAATAAATCATATTATATGGTTTTCTTTAAAGGCAGTCGAGTCTGTTGTTACTTCATTGATACTGAGAGATTTTATCGTCGAAGCCGACGGGTTCTAATCCCAGGGTCGGCGATGACTAATGATATATCGAATTATGCCTCATCATTCCTCTGACAGGGGTAACAGGAACCACCTCGTACCTTCACGTTCACCTACAAGAATAAGCATACATGAGGGTCGTGACTGTCCTCTTTACTTCAAACCTATCCCCTCCAACTCTGCGTGAGGGAATTTTTAAAGAAGCGATACGGAAAATAAAACCTCAGTCTGCAATAAGGGAAAGATCAAAAGTTCATTTCATTCTCTTTACAAATTTGAAAATCTCAACTGTTTGTCGACTTGTAGCCTTGAGCAAGTTTCATTGTGTATGAAATACGACTGTCAAATTATATTATGACCCACGGTAAAATCTTTTTGTATATACAAAAACACTACAGGTTGAAATACAGCTTTATTTATTATAGAAGCCAGTGCATGGGCGATATTAGACGATATGTGGTTACTCTACCTTTGTGAAATAGTTTCAGTATTTTAACAGACTAACATTCGAAAAGCCTGGTCGATTTTAAACTCAATCCATTCGCTTTTTGGTGGCCTACATTTTATTTTATGTTAATCCATGCAGAAGTATTAAACCAACCGACTATAATTACCTAGACCTAGTTTACTGAAACGAGGCATTTCAGATAACAGCTCCCTGTTACAATTTGTAACACTGCATTCTAGTGGAGCTTTTCTAGTGTGACACTGTTATAAATGGTTCCTTTCCATAACAGTTCCTTTTATTTTGCTTGGACGAAGTACATGGAACGTGCTCTGCGATTTCGGGTGTCATAGGAAGTTGCAGGGAGGCGAAATCAAACTATGAACTGCTTCCCGAAGAAGCTATTACGTCCACTGAAGGACGTGGTTTTGCCGAAAGGCCCTTTGCCAGAGGGTCGGAGGGAGGGCTTTAAAAAGAGAGCTACAGGAAGGTGTCCGCTGTGTGCAAACTATATAACTTATAAATTCAAAGGACATTTTGACTGTAGAATGTTTTCCATTGAATAAATAGTCCCCTTAGCTCAATATTCAAACACCAGGTAGCTATACCTTGCTAATCTTTTCTTGTTTTCCCAACCGTGTACCTGTCATTACATTTTCCCCAACAAAGATGTTAAATATTATACGTAAACGAAGGAACTATTCTGCTTGAACTTACTGAATCAAACAAGGAACACATCCAATTGAAAGAAGCTTCTTATAAATTCTGGTACAGGAGTAAACGAATTGAAACTGAGGTAACTGCAGTTTCGCCTTTAATTCAATATGGACTATTCGTGATCCCGTGTTATGTATATGAGATCCTTCAAAAATTCTTGACAGTCAAGGTTACGCCTTATTGAGTTTATCACTTTATTTTGAGGGTTTTTCAATTTGACCGTTGTTACCCAAATTGACCTTTGACCACAATTAAAATCGACGTGAAGTAAGATAAATATTCAGAGCAAGGAGTTGCTCCATAAAAAATAGCAACTTCCTGGTGAGAAACCCTTGTGTTTCACTTCACGGAATCCTCATGTAAACAAAGTTTTAATGGTAATATATATAGATTTTATCCTTGACATAGGTCATCTACGCCCTAAAAAGATAGGATCCCACCATGTTACCTCTTTTGAAAAATCGAGTATATGAGTTTGACAACTGGACTTCATGAGATCCCAAATGAAGTTTGACCTCCATGAATACCAAGGGACTGAGTTTATGGCCAAGTAGTAGAAAACATGTTGTAAATTATACAGTGAAATCACCGCCAGCAATATTGCCAACAAAAACGCGTTATTTTTACGGTCAATTGTACAGGAAAAACGAAAATCATGTAGAATTGACAATGAAGCAGTTGTAAATTTTACAGCAAAAGTTTTTCAGGCTGTACTATGTAGAAATACAGAGGGGCAATAAAACTGTTTTGCATAGTAATTGTTATGTCTCACTCAAAGGAACGTCTACTTTTTCTAATGTGCCCTCGTATCTCGGGCATCAGAACCAGAGTCCAACTGTCCATCTTTCTAAAGTTCTCCTCCGACCCTCTCTGGCAAAAGACTGTTCGGCGAAACCAAACTTGAAACTGCTTGCCGAACAAGCTATACGTCCACTTTAGGACAACAGTCCCTTTTTAAAACGTACATAGAAACAGACACGTTGCAACAAATAGACAACTCAAACCGGCCCTACAAAAACAAAAACGCCAACCATCAACCATCCACACACAAAACACGCAACAAAAAGGTCTGCCAAAAACGGAAAAAACGCACCAACCCCACCCTACCCCAACGCCCAATCAACACGCCAGTTCACCGCCTTCAACATGAGCCTTCAACACAACAAAAATCAAGAACATCCCACACCACGCCCGAAGGCCATCCCACTCCCGGAGGCAACACCGTCCCAAAGGCTGTCCAAGGGCGGTATTGAAAAGCAGGGTTTGAAGACATTGTGTTAACTGTTAAAAGTAACGCTATGTTATGTGTACCACGTCTATCACACGTGGGTTATTCTGAATTTACTACACAGTTTTTAAGAAATAAAGTTCATGCATCTCAATTTTCTTTTACCTGTTTTGATTGACTACGGTACTTTTTCTTTTTCCCAAAAATGTTTTTTACAGATCCCATTAGTTTAGGTCTGACCTAAGCATTAATTTACAATTTTTATGTCCAAACTTTGGCCAGGCCCACTTAAGTAGCTAAAAGGGGTTTAGGTCAGTTTGAACAAGTCTGAAAGGTTACACAGTGCTTTATTTTAATAACCTATACCCTTCAAAAAGTTCACAGTGTAACCTTTTAACAAGTTAGTTATCCTTCTAATTTGCAAAATTTGAAAAACGTTTTTTGTGGTAAACACAGAAATACAGAAATTATGCTGTAAATTTTACAGGAATTTGTTGTAAATTTTACAGATTGTTTTTACAGTGCAGGCCCTCAGTGACCTCGGAGGTCCAGAGTTCACTTTTCAAACCAAATCATACCAAAGACATTAACACACGGAACCTACTGCTATTGTGCGTGATGTTCCGCTTTAGAAATGCAGTAGGCAGGACAGATTAATGCCCCACAATTGTTGTAAGGAGTATAGATAAAACCAGAGAGTGATCAGTTGAGACTTAAATCTCTAACAAATCTTAAAGGGCCAAACTACAATTTTGGTACGGGGGTATCAAAATTTTCAATTGGCATACCTCTTTGATTCGAACAGCCAGTTGAAACAATACAGGGTACCAAAGCTTTTATAACACAGTACGAAGGGAACTGAAAGTGTTTTGATTATATAAATAGAGTTTTCCTTTACTCACCTTGAAGCAATAAACTGATATTTTACCTGGATAAGCATGAATTTCAGATAATTGTGGAAGGGGCTTAAGTAAGAAGGTTAAGAGAATTGGTACTCTTTGGGGTGAGAGAACTGGCCTTTAATTTAAAATCTTCGAAAAACAATACCTTCTCTATATATGTATATAACATTGGACATTTACAGGAGTAGGTAACCATATTTTATGATAGGCCTTCATTGGAAGACACCCCTTTTTCCAAAGAAAAACTTCATTTTGAGTCGGTCCAAATTTCATTCACAACAGGACATTTGGTGTGTTTAGTTGACAGAAAGCCACAGCCTATTCTTTGCCCTCTCCAAGACATGACTGGCCGACCATTATGCGGAACTCTAGTCTCACTCGTACCTCTTCCACCTGTCTCGCTTTTGCGGTGTTTTTACTTTCCTTTCCTATTTTTTACTTCTTCTTTATTTTTTATTTTTATTTTATTTTTTTTGTCTCACAGTCTCCTCCTTCATCATGATTTCACTCGTTCTGCCTTCACTTTGGGCTCTCCTTCCTAGGAGAAGTTGTGAAAAATATCCTGGTACACATCCGAAACAAGTGCGAGGGAGTACTCCAAAAACTCAAAAAAGGAGAAACTGTTACCTTCATTTTGTAACATTCTCCAAACAAATGTATGGACGCCCATACATACAGTCAATATAATTGATGGCGCTATATAACTTTGGTTTGTCCCACCTACCAAGTTGCATACGGTAAACGTTACCAAGGAACCGCGTTCTCACTTGTATTTTTCAATAGGTCTTACAAAAATTAAGAGAAAAACGGTTCTCGTTTCCTTAAAAAAATGCACCTTTTGGCTTCCGTAGGCATAGGTCAAATTTGCATTAAATTTCGAAAACGGAATGAGAAATGTAGTCTAGGCCACCTAAAAGTTGTTAAGTAAACTATCCTTAGCTAACGTTAAATATGCAATGCTGAAGTCTTACAATATGACGAAAGATTCTTAAAAGAGAAATGAGAAAACATTTGTCACATTTAGTTGTTGCTTCAAATAAGATCTTGCAATTTCAATAAATGAAACATGGAGTCAGCTTGCTAGACCCCTCATATGTTTGCCGTGACTGGACCGCATGCTTAAAACCTTTATGTTGAAAGTTGGACACTGTGAAAGTTTCTGCACAGGTCAATCTAATCCCTCAGATGTAATGTAAGTAAGGTCACATCTAGGGGTAAATTAATTTATAATCTAACATAAAATAATCTACAAGAAATTATAATGTAACGGTTCAACAAAACGAAATAGTAAACACAATGATCAACTTCTGTTGTCCGTGAACAAAATGACCTACGAATAACATGCCCCCTCCGTCGTAGAGTTATTTGTTTCTTAACATAGTGTCATGTAGTATGGTGCACTCTCCATGACCTTTACCAGACGCCATCTTGTTGTTTACGAGCAACGCTCCCTTCCCTTTGTTCTAGATTCCCAGGGCCCTTCCTGTTTCCCGTCACGTGTTACCAGTGGACGTGACATATCACATTACCGTAGCTCCACGTGCACGCTGTAACCCATATTTTCGAGGTGTGGCCAATTTCCCCCTTTGCAGCCTCCTCATTGGTCATTTATATCATAATAATTATTAATATGGGTGCGTCATAACTTTTGACCAATCAGGGGACAGCATGTGTTCAGAGCTCGCACTATTCACAAGACCGAGCCCCTGCGAGCTGGACACTCGTGCCGTAGACGCAGAGGGATACACATATCTTAGGAATCGTATTAGGCTGGCAGAATAATTAATTCAACTTAATCATCTTTTTGTGGAACTAAAATCATCAAATAAATATTTTAAAATCAACTGAACTCTCCTATCTTTTTTCCGCCTGGAACTCGATCTCGTACCACGCAATATCCAACAATAGGACATTGCTCATAAAATCAGTGGGACAAAACTGAAGCCTAGTTGTTTCAAAAGCGCATTCAGTTGAACAAGAATATGAACCCAAAGTTGGTTCCCTCTTACTGTTTTCTCGCCGGATTTTAAGCACATGCTTATGGGCATGACAAACACTGACTCTTCCGGAATGTTAGGAGTGTATGCATTGAACTTAGAATTCCGTGGGAGAAATTGGTTAATACAGGACATAGCTTTTCCTTCCAACATATCCAACAATCAGCTATTATATAACACATTAATCAACCACAGTCTATTACTGAAGTTACTCATTAAAAGTACAAGAATTTAACCTTACCGAGAAGTTAATTCAAGACAGCTCTGTCATCTTTATAGTTGGCCAAATCTAGCCCAGATTAACACCGGGACATCCGGCCCAGCCGGACTATCCTTCCCATGGTAACGGGCTATACTGCTATAGGGTCCCAATACAGGGTTCTATAAAAAGCGGCAAAGTCTGACACTCGAACGCAATGAGTGACACCCAATCCGCGCCACAGTAAATACTGTAAAGGTCGTGTGACATGAAAATGAAAAAGACTTGGTTTTCGATGTAAAGAGTTTTAAAAACTAAGAAAAAAGCCGTAATACCCATCAAATTCGGTCAAAAATTTACCATTTTACGGGGCAATTTCTTATTTGCCCTTAATCATTAAAAATCATCAACTCAATATGCAAATCTTTGGATGTAATGAGAGGGACATGCCTTATGTGGCTACTATGTTATCCTTTGTTTTTACAATCTTGAGTTTAAGGACACTTGTAAAGTTAGTCTTAGCTTAGGATTGTATTTTGAAAGTTTTTATTGTGTCCTTGAAAATAAACAGTTTCATTTAACAAACCATAAACTGTCTGATGAGTTACTAAGAGATAATTGATAAAGGGTTAACAAAGAGAAAGTCCTCACCATGCAACACTCTACAAAATTATTGTGCATAAGCAAAACCTTGCTTCAGAGATAATCAAACTTTAAAGAAATATATATTGAGAACCGTAAAGGAGGTTACACTAATTCTAACGGATTTTTCCTTACGAAAATTCATTCGGTAACTGCCAAGAGACGTCATTTTATCTTTTTTGGGGGGTTCGTCATAGTGACTTGAGGGTCTGGACTCAGTGATTCATGAGGATTATGAACAGCCAAATTACTGAAGAGGTATGGCAAGTTCTAGAGCACCTTCCATTCTGTTTTGTGTCAGGAAAAGGTGAAGTGACGTCTTGGCTAAGACTATTGTTGACGAAATCAGAGTAGTCGCATTTTGTTACAACTTTGACTATTCATTTAGGCCAGCATATATTATCATTAAGACCAGCACATTAAAGGATCGAGCCTTACAGAACCTATCCTATTCTAGTTTGTGTGTTATTCTTCTGCCGTCTATACGGTAGATTTTAGAAGTGTTTCGTACTAATGCTTATAGGCGTTGGCAGCCGTCCCCGGTGCTGCAAACCACCCCGCCAATCTTCATTACCATTCACAAACCAATGATGTCACTCCAGTAAGTGAATCTGAGACTGAGAGGACAACAAACTCTTCAAGCAAACATATTTTGCCGGCGGTATTTGAGATAAGGTATGAAGGGGAGTTTTTTTTTCACTTCGGGCACGTAGCGTGGTTCTTGCATTGTGTCATTTGCAAAATTGATATGAATATTCAAGGTGTTAATACTAGCAGATGCTTTGCGCTCAGCGTAAACAGTGGAGAAGGGAAGAATGCTAGTGAGCCACAACTAAGCAGTTAAATCTCATCTAATACTTTTACGACACTCTGAATTCATCCATGACCAATCAGGAACAGCGCCCTCGATATGGCCGAGTGACTTGTGCCTGTGCAGAAACTTAAAATAAACTTTTAACTGCAATGTAAAAATCGAAGCAGTACAACAACATTTGAAAAACAAATACATTTTTTGCGGTAGTACATAAACTAATAAAGGAACCATGCAAATAGGTACAGCCTTTAGATGTTATCAGTACGATAAATGTTTGTTATAGAGTTTTACTTGGTTACGTGAGCTCCGTTCTTCACGCAGTTGGGTAAATTTTTACTTAAAGCTGGTTAGAAATACTAAAAGAGTTGAGCTAGTCAAGTCTCAGAAATATTAATAACAATTGATAAAATTAAAATATCACTTACGCACCGATATTACTTAAAAGGTTTTAAGTCAGCGTTCCGAGAAAGTCGAAGATTTTCAAATAAGAGTTTGGAAGCAAAAATTTTTAGAGAAGATCCAAAAGCCCAAAGTTTTGTCATTTTTTGGAGGAAACATGTAAAGGTACTGATGAGTGGAACTCAGCAATATGGTTCTTACCCCCCCCCCCCCTTTCCCAGGGAAAGTTATTATGTGAACAGTATTCTGCACGTTGTTTGTGAACATTGCCTTAAAACGAAATGTACTTCGGGAACGTTGGGGAGTCCCAGTCATTTACACCAGCTGACCAATGCAAAATTGTATGACTTCTTTAAACTGTTAAAATTGTTACGAGCTTACACCTAAGCGCTTCCGGTTTTAGTGTGATTACACCTAGAAGGAACCGTTGAAGTGTTTTATGACCGCACCTAAATGACACCGCCAACTTGTCTTATCAGTCGAACTGTCGGATTACCCCGCCATGAGTTCAAAGGCAATCGACCTGACCTTATTAGGCTGGGTAGGGGTTCTTAACCGTGGAGTTATTCGTGTATTAATTGAATTTTGCCTGCTTGCTTTCCCAGCTCCTTTTTAAATGAAGACCTTCATCTGGATAAAGAAATATAAAAGTCTTTGGCAGTATACTCCCACCCAACCATTTTCTTTATGCATTGTACGCAACGGCGAATACCGTATTATTTCCGACATAATGTGAAGCACGTTTGAGGAGCGGGAAAGAAAATTGCTCCGTTTTGTGTAATATATATAATTTCAAAGTTATTGCACCAACTCCTGTGGAACCTACGGACGCTAGACTCGAATTTCAGAATATGAGTCGGCTATGGTCTGGATTTTTCCTAAACTTTGAGAAACGTCGCTCATCACTGATTAGGGCATTCGAATATCGAAGAGGTCCCAAAGAAACTGAACTTTTCCCACAACACACACATCACAACTTATGGTCTGGACATTGTGATAATTCATATGTATATGATTTACATTCCAATCACAAAGTATATTTGTTCTTTTACCAATCGCCGTGCATTATTTGAGTCACAGATTGAATACTGGGGGTTCTGCAAAACTAACGGCAATTGCATTTACTCCCAGACCTGTTAAAATTTTAACATAGGGCTAGTGTCAAATGCCCTGCCACTTCTTATGTCAGGTTCAAGATCTCATCTAAGATAAGAGCTTGTCCAGGGCGGACATGGGGAACCACAAAAGTTAAAACAAATTTATTGGAACGAAATATTGAGACCAAATGATGCTAAATGTTCAATCAGATTGCATTTGAGGGCACTTAAAATTTTCGAAACTCTCCAAAAAGAAAAAGAAGCAAATCTTCCCTTTAGTCATCCCCCGATAGGTGATTCAACCATGCCGTTGCGTTGACCAAGTCAAAATACCTGCCTGCGCCTGGGCCAGTATTAAACATATTTGGCCGTTTGATTTTTGTTCCCTTACCTACCAAGTATCCAACTTTTTCACTTTTTTGTCACATGACCCTTACAGTATATTATGGAAGATGCTTTTTTTGAAGAGTTTTAAAGCCTGGGGCCAAACAGTAAGGGGAAACCTGGAAGCAGAGCCCCACCCCCACTGACTGTAGCTCTCTTTTTGAGCGTTTGGTGTCATGGACTTTATACATTTTGAAAATTTACTCCTCTAAAGTGTTCTCCCCCGTTCAGCACATTACCTGCAAACGAGCCCGGCAATGGAATGATTGGTTTGTTTTGATCAAGTTAGGGGGTGTAACCCCCAACGAAACCTTTTGAAAAATCCCAGTGAATGATGAATGTGTTAGAGATGAAAATCAAAGCTTGAAAACCTTTTAACTTTTCGTCTCCTTATCTTTGGTTGAGTCTCAAGTCCAAGGGTTGGTTTCCACCCATTTAATATCGTCGAGGATGGCTTACCTGTTCCGTCTTTGCCAAAGAAACCATGCCCTAATTAGATGGTGCGGTTTCGTGATGTTTTGAAAAAATGTTTTAACCTACTATGTTCTAATTATTTCTAGAAAATCGCGCTTAGTACTTGCCAACTTTGTTACTTGAGCTTTGATGTAATCCCTCTTATACTGCATCCAGCATCACTAACCTTCATTAAATAAACCATTTTATCTGTAAGTCGTTGTTAAGTTTTGTTACATGAATGACTATTTCATTTCATTTCATTTCATTTTATTTCATTTATTTGTTTCATCGTAACGACCAATAATAACAATATTTACATATATACAGTGTTGTAACAAATTACGTTTTGAAAGTTACGAAAGGAAGTACTCTAAAAAACCTTGGTAGGCTTATGGGACAGAGCACTCCCTGTGAGAAGTACAAAGAGGAAAATATGAACATTAACCTAAACGATATACAGTGAACATAAGAATGGTGAATGTTATATGAAGTACTTCGTTAATCAATACTTTTCAATGCAGTGCTTGCAATATTTACTTTTGAAACTAGAAATTGATTTACAGAGTTGGACTTCATTAGGGAGGGTATTCCAGATTGAGGATGCTCTTACGTGTAAACTTTGCTTCAGAAAATTTGAATTAAAACGTGGTAACCGGAGATATCCGGACTGCCTTGTATTATGGTCGTGTGTGTCATAGTTAAATGAGAATATTTGTTGAAAGTACGGTGGAGCAAGATTATGTACGATACGGTAAGCAAAGATTGCTTCTGTGAAGTGGATTAAATCGGTGAACTTCATCAAGTTAAGTAGAGAAAAAAGTTTACTGGTATGTTCAATTGTGTTTGCCGAGCAAATGTGCCGGATTGCCCTCTTTTGTAATGTAATGAGTTTGGTTAGGTGTGTCTTACTTGTCCCAGCCCAGACAGACAGGCAGTATAGAAGGTGTGGCAAGAAGAGGGTAAGATAAAGGAAACGAAGGATATTCCTGGGCAAATAGTGTTTAAGCTTAGACAAAATTCCAGTGCACTGGGCAATTTTTACCCTTATGGCGTCAATATGTGGTTTCCAAGTGAAACGATCGTCAATTAAAACCCCTAGGAATTTAGTACAATCAACTTTTTGTAATGATTCACCATTCATGAAAATTCTAATACCACTTATATCAGGTGTATTACTGTAATTTACTTTACTAAATAGAATAAAATTTGTTTTCTTTACATTTAAAGAGAGCTTGTTAGCTAAAAACCATTCATCAAATTGACTAAGTCCAGTACATACAGTGTCTTTTAACTGATTTATATCATCACCTGTAAAGAATATACTAGTATCAGACACTGTATGTACTGAACTTAGTCAATTTCATGAATGGTTTTTAGCTAACAAGCTCTGCAAAAAGAACAAGAGTACAAGCATTAGAAACGTTTACTATGTCAGTTACATAAATTATGAAAAGTAAAGGACCTAAAATGGATCCTTGAGGAACACCACATATTTAGCTTAATGATTCAGAGTTGGTTCCATTGTAAAACACAAACTGTTTCCTGTTGGAGAGAAAGCTCTTAATCCACTCAATTGCTAATCCCCTTATACCATAGTGGAAAAGTTTTTTCACCAAAATGGCATGGTCAATTGTGTCGAAAGCCTTCGACAAGTTTAAGATAATTCCGATTGATGTTTTGTTTTGATCTAGGGCTATATTCAATTGATTTATTGCGTGGGCGAGAGCTAGCTCAGTAGAGCGGTTTGGCCGAAATTCGTATTGTCCGTTGTACAAAACACTGGATTTTGTGATAAAGTTGTAAAGGCGATTACGGATAAGTCTTTCAAATATTTTGGAGAAACAAGATAGAATGGAAACTGGGCGATAATTATCACAATGCATCGGATCGCCTTTCTTGAAAATAGGTAAGACTTTGGCTACTTTAATATGATTCGGTACGATACCGGTCCAAAGCGACCTGTTGATATGGGGTTTGAATATGAAATGTATGACTTTCCTCACAATACCAGGCTTAATCCCATCAAAACCAGCGGCCTTATTGGGCTTTAAACAAGACATAGAAATTTTGATAACTTCATCCTCGTCTGTTGGAGTAAGGTACATAGTTGAAGGATTGCTACCTTTTAGATATATACTAGCATTCGCATTACTCTGTATTGTAGAGACAAGCTTAGGGCCTACATAAACAAAGAATTCATTACATGCATCTGCTATTGTCTTCTTATCGGTTATTTCATCATTGTAATGAATAAATGAGGTCGGATATGAGAACTTACCTTTCTTATTTTTGTGTAATACATTGTTAATGGCCTCCCAGGTGCGCTTCAGGTCATTTTTACAGCTATTAAATTTTGAAGAAAAATAATTTTCCTTGGCAATACGAATGACATGATTTAACTTATTGCGATATGTTCGAAAATGCGCACCATCATCGGCCGTATTTTTTATACAGTTTGTTCTTATGTTTAATGGACTGCAAGATACCAGCACTTATCCAAGGACGTCGCTTCTTACGACTCTTTCAATGGTAAACATAAGACATCGGAAAACAGTAAAGAACAGTAAAGAACAGTAAAGAAAATAGTAAAGAAGGTGTTGTAAGCGTCATTTACGTCATTAGTTTCATAAATTACATTCCATTCAATATAACGCATACTATTCACAAAGTGATTAACATTACTTGGTCGCTTATATCTGTGATAAAGACTCCAGATGTGTAATTACTGTTACACGTAGTATTTGTGAGAAAATCGTCAATCAGAGAGACACTTTGGTCAGTTACACGAGTAGGCCTAGTAATAGTAGGAAGGAAGTTGTTAGAGTAAAGCAGATGCAAGAAATCGGTTGAACTGCTTTTGAGCAGATCAATGTTGAAGTCACCCATAATTTAACTCTGTAAATTTTCGTTTGAAATCTTGTTTAATATTTCACTCAGATAATCATTAAAACACTGAACTTGACCATCAGGAGGTCTGTTAATTAGGCCTACTCCAACAAGGACAGGTGAATTGAGATTCTTCCCATTTAAAGCCTTTATTTCAACAAATACGATCTCTATTGTATCACGGAAAACAGATATATCATCCCGCTTGATAAAACTTAGCTTATTCGAAGCAAATAGGCCCACACCACCCCCCTTTCTAAAGGTTCTATGATTTTCTATAAAAGTATAATCCTCTATTTGAATAAGGGGGGAGCTAGCGCTGTTATCTCCCAGCCTTGTTTCGCTGAACCCAATCACAGAAAAATCATGATCGAGGGTAAACAGGAAGTCCAAGAATGACTCAAAATTTTTATTTAGGCTACGGCTATTTGGCATGAAAAAGAGAAAAGGTGGGTCCATCAACGGAAATCTGATTAAATTTGTCACTGTCATAATAACTACAGTCTACACTATATGAATCTGCCCCTTGATATGTGTGAGAAGATCTGCCTCAGTGTCGCAGAGATTTGTTACGTCAGTACTAGACATAGTAATGTGGCATTGAAGTAGAAAACCATCTTGCAAAAGTAAAATTTTCAGCACTGTTGCGAGGTAGAAACAACCAAGGAGTAGCAAGTGTTGGAGAATTGGAATTTTTAAGAGTTACGTACGGTAAGTATGTGCATGCTAGCATAAAGATCATGTGATTCACTGTAATATCAAGCTTAAAGACAAAACAATACATAAACAAACTTAACAAACAAGAACGGATCATACTTTACAAAAAATTGAAACCTTTGGTTGTCACAAGAAATTGAATCACAAGCGCCGCAGATCGTTGTGACCCCAGATTCTCTTTGTGGATTCTGTACCCTCCTATTATAAGTCTTAAACTCCCCCAAAACAACCTGGTTTGGGAATCTACGAGCCCTTATACTAACCGATACCTCCTATTTACACCTATAATCCTACCTACCAGCAACTAGATCCTGGTAAATTAATATCATACAGTAGGAGAGAACGAAGACGCTCTCACTCGCAGGGCGGTCTCTTGAGCAGTTGAGTCGTCTGCCTTCTTACCTTTAGACGCTATAGTTGCAACTTTGGCCTTGGCGATGATGGTAAGGAAAGGCAACGTAGGTTACTACTTTTTGGCTGGAAAATTACTTTCATAAAATAAAACATGGAAATATTAATATTAGTTTACCACTTAAATTAATTATCAAGTTATCATTTTCTACCCGAATATCATTTCTGCCAAGCTTCACGTGACACTCGAGGGAGTGATACAGAAATTCTTGATTTTCCGTCTTTTTTAAACCATTTTCTTGTCTACAGCTTTTATTAAACTTTGTTGGTGGAAACGACAATTTTTGCCGCTCACAGAACTGGACCTACTTCATATCGGCATTTCTTGCCTAAATGGATGTATTATAACTTCCCAGTACACACTGTGAATGTATTCTCTCTGCAAGGGCATGATTAGAACCTGCATAAATTTGTACAGCCACAGCAGCCCCTACTGATGGAAAAATGTGAAATTAAATGTAAAAGTAGAAATATAAAAATATAAATTAAATGTAAAATAATAAGTAAAGTAAAAACTAGACTAAACTGAGCACAAAACTAAAAACGTAATTATAACCTTGTTGTACTACAGTAAACACATTGTATAATTAATCTTGCCTAGACTTCAAGAAATTCTTCGCCGACATTCAAATTCGGTCTTCGTAAACGTAACATGATCTTTTGGTTTTCTATCAATTGATATGGTCAATGCTTAAATTAAGCAGAGTTAATAGTGTTCATTCTCCAAAATGGCTAATTTAAATTTAACGTGCGAAATATCGATAATGGCATATTTATGCAGATTAATAAGCTCCCAGTTTCAAAATGCGATTTGCTAAGCATACCCTGAATGTTTTCAGATGTGTAACGTCAACTTGAAAATTGAATCAATCGATGCAGTATTTACGTTCAATCTTTGTTCCTTTTTCGATAGCAAAAAATGGGCACTAGCTGGAATTAAATGCGAACTGAGACAACCCCCAATTTTGTTACAATGATTACAGTTTGGTTTTGCCATTCAGGGAGTTGTTTTTGCAAACCACCTGACCATAGTACCAGCTAAAAGTCACCTGATTAAAACAAAAAAGTGCCTATTATTTGCGAAATTACGTACGTATTTAATCAGGTCCGGCCCTGATTTAACCAACCTTTACAAGCAGTGACGTCCCCCCCCCACAGCAAAGTTGTTCCCCCCAGGTACCCCCATCCCATTGCAATCTGCCCCGCTCAACATGTTGAGAGCATGCGCACTTACATTATATCAGCTGAAATGATGAAAGGTGAGTGGCCAATTTCTTCGAACTACGGGCAGCCTTTCACTTGCCCCCCTCCTCTTGTCCATTTTCCAAGAGGAGTCTTGAAGAAAAATTGGAAATCAGGATTAGGACCACATAGGACGCACATACTGTTTGTATCGTCTTCACGTAGGTTTTCACCCAGCTGGTACTGTACACTAAGAACCAATGATGATAGGTTAAACGCTTTCGCTATATGATATCAATTGAAAAGAAGTTCATAAGAGAAAATTCAAATTTTAATCAAAGTGTAATTGAAATGTTTGCTCATCTCAAAGAAAGACGAATGTATTGTCATAGCCACGGGAACCTCCAGCCAGTTGTAAGACTAAATTCAGTGAAATAGTGATAAAGCTTGCAGTCACTTTAAATGCAATGTGAAGGCAGAGAAATGCTTCGTTCTATAATCCCAATTTTGTAAATATCGCGGAGCTTCCAGGGGCTTCGCCCCCTGGGCCCACACCGGGGCGTTGCCTCTGGACCAAACCAGGGGCCCTAAGGCGGACCCCTGGACCCTACGCCGTAGGTAGGAGCGCTTCGCGCTCCCACGCGCGCCTTGGGCGCCGTTGGTTTATGCCCATTAATACAAACTTGTCCCCGGCCTCCATGTATTTAGGCCACGAGCCGCCACTGGCTGTCAGTCAGACTCAACAAAATGTAGTTCTGATAGTCTTACCATAGTTATACCTGAGTTATATGTTGTTCCCCCTATAAAAAGTCTGTACCCCCCCCCCGGACCCCCCGAGGGGAAAAATCCTGGCTACGCCACTGCTTACAAGCTATGTGTCAGTTGCAGTGATGAGCGTCCGCAACCGGGTGAATTCCTACTGAATGATTGTTTGCAGCCTAAAACTAACAAACGGCATATTTCCCTCAAGTTGATACAACAAAACAAGTTGGAAGAACGGAGCTATTTTCTCTAGCGCGTATACAAGAGATGACAAGCTGTCTTTCCTTTTGCTTCTCAAAGAAGGTTATCTTCGTATAGCCATAAAAGGAGTTAAGCACCATTACAGGGTTCAGGGTAAAATTAAGTTGACACGATTTCAATTTATAGTGTTCAAGAAGCAAGCATACCTCGACGTAATAAATTTTCATTTACCCACAGTTTCGTAACCTACAAGACAGGGACAAGGAAGCGGAGGGTGTTCAGGTGCGGTGAGAAATAGTTTGCCATTTATCACGCTAGAGATGTTCGGGCTAAACCCATGAACAAAGGGGAGTTCGATCAGGCACAGACAATTTCAGCAATTCAGCGGATCTTTAATTTTACCAAGTTAGTGAGTTTTATGGCCCAGTTTCCAACCTAGCTGGCCACGGCCTTCTTCCCAGTTTCCGGTGTAGCCAAGAGTCACAATAGAGAAGCATTCGCATATTTTCAATTCGTTGTATAGTTTGTCCGAAAAGAATCAAGACCATTTCATATCGGCCTAACAGTAATAGAACATTTTATGTGGTGATTTTCTGATAACTTAGCATGTTCCTGATTTTTTTCGTATTCCAAACAAAAGCTAAAACTAAGGACTACAAGTTTAGCATGGGCGTCCGCAAGGGCGGGGGGGGGGGGCACTTGCTCCACCCCCCGGAAAATCAAACTTGTGAAAATATTAACTAAAAATTAAAATTAAAAAAATTAAAAACAAATCATCAAAATATCTTCACTCACAACGTAAGTGCCTATACTCGTGAAATATGCAGAAATTTGACAAGGAATAGCAAAAGAGAAGATGGTGCAGTATGCTGAATAGTGAAATCGTCATTTGGGGATCATCATTCGTGATATCTATTGGAAATTTGTAATTGTAAAAACTATGCCAAAATTGTACTAGTTGTCAGTTATGTAGTGTGCATATGGCATCCGACTATTGATGAATGCGTTGGTGTGGGTTTGGTACCGTGCTGATCTCAAGTGGCGACGCGCGGATGTAACTGGGATATACAAGGTGAATATGGGGAAGGGGGGGGGGGGAGATTCATAATTGGGTAACGGACATAGGCCTATATAGGCTGCTTGACAGTTGTAAGTTTTATCGTGCATAGACGTGCGAGGCAGTGACCGAGAGGCAGATTTCCCTTCAACAATTTTTTACATTGAAAATCCTAAAAATCTAAAACTTACAGACATGAAATTCCTGTTTCAGGGCTGGGTACATGCAGCTTAGGACACTAGCCAAGTGTCCTTTCCGGCCATTTGGAGGGTTTGTAAGGCCCAAGCTCTTCTTGTACGCTCCGCGCCAACTGATGGTGGCGCTCCGCTTAGAAAGTGTACACAATTCAATCATCCATGAATGGCCTTCCCCTCCTTGCAAAAAATTCTGCGGACGCCCATGACGTTTAGATTCTCTTTACAGGCATGAATACGCAAATTTTAACTATCTGAAGAGTCTGATTTTTCGAAATTTTCTCTACGCTCCCGGCCAACCGATGGTTGCGCTTAGCTCAGTCTTTTTGGCAAAATTACATTTTTGGGGGAAAAGTAGCTCTTAACTCCCCGATCACTTTGCAGTTTGCTAACACATTTCGAAGTGAGCATCAGTTTATTGCAAACGACAAAAGAAGATAGCGACCCGTTAGATTCTTGGTATAAGTCTGGAAAATGTTATTTCCGGCCATCTGAAGGGGTCTGATTTTTCAAAGTTTTCTGTGCGCTCCGCACCAACCAATGGTGGCGCTCCGCTTACATAATCTTTGTGGCCAGAAAACGTTTTGTGGCCCAAAAAACGCAAATTAAAACGCTCCCTTTCGCCTAAACCAATCGATGCTCTTTTATTTTGACCCCTAAGAGCATGCAAGTTTAATGACAAGTTTTACTTCGTAAATGGCATAAGAGTACATGTAAAGACACAAAAGTTTCAGTTTTATCCTCATGAACCACCACCATTCAACTGTAAACTCTGTTCTTGTCAAAGTCGAAAATCTCGCACCATTTTGCATCTAGGTTCCTTAAAAACGCCAAAAAATTATTACCCCTTTGATCCCTCCCCCAGGATGGCGATCACTCAAAATACTGCACGATCCGCCCCCCCCCCCCCCCCCCCTTCAGAAAAATCCTGGGTATGCCCCGTACTGCGTTGATACTTACAAATAAACCAGATATTGTTGACCAAAATATATATTCTAAGAGTTGTTATGTCTTATCGTTCTATGTTATACTTTAAGATTAAAATACAGGTAATATTACATTATTACCCGGTAATGCTTCTATACTTGAAAATTTGCATATTTTATAAGAAATACATACTCATTGATCGGGAAAAGTTTTGGGGAAATTTCATGCCTTTGCCCCCTCGGGAAAATTTTCCTAGCTACACCACTGATTTCGTCCATAATCCTTTTCTCGAATAGCACGGTGCTACTCATTGTAGGCTTATGCTAGCAATAGTATGTGAAACAATGCATAATTTCTCGTTAATAAATACGCCAATAATCAAATAGCAAAAACTTCGAAAAAACGAATAATATGTACTTTCCCTTACTTGTTATATAAAAAATAAGGTCTGGTGTGTCGTCAAATCAACATTGAAGGTGATTGGTGTCATTATTACGTGACTACTACCTATTTCAACGATTGCTCTTCACTGTGCTGCCGTGATTCGCGAAATGGTAAATTTAAAGCCGCGGTGAAATGAAAAAGAAAAAAGGGTCAGACGTTGAATGATGTCAGACATTCAGTGAGTGACAGAGAATGTGAATTTCATGGCATTTTACATCAAGCCACCTGAGGGAGGCGTTTCACTTTCCAGTCTTGAAAAATTTGGGAGAAAGCGATTAGCATTTCTCTATGAGGTTATGAAATGCGATGGAAGTGAAGGTTTTCAGAAGCTGGTTAGTGAATCTGACACTGCCGTAGATTCCGAATGCCTCATCGAAGGTTCAAAGAGAGACAGAACGTCTCATTTCTTACTCAGGTATATATATGGAAGTATTTTATCGCATTTATTTGTGTCAAAATTGAATGGGATGGCGTTTAACATAGAAAGTTCTCGCGTAACACGTTTGCGGTAGAATCAACGCAGGCCAAGCATACCTAGTCACTGAACGTGACCGTATAATCCGCTCCTTGTAGTCACTCCTTACTACGGTCACTGGCCTACATGTACAAAGGTAACAACGTTTTAAGCAAAACAACAAACCGAGCTCTAATTACGATGGAATGATTCATAGAACAGATTTGAGTTAAAATAATGATTTTGAGCATTCTTAAATACCACTTAGGCCTATAGGCTACCTTCTGGAATGTTTAATACCAGTAAATTCATAGCAAAAGGCAGGAAAAATGTGGTGTCATCCTTCGCAGTAACATCGACATCTTGATCGTCTGCTACAGTGCTACTGTGTTGCATGATGGGAAGGACTTCCGCTAGACAAGCTGTCGAAGACCAATTAGTAAGCGCGGCTAGTCAATACTTGAATTTCATATAGTAAGCTCTCTGTACGTTAGGAAATTGTACAGTCAATGCGTAGGTTTCTCCGTTTTAAATGTGATCACATGACAAACACTGACTTCTTCGACTGAAAAAATAATCTGCACAGGCTTAACATTACTCGCAGAATTATCCAGCCAAAATTTCCCTCTTAAAGGTCTTATTTCGTGAACAGACTAGTGTGGAAGGTGAATGTGATGACAAAGATCATCTGTGGAAAGTTTGGTGAGAAAAGCTATCTTTTTGGGGACGTGAGTAGGCAAGTGAGCTGTGTTTTTGTGTATACCAGGCAAGAGCCCAGAAATGAAGTGTATAGCATAGGAACGTAATGCTGGGTCCTGTTCGAGGGCTAAGCATACCGGACTTTGCATAGGCTACTGTAGGCTACAGTACAGTAGGTTCCTGTACAGTCGATCCTGTATGTGCGGTTCATTGCCCTTGCGTGCCACAGTTGTACTGAGCGTTTTAATTAGGGACGTTGCTTAATACATCCTAGTAATTTGCATGGTGGCCTGTGGCAAATGAGTAACTAATCATCGCCTCAGTAGACCCTGGTTAGGCTACTGTACACAAAGTCTTGCCCATGACTGAGGAAGGTTACAGTTAGTTTCAGCCCTCACTACTTTCTGCCCTTCAAAAATGGTGTTCCTACCCCCCTTTTTTTATTTTAAGCAGAAAACACCTTTTTGGGAGGCAGAAAGTAATGGAATGGAATGTGATATCAGTGGTACTTTCGTCAAATGAAAATTCCATCAACTTTTCCTTAAAGTTACAAACTTCATGGATGTCTTTTACTATATGATGCGACACCCAGTAGTGCCATGTTGACGTACATCGTTCCAAGCAACATACGTACTCACCAGACTTTGGTATACAAATACGTACTTAGGTACAGGTATACGGTATTCAGTGCTGTGAAGAATAGTTCACACATTCAGCATAAGCCTAGCCTACCTATAGACAAGCGGACTACTCATACGTACAAAAAAAAAAGTCTTTGACTAAACTTGGCTTTTAAAAAAAAGGTCAGGCAATTCATTTTTTAGAGGGTGCTGAAAAAGTTTTAGGCCTATCCACAAATTTCATTGTTGTCTTGTACTTGGATTTGAAATTTGAGGTTAACAGTTATTTTTAACACATGTTAGTTCAAACATTACTTTACACCCCAAATATTTAGGGACAGAAAGTAACAAGCGGAAACTACCAAGGGCGGAAACTAACGGACCCCACTGAGGAAGCATACTGCCATATACTGTAGGTCTAGCCAGTCAACTGTTCTGTAGATCTAAGTTACAGAACATAGGCCTAGCTGAACATCATGTATCAAACCTTATGGAATGAAAGAGCTCTTAGCCTAGGGGAAAAACATTACACAGGGTATAGACCAATCCTGTCAGTGTTTAAGTGGCTGCAGGAATATTCAGGCAGGGGTCCATTAGCCCTCGAACAGGGCTGTGTGGTAGTTCCTCTCACAACACAGCACTTGCCTAGATACACTACACGACCGTAGTCACTTGAGTCTACACAGTATTCTGAGTAATATACTCTACATGTATAGCTATGCAGGTGGGGCATCCTGTTTGGTGACGTTCCGCAGGCATCCTGGCTAGTGACTACAGTTGTGAAGTGTATCCGCACATGGGCTGTGTTGTAAGAGGAATGAGCCTAGGCTATATATCCAATACACAGCCCTGTTTTGAGGGCTAGGGTCCATCATACTCACTGAGATTGAAGCAATCAAGGTACAGTACAATTCAGTGTACAACCATTTGTGATACAGTTAAGCAAGGAAATTGGAGGTAATAGTCTTACCCCAGTTCTGGCTGACTGAAATCAGACCATCTCTTGCTGTCCAGATCCATCTAGCCTGTAAATCGTACATACAGTAGCACATGTGTGTCTGATGTGTTACAGTATAAAATAATGTCACTGTTTGAAACACAATTTTGCAAATTCCACCACAGGGGTTAGGGAAGTCCTATTAGCTTACAGTACTGTAGAAGAACTGTAAAATAAATAGGGTTAGAGAACTTACTGTAGAGTTATGTCCTCAGTTAAGGAATTGTAGATTTAGGCAATCTCTGAAGGTTTGATGTCAAGGTAATTAAGCCTAGGCCTATATGCAAGTGACTTCTAGGCTGCAGTAGAGGGATTTGCAGGGGAAATGATTTTTCTCCCTAGACCTGTGTTGTTCTCTATTAGTAAATGTTGTATCAACATTGTACAGTACAATAGTTCATGTTACAGTATATGTTATAGTACTGTATGTAGGCTACAGTAGATTACTCTCCTCTTCAATCATGTGGTGTACAGCCATGAAGCATGGCAATTCCATACTAAGGCAAGTCATACAGTACCCTGCACCTTATCCTTTGCCAATTGATCATCTCATTGCCTGTCAGCTCTGACTTAGTGAATTACCATTGCCATTAAACTTGGGTACTGTATGGCAGATATCATGTGAAGTAAGAAAGCTAGCAAGTTGAACAGAAAACTGTGTATATACTATAGAAGTATGCACCTCATGGTATTGTGAGTGTTGGATAGTGAGAAGGTACAGGTTGGACATCACTTTTGACTGACATAATTGGGACTCATTCTTTCAAGGTCACTTGGCAGTTACATAGGGACATACAGAATAGTACTGTAAGAACTACATACTTTGAACACTACAGTAAGCACAGGAAGCAGTGATGATTTTAGGAATATACAGTTGGACTTGAGTAGTGGTTTTTCACAAGGTAAATTGCATCTAGTATCTCAACAGACTTCATTCTGCCAAGACCTCTATGGAATGTTATTGCATCTCCCATGCTTGTATCAACAAGGACAAAATAAAATCCTTCAGTGTACTGCCATTGTGTCTGTGACACAAGTTGTAAAAGTTCTTGGAACCAACCATTTTATTAGCTTGTACCGTAGCCACAGTACAGTAACCGTACCCTACTTGATGAAAGTCATCCATGTACTGTAATGCTGGTGGTGTTTTAAGCAGCTGCCCAGGGCTACCTGTATGTACTGTACTGTATGTGGTCCGCCTACAGTACCAATTATTTTATGACTGCCATCTTCAAGGTAGTTGTTCGTCACCACAGACTGTTTCAGTCCTCCCAACATACTTACTTCTAGCTGTTCCTATAGCTGTCTTAAACTTCAGGACATACAGTTTCCTGGTGCCCTAATATGTAATCAAAACACTCTCAGTACTTTCTGAGTAATGGAAGAGTTGGACTTCAGTCAAAGAGTTTTACCAATAGAGAATTTCTGTACAATACTATGAGTGTAAAATTGTAGTTTATGGTTAGGAAAGATTGCCTATAAGGCTCTAAAAACCCTAGAAAATGTCACCTACATTATGTTTGCTCTGTGGAAGAGATTTGCTCTCTAAAAGGATCCTTTACCCTCTTTCCCCTCACTTTTCCAAACTCTAATGCCACCCTTGCATTGATAAGAAAAATATGAAATTAACAAATCAATATATGAGAATGGAAGTAGCTTTTGCTGTTTAAATCTGTTGCAGGTTGGTGTGTTGTGAGGACAAGGAGATGTTTAACTTTCTCCTGCAAGCAGAGACTGAACTCTTTGGATATCGTTTCAGCAACATGAATACTCAAGAGCTGTTCCAGTTCTTAAAATCTACTCATAAGTTTGTAACAAGGTGCCTTAAGTTCAAGACATGTGCAAGTGATGACACTGTGTGCAACCTTCAAATGGCATTAGACATGATATACTCTGCTGCTGGTTCCTGGCATGCTGTTGTTCAGAAGTATATGAATGACTGTAACACAGAAACATTTCAAATTCCATTCCAGTTAGCTCTGAGCTTGGTAGCAGGACGGCAGGTGGATTTGAAGGATGGTCTTGCCTCTGTACCTTTCTCCAAACTGCATGTAGTATTGTCGTCCTTATTCCACACTTTGTTAAAAGAAGGACTTCATAAGGCTGCTGTGGTATGGAACAAAGCAGGAGATAGAGAAATCGAACTGGTGCAAGGTTTGAAATTATTCTGTCAAAAGTTACTAGGTTATCCACATCCAAGGAGGTCTGCACTGGATCACTATTTGTTGAGTGATGAAGTAGATGAGGAGGCAGCTTACTTTCCACCTTGTATGATACATCTTCACAGGGTCCTGCGCCAACGTCATCGCCTTAGACACCATTCAAGGGTGAGATGGTGCTACAAAAATCATTTTTATTTTTGTTTTTGTTTGTTTGATTCTTCGTTTTTAATTCCCTCCATGTCAAAGGCAGGCAAGAAATCCATGCGACGGTGTGTGTGAGTGTGTGTTTATGTGAGTGAGTTTGTGACTTTGCTTGTAAACAGGATATCTCAAGAGAGGAATGTCCAACACATTTCATATGGATTTGCCATGTTGAGAGGAAGAAGTCTATCTATTTTAGTTGAGGTTGAAGGTCATTTGCGGTCAGTAGAACTGGGTAAAAAACTGAAAACTGTGTAAACACAATGCTGTACCTCAAGTTAGAAATGACCACATTTGGTATGAAGATTTGTCATGCTGAGAGAAAAAACCTAACATTTTTGGTGAAAGTCAGAGGTCATCTGAGGGTACTAGGGGTTAAACTGTGCAAAAACCTCAAAAATGGCTTCTGAACGTTGTATCCCAAGATACTGTAGGAATGACTGACACTTTTCATATATTCAGTACAGTATGTAGATTTGCTATCTGGGAAGAAAAACACTATTGATTTTGGAAGAGGTCAAACGTCATTTGAGATTACAAAGGGTCAAAACCAGAAGAAGCCTGTAAACAGGATATCTCAAGTTAGAAACGAGTGACACTCCATGCTCAGAGGAAGAAAATTTCTTCAGTTTTGGGTGGAGGTTAGAGGTCATTGGAGGTCACTGGAGGAAAACCTGCAAAAACCTCAAACATAACATGTAAACAGGATATCCCAAGATAGAAATGACAGACACATTTCATATTTGGTATAGATCAGTCATGTTGAGGAGAAGAACCCTTTAGTTTTTTGGTTGAAGTCAAAGGTCATTTGAGGTCACTTAAGGTCAAAACCAAAAAGCCTAGTAAACATGATATCTCAAGGTACTGTAGGAAGAACTGACACTGTTTGTATTTAGTTTACAGATTTTTCATGTTGAGAAGACCCTTTTGTTTTGGGATGGGTGTAAAAGGTCATTTTAGGTCACCAGGGGTGAAAACTGGAAAACTTTTAAAGACATGATATCGCAATACTGATAAGACCGACAATTTTCATATTTGGTATCTAGATTTTTCATGTTGGGAAGAAGAACCCATCTGTACATGATGGAGGTCACAGGTCATTTGAGGTCACTAGAGGTCAAAACTTAACACCTTGTTAACACCCTACCTCAAGGTAGGAAGAACCAACAGTTTTTGTATTTGGTATGGAGACTGTCTTGATGAGAAGAAAAACCCTTTGGTTTTTGGATGTGCCAACGGTCATTTGAGGTCATCAGGGGTCAAAACTGGAAAACTTTGATGATCATGATATCTCAGTACTGAAAGGACTAACAATTTTCATATTTGGTATCTACATTTGTCATGTTGCAAGGAAGAACCCTTTAATTTTTGGGTGGATGAAGAAGGTCATTTGAGGTCACCAGGGGTCTAAACTGGAAAACTTTGATGATCATGAAATCTTGAACTAAAAGGACCGACAATTTTCACATTACTGTACTGTAGGAAGAACTGACACTCTTTGTATTTAGTTCATAGATTTTTCATGTTCAGAAGACCATTTTGTTTTGGGGTGGGTGTTAAAAGTCATTTCAGGTCACCAGGGGTGAAAACTGGAAAATTTTTAAAGACATGATATCTCAATCCTGAAAAGACCGACAATTTTCATATTTGGTATCTAGATTTTTCATGTTGGGAAGAAGAACCCTTCTGTACATGATGGAGGTCACAGGTCATTTGAGGTCACAAGAGGTCAAAACCAAAAAACATTGTAAACACCATATCTCAAGGTAGGAAGAACTGACACTTTTCCTTTTTTTGGTGTATAGATTGTCTTGATGAAAAGAAGAACCCTTTGGTTTTTGGGTGAATGTAGAAGGTCATTTTAGGTCACCAGGGGTCAAAAGTAAAAAACTTTGAAAAACACGATATCTCAATACTGAAAGGATCGACAATTTTCATAGTTGGGTATCTAGATTTGTCATTTTGAGAAGAAGAATACTACTGTACATGGTGGAGGTCAAAGATCATTTGAGGTCACTAAAGGTCAAAACCCAAAAAACTTGTAAACACGGTATCTCATGACTGAAAGGACCGACAATTTTCATATTTGGTACATCAAGATTTATCATGTTGCGAAGAAGAACTGTACTGTTTATGGTGACGGTCAAAGGTCAGTTGAGGTCGGAGGGGGGGGGGGTCAAAACATGACAAACGTTAACACGATATCTCAAGCTAGGAATGACCGACGCTTTTCATATTTCTTTGGAACGATTTTAGTGTGAACTTTTGCTACGAAAATACACTGTTGGTAAAGTGTTTACTTGCTCACTTTGCATGCATACGGTATACATTGTAAGACAATTAAGCTTTACATGAATTTCTGCTATGTGAAATCAAGAAAGACACAAGTGTGGGGCTCACTGGTTTTAAAAGTACCAAGCAGACTTTGTTTTACTGCAATTACATTTTGCCTCCTTGGTTTATGTTGAACCAACTCCCTGGTTGAACAGGCTACTCCTTTTTTCTGTTGTGGCGCACTGGCTTGTTTACCCTACTCCAGTGCTTAGGCTCAGCACCAAGCTGCTAGCACAATGTCATTCGGTTCCATGTTTTAAGTCTTCGGTATTCCCGACCAGGACTCGAAATCCAGACCTTCAAACTGCAAACCAGTCATGATGTTCTACGTGTAACTATATACTCTACCACGCAATTTGATGTCAAGCGGAGTTAAATTTAGAAAAAAAGAGAGCTATATAGTTGGTTAAGGTAGCTCCCTGTATTTATTATGGGAATCAGAATTGTGCCCATTGGATGAAAGAATCTTGCCCACACTATTCTAGTCGGGAGGGACATTCACTTGGAAGTAGCCTGACCAAGTCTGAGCAACAACAGCGCACCCCTGTTAACTTTCATGTCAAAGCTTATCAGCTGGGATGACAGAAGGCAAAGTTCCCCCGGTTTGACTGAAAAGGTCAGCTTTAATTGACAAATGGAGACAGAGAGGACTGTTCGGTTCTGCTCATTTTTTAAAACACTTGAAAGATTTAAGTTAAATAGCTCAGTGTCAAACCCATGTGTCTAACTTCTAGGCATTGACCCGTGTGTATAATGATCGGAGAAATTTTGGATGACAGCGCTTATACCCCAACACAATTGATGGCCCTATAGACTATATTTCGGTGGATTTCCAGACACCATCCGCTGGAGCCTTCAGGTCAACTGCCGGATGCCAAGTAATTTTGCCACGTGCGTCGGCCAGGCTATGCCAATATCTGGCCGATTTCAAGTACTTGGCAAATCGCCGCGCGGGTCTTCTGCTCGGCGCTGGGTTGACACTCGTTACACTCTAAAATCAAAACAGTGAACTTATTCACTCTTTGATCGAGTGAAAAGTATTAATTCACTCCATAAGATTGATAATTCACTCCAAAAGGATTGAAGTTCCCTCCAAAAAGAGTGAAGTTCACTCCAAAAAGAGTGAAATTCTCTTAAAACGAGTGAAGTTTCACTCTTGATGGAGTGCCCACAGTGATCGCTCTTAAAAAAAGAGCGATCATTGCAGGCACTCGTGGAAGAGTGAATTTTCCTTCTTCCTCTAGTGAATTTCACTCTTTTTGGAGCGAACTTCACTCTTTTTGGAGGGAACTTCACTCCTCTTGGAGTGAATTATCACTCTAATGGAGTGAATTTACACTTTTCACTCGTTCAAGGAGTGACTAAGTTCACTCTTTTGATTTTAGAGTGTAGATACATGGACTGTCTGAGCTTATATCGAAAATGGCTCGGTACCGTACCTGCAAAAGGTGCCAGGTTGGCGGCCGCACATCGGAGGGGCGTAAGCCGATCCATACACGATGATATTTCGATAATTGGCGTCGGAACTTTTGATTTAATTTTGAATTAAAATGAATCTGGCGAGGGTGAAATACACTAAAAGTACAGTACCCGACATAGGACAGTTGATTGCCAATGCTTAGATAGCGCCTACAAATGCGCTGGAAATTAGTGGTGAATAGAATATTTTTATAACACGGATACCATACTCCAGAGAATCAGTCTTCATACACTTTTCTAATCAAAATATTCTTAGCTATTTTCCTCAGACGTACATATATATCTGGCCTAGACCTAGAAAAAGTCGGGCTACCGCTTGGGTCGTAAAAATCTGGCATATTTTGAATACAAGTGGAAACTTCTATGCATGCGCCAATTTTTTCATAATTTTTCCCGAACAATTAAACATCCGGCATCACAGTCACAGTGAAATTTTCCAATTTGGGGAATTCACTGTTTGCCCCACCTTGCAATTTCTGCGTAAGTCACTGATGAAAGTTGCCCCATGGCACCCCTTCTCCTCTTCACACCCTTGCTATGAGCTTACAGAATTATGTGTATTTTTCAGAATTAAAAAATGGGTTCATCAATTTTTGTATTTTTTTTTTTTTTTAATTTTGGAAATGTAAAATTAAAGAACCGGTTCTTGCAAACATGTTTTTTAACCACGAGTTTTCCTCTTGGAATTTCTTTGAAATATTTGAACTATTGTAAATGGCATTTTTGACCACTTCTTTATATTTCGTCATCATATGAACGACCTTCCTTCCCCACGGATCCCTAGACAAGGGTGGGGATTTTTTTGTCCCCAGGGAGTTAGATTTTTCTATCGACGTGATACATTTTAACACATTTGACCAATGAAAAACTTTTCTACTTTTACCCCGCCTCGTCAGGCTTAGAGTCTTCTCCACAATTGTCTTTGTATTGTGGTAACGTCTTTGATCCTTTTTTTTTCCTTTTGTGATAGGTTCAGTACACTCTGTATCTGAAGGGGATAGGTCTTCCTCCAGATGAAGCTTTGGATTTTTGGAAACGAGAGTACATCCAACCAGAGATTGACAGGTTTGGGAATAGTGTCACGTGCCGTCATTCGTGGCAGAAGGAACACAAAAGATACACATATAATATTCGTCACCTGTATGGATTAGAAGGAGCTCGAACCAATTATTCGGCCCATAGCTGCAGATTTCTTCAGGTATTGTGAAAATAATTTTATTAATACAAATAACAATTCAGTATGAAATGTCCAGGATTTAGAACCTGTCCCTAGGTAACACACTACGTTTTGCTTCCTGTCCTGTTTTGGCGACTGCGCAGTCAACTTAGAACATCCGACTTGCAGTCAGGAGGTTCGTACTTTAACTCCTGGCCGGGTTATATCAAAGACTTTTGAAATGAAGCCTGTTGTCATTGTGTTTGGTGCTCAGCATAAGCAATGGAGTAGGGAAAAGTGGGACACTACTAGAAAAATACTGACCGACTCGACCGGTTGGTTCGAAACTGTGCCATGAAACTCCATCCAACTATCTAGCTAGCTGAACATGTGTTAGCACCTAGTTACTGCAATCACCCCAAAACAGTTTTCGATCGTTGTGTTTCTTGTAGTACAGTAAGATAAAGCAGAACTAGAACCTACTGGCGAAATCACATGACAGTCTGACTACTTATCTATATCGAAGTGGCAACGGATAACTGAAATTTCACTTTAAAACATCCCCTCAGCCAGTGTAATTTTGCATTTATGACAAATAAATTAGCACGGTAATGTTTTTGCCTTAACCATAATTTACAGAACTTTCTCTGTTGGTTATAGTACAACCCACTCCTTGATTATATCGGGAAATTGCAATTTTGTTGAAGATGCACCATACTGAGTGATTACACCACTTCAGAATTATGAAAATCTCATGCTTAGATTTGGCACTGACACTTGAAAATTTATACAATCTAAAAATATTTGGGTAATTTAAACTTTAACCCATGGTTTTGTCTGGAATCCACCTCCTAAACTGTCATACCAAAGACTCTAAAATAACAAGAAAACATGGCAGCATTCAACACTTATACAGGTTCGTTTATGTAAGAAGTCAATAAGTGCAGTATTTTAATTAGTTAAGTTTGAAGGACTAAATGGTTGGTAGATATCTGATATCCGTTAGCAATTTATTCCAGGTCATGTTTGTTCGGTACACTTAGCTATTGTTATCAGGGAGATGTTAATAACACCTCCCTGTTGTTACCATCTTGGTATGGTTGTAACAGTAAAATCGGTAGCCTTTCAAAACTGCGTTCCCCAATTTTGCCAACTTTGTTGATAAATTCTAAAACTACTTGTAAAGCAAGCACCATTTTTCGCGCCACCGTTCATGTGCGTCACCGTTAATATTCCTGAGTGAAAACTGTAGTAAATGATAGTCGACTCGTAATTATTTTCAACGTTTGCTTTTCCATTTTTCTATTTTTGCCCTGCTTCAACTCTCTGCCCGTGATTGATTTCGTCCCATGTGTTTCTATTGTTTCTTTGAACAGATGTACACCCCTGGACCAGAGGAAGAAGGAGGTTGTCCTTTTAGCCAATCAGATGACAGATTTCTTCAGACTTTCATGGACATTGAGGAGATCGACCAGCTTAGTAGGGGGGACATTTTGTTACACAGTAAAAACAGACAGTATACTGAAGCTTGCAGAAAATTTTTTGTTTCGAAAGTCAATCAAGAGATTCGGAAGACTTTAGAACCTTCGAGGTCAAGAGAAGAGTGGTGCTCGGACGATACGGTCATTAAAGGGGAGAAGTGTGATGGATCTAATGTGACACTACAACAGTATCATACAACGAATGTAGAGGGAGACAACTCGGTAAGAAGGGGGTATTTTGAGTATTGCAACAAATGCGAGACCTCAGCAGGATCGCTTGATGAAACAGCTGTAAGATTTGAAGGAATTCACTCTCAGTGCTTGAAGGAAAAGGTATCAGAAACAGTTGAATCTAATTCTAGGACCTGGAGCAAAACGAGAATGAAATCTAGGTGTGACATTTTACAATGCTCTCATTCAGTTCAATCAGAAAGAACCAGTGATAAGGGTAAAGGTGCAATATCAAAAAGTGAACAGGATGATTATAAAAGAAGGAAAGCTTCACACAATTCAAACAATGAACGAACACCAAACCTGGATGCCAAAGATTCTGGCTACGATTCTGCTTTAGACATTATAGTGTCCGTTCCAAAGGCTAGAATCATCACCGTCAACCAATCAAATGTGAAAATTGATAGGAAATTTGGGAAGGGAAAACGTCCTTTTTCGACCTCAATGACAGACGGGGCTGTCCATGATGCGGATGTGAACAGGAGTGACAGGAGTGGCAATGCTTGTGAAAATCATATAGATTTTGTCAATGGTGATCACACTGAACTCTATAAGCAGATCAATGAAATGACACCTGGAGGAAAGAGCGATCTCCAAGACAACGAGATGATTATCACACTAGGTAATAATTTTAGAAAGGTAGATGCAAATCTGTGCACTCCAAGTAAGAGGGTAGTTTCAGGTATAGTAGTCGGGAATCAAGATTTTAGGGCAGACTCCTTGAGTAATGCCCGTGGAGACGTAGGGGGTAGAACGGACGTAAGTAGGAACAGCGATTGTGGGAATGTGATTCCAGTTGCCACTGAAGATGGTGCTATTAAGCAGTTATACCAAAACATTCGCACTCAAGATATCCACAAGCCAAGCGACTTTTACACCAGTTTCAGAAAGTTGATCTCAGAGTTGAAAAATTTGAATTAAATATCAAAGCCACTCAGGCCCGTGACCTAAAGGGGAGGCATGGGTCACATTAATCCTAATCTTCAAAGTTTTGAGTGACCATTGACAACATACATTGTTGTACATTGACCCCACCCCACCTTTTCTGACTACAGGTCTGAATCTTAGACTAAACATTTTGTGCTAGTGATTAATATTTCCGATCAAAACTTCATATCATCCAACATAACCCTCCAGAAATGTCAATATTTCTATTTTGCAATGAATGTGAACATCATAATTTCAATAAAGTTTGAGATTACCGCGGCAAAAAAGAGATTTTCAGTAAGAGTTCTAAACAATACCTCATCCGTTGTTAAGAGCTAGGTATTCAGTAACTCGAAATACCAGATTTCAGTACTCTATGTAGTGAGATGTAATAATCGGTAGATATGTTGAAAGCAAATTCAATAGAATTCTTTTTGTACTTAATAATTCCCAAAATAACTGCTTCACAAGTGTTTGGAAGAAGGCGAGCAATTTTCATATTTGTGCGTGCGTGTGCGTTTTTGTGATGGTACAAAATAACATTCACGATTATATTTGTACTTTCAAGTAAGATAAACTGCTAAACATTTTAATAATGTGCATACGGGATGGTAAACCCCTCGGTTGTGTCTAAGGATTTGGGGACGGTACTAAACGAATAAATATTTAATCACACCTTTTAAAATTTATTAACTTCAGGTTACCTCTCCATATGTTATGCGGGGGTTGGGGCCTTACGTCATTTTCAAGAAAAATACTGAGTTACATACAAGGAGCTGACTAGTGCTTTCAGTGATACAGTAACAATTTTGGTTACCGAACCTTGAAATTATGTCGAATTGCACTCTTCGTTTTGTATCGTAGTTAAATGGATCATTCAACTCATGTTAAATTGTACTTTTCATTTTGTATCTGAGTTGAGTGTAATATGTATAGACTGGTTAAGAATTTTAAATGGCTTTAATATTTGCGTCCTTCTCAAATTAAAGCAGATCTGTCTGTTATCAAAGCTGTTAGCTCCATTACCGACATTCGGTGTTTTGCCGCGCTGGCTTCTTAAATCCGGCGAAAATCCGGCGAAAATTACAAGAGAAATACGGTAAATTTCGTGTGCCGTGATTCGTGTGAAAACAGAACCCTATTAAAAGCATCCATACAAATTTTCCGAATGAAATGTGAAACCTTTGTTTCCTGACCTGTCCAGGTAGGGTTAGGCCATGTCATTATAAATGTATCAATTGGTCTTGATGTCGCATGCCGGTGAATTGAGCTAGTTTATTGCAATACAATTTATCAATTTTTTATTGAACTGCCAAAATGTAAGGATTTTCTATGACAAGTCAAGTTTTCATTTTCATAATACTACGTCATTGTTTTGTTCCTCAGGGAAATCAATTCAAAGTTTTAACAATTTATAATACAAAATGTAACCAATAAAAGTATAAGTACGAATAAAGTACACTTCACTCTTTACAAATAATTGTCTTTCACTTTGTTAGAAGCAAGTTTGTGTGTTTTTTGCAGCAACACAAAACGTCGAATATTGCCTTTCAAATCTCACAATCTTAAACTGTACGCAGAAAGTAGGTCAGGTACAACTTACTTGACAGAGCAGGAACATAGATTTATCGAGTGTGCGTTCTAGTAAGTATAATATCCAACCCCCAAAAGGGAAGTCTGGGATTCGATAACAAGGCTGGGTCACACCAAAGACTTCAAAAATGGAACCTACAGTCGCTGTGCGCGATGCTTCGCAAAAGGGATAGCAACTTCCCAGTGCCCCTCAATTGGAAAAAAATGCCGCGGAGTACGGCTATATATTGAGGCTTAAGGCCCTCCTGAACTTAACCTTATATATATGTACCGTATTCTGTGGTCATCCACATCCTACCTTTAGAGAATTGCTACCATCGGCTACATAGAGGAGCTGGATCCATCCATGCATTGGTGTACGAGATAGCGTCAGGGGGCAAGGGAATATGACCTCCCACGTTCAGCAAAAATAGTGAATCAAGTCAGACCAGCTCTTCATTTATTGTTGAGGATTCTTTATTTCCAATCGAACTTAAAATCCAATAAAATGTCAAGTACGAATGAAATTTGCGTGAACTGAATGTACTCAACAGTAAATTTGCATTCGGAAAAAGGATCTGTCGGGTAGACATACTGCACAGGTTGGCATTGATCTCTGATGAATGTCGGTGCTGAGTGTGTAGTCTAGTGGGTAAAGCATCCGACTCTCACTGGGAAGGTCCGAGGTTCAATTCCCAGGCCCTTTAAAGTGGAACCTACTGCAGTTGTACTTGATGTCTCGCATAAAAAAATGGAGTAGGGATAACATTGAGGTCATGGACGTCGCTTGCCTGCGTAGCAGACTATAGGGCATATTTTGTGGAGTCTTAAAGGAGGAGTGAACAAACCGATTCTGCTCCGCGGGGTAGGGCGCCGCTAGATTAAACCAAAAGGTGATAATGTGAGGTGTGAAACCCTGTCTAAGCTACTAACCATAAAGAATTCCGGTTATATCAATCAAGAAACGAACTTACTTGCGTTGTAAGACGTAACAACAGTTGAGAAGGCGGTACAACTAATCAGTGGCGGATTTAGGCGGGGGTGCGTCCGGCGCGCGCCCCTAATATTTTCCAAAGCTTATTTTTTACTTTCACTAAATACATCATTTAGCCTACTTGTTTCTTCATAATGTTGTTTTATCTTACAATTTTCAAACTATTTAAATTATAATTGTTACAAACTAATAGCAATTTAGAGCACACAGTTTCACGTTTTCCGATAAAATGCCAATAGAGTGATATCGAAAGTCTCAACCCTATTTCGGACCGCGCTTTATCTGGAACACTAAACTTAGTTTCTTACAATCCATCTGCTATTTGGGTTCATCAGATGTGGAGATTTCTGTTGCGCTTGATTTTATTTTACGCCCTCCGGATGTGTAGGCTATGCTAATCAATATATTTTGAATAATTCTTATTAAAATTGACATATTATAAACTTATCTATGCCAGAGCCCTCATTTTCACTAAAACTTGCAAAGTAATTTTTTTAATGAGAGAGTCGACTGCGTGCTTAACTTGATTTCTGCCATAAATGTAATTTTGCTAGGATTTTTCCTTTTACATTGTATTATGGAAAAATTCTGCTATCCCGAGGGAGTGGAGACTGAATCGACATGCCACCAACAGGCGCGGATCCAGACATTTCAAAAAGGGGGGGGGGGGGTGAACAATTTTGGACCATGTACCACTCCCTACCCCATTGACCAAAAGGTACATTTTTATGCTAAATTTTTCGCCTTTTCTACGAGCAAGAACATTTTTTTTTTAAATTAAAAGAAAAAGCGATTTTTTTCTTAAGTTTGAGCATTCCTGTACTGCGCACGTCGAAAATTTGGGTCCTATTACACGTTGTAAATATGGAGCTTGTATTGCAAGAAATAGTTTAGATTCAGGGTTTCCTGTAAGGATATTTGAATATTTTGGGGAGCATTGAAGAATCTGTGTTTCCTGTTAGCATATATCTGAGATAGCATGTCGACTGAAGATCGTTGTTGTTACATAATGTTATCTAAGGAGTGCGGAGTGAGGCTTCTCGGCGACATTCAAAAAGCTAGACAAAATATTTAAAAATTGAAAGTCTCTATTGAAGAAATGTACTGTAGCGGCTCGGAAAAGTTTACCACTGACTGATTTATGAGCGACCACTTACTGCATAAAGGGTTACAGGTTAAGGCGCGAGGAGCCCGGCGAAAATTTGCCTTTTTAAAAGCTAGTAATAACAAATATGAAGCTTTTTTTCTGGAAGAATTTGGAATTTTATAAAAGAAAAGTTGGGAAAACCGCACTGTTTGTGACTGGTGTCTCAAATGGCAAATTTCCGAATTTTTCACTTCTTCGAGCCAGGAGCAATTGCCCCTCTTTCTTGTAACTACTTCATTGCTCTGCAACATTGATCATTGATAACATTTTGAAATTTCAATAACTAAAAAATTCGGCTACACAGACTATTTAACTGACAGGGTGGAAAGGTATCTGATGATAGGTGTTTATGAGAGCATAAATCGCGACCCTTCAGACAGGCGGTCTCGGGCTTTTAAGTAGCAACTAAGATTTCCGATTTTTGTGTGTGTGTGTGTGAATACTCCTGTATCAGGGACGTATTGCGGCACGCGAATCGTGTCTAATTTTTTTCCCTTTTAAACAAATATATGTAGATATGGAGCTTTTACTGCAGAAAACTTTGGAATCTGGGTTTTCTTGTAGGGGCATTTAAAGAGTTAGGGGATTACTGAAGAATCTGCACTTCCTTAATATATTGACTGGCAAATCTGAGAATGATTGCACGACGACGGAATCGTTGTTGCTACATAATGTTATCTAATGAAGCCTCCGAACTGACACTCTCCGATGACATTCAAGTTTCCCAAATTTTTTTGTCCTTTTTAGACAAAATATGTTAAAATCAAGAGCTGTCATTGAAGAAAATTTGAAATTCTATGAAAGACAGTTTACAAAAACAGCATAGCTGACCGTGTCTCTTGATGATGTGGTGCCACATATGGTAATATCCGATTTTGTCATTTGAAGAGCTCGGAAAAGTTTACGAAACTGAACTATGAGCCAGGAATGATGCATTCCATATTGCATTTTGCGGCGCGCCAAGCGTGAGGGAAATCTTGCGCTTTTTGAGATTTTTGAAATGAAAAAGGGGTTTCCTGGCCCGGGAAGTGGAGGACGGAAACATGCTTCGGCCCCTCATTTTTTACTGGGGGCTATCTGCCCCAGCCTCACGCTTCTCAAGCCTATGCAATCTCTTATTCTTCCCGAAAGACCAAGCGGAGCGCCACCATCTGTTGGAGCAGAGCGTACACAAAATTTGAAAAATCACGATCACTCAGACAGCTGCCGGAAACGACATTTCCAACCGACTTGTAAATAGAATCTAAGCAATCATTATTTTGAGCTTTCGTTCGCAACAAAATTTAAACTTCAATAAAAAATGAATAAGTTATAAAATGATCAGAAAATCACCAGATAAAATGAACAATGAACCACTGCCATTGGATGAAATGGTAATGTAAAGAAGTTAATCTTTCGAAAATGAGCTGGTACGTAAGGGCATTCTACAAACTATTTGACTACCTTGCGACATAAGGTTATAACGAGTATAAATTCGAGCAACTTCATTGACCGGCGAAAATCCCTTCTGAACTTCAAGGGAGGATGGCAATGCATCACATACCGGCTAGCTAGCCTTTACAAGTGTCATCGAACTTTCCAGGGATCTCATGTGTTTGAGCAGCCTGATTAGATGAAACAGAAATCAAAATCAACGTATAGCACAATTCTCCATGGTCAGGTTAACAACTATACAAGGGCTTCAATTCTTAGGTGTCGCATTATAACCCTTAAAGCATACTTGAAAGTTTTTGTTTTGTGTTTCACCATTATGATTGTTTTTGATCGCTGTCCCTCTATACCAGGGGGATTGTTTTGTTAGGGAAAGGATAAGCCTGAAATAGCCCCCTGAATATTTTCACAGATAAACATTTAGTGTATTGGTTATTGTTGATGTTACGAGAAAGGGGGGGTTGAGGCCGTAAAAGTCCCCCCCCCCCACCCCACCCCCGCGGATCCGCGTCTGACCAATGAAATCAATGATAACGCAAAGAGTTTAGAAATGTTTACCTCTCATGCACATGACAATAAAGTGGTATATTTCATTAAGCAAAAGACTTGAAAAGCTACTGCGATCTCAAATATAAATCCCACAGCAGTGCATCGTATTCTTGGTCGGATATTTTCACCATCGTCTTTGAAGCTGTTAGAGACCCCAAAATTCAATTCTTTCAGTTTTTTTACGTTCATAGAATTATAGGTTGTAACGAATTTTATTCAAAATTAAAAAGGAAAGATTCTCCTCTCTGTACCTTGTGTGAGGATCTCCCTTATCTTTAGACCACTTTTCCGGACCTATAACATTACGACATATTTTTGGAAAGATGAAGCAAGTTTTTGCAATTTTCTCACTTTTAATTGAAGGGAACATTTTTTGGCAAACAAAATCTCGAAGTTACGACTACTTCGGTTCTACTAACAAGCCTGGGAAATGCCATTTCCGTCTATCTGAGGGGTCGCGATTTTTCAAAATGTTCTGTACACTCCGCGCCAATTGATGGTGGCGCTCCGCTTAGATAGTCGTTCGGACAGATGATCGACCGTCAGCGAGCCCCCCCCCCCCCCCACCTAACGAAATGCCTACAATGGCGGGTCTATACAGACATCTTTGGGTTCCTTGAACGTTCCTATCTGAACCACTGGATAGCTATTTTAACCACGTTTCGACAATTTCTGTTAACATAAAACGTTAAAACATGTCTTTACTCATCACAATCAAGATCTTAGAACAACTTTTACCCATACTATGTCAATACCATAAATGGGCGCCTAGCTTGTTCCCATAAAATCACAAACGATCTACGTACGTAGTAGTGAAAGTCCTCACTCTACTTCCCACTATCCTGCTCTCTGACTTAGGTCTACGTAATGGTGTGTTCCTCGTCCCCCCCCCCCCCACCCCCCACCACGTTGAAGCCATGACCATGAGATTTCCAACTGAGTTCACAGTCCAAACACCAAAAATTACTAGGTGTACCATACTGCTGAAAGCATCAAGAAATAATGCTCGTTTGTAATTATAAGCAGATATTTTGTCAATTTGGAACATGAACCAACTCTGGATATGTTTTTCCCTAAACCCAAATATCAATAATTATTGACAGATTAGTCTGGAAAATTTGAGTAGTATTTTCGCCTTTTTTAATTGCATTGTCGTGCATAACTTCACTAAATATGAACCGCTTTTATTTGGTGACTAATTTAGCCACTGAATTCGATTCTAGTCGCAACATACATGGAAATGCCAACTAATCAGAGGAATCTTTTGGAGGCGGATGCCCAGAATTTTAAGGTTAACCGCAAAAATATGTCACTGCACGGCTAGATTCAAAAATCAGGGTCAAAGTGTAAATATCCACTGTTCAAGGGGTCGAATGCTTTGATGAAAACAAAAACCGTTTACGTCATTGGATCTGATCCTCCACGAAAAACCCTGGGTTGTACGGTACCCCCTAAATGGACCCAGTTTTAACGTTGTAAAAATTCTCATCATGTACAACAGTGAAAATTAATAGTGACTGGAAGAGCCAACATGGTCACAAAAACAGAGCGTTGACGTAACTTCTCGCCTATTGTTTGGATGTTTCCATTCGTTATAAAAAAGTTGTCACCTACCTGCCTTACCACGGTCATCGTCTTCATGAGATGAACAGCGCCCTGATTAACTCAACGAGCTGAACTTACCTTGCGTTATGATTCTGTCTCCTTTTGATACTTCAAGATTGCATAATCAACAAAAATTCATTGTAGTTTACAGCATTTTAATTTAATCCATTTTTGGAATCCAAGGCAAAATTACACTGAGATGGAACAGAAGACAAAGCGTCAGAAACAATTGGGTCATGTTTATTCATAATACTTCAAAATTAAGAATTATAGTATTTATATTAAGATAAATTTACTACTGCAGATTTTATTTTTTGATGAGCGCACATACAGTTACTACAAGGCAGATATTGTACACTGCATATTTCCCTCTTACGTTAACAATGTAATAGTTTAAATTATTATATACTAGAGAATACACAACGAAGTTTTGCTGATTTTGTAATCAAATATTGCAACACTGAATTGACAATGAGTTGTAAACGTATATGATCCATTTGAATTTATTTCATTCCTTTCATTTGCTTAAACGCTACGATGAAAGACACGTACAAACAGTAATGGTTGCAAAACAAGTGTTCTGAATGGAAGTAGTCTTTAAATTCTTTTGGGCTTTAAAAACCAAAACACTCCCATTACCCACTACTAAAGACTGACATATATCAGTAAACAATTTAACATGTCATAAACAGATTTTTGTGAGATTATTTTTTTTTCTTCAAAAGAGGATAAGGAGACTAGTAAAATATTGACTTATTTCTATACATGCTGAATAATTTCTCCCAGTTCCCATGTTGCACTTATTAATAGTTGTCATACATTAACTACGTAACCCGTTTTATAGAATGTTTTGAATACAAAATAAATCAGGGCGCTCTTTAAATACAGCTAAAACTACTGTTCATACAATCCCTAATCTGTAATCTCTTACACTGTGAGAAAAGTACACTTTTTATTTAAATGTCAATTGTACAATCAGTGTCACTGCAAAACTTACTATTTAATACTTTAAAATGACAAGACCTTCGAATAGCACGTTATTACTCGCCCTTTAGTTGTGAGTTTGTTTCATTTGACTTTAAAATTACCATTTCACAAAAGTAAAGACCGACAGTTATCTATTAAATAACTTAAAAGGAAGTAGTTGCATTCTTACAGTTCGTTGAAAGACCTCGAGATTGTCAGAAATGGTCACCCCGGAAGGGTTAATTTTCACCTATTTACACTTTCCGTCTTCTTAATCCAGATAATTGTCTACGCACCTGTTGAGTCAGGCGCAAATAGCCTATATTACCCTATAGAAAAACCCATTTTAAGATTTTATTGCTTCAATTGCGTTAGGGTAAAATAGATTATTTTGCCTAGCTCCTGAAAACCACGTGGGTTTACCTTGAGCTTAGCTATTCTCTTTGCCAATTTTCAAGGTGTGCTTGCAGATAAAAAGCAAAGAACGTTTTTAAAAACAACTGCAAGGACTGTGTAAACAACCGTTAGGGTTGTTGGTCTTTGCACTATGTTGCACATTTCCCTTTTCACATGTTTATACATGTATTGTCTCTTCAATTATGTTTTCATTTAAATCATTACTTGTTTAAGTATGGCTCTACCAACACAGAAGAAGCTAACAACACTGAATTTGTTGGTAATTCCATGGCTGAAGTTGATTAAAGACGCAGTGGCGTCCCCAGAATGACACCATGCGGCGGGGGGGGGGGGGGTAAGGAAAATGTTGGAGACAAAAAGTTTCGTGGGCAGAGCGAAACTGAACGCGAAGCGCCCTCTCCTACCGGTCCAGTGGGCAGAGCACCGGAAACTCTGAGGTTTTAGCCCATTTTCTTGGTAAAAAAATAAGTCTCAGGAGAAGTATTTTATTATTACTGACGGTCCTACGATCTGAATCACGGGACTATAGCTTAATGTGATGATGCTTGGAAAGTATGAAGGTAAAGTTATTCAAAGCAGAATGTTACTTAAAGTCTGGAAATTTGAATATGCATTTATTAAGTTTAACTGTCCCAAATGAGATATTCTGAATTAACAGGAAGGCACTTTTTGGTAGAAATCATACGTTGTAACTTAAAAAAAATATTCCCCAACCTTTTCAGTCCTTTCCTAAGGCAATCTCATTTTTGACGTAAATATGATAAGTCAAATTCAACAACAGCAATAACAGATCTTATCTCAAGGAAGTATTTGTCCAACCATTTGAAAATGTCAGATACTGCCATATGTGACATGCACGGTTTATGGCAAATATAGCTTCCTCAATCTTCAGTCAACTGGAAATGTTATCAGATCACAGGTATCCGGAGATAGCCTTCCTTCACGGTCACATCTTGGTGTACTTCATGTTCTAATTCGTTGCAACTGTCAGTTTGTTTCAGAATTCACGTCTTCTTTTAACTTCTATTTCGTCCTTTAATGGTACCAGTTTTCACTGCTATATGTCGATCTGTTTCTATGCTAAGCATGCTTTTCTGTTTAAAGTGAATGCGACGGGGGAAATATGGTTCTAAAAGATCCTAACATCATATTGTTTGAATACCAATGAAAAAATTTTACAGTTTATTGAAGAATGCTGTGCATTTGCTGTCGCAAAGAAAAATGTCCAAGGAATCTTACACCGTCTAATTATGTACCCCACTGAGCGGACTCCCTTTTCTCAACCCATCACCATCCAAACCACCTCCTCTGTTAGGGATATGATTGAACAAGGAGTATGTCATACAGCTTGCTACACAGGTAACCACTTCTGTGTTTTTTAAGAAAGCTGTTTCAAGAAAGGCGTATTTTGAAAATGACGATGTCCTTTATAACTCCATTCTCAGTAAATTTTGCTCGAGAGAAAATTGAAGTCAACTAATTGCGAAAATGCCTGATACGCATTCCCATGCATCTTGTATTACATAAAATGAAGCTTTCCCACACTGTTACGCTATAGAAGTTGTGCCATGTCCTAAACAATTGCATCATCTATCTTATTCTTTTCATTTTCAGAAACGATCTCATAGATCCATCTGTTTCCAATACGATCTACATGTATAATTACTTTCTTTGCCGACATCAGGAAGTGAAATAATGTGGTACCAATGCGATCTAGAAATCCAAAATGGCGTCCAAGGACACTTAAGAGGGGTTCCAACTTTGCAACTTTTAAAAGTTTTTCCTTGTCAAATGTCTCTCAACAGATGAAAATCAGTAATTAAATTTAAAGTCTACATCGGAGATAAGTAATTTTCTGTGACGAGTTGTGTTTGACTGGATTTCACTACAAATATTTAACGAGAAATATCCGCAAATTCTCAATCAAATCATCCTTCCTAGTTACGACGATGAGACTTACATCCCGTTTGTCAAAAGGATTCTGTTACCGAGTTGTCTCTGTAGAATGAATTTGACAGTTTGGGGGAAGGGTCAGTATATGTAAAAGATTTGACTTTCAAGGGAATATAAAAGGAGCACTTCCTAGGGTTGAAACAGGGCGAAAATTGATGAATATCTGTGGTCAGATTACAGCAAGTTATAGATTTTAATATAAAAGCCGTGGGATATTACGTAAAATTAAGTCTTTCCTCAGCCTGGATCGGAGAAAATGCCATTTAGAGCTACGGTCCTCTTACCCAAGGACCTTAACACATCTTGTCCCCAAATCTCAGCTGAGTCGAAGACGTAAAACGTTTATGTTTTATGGTATGACCTGACACTACTCTTCAGCACTTACTTTTATAGCTGGTCTCCTCACAAGTTTCACAATGATCCTTGGCTGAAAGTCAAATTGTTTGAGAATGTAATGATTATTTGCAATACATATATAATCTTGGTTAAACCATCACGTACCTCTTGCGAAACATTTGCAGATCTATAAAACCGTGCCGTCCTTTTCAATCACCCTTGGAAGTTTCGCTTGTCTTCTGCTACGAATTGGTTACCAATCCACAATCGAATTCAACGTATTGCTGCCTGTTCCTGTTTTGTGGAAAAATTAATGTGTGCTTTGCTTTGGGAAGAAATGATCTTTTCTGCAATTGAATGATTATTCGGTAAAAAGTTAAATCAGGAAAAAATAAAAATCAGTTGCTGCTGTAGAAAAAACATTAAAAATGTTTGGATATTTATTTCATCCGAGCATTCCTTTAAATCTGCTCAAAGCAATCTAAAGTTTCATTCTTTGTGCGATTCAACCATACTTCACAAGGTTTTAGCGGAGTTATAAAGGACAACAAAAATGAATATAAAGTTTTGTCAAATTTAAAATAATGAATGGTGTGTAGGTTAGATATGCTTTCTCAATTACAAAAACAAATAGACCCTTAAATTTGTAATATTTGAACAAATGTTTACAAAAATTGAACGAATTATCGAGTAAACGCGATGCAATTCAACCAACCTAATACTGATCCTCGTTTAAGGCAAGACTTCGGTCCGTCTTGTAATGTGGCCTCCGGTGCGAGCGAAATTTCGTCACGATGACGATTTTATTTGGTAAATGGGAGGGAAAAACGTTAAAATTAAGTGTGTTAGTATTAGTCATGAATTGCTTTCACTCTTTTGCATGCGTTTGCAGTAGTATTGAGCTAATGCATTATTTACGTTTTCGCAATGAACCAGTTGTAAATTATTTACCAGCATAATGCAGCTATTAGGAATAATGACAAATATTTCAAAAGTTGTATTCATTTTGCTTTAAATTAAGCTAGGAAGAAGGTTAGACAAACTTTGTATAAATATTGAAAAATCTATATGCTTGTAATGTAAATGCATCACAAGAAAGTAAAATAAATAGGTAAGTCAGTTAAGCAATAAAATGGTTTTAAGAACAAAAAAACAACTCACGTGTGAATTTCCCGATGAATATTCAAAACCTGTTTGTAAGTTGGCTTATCACTTTTCCCATCACATGCATATTCAAAACATAATAGATAATTAAGTGAATACATCAAAAAGACATTTTGCCATCACAGCATAACCCAGACTAATATACTGTGTTTTAATATATGTATATTCATATACACACTCACATACCTCACTTTGTCTCTCTTATTACGTAATAGCACTGGTGACCTTTCGACACCATCATCAATATCACACAACTTTCATACCTCACTTCAAGTTAAAAGAAGGCAGACGAATACAAGGACGAAACATGTTTTCAGAGTGTTTGGAGCGTGAAAAAATATATGTTTGAAAATAAATGAGAGAGCATATAATTTGCCGGTAGCCTCGAGATGTTGAAATGAGTACAGGACAATACAAGGACGGAACAGACAATGAACTTGTCGCGAGGTTCGAATCATCGTGAGGTTCGAATCATCTGTAATGACCGAGCGCTTTCGTGTGCATAATATGTCGATGTCCTTTGACGCGTGTGTTGATTTATTTTATGGTTTTAATTTATTTGTGTTTTAAGTATATTTATAATTATTTGTACAAATAAAATTGAAGTTTACTTTCTTATTTAGGTTTATTTTTTTATGAACATAAAAGATGAAAACATTAGCCTACCTGCGATGGAACCTTCCATAAACTCGACTTCAACATTCGATGAGAATTTGGAATGTAGAATCAAAGTAACACATATCTTAAAGAAAATTTATGCCCTGAATTTTATCCCAATTTTTGAATTTTGGAATGCTGTTATAACTCAGATATCTCCCAAAATCAATTTTGAACTTGATTTATATTCATATATTCATATAAATATATGTTCATATTCATGATGGAGGCATCCGCTGGTTTTTATAAGAAATCTTTTCCGCAACTTAGTCACTGCTTCGTATACAATAATATTCGTTTCTCAATTACTAATTTTGCCGTTTGGTAAATGTGCAGTGACGTCATTATTTTTTCCATTTATTAAGCGGATTGCGGACACTCCCCAAGAACTTTGTAGAATACATACCTGCACAGTCTTCTGGTTTACACTTTACGATGGTGTCTTCACCTGATTGAGTTTCATAGGTGAAGTCAGGGATAGGGTTTTCACCCTTTTGGAATTCTACGCAAAGATACCGGAATTCTCCACAACCCATTTTATCTACGGCAAAGGGAGGGGTTTCCAAGTCCGGGAATACCAAGGGTCCACCCTGCGGTAGGGTGGTCGCGGCTTCAACGGGGGTCAACACGTCGGAGAAGATAGGATCACGGCGCTCGTTGCCGTTAACATCGCGGCTTGCGAAAACAGATACCTTCCACAGGTCAACGCCTGTGACCTGTCTGCTGTAGGGTTCAACATCAATTGTTGCATCAATTGTTATAGGAGAATCAGTTCCCGGCAAGTGATCTTCCGGGACTTCTCGAGACCATTCCATTTCAGTAAAGACGACACCTGTAAAGGAAGAGGAAAAAGGCTGTTAAACTCGTCCACCTCAATGATGTGACATAGACGGGATTAATGTTAGGGTAAAGGTGTGCAAGAGGAAGGGGATGGATTGTTTCATGAAAGTCTTCAGCTTAAAACTGGATAGATTTATTTCAGTCTGGACTCTTGCAGGTGCATCTTAAAATATATTCTACTTTCAAGTCCCTAAGTATGTATAGCGTATTCTCGTGAATTTAAGGCACAGAATGTGCCCCCTCCATTGGACTTTCACAAAAAGTGAAGACTTGGATTTGTGTTGTGGGGATACGCGGGTAAAAAATTATCTGGCTTGAATATATCCTATATCGGTCCCTTGTCTCCGAAATGAAGTCGCTAATTGGTGTACTACATGAAGTCTATTCATATCCTGTAATATTCTGATCAATAAATATCGTTCTCGAACCCCTTCATGTATTACAAAAAGTAAGTGTCCTTTTTGAAATTTTCAATGACACACTCTCTATTAGAACAATTGTAAATGGAAGGAAAAAATGCTGCCGTGTGTTTCTTATAAGTAGCCTATACTAAATGGTCTTACTTGTTTTATTCCCCTCATCAAGTATCTTTTCTGTGCGTCCCACTTAACCTTCAGTGAAATACTCTGTAACGAGCGAGGGTAAGGACAATAGCAGCACCGGAGTTACACTTGAAGACATCTCAAAGTTGGGTTTTAAAATTGAACTTTAAAATATCTCATGTTACACTTGGTTGAACTCCAGATAAAACTTAAAGACATCCCATGACTTGAACCAATTGGTTCGAAACTGGGCTGTGAAACTCTATCTAACTCCTGTTATACAAGGACTCAAAGTTAGAGATATCTCTTTCACGCTTTTACGCTTTCCCTTGTGGGTTGGGGGATGAAGCATATGCCCATGATAATCCCCGCTTGCCTTAAGAATCGACGCAAAGGGAGGGCTTGAACCTTATTTGAACCGTACTTGCAGTGGCGTTTTTAGGTGGGGGGGGGGGGGGGTCTTGGGCCATGCCCCCCTCGCTGGTGCCTGTTTTTTTTTTTTTTAACTAAATAATCTAAAAGTTGTGACGTAAGGTTTGCCGTAGGCTACCTACTAATAGATTAATGGGTAGACGGGAAGGCTTCAATGTGTACAGTATGCAGTGGGCTAAATTTTGCCATAAAATCAATCAAAACCATCTTGCGTCATATTTCTTGATGACAATAACACCAGTAGTCATTAAAAGTCGACTGGGACGTATTAGGCAGTCTAATGATCACAATTTTGCAGTCTTCAATATGATTCTCCATAAGGTGTGAAACGTGCTAAATTAGTTAGCGTGCAGTGCTGTAGACTCGAAATTCGACCAACGGTAAAAAAAGGAGCTCGGGGTATCTTTCGCTCAACTTCAATTTGTAGAATGCGCATACAAACTCATTTAACAATGATTACCTTACTTTGGAGTAACCATATCATATTTATTTATACGGTAATTTTCTGATCACTTTGTATAAATGCTCGTATTTTATTGAGGTGAACATTTAATTTCAAGTGAAAGCTCAAAATAGCGACTGTTTAAATTCAACTTAAAAGCCTGGGAAATGCCATTTTCGGCTGTCTGAGAGGTCTCGATTTTTCAAATTTTCTGTCCGCCAACCGATGGTGGCTAAGATAGTGTCCCGGATCAATCTTACTCCACGTAATCCCCCCCCCCCCCGTTCAGCAATACCTAGCTACCCCAATGCGTACTTGTAACCGTATTTTAAATAAACATAGGCCTACTTATCACTCTGACACTATACAACACAATGCTGGTGTGTCATTAAATCCAATGTACATACTCGAACTTGAATTTGAACTTGGACTTGGTTTTAACTTAGTTTCCAGTTAGTGCGGGAAGATAAACCATATCATACTCTGTCTCGAAGTCTGGGGCCCGTTCCACAAAGAGTTACGCACAATCTTAAGTATGATTTACTGTTGACTTAAGTATGGGGAATCAAACTTAAGATTGTGCGTAACTCTTTGTGGAATGAGCCCCTGGTGTTAAACTTGGACTAGAAATTAAACTTGGAAGGTATCTCACCTTTACAGACATCTTCCATGCTTAAGCAGTCCACAAACGGATCCTGTACTGGCAAGGTTTCAAACGTGTAGTCGATACTGGAAGCAGGATTCTTCTCCAATTCAAAGCACATGAAAGGGATTTCATTACAGATAATGCCAGACAGATCAACTTGGAAGTCCATCTCTTGGAAGTTGAGATTTTCTCCTTTGTTCAGTGTTTGGTCGTCCTGTATTGCGTTAAGAATTTGTGGCTGCTCGTTAATACGGTTTCCTCTCCCGTTCTTATTTTCGGAGAAGAACGTCTTGACCGTCCAAAGCTTTTCTCCGGCGACAGTTGAAGTCAAATCTTTATCCGTCGTCGCCTTCAAACGTACGGTCGTATCTGTGTCGTCAGTATTTTCCACAATTATGTCAGGTGATAGGAGAGTAGCTTCGAGTTCAGTAAATACTACTCCTGTAATTGGTAAAAAAAATAGGATATTCCTTGTTACATTTTTACTTGATTGATAGAGCGGGTACTCATCTGTCTCCTTTGAACCTATGTCTCTTTATTCAGTTATTTATCCTAATACCGTAGTCAAGGGAACGGGTGCAAGGGGAGGAGTCCATCCCCCCAAAACACACACAGGGATCTACAAAGTTTAAATTTTGAAACCATTGACTTCATAAATTTGGACATATTTGCCCATTCCCCTGAAGAAAACGTCCCATTTCAATTGAAAATGTTTGCCCCTTCTGTACCATTTCTAGCTACCGCCCTGATGATCCTCTATTCTACAACAAACATTGACTTTCTATTATGTGAGCCTTTCTGTGCATGTGAACGCGTTTGGTCACATTTGCAACAATCTTCACCTTCGCATGAGGACACCTAAAGTGTTTTGAACGGGGAAGGGGTGCTGGCCATTTCGTGGTATTCTGACAGTCTTGATCAGGACAATCAACTTTCAGTTTTTCTGAGAAATAATTACAGATATATCTGTACCCGTCTACAGGTACATTAGTACTTTCAGCGAACTGGACCATGTATGAACGTTTAAGTGCTATGGCCCTGCTGTGGTTAAAGCTACTGAGAAGCGTACCTAAATTATTGCTCTCTATGAGATCTTCTTTTAGGTGATATTTAACCTTTACCGTTGTTTGGGTCCTTTTGGACCCATGCGGGAGCTCGGCTGTCACCCATCTTTACTGTTTCACGCGGAGCTCGAAACTGCGAGTACCTACCCGAAAATTCGGCCACAACAACGAAAGAGACAAAAGTTTAAGGTCACTGGGTCAATGGCCTACGGAAGCCGATGCGGGGCGGGCTACGTCCGCTTTTCCGCCCACTCCCGAGGCGCGCAAATATGCCGCGATCGTGGCACAACGGTAAAGGGTTAATCTAAAATATATGCACCCCTCGGTGAAAGGGTTACGTGCACACACGCAGAGACAGTGGCATCAGCTTTGCAGTAAACACACTCCACGGGCTTATTTTAAGGAAGGATCTTTGTATACCTTGCTTGTTTCTTTAAACTTGTGCATGGAATTGGCAGAAAAATGATGTAGGTTTGTATTTCTAATTTCACGCAGAAAGACTTAAGCGGTATTCTACTCTACGGGATTCATTTTTTTAGAAATCAATCCTGTGGATTAAGAAGCGTGCACCACCCTTCTAGGAGCTACATAAACTGACAACTTACTTGCTTGACATTCTTGTGGCTTGCAAACTACCAATGAGTCTCGAGTTATATCACCACGCCCTGCATCAACGATCAATGTAAAGTCTGGGTTAGGGGCGTCTCCTTTCAAGAATTCCATACAAACGTATGAAACATCATCAACACATCCCACTGTTCCGATGTCGAATTCTGTTTGGATACCATTCACATCTAAGGGATCACCATTCGATAAATCTGTAGACGCTTCGTCATCGTTCAATACTTGCGTCACCTCACCAAAGCGCGGTCCATCACCGTCGGGGTTACTACTGCCAAACAAAGCTACGCGCCACAGACCGTCGCCATCCAGGTCACGTGTATCAGGACGAAACGTGACGTCAATATCGATGCTTACAGGAGTTTCTTCACCAGGGACTGGATTTTCACCTGTCAGCTCCCAGTCGAATGATTCAGCAAACACTCCTAAAATATCAGAGAAAGAGGGTTTGTAAATGAGTTATCAATTTGATTAGGATAATTCGTAAATGTGTAGTAGATTGTCCTGATTCTTAAGAATATCATTTCTTGAAATAATTAATTTTCTTTTTCATTTTTAGTGTATATTTTGAACTTAAACCTAGTTCCCATTGTCTGTAATAAGCTATGAATAGTTGTTAATTATGGGCCAAGAAATTGATCCATAACTGTTAAAGTTCGGTCAATATAGACATGATTTATTTTTTTATTGACTTTGAAAGAGTTTTGTTTCGGAAAGTTTATTTTAGTATAGTAACCAATGACAGAAATTAAAGTCGTGTGGATTCAGGGATCAGATAAAAAATCAACAAATTTTACATTGTTGAAAGATTAATCTCTTTCTGATGACAATGAAAGGTTCCTGTTCCGTGTTCTGAGTGTTAAGTTTAATTTAATAACTCCCTTCGTTCGCTTTTAGTCGTCTGTGTGTGATGTGAATACTACGCAAGACACTTATGAGGCCAACCGGCAATTGAGTAAACATAAAAGTAACACTGTCAGGAGGCTACCGGCAAAACACACAATTCCCTCAGCACATATAAAGAAAAACGAAAACATAAAGTGAGAAGAAAATAAGTTGACATTCAATGGTAAGAGGATGAAGAAAACACATAAGAATGATGCACAATTAAAGAGAAGAAACACACAGTGTTAGAAATACATCAAGGATGACATAATGCAACCACTAGTGCATCCACATTACACACTCTTATACATAAACATTCCACACGTCCACAGAAATGGTCAAAGGTCATTTGGATCTCTGCGTACAAGTTATTTTTACTAACATAAAACACAATAAAAAAGTGTGACAATGATTAATGGATCTGATTGGCTTTTAATTTTATGAGAAAAAATGATTGGTTGGTGTGTGGTCCTTTTCTACTTCCGGATCCGGTTATCTTCACTGCAGTTCGAGAGATAGAAAAGAACATAAAAAATTGATAAGTGATAAAACACAGTGAGAGCATTAACGTAACTTTACTCTCACATTAACCTATAACTTACAAAGCAGACGACTGTTCGTGACAAATGTTTGGAGGGAATAATCGCAATATGTAATGAATTCGCTCTTGGGGTAGCACCCGACATTTTGTTCTCATCGTCCAGGTATAAATAGACTAAAAAAGACAGTCACGTGATAGTCGTAACTGAGAGCCTCGGGCCTTAATCTTACTAATCCTTCCTGTTTAACTGTATCATAGATGGCTGTACACTCAAATCCTCCCTTAATGATCCACTGACTATGAGAGTTTAGAATAAGGAGTTGCAAAGTTGTTTAGAATTTTAACTCCACAAATACGGAACTGAAGTAATATTTCAGTTTACTTACCACATTGCTACTAATATATCATAGCCTTCTGTAACGTTCATTTTAATCATTTCACAATACCTGCCTCTGAAATTAAATACAGTACAGGAATTTGCCATCGCTTATCCTTAACCCAAAGAGCTTTTCCAAATGTACCATGGTCACGACTGAAAGTGATTTTTGTAAGAAGTTCAGTAGTGTATCCTTCTTGAATCTGTTTTTTTTTTTTTTTTTATATATTTTACCCTATTTTTACAAAATTGATTGCCACATTGTTTTTAAATCTGGCATGCAGTCTCTATTTGCAGAAAAGACCGACTGCAAGGTGAAGGAATTAGAGCATCCGACTTGCAACCGGGAGATCGGAAGTTCGACTCCTGCAGAGTGGCCAGGTCATTAAGACGTTAAAATTGGAACCTACTGCCATTGTGATCAGCATGGGCAATGGAGTAGCAAGTGCCAGTGAATTACAACTGGAGAAAGTCAGTAGACGGCCCGACTTAGACAAACAACTGGGCTGAAAATGTCAGCTAACTCTTTGCAAACAGAAACCTGAAACAACGCCCAAAAAAGGTGCGACAACCAGGGTACACGAAAAAACATTTTTGTATCGCCATCTCCTTTGTGACATTCTTGGTGATTCTGGAGGGAAAAATTCCAGCCTTCACCCAGGCAAAAGTCATGTCTACGTGACTAATTGCATCACAACACTCATAGTAAAAACAAAAATGGTTACCTTTACAGACCCCAAGACGAACACAAGCGGTTTGCCTGAAATACTCCTCCTGGTAGACTGAATAGGTAAAATCCAAGTCAAATTTAGGCCGCGGATTCTCCGTCAATCCAAAGTTTATGCAAAAGAATTTGAAGTCTTCGCACACACCCCCTGCCCTTGCATTAAAAATGTATTTGAGTTTATTAAAGTTCCATCTTAAATCTGGAGGATTGTATAGCGCTTTAACCTTTGAAAATTCTTGGGCTTTCTGTTTCTCCGACAAAATATTATCTTCGTAAGAGTATTTAGTTCCTGAGCCATCTTTGTTACTGCTTACCCATGCACTTAATTTCCACATATTTTCTCCTCGTATTATCCTAGAAGTTCCACTTTTAAATACTTCCGCTTCCGCTTCTAATTTGAAACGATTTGGTTTTCCTTCCGTAATAGTTGTTCCAGGTGGAAACATGTTAAATAGTTGTTGGAACACCATAGCTGGGGAAAAAAACATTTAAAAATATTTTGTAAGCCTCAGTTTATAAGTTTAATTCACATTGAAAACATTTTGTAAACCTCAATTTATAGGCTTATTATTTTAAAATCATACATAACTTTAACAAACTTTAAAACAGTGGGTGTTGTTGAATATTCATACACTTTCTTCTGATTAGATAATACAGGTGATACTAACTAGATTTGCCATGTGACGCAAGACTCGTTAAATCATTGAAGTAATACCTCGAGGGTACTATTTTCATGTTTAAAAGTAACCTCTCCGGACTATCAGTAATATTCTCATTGCATGTAAATGTAGTGTTTAGGAACTAAACAGTTTTCTGAACCCTTTCTCTCCACAGATTTAAACACCCTATGTTTAGGAAGTTAACATGTGTGTTAAGCATTGCATTTTTCCAAAGTGGGACAAAAATTTGTTAAATCCCTTTATTTTTTTTTTTCAAATACTTGCCCCCTGAGAACCACCCCTCCTTCCTGCTCTGGAAAAATGTCTCCCCTTTCGGTAACTTGTTTGGTTATGAGACTGTCAGCGATACACAAAAACTCCATCAAGTCATCTATAAAACTTCACTTTTACAATAAAACCACACAAAGCTCAGTCTAACTATTTCTCTGATGTAAAGTAAAACTGCCGTTAACGAAAAATCTTTTCAGTCCCTTCACTATATTGTCGAAAGTCATTTATCATTTTTCTAGATATATCTCTCGACGAAACCAAATATTAGTCACAGTCTCGGACATTATAAGGCAGATTCTTATTCAACAAATACTCGGAACCAGTTTCATATCTACCATTGTGTTACGTGAAGCCTTGTGTATCGTTGACTGCTCTGTGACAGCACGAAGCTGTCACATGGATACACGTGGATGGTCATTTCATTAATGACACTTGTATTTCGACCTAGACGTATACATTCTCTCTAACAACATATCTGCCCGCCACTGTCAAGAAGAAGTTGCTATGGCCTGTATGTATAAAGTTAAAGTTGTACACAGCCTGCCTAAAAAGTCACACCGTGTGGGAGCTTTGGAATATGCCACCATGTTCCTCGATATATTTTAGTGACTTTTTTAACTGTTTGAATATCAATCAATACATGTTGTGAATAGCCCGCACCCTCCCCCCCCCCCCCTTGCGTTTACGCAGGCATCCGGTGGTTCTGCTTGGACAGCTATAGCTGACGGACTTTCGGACTTTGGCATCATTTTGGCATGAATGAAAGGGCGCAAAAAGGCCTATCATTTGATATTTTAAAAGAGCGAAATGTTCAACATTTTCGCTATTCTGAGTAAAACATTCCAAAACGAAAAAGGATGACCCATTCAAAAATGGATCAACCATATTTTTGCCAGAACTGAAGGGCATATTTCCCCGAACTTCCACCTCGTGTGATTATATTGAACCGTAGTATGGAACAGATTTAGATTAAGCTACGTGACCACTTGGTATTTGTCGCTGTCGCCTTAATTCTTGTCGTATATACTTACTATATGGACACTGAGGACAGCATTCCCCTACTATGGTTACCGGGTCAGGACATTTTGGTTGAAGACAAGTGATGATGTCGCAATCTGTTGTACCATTTGTGCATGTACATTCTGTACATGCATCTATTGTCCACACTTCTTTATGTTGTTTTATCCCTCCTCGAAAAACACATGGTATTTTATCGAAGATGTCAAGGGACGATGACTGGGAAACTGTTGGAAAAAACGATAATGAAAAGATAAGTAACAATAACAGTATAAACTTCTTTTAAAAACCGTTGGAGCATGGAAGTAATACCTCCATGGTTTAAGTGGATGGAATTGGTGGAGTTATCGTTATAGCATTTCAAAAGTCGTCAAATGGTGTGCTTGCCAGAATGATCCAGGTTGTACTACGGTTTATTACGAGTAACGAATTTCCCACCACCGGGTGAGGTTTTACATTCTACAGTGGAATGTGATTGAAATCACCTACATAATGTCTATCTCTAAGCTTTTTTGCATTTTAGCCAACTTACACTTAAACTTTGTCAAATGGAAAGATAGATTTGTCTGCCTTTAGTCCACTCCATACAGAAACATGGAATGATTTCCAAGGTGATATGAGAACGCCTTTGGAATCAAGAGGTACAATTAAGACACTGTTCCTCTAACTAAAATGGGATCATTGAATGAACAATGTAAGAAAACGTTCGAGAAAATTGTAAAACCCATTAAGATATTAAATGTGGGAGAAAACCTGCGCAAACTCTTTTTTTAGCTTGTATATTCATTTACTGATAGATATGAAAGCTATGAAATCATACGAGTATTTTGATTGATACAAGCAAACAGCTGGATCGTATTAAGGGGAAACATTAAATTTAAATTTTACACCGACATTGCATACAACGAAAACTGAAAATGCAACCGTTATTAAATAATTTAATCTCTCCAATAAAAATTGGCAATAGCTTCATCTTCTCAAAACATTATGAAAAGTTATGGAAATTTCATCCTTTGAATCTTGAAAAGGCCTCGTGATCAATTTTTCCCCTCTTTCTGGTGTCTGACAGTCGTCGAAATCCGCATTTCAAGAATCTTGGGATTTTCTATCTCCCAAATAGTGACAAATGTTACATCTGTCATTACACGACATTCGTTTATGGTTTATATATTGGTTTGAATTGTAGAATTAAAATATATTTTAATGTCCTTTCACTGCTACTTTAAAGGTATAATCCTCTCAACCCAAACAGTTCCAGTTCTCCTTCGCTCCTCCCACAACTGTGTAAAACTAATCTTCATCTAGACACAATCTCAGTTTATTGCTTCAGGGTAAGTATATATTTATATATATATATAAGACCCGAATGTGTAATCAAAACATTGTGTTTGTGATGCTGTGTAAAATAAGCTTTGGTACTCTCTTTTTTGAACTTGCTGTCAATCAAAAGGCTGTTCCAATTTCGAAAATCTGTGGACTACTACAAAAATTGTCATTTAGGGTGAAAGGATCAGCCCTTTAATCCCATTCAGGAAAACGTTGCACTGGTCACTACGCTTAAAATCAAAGAAATACATTCTTCACCATATAAGTTTGCGATTCGCCGGTACGTCAAGGAAAGGGGTGATTGAAGTAATTTTCCTTGAGCAACGAACAACTGATATTTTTTGTGTGTGTGATAAACAAATGCACTTATCTCTTGGGAGAATGTTTCTTTCCTGTCTTATTTTGACTGTACTGTCATGATTCTGTGTCTGAAAATAGAGTACTGTAAGGGCCGAATGCTTTTGCAATTCCATCTATCCTAGCTTCTTTAGGCTGAGCCTCTCCCACAACTGTCTAAAATTCTTTCTAATCCAGACACAGTTTCAGTTTATTGCTTCAGGTTGAATATACAAGATTTCAATATGTAGTCTTAGTAAGGGGTGTTGTATTTATTAACTGAAGAAACTTTTGTTTTGTTCGATTAATGTAAATATTTTATTCATACTTGTGTTTTGTCAGGTACGTTCATTTGGGGTATTTTTGTTCGAAAATGTTCCTTTCTATGCACTTAAACACACTCTTAGTATAGAAAAGACCGTGTGAAATGCGCTTTGATATTCTACTTTTTTTTTGAACCAGCTGCCAGTCAAAGATCTGTTCGATTGATAATTTTTGTGGACTACTACAAAAATTGTAGTTTGGGATGAGAGTATTAGTCCTTTACACAATTCTGAAAGTTTCCTGCAGAACAAACACATTATTTCCCTTTACCGTTGAAGCACTGCTTGTGCTAATATACATCACGTTTCGGGAACCACTCTTTAATTGTCCGCAGCCAATATGTGAAATTTGAGAACGTGTGATGACCCTTAACTGTAGCTCACAGAGCTCCCTGCAGGCATCATAGATATTACATGGAATGAATTTTCATCCCAAACTATAATTTTTGTAATAGTCCTCAGAAATTTTTAACTGACACAGTCATTGGATTGAAAGCAAATAAAAAACTGCAGAGTACCGAAGCTCATATTGCACAACTGTACCGTTGAGAGTGTTTCAGTTACACATTTGGGTCTTGCATACTCACTCTGAATAGATAAACTGAGACTGTAGCTGAGTGAGGATGAATTTTAGACAGGATGGGCTTAAATAAGTAGATAAGGAGAGTTGGATCTGTGTGGAGTGAGAAGATTTGGCCTTAAATCATCTCATGTATGAAATTATCTCATTACATCATTTGATTTATTTAGGCCTATACTTACAAACATTCTCACCAAGATCGTTTTGATTGTCTTAATTTGATTAAGAATTAGCTTTATTATTCCCACAATGTCCTTATTTTCTGTTTTAACAGATCATATAGTTAAGGAAATGTCTTCAAATTAGTACCGTAAATGACAACGGTTTTTATTTTCTTTCACAATCCGAAATTTATACTCTGTAAAATTGCTTAGAACATCCTTTTACAAAATTAGCTTTGTCATTAGTTATATTTCACAGTTTGAGCCATCGGCAAATGACGTTGTGAAGAATAAAGTCTTTTACAAGGGTGTGGGTGTACTATCTGACTGATGAAATAAGTTAACTACCGCAATTTCGTCTCACATTTGATCTGAATTGATTACAACGTCCGGGCGTACTTTTGCTCGTTTGCGGACCTGAGGGGCTATCCTCTAGTGAAGGGGACAGTTGTTTTAAGATGACTCACTTACGGGGGTTGTTCCTTCCCCTGTTCTTTTTAATGTATGACTAGTCTAAGATCCAATTTGATGCAACATATATATATATATATATATATGTGTGTGTGTGTGTGTGTATATATATATATATGTATATATATATGTGTGTGTGTGTGTGTGTATATATATATGTATGTATATATATATATATATATTCCGAAGAAATAGTGCATTTAAAGTGTTTGCAATGTTTTACGTGAAGATCCAATAGATAAAGCTCACCGTCCTTAAAATTAAAGAAGGGTTTAAGGTCACAACATGATTTGGTATGCTAGGGAGGTGCTTATTCTAAGCATTTTAGTCAAAATTGCATTGAAATCCGATGTGTGGTTCTCAAGATATGAACAGGTAAATTTTTCATATTTTCAACAAAAAGTGAACTTGAAGCAAGCACATACAGTATGACATCACATCCCCACATTAATGGGCAGTTTTTTGTTTTTCTTTGAACTTTATTCTGGGTTTTCTCCTCAACAATCCCATATTATTAAAATGTGGTTGCATAAATGGCATGAGAATTATATAAACTTTGCATCCCCCACAGGGAGGTCATACTCCTATTAAATGCAAGGTCAACACAACCGTCTGATAAAACAAAGGGAAACAAAGCATTCCTTGTCAATGTGAGGAAGTGATATAAGCTCTACTGCCCTCAAATTCACTTTTGAACACAAATCTACTGACTTCGTTTACTGATATCTCAAGAAATATATGTCCTATTTGAATGAAACTTTCACCACACTGTGTAGGTTTTGTTCCTCTTTCACATATGAGAATTAATTTTTTGCTTAAACTTCCCCTTTAAATTGGGCATTCTGAAGCGTTGTTTTGCCCCACTCTGACAGGGGGATTTTGACCACCCCTCTCTTTTTCCTCAACCCCCTCCATCCTATCCTCTATCATCCTACTTCGTATACAGGATCTATTGTATACTGATGCCACGATTATGCGTATCATTGTAGAGCACAGTAAATAGCCTACACACTGTAAACCGCGTCTGATACTGAAGGCAACATAGTCACCGAAATACTTTCTCTAAAGTGCCTCCCGACTCTCTGGCAAAGAGCGTTTCGGCGAAACCAAACTTTTAGTTGCTTCCAAAAAAGCTGCGTCCACTGAAGAGCAACGCGTGACCAACCTCACGGCCCTGAGACCGTTTACACCATTGGTCTGTCATGTATGGTTCCATATATGTACCGAAATACTGCCATCACTTGCAGTATGTTTTGGTGCCTGGCTCGAACCGCTTGCATGGAACGTTTTACATACTCTAAATTAGTTCAATGCGTAGAACATTCATGAGTTACTGTCAAAGTATAAATCCCACGCTTAGACTGAGTGAACTTTCAGAATGGAATTGCGACCAGGATCAAGTTTTAAAAAGACAAGAAAAAATAGCGTAGGTTTCTGTTGACAGCAGGATGTTGTCAAAAGTATGCAGACTCTTCCATGCCCCCCCCCCTCCCCCCGCCCACAGCCATTAATCTCACTAACGAAATACATCGAAATTTTCTAGCTTATTCAGGTATTGGCTACATTATATTTATTTAAGGAATGTTCATAACTTTTAGAGTTAGGTCTTTCTGTTAATGGTCAGCACCAAATGCAAAATGAACTACACACAACATTGTTGCGGTCATAATTGGTCCATTTAAAGGTCAAATCTTCTCACCCATAAAGTTCCAATTCTCGTAACCTAGCTTACTAAAACTCCTCCCATAACTGTTTATTATTATCATTCTATTAACATCCTCATCCAGGCGCAATCTCAGTTAATTGCATCAGGATGAGCATAAAAGGCCCAATGTGAAATCAAAACACTTACAGTGCAGTACACGCCTTGGTCAGTAATATAAACTACAGTACTCTGCATTTGCTGAATTTGCTGTCAATCAATTGAGAGCTTTGCCGATTGAGGAGATGTGTAGACTACTACGATTGTAATTAAAAGCAGATGATAATTGAGACGAAGGTTGTCGGAGGGGTGAAGAACACTACTTAGGTGAGTCATTTTAGAAGCAATCATTGGATTTCGTTGTAATCGTGCAAAACCAGACATAAAGAATGGTTACAGACATTCGTAAAACATTCAGTTCATACGACACTCAATGAAAAAATACAGAAATACGACCTTTGAAACAATTATTAAAGTAAAAATGAACAATGGGTGGCACTTACTTGAAAATTGAGAAAATGAAAAAGAGTTGCCTTCCATTAAAGAATCAAAGTTCAATTGAGAATTCACTGACGATGCAAGACAGAAAATAACAGCCACAGCGACGGCCACCGTTAACGTACAACGCCTCGTTGTACTTTCCCCCATTGCCGCTCTACTTTGTTTTGTGACTCAATGACAAATGTTTTTAAGAGTTTATTCCACTTGAAAAAGAAACAGAACTTGTCTGTTTAAGAAATTCATATGTGCGGGCTCTCGCAGTGCTGGTCTGTCGATCCCGCCAGATGATCTTGAATTAATTGTCCCGTTGAGATTCTGACTCGTGTAAGGTGACAGAAGACGCTTTTATGTGAACTAATATGGGATAGCCAGCCGCGTTAATCTTACAGCGATGATTTTGAACGAGAGACGATGTCCGCGCATGCGTAAACGGACGTTCATATGTGAATGGGTTTGAGTTGTTGATGGTGTGGAATGTGTATGCCGAATCAGATACAAATTAACAAGTCGTCTTGATAAAACACGAGACACGGGGTAATGAGGGATAGCATAATCACTGCGGGGGCTGCTATTAGAGCTCCCTGGCATAATGAAGGTACCCTGACAAATAAAATCTTAAAATAAGAAAAAGTTAACACGAAACAAAACTGTTGGTACACATAAAGATAAAAATAAATTCAGTTTTTATCTCTGGAAATGTTGCTGTGAACCGCTATTTCTGGAAATGTTGTTCAGAAAATTAAGGAATTTAAGGTAACCATACAAGCGTTTATTATCTAAATTCATTTATATCACTTTTTCATTTTTTTTTTTTTTTGGGGGGGGGTTTCATTTAGGGCTACTGGAAGGCAACCAGCTTAAAGTTTAGAAATCTCAAACAAGTTTTCCAATTTTCTCGTGGATGAAGTTTGTCCCGTTCAAAGGTTACACACCACTGTAGTGATGTAGCTAGATATTATTCCAAGAAGGGGCAAGCACCATCATGATGAAACGCACTTTCTTAGTTTTTGTTACATACTCCTTCTCTGCCTGATGACCTCTTATCGCTTCAGGCATGAATGAAGCTCACTATAGGCATACGGTACTTGATATAGTGACATTTTACGTCATATAATTGAAGTTGACATTTACATATGTATTGAAATACACAAAAAGTTACGTAACGTGGTTCCCTAACAGGCCAGTCAAGCATGTGTTGCTTTTTGCGCAGTATGAACACAGTGAAGCATAGCTCATTTGAGGGCACATATCATGAGATCTGTTTGCTCATGACATCAGTGGCGGCGGAACCGGGGGGGGGGGGGTTTAGGGGCTTATCCCCCCCCCCAATGAAAAAAATTGGAGGGGCTAAAGGCATGTTTAGCCCCCCAATATTTGTAAGGTGCGCTCCAAGAAGTGGTGACCGGCGACGGCGGGGAGAATATTGAAGTGGGTGGTGAACATATTCTCCATCAGTCTAATGCACAATATAGTAATTTTAGGGGAATGTTGTCGATGAAAAAGATACTGGACACGCTAAAGCCTCTTTATCATTCCCCAACCCAATCTCTGAGGTCCTCGAAAAGTGGAAGCAGTATGGTCTGTTATAGCGTAATCTTGTTAAGTTTTACTGATCGTTTTTTAAGAGGTTGAACGTATTCTACTAGGGTTAGTACACAAGTCTATAGTACGTTTGGGATTTGAGCTGCCATATGGTCAGGGCGGTCGCCCCCCTGACGGACTAAAATCGTCTGCCGGCGCCCTTTTTAGGTTTTTAACATACTTAACTCTTGCACCATTTTTGGCAAAAGACATAATTTAATAGCGTTGTTTAAAGGCCCAGATAACAAAATGCCCAAACAGCCACCAGTAACTGTACTATCTGCACTTTTATTCTGATGAAAAGGGTCATTTTCTGTAATATAGGGATAGGTTTTTGCCGAAACGTATTTTCATGCTTCATACGCACTAATGAATGTTGTCGCTGTGCTAAGTTCATTGCTTCCACACCAAGCCTGATTTACAAGTTAACAAAATACACAGAATGACATTAAATTAACCCTCCCTGTCAATAAAAGATGTTGCAAAGGGCGCAACAATAATTGAAGCGCAAATAGACCTCTTGTTGTCGGGGATATTTGTCAACATAGACAATAAAAAGAATTTATAAAGGTACTAAAATAGCTTCCACAACATTTTTAAAAATCATCTGAAGAGAACATTCAGGTTAAAATAAAATAAAACTGTCATCATAGTGGTAATGGTTTAAGAGTTGTAATGAGCAGTTTCCATTTTGCTTTACTTCAAGTGACCATTCCCATCATATATGGCAATTGTTTGGTGTTTTCTGACACTGCACGATAATCCCATGAAAATGCTTATTTCTGTACTTACGTGACGACTCAACTTGAAGCCAGAAAATTGCATCTAATAAGCCTAGGTTTAGGCTACTTTTATTTAGTATGAATTCGGTATCTGGAGAGCCAAGCAGACCTTTTGTCTTGGATATTTCTTGCAATGTACTTAATAAATGGCTATTTCAGAGCGGTCACAGGATGTAAAATACGTCAAGTAATGTTTCTTCGTGCAATTATCTTGATTTCCAGATACCAAAAATGTACACCTTACGGTGATTAATTTCCATAACTTTTTCCCCGTGTAAGATTTGCTATCTATTAGGCTCTAACGGGTTTAATCTTCATCTTCACAAAGTAGCCCGTTAAAACATTAGAATCTCAAATCGAGACCTGACAATAACACACAAAATAAAATGACGCCTTTATACTAGAATGTGAAAGAGAGGGATAGAAACATGGGCGTCCGAAGGGTAGGGGTAAGGGGGCACTTGCCCTCCCCTGGAAAATAAAAAAAACCTGACAAAACGAAAAAAAATAAAGAAAAAGACGAAGAAAAATTAACATCAACATTTCTTTATAGTTCACTCAGTGTTTTCCCTATTTATATGCGGTAAAAAACAGGCTAGAAATGACATTTCCAGCGATCTGGGAGACATTGTGGGATAAAAATTTTTGCGCTCCGCGCCAACTCATGGTGGCGCGGAGCTCTCCCCCTTCTAGCATTTTGCCTAAAAGAATTTTGTCCCCCCCCCCCCCGGAATTTTCTTCTGCGGAGGCCTACGGAGAGATAATTTAAACATGTTTTAATAGAAAAAACTTGCGGAGGAGACAGTGGCGTAGCTACTGGGGGGCAGGGGCAAGTTGCCCCCCCCCCCGGAAAATAATTTGGGGAAATTTAATGAAATTGGGGAAATTTGATGAATTTTCTTACTCTAACAAAAATTTCTCAAAATTTTTGTTAGAACAGAAAATTCTGAGACATTTCTCATACATAATTCATACTTTCATGCAACAAATTAACCCAGATTTGAGATTTCGTCAGTGTCGCATGAACCGGCCCTACTCGCGTTCCACAGAAATGTCCTCGTCGCGTAGCAGATTGAATGTTCTCTTGTATACGCGCGGTTTTTATGACCAGTGCATTTCAGTGCACATGAAGCTGTTATTCAGGAATTTAACAACAGCTGATACAGTACAACTAACACTGAAAGGCTGTAAACCCGAACTTATCCCCTTGCACACAGTCTCTGCGTTGTACACTTTGGGAATTCAGTAAAAGGATGTGAAAACTGACAAGTCACTAACGTAGACCCCCGAGTTTATTGTATTGTCCTGCAAGCTAGTAGCAGCTATACCGATTTAACTCTGTGTACATAACGATGGATGGGGCTGAAACAATCCATGGCCAACGATTAACTCAAAGTTAGTCTAGAAATTAGAATGAATGTGATCCATTGGCATACTTAGATTTTGTTACAGGCTAGTTTGGGAAAAAAAGCTTTCTGCCCACTTGGGGTGTAACTATAAACGGGTCCATGAGTACCTTGTAGCATTCTTCACTTCACAAACTGCTGTTCTAACAGGATATCCTGTGTGATCGAGCCACTATTAGGCTCCTTTTCGTGGCGTACGAAGGGGGGGGGGGGCATTGGGCCATGCCCCCCTTACAGATGCCATTTTTTTTTTTAAAAAAATAAGTAGTTAAACATTAGTAACACAGATTTTACTTCAAAAGATAGCATATGTGGCACCAGGCTGCATATAAGGACACCCAATTTTTCAAAAATTTTCAAAGGGGAAGGATTGTCTCTGCAAGTACGTCCCTCAGTGATGCCAATTTTTTAATTCCTACAAATAGGCAAATTCCGTCAAATTCCAATTTACTTTAAAAGGTAGACACTGTTCCCACTGGTGGCATCTATAAAAATAAAGACTACATGTTTAGATTCTCTTTACAAGCATGAATACGCTATTTTTGACCATCTGAGAAGTCTGATTTTTCGATTTTTTTTACGCTCCGCGCCAACTAATGGTGGCGTTTCTCTCAGTATTTTGGGCAAAATTACATTTTGGGTCAGATAACCCCTTAACTCTCTGATCACTTTGCAGTTTGCGAACATATTTTGGAGGAAGGATTTTATTTGCAAACGACAAAAGAAGATAGTGACTGGGTAGATTCTTCGTATAAGTCTGGAAAATGCTATTTCCGGCCATCTGAGGCGTCTGATTTTTCGAAATTTTCTCTACGCTCCGCGCCAACCAATGGTGGCGCTCCGCTTAGATAATCTTTATGACAAAATAATGTTTTGTGGCCAAGAAATACCTCATATCCTATACCGATCAATGCTCTTTTATTTTGAATCCTAAAAGTGTGCAAATTTAATGACAAGTTTTACTCCGTAAGGCAGCATAAATGGCATAAGAATGCATGTAAAGACACAAAAGTTTCAGTTTTATCCTCATGAACCACGACGATTCAACTTTTTACACTGTTCCTGTCAAAGTCGAAAATCTTGCACCATTTTGCTTCTAGGCTCCTTGAAAACGTCAAAAAAAATCCGGACACCCCTCCACTTAGACCATACTGCATGCCCCCCCCCCCAAAAATAATAATATACTAAGAGTTGTTATTTTCGATTGCTCTATGTTATACTTAAAGATAAAAATGCAGGTAATATTACATAATGACATAGTAATGTTGTTATACTTGTAAATTTGCATTTTTTGTATGAAATACATACACATTGACCGGAAAAATTTGAGGGGAAATTTCATACCTTTGCCCCCCCCCGGAAAAAATCCTAGCCACGCCACTGGGAGGAGAAATGTGCACAGTAGTCTTCTACCAGGTTCGGAAAATCTGAAGTCTGAAAAGCTGTGGCCCCGCTCGTGCTGAGGTTCAGGGTATTTACTCCTTCGAAGCGGTCCTGAAAACCATTTTCGCCCCCTCTGACTGAAATTCATAGCTCAGCCACTGGATTTGAGATCGGTATAGATTAGGTTGGTGGTATCCTTGGGAGGAACCACGGGAGGGGTGTTTTGGAGACAAATGGTATGATCTAGGGGAAATATAATTGAGTAATCGACATGTATGAGTGGACAAATGTAACAAGGGGTGCAGAAAGTGAATAACACGGCAAACAGAGTGAATGAAAGAGGATGCATTATTAATTATTGTTCTTGAATCATCTCAATTTATCTGATATGTATTACCATTTTGCATAGGCTGAATTTTTTCTTTTTAGTTGAGAAATTGCAAACATGAGACCCATATTTTAAGGCTGGATACATGCAACATAGAACACGCGGGAAGTGCCGTTTCCGGCCACCTGGGGGTCTGTTAAGTCAAAAATTTTCTTGTACGCTCCGGGCCAACTGATGGTGGCGCTCCGCTTAGATAGTTCTGCTGGCACTCAGCCTCCCCCCCCCCCCAATATTTTTTCCGTTCCGCCGCGCCTGTATGACATCACGAGATCAGTCTGCTTTCTATACATTTACAAACTGCACGAAACGTTCAGGAAGAAAGACACAGTTGTATTAAGAGCACAGCATAACGTTACTTTGCTTCAGGAACCCCGGGTAAAAGAGAGTGTTTGGTGTCCTTTACAAACTAACTTTGTCGTGGATATCAGTCCACGGGGTGGCCTAAGACAGGGTGCCTTACGATTCTTCCCCTAAGAGGAGTTACGTCAGTGAATAGGAGTATGCCTGAAGGGAAATTGATGATATCAGTACAAAATCACAACAGAATGTTCTGAATAAAATGATACACAAAAAGTTGCGGCCAGGAAAAGGAAAGTAGAACAGTGCACCTAGAATAATGCTGTGGATGCACAGATATTGGATGGTACAGCTGTAGGGTGGTACAGTTACTGGATGCACCAACAATAGTATGAGGCACCTGTTGGGTGGGTGGTACACATTTGAAGGGGTACACCTATGAAGGGGTACAGCTGTGGGACGGTACAGCTATGGGATTTTATGGATATGAGATGGTAGAGCTATAGAATGGGTACACGTGTAGAGTGGAACAGTTTGAGATGGTACACATGCAAAATGAGAAAACTATGGGAAGTTACTGCAGTGCTATGGGATATACAGCTGAAGGATGGTACACTGAGCTGTAGAATGGTAAAACTGCGGAATGGTACACGTATGGGATGGTATTACCATGGAAGGTAAAGCTGTAGGATGGTTCAGCATTGGGATGGTACAATTATAGAATGGGCAACCGATAGTATAGCTAGGTATAGATAAAGGATGCTTCGTTTGTTGGAACGTACAGCTTTGGGATGGAAAAGCTAGGCCAGTTTTTTTTTTTTTTTTTTTTTTTTTTTTTTTTGCCGACCGATTCGGTTGAGATACCCAGGTAGCCATACACCCATGTAGTGTGGGGTCAAAAAGGATGTTCCAGGTGGGGATAAAAGTCGGCTGTATAGCTGGCTGTCTGCACCCTGGATTCTATACAATAGCTTGGACACTCGGTATGGCACAATCAGAACAGTTAAAAGTTTACTGAAATGGCTGTGTTGACTTTGAGTTATTGGTTTTACCACCGTCACTACCCGCCACCACCACAACCACCAAAAGGTTGTTCTCACTTAACCATAGGCGTACAAGAGCATTTCAGTTTGGGGGACAGAGGATTCTCTGACCGAAAAATGTAATCCTGCCCGAAAGACTATCTAAGCGGAATCAAAGCCGTCGATATTTTGAACTTTCGTTTGCAATAAAATTTTTACCGAAAATGAGCAAATCTACAAAAAGGTCAGAAAACTCCCAGATGAAATGTACCACTACCATTGGATGACTACATTAAGCTATAATCATTGGAAAACGAGTTTGTTTGCGCGTTCTACAAACTATTTTACGTCATGCAGAATGAGATTATCATCAATATAATTTTGAAAATTGAAAAACTTCAGAAACCCTCGAAAATCCCAAGGCTTCTCAACTTCGAGGGAGGATGGCATTGCAGAGAATTTTGGCTGCCTATTAAACACCTGGGAATGTGTAAAACATTACCTGGTCTTGCGTCTTTCCGTGGAAAACTGAAGAACGGAATTAAAAACATGAGTACCGTATGTCTGTGACTCTGTTGCGACTCTTGCCCGAATTCCAGTTCCACTGAATTGATGCAACTGTCTATATGACTCGGCCCGAACTCCCGACTATATATAAATGATTTTTCTACTAACGCCGTTTGAGAAAAACCCTGCTTGTCATGTTGCTAGATGTTTTTACATGAATTTGTGGGCAGACTTACTTGCAGATTTGTTCACACTAAATTCGTATGAATGAGCAAACAAGCTACGCTGATTTGTTTACCATTGCCCGAATTTCGGTTCCACAGCACTGCAGGTTAAAAAGTTTCGCACAATTTTAAGAGGATCATTTTGAAAAGTGCAAAATCGTCATCTCATTCATATGCTGCCCAAATACCTCTCGACCAAGTACGTTTCAGCCTTCTGGTGACTATTGGTGATTGTCATTTAGTAATATGGTGCGTCACAAGATAGCTTTTGATTGATTTGTTCGGGCAAAATTTTGGGGACTGTATACATCCTCTCCCCCTTGTAATCTGGCAATTAAAAATGTCCCAGAACTTTTTTGCAACTTTTGCCCCAATATTGTGTCATTTCGGGCAAAGGTTTGCGCAAGAATATGAAGTTAGGCTGATGAAAAATTGTTTTTTCGTAAGCTGCCCGAATGTGTCGCGAATTTTGGTATCTTTTAGAGTCTTCATGAAAATTGTACCGTGACTATGATGCTTTTTTATTATTTTTCCGGCCAAGTGTTTGAAGGAATTCGGGCGCGCCTAGGAGTTTTCTGTGTAAGTAGAAACAAACCAATTTTTAAGACTCAAACGGCTGCCCGAATTTTTCCAGATCCCTGCCCGAATTTTAGGTCTCGAAAAAATTTGGGGGGCAGTTTGCCCCCTGCCCCCCCCCCCCGCCTCGTACGCCTATGCACTTAACCATCAGTTTCCTAACGCTCACACAGTTCACTGAGTACTTATACCACTGGAAAATGGGCCGGTCTTGGACTGTAGTTTATATCTGAAGAGTAGTTGTCCATTTTCGAGTATTCCTTAAGTTGAAGCTTCTTGCAAAAAATATTTTGTAGTTGTGACTCATATCCTTCCCAGGTTTATTGGGTTGGGTATGTACCTTTCCCATTCTTAACACCCTCAGTAAAGTGGATAAATAAATAATAGAGTTAGTTCTGAAAGTTTGGTAATTGCATCCTTACTTATACTTGGCAAAATAATATACATTGTCATTTAGGAACTTTCTGCAACCAATCAGTTAGGTCATATATTTACGACTGTGGAGCTGTGGAGTGAATCAAGCAAGGTCTTGGGAAGAAAGTGTCAGGTTGATTAGATAGACATTGGGTCAGATTAAAAACGACATCACGTGTACAAAAATAGACCCATATTTTATAAATCTACGGGGTATGTTATTGTTGACATGTGATATTCATATAATTTTATTAGAATGAACGGACTGAGGAAATAATTGAAAGAAGGAAATATTTTCAATCGAAAATTTCTTGGATTGGGCTTGACAGAATATGTTAAAAATTCCATTAAACATGACGGTCGAAGACCACCTAATGAGTGCATTTTAAGTACGAAAAGGGTCAAAGAGCGAACCACAAATAAAAAAAATTCTGATTAGCAGATCATATATGGTATATAACCCTCGTCATGGGTAGTTTACCCAGTATGACGTCAAGGGTTCAAAAATGCAGAATGGTGTAACAAATTTTCTTCTTAGCCATTCCTTTCCAAGAAGCTGAGGACAAAAGTCGGGTAACTTCAGACTGTCTCGTGATGAAAAGGTCATCTCGACCAACCCCGGGTTTTCGGTTAACATAACACACTTCCGCTGACTTTCCACGTGTGGATTGCAATTTAAATTAGTAGGAGCTACACATTATGGCCAATTTTGAGTTAATCTGCCAATGGCGGGACACAGTGCTGCCCCTTCTCATGTGACTACGATTCAAGAACAAAATATATTAAATAATAAAACAAAACCGTATAATCACATTTGTTTTGTAGAAGGTTCTTGAAAGCCTGACTGAAGCACTTAGATTGACAAGGGTTAATGAATGGTAAAGCTTACAACGTTCACAACAATATTTTGATTTAAATGCTAGATAAAGAGACATAAATTTCGTTTGTAGTGCAATCCATAATGAATTGAGAAATCTAAGATGAGTACGTGTATCCATTTCCGTAAGTTTATTTCGAAAAAAAGCTCGGCCACGTGACCAAAATAGCCCAATAGAAGATGAGGGTATTACAAGATATAAATGAATGGGTTTTTTGCCACAGTGCTACGTTTGGTCGTTAGAGTATGATCGTCTCTTCATTTAGGTATCACCGAAGTCTTTGTGACATGTTATATGTAATGCATGACCTTTTGGTGTTTGACCTATTGACGTGGCGAGCCTAGCCGACGTACCATTGACGATGTGTTAAACATTTCCCCTTAGGTACCATGATAACCTCCATGACATATTTTTTCATAATTATGTCTGACAGGAAAAGTTTATTACTTTTGTGGTTTTTGAGAAATTAATCATTTTTGTGACTAAGACGTGTTACCCATCAGATGTCCCTACTACTAGCAGTAACACACCAATACGCATACAAACAAACACCTATACACACTGACATCGACACGCATATACTGACACTGTAACAAATTCCTCGAATTTACCGTAAAAAGTGACGGAGGCATACATAGAGTACACAACAGGTGCCATCGACTTAGTTTCAAAAAGAAAGAGAGTTTTCTGCAATTTTTTTTTCTTAAGTGTTTGTTCTGCAATTCTCCTAACCCGATCGGCACCGAATCTTTAATAATGGTAACTACTGCCACTGTGTTTGGTGCTAAACATAAGCAATGGAGTTAGGGATAAAAAAGACAATGAGCCACCAGTGGAAACAAAATGCAGGCCAGTAGCGAGGGGGGGGGGGGGTCGGAGCGTTCGAACGACCCACCCCAACTTGAGGGAGGTCCATTTTTCCAGCCCTGTGTTTGAAGGGTCATCTATGAAATAATTTTTATCTTGACATATTGAGGACGAATTTCCGTTCACTTCTTTAAAAGTGGTGTACTGTATTGAATCTCTGGGGAAAGGGGACTTCTGTTGTGTTCAAAAGTCTTCTAAAATGCTCCAGATTGCAGGAGATCTGCAGATTTCAAACTTTTCCTGTGAAGCATGCCCCGGACCCCTAGCAACTGCATGCTTACGGCACGAGCCAGCCGCCTCTGTATTTGGAAAAAGGTCCACATCTCGGAAAAAAACCCACCCTCCACATGGGCTGACTACGGGCCTGAAATGCTGTAGCAGGCCGGACTGCAACCAAACAGAAACTGAGCTGTTAAACTTCATTTAACTATCTGAAAATTTTACAGACATTTAATCAGTATGAACTTTTCTCTAATGTCTAATACATATGTTTAGTCTCCGATAAATATTCAATTCAACTGCACCTTGGTAAAAGAACGTCTGTACCAACCACGATAAACATGTTCTGCAATGTAACTCAACTTGAAGCCATCACACTATTGCAGTCATACATTTACGATCTGTAAACGTATTTCAGTGCCCCAAAAGGCAACCTTTTACAAAGCAATTATGAAATAAAAGTGTTGACTTTAAATATTATTGACACCTCTTGCGCGATGAGGTCTTATAGCTGTTTATCTGTTTATCTGTATATAGATATAGTGTTCTTTCTGGTTTTAAGGAAGTCCTTAATTCTTTTCAATAGCTTTAATACACCCCAAAATGATTACGTGAATAACATACATATCTGTCACGGAGTGGGAACTTCTACTTTGGTTGATTAGGGAACCATGCAATAAGAGACAGAACAGCAGCATTGCAGAGGGTTTGATGCGACAAGAGACAGACCCCAGCAACATTGCAGAGGGTTCGATGAGACAAGAGACAGACCCCAGCAACATTGCAGAGGGTCGATGAGACAAGAGACATAACATAGCAACAGTGAAGGGTATCATGTACAATGTATAGAGTAAAGTGTGCATTGTGGAGTACCGGTTTATAGTGAACGTCGCGTAGGGCATAGTGTATGACAGGGTTGTCCAACCTTTCACAGCGGTGGGCCACATGTAATGGTTATAATGGACGAGGGGCCGCATTCTATAGGCCTACTCGTTTTTGTTTTTTTTTTCAATTTTTTCCGACGCCCAAGGCAACAAAATGCAATCATTGCGCGTAGAGAAAACTGATTCATTTTCTTTTTTGATTGAACAAATAAATAAATTTTAGCAAAAATTGATGGTGTTGGGCAGAATGTTCGGACAAAGTTTTTTTTTTCATATTCCTCCTGAATCATTCTCAACCCGCCCTTGTGGATAACACTCCAATGTGGCTAGACATGTAGCAGACATTTGAAATGAATTATTTCATTCAAAAGTAAGCATGCTATAGCGGACGGCGAAGCTTAAAGTTGTCATCAATTAATCTGCTTACTGAATAATTTTGCAATATAGATTATTTTTGACGGGCCGGACGCAACCTTTTCGCGGGCCGTAGGTTGGACAACCCTGGTGTATGACAATGTCCTGAGATAGGTGACGGAAGAATATTAGTAACCCCCTGAGCGGACGGAGTTTTTCGTTCTGCTGGTAGCTATGAAAAAGCAATGTTGGAGCATGAGCGTCACGCAAGCAAAGGTATCTTACAAGTCGCTGAGCCAACAACCATGCTTCACATTCAAACTCGGGTAAAGTTGTGCCAGGGCAAAACTGTAAAGAGATATTATTGAAAAATGAAAAGAAAGGAGAAATACACAAACGGTATTGAAAATATGGCACTTCTCTTCAAAAGTCCTTGCAACTGCCTCAGAAGACTTACATGGCAAAAGCAAATCCCCCAAAGCAACGTTGGACTATTGCTCTTCTAATGAATATACCCACTCATTTGGTTTCACCCCTGTACCATGTGCAGCGAACTAAAAGAGTATATTAGGTAAGAATGGCTTCATAAACTCAACTGGTTGTGAAAAACATGCGGTATTGAAAACATGTACCATTAAAAACCATTCTTTACCTCCAATGATACGCAAAAATATTGAAAAAATGGGGGGGGGGGGGGGTATTCGAAGGCAGAAAATAATTGTTACGATCAATGAAATTGGGAAAACTTAATTCGTGACAACTGTACATGTAGTTTGCATTTACGTGCTTGCGAGGAAGAGGCGCATTAAAGTAGTCCCCGAGCCAGGATCTCCCAAACATACATTAGTGAGCTTTAGATTTCACGACGCGGACGTCAGATGCAACGTAATGACGTCACAACCTGCGTTTCCCCTGTCATTTAACAACTGAGTGTAGCGTTATTTCGTGTCGCGTTCGAAATGGCATAGATACAAATGACGTTATTTCGTTGTTGATGAGGTCCGCGTCGTGAAATGTAAAGCTCACAATTGTCACCTGGCGAGAGGACGCTTCTTTACGAATTATAATTCTGTCCAACCGACTTGTTATAAACCTTTCGCAAACGGAGTCACCTCACAGGTAAATTTCACTTACAATGTACCCCGCCGAGCGGACTCTGTTTTTCAGCTCCACTGCTAACTTCCAAAAGCACTGAACAAGGAATATGCTGTACAACATGTTATGTACGCAACCTACAATGCAGACAGCTGGTTTGTCAAAAGTTCGAAATATGCACGTAGTCTGCTTGGCACGCGTCCATAGGCTCAGGCGCTTCATTGACGTCATGTGATATCAATCATAGCTATTTAAAATTTGATATATTAGCAACGATACCTTACTGAGTCTTCTAGTCTTCCTCTTTCAGTAGGTTATTACGAGATGGACTCCTTTACCCGAACCCGAAAATTGTCATTCCTGAACGAACAGCTCCATGACCGAACTAACATGTATCCGCAGGTAGCGTATAACTTTTCATATCACACAAGGTCAATCGCATTTTTCAGTTTGTATCCTTCACCTTTTTAAAAGTTTCAATTTTTTAGATGAACACTTGTTAAGGAATATAGGCCTTTGTACCTCTGTAAATTTTTGAGGTCAAAATCAGACTTCAGGTAGTATTGTCTCACAACACTCTTAAAAAAAGTGGGCAAATTTTGCCCAACTTTTTGACCAACACTGGGCATCTATTCAACAACCTAAACAGTTGGGCAAAACTTTAACCAACCAAATTTGGTAAAGTTTGAACCCAACTGTTGGGCAGGAGATTACCTAACTGTTTGGTAAATTAGCATTTAAAAACATACCCACTTGTTGGGCACTTCTTTTATTAAGCTGTTGGGCAAATGCATTAACAAAATGTTGGTTATATGTTAATCATTTTTTCCTTAAACGTTGGTGCTTTCTTTACATGTTAGGTTGTAGGTTATGGCAGGGAGCTGCCACTGCAGCTCCCTGGTTATGGCAACCCATCGGTCCCTGTTAAAAAAAAATCCCTGGCTTAATAACCTATTTGGTTTGTCACTGAGTTCCGTATAAGTACGTCCAAAACTATCATTTTTAAAAGGCACTGTAAAATGATGTGTGTAAATGATGTGATGAAGTCTTGTAGTTTCATCAATGCATAAATATGAACACAAGGGCAGCATGAGAATTAGCTGGTCCGTAGCTCTCTTTTTCTAAAGTCCTCCCGACCCTCTGGCAAAGGGCCGTTCGGCGAAACCAAACTTGATACTGCTTCCCGAAGAAGCTATTACGTCCACTGAAGGACAACACTTAACGACCAACCTCGCGGCCTTCAGACCATTCTCATCATTGGTCTGTCATGTATGGCTCCATTCTTGACTGGATGAAAAGAACAGATACTACACATGATCTTAGCCAAAAGGCCGAGAAGCGATGTGTCCGTAGCTCTCATACACCGTTTTCATGGTTATGAGACAGGTTTCTTGTTATGCCGAAATGTTTCAAATAATAATATATAAATGCTCATTCGGACGTGAAAGAGAATATCCCAGATTCTGACCTCTCATTGGATAGCAGTTTTGCGCCAAATACGAATCATGGAATCTCATACAAATGTGTTCTAGTTCATAGTACTATTTAAAGAATTTTATGGAAATAGAGATCGATTTCATGGTCTAAAGTAATGTACGAGTTTAGCTATTTGGCCAATATAAAAGATGCCAAAGAGAGTTTTCAGATTATGGTACCGTGTCTGATTATGAGAAGAATTGTGAAACAAATCGGGTCAAGTGTACTGTCGTTTGGTGAAAACACTGCAACCAACAATATACCCAACAAATTGGCAAAAAATTACCCAACAAGTGGGTAAAGGGAAAATATGCTCAACTGTAGAATAAAATCTTATCGTCATTTTGACCAGTCAGTTAGGTATTACAGTATACGCGTGCACGGAAGGGGAAATTTAACCATTATATGAACAAAGATTGACCAACACTTAGGCAATTACTTTTGCTCAACAAAAACTTTGCCCAGCGTTTAAACAGTGCACCAATTAGCCCCAAAGTTGGGCAAAGTTTTACCAACACATTTCATAAACTTCTTTAACCAACGGATATTTTACCCAACGTTTTAAGAGTGAAGGGAGCATCAGAGCACAGATTTTTCATTCCAAAGACAGACGCATATAGCTTAGTACAGTCATACCTGTCTGTGGTACGAACGTAAAAATACATGTGTGTAGATATGTTTTCATAGATGAAGTTTTCAGAGTAGGCAAATGCAATGGCTATTTGTTACGTTAATACTTGCGACATACGAATTGTACGTATAAATAATTTGTGGATGAATGACTAACTCATTGCAACCAGACGAAAAGGCCTCGTTATTACAGCCACCACTAGGACCAGGGGCAATAAGGAACATGCATGTACAGTCGGGTCAGCAAAGTCGGTTACTTATTCACAGAATCAAAGGACACTGGCGCAGAGACGGGGAAATGCACTGCAACTTACACCCCAAATCTGTGACAGTTCACTAGGATTACGTTGACACTGAAAGATGCTTTCACTGACGTCACAAACCCAATCTCCTTAAACGGGCAAACCTAGTGTAGTTGGCTGAGAAGTGGCTAACGACCCACGTGTGACTACTGCACTGAAACATTGCTGATTTTTGCCTGCAGTGAGCCTGGCTTACCAATTGTGACGTCACGTGATTACGCGACTCCATACACTGGTACATTACATCTACAACCAGACGCAACGTCCCGAGCCTGCTTCACGTTTCATCGGTGCGACAAGTTTTTGTGAGACGTCAGCTCGTCTCTCAAAATGTTTACTTACTGTTTAATACGATGTCACCTTTATGTAAAAAATTTCTCTTCTATGCATGGTAGCAGATATTACACATATATGATTAAAAGTGGAAGACATGATACGTATGCTCAAACTGCATGAAACATATTCCCGCCCAGGCTGTTGGGAACCCACGATTGCCTCACCTATGCACAATTAAATTATGTTGGCACGTGATACATTCATAAATGAAAATTCGAGATGACACCAAAAAGGATCAAAGATCCGTGATCTACATGTACACACGTTTGAGACTCCATCCTTAGAGCATGTGATTTAAATGTAGAAACTTATCACTATTAAGCTAGTTATGGCAGGTGCTTGACACACTTAGCCATTTATCAGTCCAGACATGCGAGGTAACGTATTGAGTTCTTGATTAATATTATTAAATGTCTTTATCTTAATGAACAACGGAGCTGTCATCCTGTCATTGGTTTGTTTTTATTGTTATAGTTACTTCGACACCAAGAATATGATTGTATAGATTTATTTGCACAAAAAAATAATTTACATTGATGATTGACGTAGTTTGATGGTGGGATATCATGTTCATTTTAATGACATTGCCGTGTGCATAGATAAGAGGCACGTTTCCTCTCGGAAGATCACTTCCTGAACATCGCTTACATGCTATCCGATAAACGCTGGTAAGTACGTGAGTGGTTGAAGTAAGAGAATAACGTCGATATTACAAGGCATACAAACCGGGCGCGGATCCAGACATTCCCAAAAGGGGGTGAACCTAAGCGAAAACAGGGGTGTGAGGGAGTTGAACTGCTAATTTCCCGTTTGTTTAATGTTGTTGACGTAGGGAGAAGGGGGGTGGGACCGTAACCCCCCGTCCCCTTGGATCCTCCCCTCTAACCTCGAAAATCTTCAGATTAGAAGCAAAAGTTTTGAGTCGTGCTAGAAACCAACGCAATCTTTACAAAAGATGTGGACATACATACCACAGCATTTTAAAATATCGAAATTATTGCTTAAAATGTTTCTGTCACTCAGTGTGTAGTGGCATAGAATGTGAAGGATGACTTGATAATACTGTAATGAGCTTATCAATTTACGAGGCACCTCCGAATCCCAAGCAATGTATTGCAATATTCGTTAAGAGAGCCAAACATTTTGTGCATTGAGCAACAGTCTTCCGTCACGCAGTTGATCCAACGTATTATAGATTGACGCATGTTCCCTAAAGAAAAGACGCACATATGACACGCCTATAGAGACTTTTCATTCTACGCCACGTTAACCCCCTAACACTATGTTGAAGTACACGTAACTACGTAGTAGACCACACTCGACCGCTTGCTCCATGAACGTGAACACACCGCGTATAAACGAATCCGAGCAGCGCGAGTGTATTGTGACTGTGGTCGGCCATTAGTGGAGTCCATTAGGCTTCAACCGTCTTCATTTATTGTGTAAGTGAAATTTCAATACCTGATATATATTGAAATTGAGGGAACCAAGAAGCATTTTAGTGTACAACCATCAATGATAGAAGTAAGCAATGAAATTGAAAGACTGAAAGGTGAGAGATCCCAGTTATTTATGCCCGACTAAAATCAGACCATCATTTGACTGTCCGGATTCGTCTTTACCACAGTGCACACTGTGCAGTGCGCAAAGAATCATACATCTGTATGCAAAGCTATGAGGTGCCGTATCGGCCAATATTTTATAACATGAATATATTTAGGTTATGTTATAAACTCAAAATATATTGATTATAGTTCCAATATATTTAGGTTATGATATAGAAATTGATATAAATGTGTTATATTATGAATCCAATACATAAAGATTATATTACTACTCTATATAAATAGGTTATGAGTAAACTGTCTTAGTTTACGAGTAATCCATTATAGTTTATAAAATTGCAATATATATAGGTTATGACTGGAAATGCAGCTCGAACAAACGAATGGCGTTACGTCACGAAGATAGGCGTGATCACAAACGGATGGGCGTGACAGTATGTACGAAGGCGGGGTCATATTTTTGTTCCAGCATCTCGAAGAATTCAGTGAATTTATCAATAAAAGAAACTTGCTACAACTAGATTACCGAACTTAAGATTTCTGTGCCCTTGTGGAGACGCTATATAGCAGAGCCCGTGGCTGCCAAGAGAGTAACTAGACAAAATCGAGAAAGATATGGACAGTTTGTACTAGTCACTGAACGTGACCGTATAATCCGTTCCTTGTAGTCACTCCTTACTACCAGTACCAGAAATGAAGTGTATAGCATAGGAACGTAATGCTGGGTCCTGTTGGTTCAAGGGCTAAGTTTGTACAAGACAGTTGGGCGACCCTCGAAGTATGTGCCGTATACGGTTTAATAACTAAATAATTCCACGGCGATCCAGGGGGACCTTCGGACATCACCCCAATATTTCAAGAAAACGCCCATTGGATTTTAATTCCATACCGTAGCCTCCGTAGGCAATAATTGAGTGAAAATGTGGTATTGTCCTAAACTACTGAGAACAAGCCGCCAGCCTTTACCACTGAAAAAGGAGGACTCGCTACTTTTACTATTTGGAAGACAAATCAATAGAGAAAACTAAACATCTTTCCATGCTTACATTCGGGCCTGTTACATTACTCAATGGATCATGAAGGGCCTAGGCCTAAATGTTGGCGTTGGCGTTGTGGCTAGCACGGATGCATAGTAGGCTTTTGCTTCGGTAACGCGAGTTCGGGTCCCACAGAGTGTCAGTTATTTTCCTTTTTCTTTTTTCCCTTTTTTGTGTTAGGGCTTTCTCCTTTTTTCCTTTTGTCTTTCTTATCCTTTGTAACAATGCCAAACAATATATCTTCTTCGTGCCGCGACGAGGTGCATGAGGGATTAATAAAGAAACCCTTTTGTCTTTTGTTTTGTATGTACAAGCATGTGCTCAGGCAGTGAGGACGTAAATAACCCATAACCTTATAATCTAACCCATAACCCTAACCCGAGTCTAAATCACCATCGATCTTACCCAAATTTTCAACATCCACACCCTGGCAAGTTCTCTTTCTTATCCAAGGACTTTCATAACCCAGCTAGCACATTATCCTGACAAAATTTGGTCCAACCAGAGCTAAAGAACTACTTCATCGAGGGTGTGCACTTGATGCTCTAGAACACTGCTCTAACGGAGTATAGTGAGGCCTTGACGCAACAATTGACATGATAACATTTGACATTAGAACTTTGACACACCCCTGTGTCACAATTCGACGAATATGACGCACATGTGACTCACCTCTTTCCGGGATTGGACTTACAATTAATATTGTGTATAACATTGGAAGAAGGAACGCAAAAAGTATCTCACTTTCACGGGCTGCTGATTTGCATTATATGGTACTGCTGTATCCTTTGATTTATCTCCTAGCGATCGTGCAAATTTGTCCTAGCTAAGAGGGTTGTGATGATGGACTTTATAGACCGTCTTGCATAAGAAAAGGTGTAACTCGCCCGTTTAGGAAGAAAGAATTTTTGGGGTCGATATACTTCAATTCTGATCAGGGCAGTTTCATTTTCGAAAAAATCTACATTAATTATTTAATCTTCAAACAATTTAAACAATTCAGGTTAAATCTTCTTTTTATGTTTTAATATAAACAAATTTAACGAATGGAATGTTCAGAAAGATTAGACCTTGAAATACCAGAGGGGAAGCATAATTTTAGTCGCAGATTTGGATGACCTCCAATGATTTGGTTGAATTCATTCTTTGGACTTTCTTAAGTTAGGTACAATATTTCTATTCATCATTTAGTCATACTGTGATTAACTTAAAAAGAAAATTACCGGAGAATATACGCCTACATACCCATATATTTGGTTTTAAACGGAACACCTTTGTCCAGTCCTAAAAGTCTACCGCAAGGTCATTAAACTGCAATAACATTTACGTATATTGGTTCAGGTCAATCATGTGTAGTCCTTTCCAATCTTTGGTTGGAGCCAATAAATGCCGTGCTTGGGTGCACGTAACTTTCATAGGACTAAAGCTGCTGTCACACTACTATACATTCGGATCGGATCCCGATCCGATTTTGGGGGGTTTTGGTATAGCCTAGTCTTCTCCATCTCTGCATGGTCGGAAAGAGACAAAAAATTATCAACCAGTGTAAGTATGATTTGCACCTTATGTCTATGGAAATAAAATGCCATTCATTTTTCGTGACGTCATTCCGACATGCATTTTTATCCGACAGCGCAGTCCGATAAAATCTATCTATCGATGTGACGTCACGGACTAATTAGCATAAATTTAATTTTCATACTTCTATGTTAAAACTCCTTCCGACTAGAGATGGAAAGTTTCAACAAAAACTCACAAAATCGGACCAGAATTCGATCCGAATAGCATGAAGTGTGTGTAGCTATATCCTTTTTCATGTCAGTGTCGGACCTTTGTCTCTCATCACACACCATTACCGAGAGATCCCGGAGCCATGATCTGAGTCGCATTGATAGTCATCTAATACATACAAACAAAAAGTCACATGGCTACTAAGGTCGCAGCCTTTCTTCATTATTTTCGTTGGACGGCGAAATGAAATTCAGAGGAATCATCTTTTTTTAAAATTTGCTACACCCACCCCTTACTCCAAAAATAGCATTCCGAACCTTTTCATGATTTGACTTGAAAATAAAACAACGGCAAATTCTCACGTGACATAATCCTTCCTCTTATCTACTAAGCATGATTTTGGAACAAATCTAACAATTTTTGAGATTTCGATCGTCTAATGTTATGATTAATCTACAAACTAGACAGAAAAAAATGTTAAAATGAATGATGACAATACGACACTACTTGATTCTGTTCCCTGACAAATCTGAGCAACACTGACATATTTTTCTCACAATTCGACGAGACTGAACTTGAGAATGTCCTTACATGACACAGGAGACAAGAAAGTCAGTCATATTATTAAGCTTAAACAACGATGTTCGGTGAGCATGATACTTAGGACATTACTATGATATTAAAAGCTCTGTCCCTGTTACAAAAAGTTTCGTCTTTATTTTTTTTTTCTTTTTTGAACGTTGACTTGAACCTTTTACCTGAGTACAACTCTGAGATTTTTCTGTTTGAGCGTGAAGTGCAGTAAAAGTCTTCCTTTTGCTCCCTGGCATTTAAGGAAAGCAGTTAGTCGGAATGACATATTTTCTAAATCAAGATACATTTTTCGACCATCCTTTGTAAATTAAAGAGGTCAGATATATAAATTAATGAATGAAAGATACCTAAATGAAAAGATGAAACACATTGGTGAAATTCCCCAAGTGGTATTGATTGAATTAGTTTATTCTTTCCTTTTGTATATTATTTGATGGTCAGGCATCCTGTGATTCGTCCTGGAGGCATTCGGTAATCCGACTCTTGTACAGCAATGACAGAACGGGATGTGGGTGCTGATAGTAGAGGGACGAATCTGTGTAGGTTGGAATTGGAGGAAGCAACACTATTACTTTGCCAATCTGAACGTGAGCCGGGAACCTCAAAATGTGTATTTGTACATGGATAGATGATTAATTTGTTATTTAAAAAAAACTTGATATTATAAACATATGGGATGCCTTGCTGATTAAATGAGACCAAACTTTAAAGATAGGTTAAAGGTCAAACAAAGTTTTAATATGTTAAAAGAATACTTAGTTATTCCATAGTACCTTTCATGGTGGGGAAACTTCTTACGTACACTGTAAATGCACAGACGTAGAAGCTGTATGTACGTTCATAGCTTTTGTAAGGTGCGTCCGTAACTGTCCGTAAAAGCATGTTGAGCTCTTCAAAAAAATTCATCACGTGACTTTGAAGATGCCCACCATCGATCGGATCGGTAGCGATATGCTCCATTGAGTGATGTACTGTTTCTGCTGTTAAGTGAAATAAAAGTTGACCCAAGGGGAAAAAGGGAACTGCAAACGGCCTCCTAATCAGTACGTTTTTAAGATATTTGATTAAATGAAGGAATCCTACGTTCTCGAGTTCCATTTCCGCTTTTTAAGCGTAAAATACTGGTTCCGGGGCCTGTAGTTTGGAGACCTTCGCTGAGGATATTCAGTAGGCCCTACAGGCTTATCATACCGCATTCAGTATGACCTACTTCATTACGCTACGTGGGCTTCCTAAACTTTTGTAAGGCCATAGTTACTGATAAACATTGTATAATACACAAGTCTAATAATCCAACTAGTTTAACGTTATACAGTGCGATTGCTACGTGCTTCGCAATTTCGCGGAACTGTTGAGTATGCTTACCAAGTAATTGTTGCTAGCCCAGCCTTCGATTATTAGTCCCGCTATTTTAGTTTGGGTGCAGTTATACCGCTTTTCGACCGTTCTAATTTAAGTCAGACACCTTAATCAAACCTTTCGTAATAATATACGCCCTCACTAAAGTCATTACGGTTTGATACTTGTTCACAAGAGCCTTTGGAAGAAATCACATTACCCTGTCTGCATATATACAGTACAGTATAGAGAGTCCGACAACAAGGCTCTCGTGTACTATCTACGTCACGTGACTGATGAAAACCGGAATCTCAACATAAGCAGTCAGTTCGCGGAGTTTAAAAACCAGTGAAAGGTATAATAACTGTGATTATTCTAAGCATAGTGGTGAAATTTGCACTGAAATCAGATGTGTAGTTCTCAAGATATGAGCGAGTAAAGTTATCACATTTGCAATTAAAAGGGGACTCAAGCAAGCACTTCCTCACATTAATGGACGGTCTCATGTTTTCTTAAAACGTTTCAACCAATTTCCTCCTCAGATCGGTAAAATTTGTAAATGAAGAAGTAAATTAAGGGTAGGTGGTGTCACCATCTGACGTCACGTGACAGCCGTTGCACTTTTTAAGATAAAGCCTGTGTCATACGTGTGACTCTTGCGAATGAAAAAAATGGACCGATGACTGGCTAACGATAGCAGTAACCTTAACCTAATCTCTTATCCTAACAAAGAATGCAATCGATACAATGACAACAGCCAGTCAAGGAATCTTGTTGGGTAGTACGCATCAGCTGGAAAAATTGGGTAGATGGGCACTATTTAACAAGGTGTGTTTTCGATTGATTGTTGACATTGTGTTGTATCGATTGTATTCTTTACTAGGGTTCGCGATTAGGTCTATCGTTAGCCAGTCTTGTTAAACAGTGCGCATCGCCTCGAAAAATTAGGCTTCATAAATTTGCCGGACTATAATACATTAGTGTTCAACGATAGATTTTTGGTTGGTTAATACAAATGCGCTTATGCGCATTGATTTGTGACTTTCTTAATATACAACTCACATTACATGCTTTGTTTCCCTTTAAACTTAAAAATGTTTTATGACCTTGAACACTTCCTGTTTGCTGGCATAGCATGTCCCCCAAAGGGGACTAAAGAATTGGATCCCCACCAAATTCTGTCAAAGTTCAAAATCTTGCACTATTTTGCGTTAAGGCTTCTTCAGTAGAAAAGGGCAAAACTTTTCTAAGGTTCTAGACGATTATACCTTTCACCTAGACTGGTAAAACTCTTACCGTGATATGTACCCCCCTCCCTTCCGACCAAAAATGTGATTATTTTCTTTTTTCTCTTTTCTTTTTTTGTTTATCTTCTCCCTAAACTGAACGCATTGCAAAAGCAACTTGTACGTAAATACTATTGTATGTGCTTTCGACATATTGCGAACGTTGCTTCAAAAAATTCCCTTACATTACGTCGTTACATTCATAACCTACATATGCCAAATTATTGGGGTTAGTAAAAGTACGTTACAAATAGTAACTAGTGTTAACATGATTTGACCTTCGTTAATCATTTGGCCCTCTCTTCCTTCATAAAAGGTAAGATGTGTCACTAACCATACGAATTAGGTCACATTTGTGAACAACCATACACCTAGTTGTGGTGGTTTTCTGCGGCGCCCAAATGCTTGACTGAGAAGACGGACAGAAATATGGGATCCTCAGCAGGATAATGTCGTGAAAACTTTATTGATAAAGTAAAATAACACTGCAGGATTCTAAAGCGATGAGTCGACCGTCTGCAGTGGTTTATCTAGATCGAGCTTAACAGGCATTGTCCCCTTTTTTGACTGCCATGTTTGTACAAATAAATAAACTTCAAAAAGTGTCAAAGTAGCACCATTTCCCATCTCAATCCTCTTTCTTCAAAAAAGTCAAAGGGGGTAGGGGGTTGAACAGTCCATCCACTTCATCGTGACATCCCTTTCCCCATTACAGTGATCAGTCACAACATGCGCCCTTTAAAGAAAACCTCTGCACGGTTTGCGTCTTCTGTTGAGTTTCACACATTAAGACAATCTACTGTTACTTGAAAATTCGCTGGGATACGTCCGCATCTTATTCTGGCCGATACCGCCATTAGGACCCTTGCCTCATTGGAAAAGCCTTCACAACTCATGATCCCACTTAAATACGTCCCTATTACTGAAGCAAACAACTTTTCATAACATTGCTTGTCCCGTGTATCTGGGAGATACTTTTCCGTTGTTTGGCAAACACGTGTTCGATTAATAGGCCTAGGCCTAAGCGCTCTCAATGGGTCTTTGACCGTTACGTTAACTCAGCCAAGATCTTCAGAAAGGGAATAACCATATGGAACGTTTCCAATGTTGCCTTACATAATTTTCATGCCAAAGCAAAACAGAAAGTAGGAAATCCTGTCTTCGTTTACATAGGCTGCAAAACTGATTCGTTTTGGAAACTTAAATACAATTCCTTTTGGTTTGTATCTCAAAACCGCACATAGTATCACCCTTCTACACGAACTGATCACATGAAAAAACTGAAGCATACAAGTATAATGTCACCCGATTACGAGAGATTAAAGTTGTCTATCTGCCAAATGGTCGTACATGCCATGTTTTCTATCATTCTCTGACCTTTGTGAAACAGAGTACATGAGGATGGAAATAAAGGAAGAATCCCAAATTCGTGTAAACAATTACCATAAGATAAACAGGTCGTTTAAAGTTAACAAACCGTGATTTATTAAAACAGTCCCCCATAGTCCTCTTCCTTATCATATCTTTGAGCAGGAAGATTGTTTGCTTCAACAGGCAATACAATTTATTTCCTTATCTTTGCTTAAGCTTGGGTGACTTCCAGCTGTATTTTGTAATTAGTACTAATGTAGGGTCCCCTCCAAAATGCCTGATTCACCGGGTTCGTGGTTAACAGAATTCAGAAAGAGTAGTATAATATACAATATATGCACGACTCGGAGGTTAATCATGTATTTTCTTTTTGAACACTCCTCAAGTCACTATTATTTTTACTACCCACCCCACACACCCCACTTCCTCCACCCCAAAATATTGGTACATTTTTCCCTAACGTCCCTACTTGTGAGGTAGTGCCCTATTCGTGAAGTAAACTTTGCTCTAAACCACTAATATGATGATGTCTGTTATTGCTATACAGGTTCCAATGTTTACAACACACACTTTTAGCCTACCTGTCATACAAGAGCGTATATGGCCAACTGAGCCCCGCGGAAGTTCTTATCGCAACCGTTTCCTTTTTCGAATGCTCTCAGTTTATCCAGGGAAGTATTTTACAGTACGGTACATACAAACCTTCTTGGAGAAACGTTTGAACTTAACTGTTTGCAGCCAATGTCGCACTAGTCTGTGCTTCTCTTCACCTGCAAACAGTTTGTGATTGCAAAATCAATCAGTCACCTTGCCTGCCCAGCACATGTGTGGCTATTGCCCGTTTAGACTACTTCAAGTTTTGTTTTTTATTATTATTTTTACTTAGTTTACTAGCGATAAAAGCTGGAAGAAAAAGTTCATCCGCTGATCGATCAGCCCATGGCAAATGACTGTTCGGCAGGCACTCTGCACCAGAGTGTGAGGTTTGCAAATCTAAATTTTAAAGCGGCTCATTGAGTTGGTTCATGAAATTCAACAAATTTTTCCAAACCTACACTCTAAAAACAGTTGGGTTAAAAGAGTTGGGCAAAATACAAAATGCCCAACATGGGCAAATTATTGCCTAACAAATGGGTAAACAACTGTACCCCTATTGTTGAACAATTAAGGTTGGGTATAATCCAGGTGTTGGTAAAAGGTGTTGGGCAAGTATTAAAGTACACAACAGTTGTGTAAAATGCAATTGACCAATCAGATGATTAGTTAAAGATCAGTTAAGTTCCACAAATAATTATTGTAATGAAAGTGGCAATTTATATGATCTCATGGTTGACTCACTAGGTTGAAATTGGTAAATAAAAAGCTAGCGGTAGAATAGCAGTCGAAAAATCTGGACGTAGTTACTTAAAGAGCAATAGTCGTGCAGAAAAAAGTTTTCACTGCTACATAATCAGTGAGAGAAGAAATACAAAGTTCACGATTGAGTTGGTTATTTCAAACTACACATTTCACTCTCAAGTGCATCGTCGCTGCTTTCCCAACCTTTTTTGGAGTAATCGTATGGTTTTCGCCCCTTGGCTCTTCGCCAGAGAGTCGTGGGGACTTTTAGAAAAAAGCTTTCCCAACCTTTTTTGGAGGGAAAACGGTTTAAGTAGTAGGGTACTTTGTTAAGTCTCCTTCTTGCCCAAACCATATAATTATATATCAGGTTATACTGAAATCCAAACAAGCACTCAAAAGTTCAGCTGTTGTGCAAACGTGTTGGTACAAATTTTAACCATATGTTGGGTGAAATGATTGGATAATTACTTTTGCCCAACTAATAAGTAAAACACTTAACCAACTGAGTTGGGCATTTTTTTTACCCAATCCAGGTCAGGTGGCATACGGACCCAACGGTTGGGTAAAAAATGCCAAAGTTGGGCAATATTTAGCCCAACAGTTTTTAGAGTATATTGAGTTTTCTTCACATACCAATGACCAATGGTCTATCTTTGACAATCCCTACACCCTTCACAAAAATAACTGTTTTATGAGTGAGTGCTTAACGGTTCAAGTTGGTTTTCAAAAATTCGTGACTAGACACTTTTTCAAATTATGTACAAAACCGTTACAAGTCAGGACGGTAGAAAATTTAAAATTTTAGCGTTTTCTGTGTCTTTTGGACTTGAAACTTGACTTTTTATGCTAACTATGAGCATTGCTATGTGATAGTGACCATTTGAGACTCACATTAAATTATCGATATCAACTCAATGAGCCTCTTTAAAGTTAGTAACTGTACTTTAATTGGCCTATAACTGGTTAACTTATTTTTAAAAATCACATATGGCAGTGTGCTCAGCATAATATTGTTTTGACTAATAGACTGTATTGGTGTGTTTTTGAAACAAACTTAACCTTCCTTTTTAACAAATTACACGTCTCGTGGTGTATCGTTAAATCCCATCTTACTCTAAAAAGGGTGTTTAGAAATTGAACGTTTTTCCAAACACTTTTCCCCCACTTTGTAAAACACGTTAAGACGCTAAACACACGTTTCTAATTCCTGAACATTTCCTTTTTGAACACTACAAATTGCTAAACACTTAGTGTTCAATAGCTAAACATGTTTAGAATTTAGACATGTTCACAAAATGGGGGCAAAGTAAGTGGTTCGGCATTGCTGAACCGTGACACGTTTGCTTGACTTATAAGCGTTGCGCATTGACGTAAGTTTGGAGGCCAAAAATGTAACACAGTGCCCTTACAACATAAAACTCTCATGTTCGCATTGGCTCACACGCATGACGCTCATCCGATAAGGCTCTTCAACTGAAGAACATTTCCGGTTTGAGGTAAAGGAAACAGTGACTTTAAGATGAAAGGAAAAAAGACACGTTTTGTAAGTGTTTAATGGAGAAATTGACCTTTACAGGAAGTCACACCACATCATCTTGGTTATAAATTGCCATCGAGCGAATTTATCAGAAGTTGCGAAGATTAAGTATATCAGACTGTAGTAAGTAGGGAGTTCAACAGTTTATTTCTGCCATTGTCGCCTCAATTCTTCTACCCCCTGTCTTCCAGCTTCCCCTTTAGAACAACTTCTCAAGAAATACAAGTTGATTTACCAGAACAGATGACGGATTTACTGAAGTCTTTATATGATGCCCAACTAGTCACAGTAACGCTTGAGCTTTGAGATGCATTTTTCCTTTGATGTCCCTTATTTGACACTAACTAAAAAGAAAAAGAGACGGTTTCAGTCTACCAGTCTACGGCAACTAACAAAGTTTTATGGTAAATTATTTTACCATTTTAGTTTTATTGCATCCCTGTTTTTCCAAAGCCTGTTTCCATATTTTGGAAAATGTGACGGCCATAAATGGGGCATTGTTTTTAATAAAATGATCAACTGTTTTACATGACTAGATTTTCATATTGTTGTCCGTTCAGTTGAAACAATGATATGAGGAATTCTAAAAAATTTTGTTAGTCAGTCAGTTTGTCAGTCAGTTAAATGGATAATCCTCTCACCCTAAAAAAATCCAACCGCCCACTCGGGAGTTTTCATCTCCCTGCTCCCACAATTTCTGATTGTCACTTAATGATCAATAAATATGAGCTCAATATGCAAATCTTGTGATGTCATGGGAGGGACATGCCACATATGGCTAATGTTATCCTTTGTTTTTACAATCTTCATTTCAAGGACAGTTGTAACATTCGTTCCCCCTGAGGGTTTTATTTTGGAAGTTTAATTTGTGTCCTTGAAAATCATCAGTATCAATTATCAAACAACAAACTATCTGATGAGTAATTAAGAGATAATTTATATATGTTTAACAACAAAAAAAAATGTCAACACTATGTAACACTCCACGTCATTATTTTTTCATAAGCAACAAGTTTCTTAAGAAACATGTGAACTTTGAAGAGGTATATCTCGAGAACCGTAAAAGATATTGAAATAATTCCAACGGACTTTTCCTTAGAACAGTTCACCCTACTGCCCTATAATTGCCAAGTGAAGTCAGGTCAATTTTCTGACGTGTCACACTACCTTTAATAAGTGATCATTAGAAATACCTTATCAGGTACGATGGAAGCATCATACGCAAAAATTTTCATGAACATACACGACATTGTATCGCAAAATGGCGAAATATTGGTGAATATCAAAAAGGTCAATATTATATTGTTCATAAATATCCTGTTTCTTAAAGTGGAGTGTTTCATCCCTGCTCACCCCAACACCCGACTGCCAAACACGAACCTAACCCTGGTTGGGAAACTGCATGTCTGAAAAATTAAGGCTAAAACCACCATCATGATAATAATCTTATACTTGAGCGTATAAACAGTGTAAGTGTCAACTCTTTATCTGGTAAAATACTACAGTGTAACGGCCAACTGACGTAACGGAGCGTTATCTAAAGAAGAGAAGCAATAACAACAATTGACAAATTGAATTAGTTCCGTGATATCTTAACCAGCATCCATTCGTTAAGTTGACAACACCAGTTTATTTCATTACATATGTCCAATAAAGGTCTTAATATCACCCGGTGTGTGACTTATCGGTGTTTGACCGGAAGTATTAAGAAAAGGTCAAAAACACTAATTGCAAAATTAAAGTTTTAACATTGCCAACAACGATTATGTTCATTGGTGAAGATAGAAAGAGCACGTGCGCTCCTTCATTTTGTGACCTGGAGCCATAGAACGAGGACCACTAAACTTGATATGATATCTAGGTCATGGAATAACCCTCAGTCCTTGATGTTTCTTGTAGTGCTCCATATTCCATATTTGTGAACAGTCTAGGGAATAGCTCTCTATACTAATCATTCTGAAGCTATACCCATAAATTCCTTATTGATATATGCTATTGTAACGCAACTCGGGGAGTGTTGTCGGGGGCGCTTTAAATCCAAACACCCAAAAGTACTTCAAGCAGGGGCAATATTTAAACGACGGTTGGAAGAGGTAGAATAACAACTAACAAACAGATAATGAAAACAGAACAGGGGAATACGGTTACCAAAATCTATTTCCAGTTATTTACAAGCAATCGTACTCAGTACGAGATATCAACTTGTCCGGAGACACCGAAAAATACGAAAAGGACGAAACAAAGACGAAATAATACGAAAACACAACCTACCGAGTCGGAGACTATAGTACTCGACTGGCGAGCCACGAGGAGGACAGGTCGGAGATCAGGCCAGATAGACGTCTGCTGACCTCCGACCTTCCGGCTCTAGGTCGCCCCTGGATGATCACATGGGCAGAGCATGAGAACTGGAAGTCTCACCCCTGCAATCTTCGGATGCTAAGAAAGGCCTACAAGATGCTGTCTTAACGGCATTACACTATGTACTATACAGGAAGACACTGTGTGACTTCGGGAGCATATCCAGAGCCGGGCTCCATGGGATCGGGACCCCACCACCCCACCTTCTCTGGACACCCAAATTTTAAACATTTGGGTCACGAGGTTGTTATTTGTAGTAACAAGTAGTCAGATGCGTCTTTCCGTCCAATAAAGTAACTGATACCGTGCACGCGTCTTCAAAAGTGCGAAAATCTTAAAGTTTTAAAAGTTTGAATAAATTTGCCATATATACATATCAAAGCTGCACAGGTATATAGCGCAAGTGTTTGATCGTCCCCGGGTGCAGGTTGACTAAATGGACAAAAGCTGCTTAAGTGACTCAAATGTGCATGGGTCCAAATCCCTCTCGATTTCCGTCGGTTTCTCTCCGGATACTCTGGCTTTGCTCCCACTTAGCCTATTAGGTTTGCCACTAAAATCAGATGACTTGTTGCAAGTCGAACTAAAGCACTCATCCTCGGGTGGAGCAGTCAAGTAACCGAATTTGGCATCTATATGGGCTGTCGTGGCTTTAGCCCCCGAGTGAAAATTATGGGGGTGGTAGTATCTTTTACCTCAATACTAAGGTGTAAAAATTTTTATTTCAAGGAATTTTGCTTAATTCCTATGAATTTTCATTGCAGAAAATTCTTTCTTTTCATATCCTATATAGATTTGCGCCTAAACTACCTAAAATACATTCATTAGGACGTTCCATATTAGAATGGTACCGTAACGGATTATTGTCAGTACTGACAAATATTTTCAAGCAAACTTCATTCATGTAGCAGCTGACACATTGTCCTTTACATGATATATTGTAGAAACAAAAAAAAATATTTTGTATTCTTTATTTTCTAAACGAATTTTACAAAAACTTTCGAAGATAATCGTTTTAAAATCTTCATATAGTGCCATGAAGTGGTGTCTGTAACCTGTAAGTAGCCTGAGCTACATAGGCTATTTAAATGAAGTATTACGCCCGAGTTTCTGCCAATTGAATTGGTAGTCCAGCCGGCTGGCAATATCTGAGATGGGATGTACTAGTGATTGTACGTGAACTTTCTAACGTGTCAATCGTTTTAAAGACCCAAGTTCTTTCACCCCAAACAGTACCAATTTTCCTAACCTTCTTACTTAAGCCCCTCCCACAATTGTCTGAAATCCACCCTCATCCAGACACAATCTCAGTTTATTGCTTCAGGGTGAGTAATAGAAAAGCTCAATGTGTTAATCAAAACACTCTCAGTACAGTTCATACTGTGTAATAAAAGCTTTGGTACACTGCATTGTTTGAATTAGCTGTCAATCAAAACGCTTAGCCAATTGAGATTTTCTGATACCCCATACAAGAAGTATAGTTTGGGGTGAGAGGATTGGCACTGAAGCGGCAAGCCAATGTAACGTTCTAATTTACATAAAACAAATTTCTTAGTGAAACATTTTCATGACCTCATTGTTACAATTATAAAGGACGCTGTGAAAAACGTATATTTTAGGAATTATATATTTCAGGACGTAAAATCGCCTGCCCCAAAACTGAAACGCACCTATACGTCTCTGTCATAGCTTCACGTAGGTTTCTTCTAACACAAAAACTACAATAACCCTTGACCTCTGTTTAATATGTAAAGCCTTTTCTAACGGAGGGAGGAAAAGGTTTTTACCCGTTATATCCCAGATAGTAAAAGAAGAACTTGTGACAGACCATACCAGAAAACCGTCATTTGATCCAAAACACAAAACGGATTTACGGTCATTTCGCCCAATCACAAGTTCTCTCTCAACCAGCTTGAACTCGAAATACATGTTTGCCTCGTTCTTGAGCTCTTATTCCGAAAGTAGTGTGTTAAGTTGTGTGACTTAAGTTTTTCATCTTGTTCTTAACATCGGTCGTGCATTTTCTTTCCTAGAGCAAGAACCGATGACAGCAAGTATAGAAAAAACCTGAAACATATTTGGTGTATTTTTGCATCTAAAAATATATTCCAATAAATGGTATACAAAAATAGCTAAGTTGGAAATAGCCCAACGCTTTATACATTCTGAAAGTGCAAGCTGGTCAACTAGATCCCTGATTTGATGTGAGCATTATCCATTGCGTATGCGAGTATTTACTTCAATCCAGATTTATTGCTCATGTTTCACAAGATTTATTCAATTCGGCATGGCATGTTGTCGAGACCGGACTCGGACTCTTGATTTCAGAGCTTGAAGGACTCGGGCAGAGAGGTTGACTTTTTCCCATTGAGAAAGTAAAGGGACTAGATTCCTTGAAAGTTGAAAATTGCCGGACTCGTCAATCGGACTCTCAGGACGCGACTACATACTGCACTGCAACTCAGTAATGTAGACTGTAAGATACATTTAAAGAGGCTCATTGAGTTGATATCGATACCTTAATGAGGGTGTTTATGGGTCACTACCACATGACAATGCTTACAGTTAGCATAACAAGTCAATTTTCGTATCCAATAGTTACGGAAAAAGTTAAAAGTTTGAGTTTTGTTGTGTCCGGATTTGTGACGGTTTTGTTCATAATTTGAAAAAGTGTCTGGTCACGAATTTTTGAAAACAGAATTTAATCGTTAATTACTCACTCCTTAAACAGTTATTTGTTTGTAGGATATGGGGATTGTCTAAGTTAGAACATTTTTTATTGATATGTGAATAAAAGTTAACAGGTTTGGAAAATTTGTTGGATTTCATGAACCAACGCAATGAGCCGCTTTAAAAGGCACAAGATAAACAGAGGAGACTGCAATCTTTGCAAGTGACGCATATCACTGGAAAATCAAAAATGATTCATGTCACATATTACACGCCAGGTTCGATAAAATTGAGAATTGGTCCAGTGACTCAGTGGACACGATGCAAATTCGTAAAGAGGTTGAGTGAAATTAACTCCAAAAGGAGTGGTGCCCACTATGACCGTTCCTTAGAATGAGTGTACTTCACCCGAAGTGGAGTGTACATTCACACCAAATAGAGCAATTTTTCACACATAGAAAGAAATATACCTCTTTTGAAGTAAATTTCACTCTTTTTTTAGAGATTGAACGGTCCTCATTGCTGTAAACATGTTTAGCTGTTTTGGAAATGTTATCGTCCTCAAATAAAAACATAGCACTCATGGTAGCTTTGAAGAGAAACATTACATGCCTGACATCTAGATAGTTTTTCAACATTTCCGTACATACAATATCGAGCTCGATATCAGTCATGTTTGTCTCGTTTCACAACAGGTCTTTCGTTTCCATTGCAGCTATCACAGACAGGTACTGACCTAAACGTTTCTGGAGAATGGATTTTTGAGAAATCATGGCGAGCTCCCTGGAGTAACCTTTCATAACCTTCGTTAAATAATGAAACATTTAAAGTGTTAAAAGCACGCTTTACTCTTGCTAAAGTCGTTATCAATTAAATGCAGACAGCTGAGCACACTTGGAAAACCATTATTTCACAGCTTTAGTAACAATATGTGAGAATAATGTGGGTTACAAAAGTTTTACGTGCCTTAGCCGTTGTTTGTACTATACTTGAAAACGTGTTCACATCTTGGCATGGTTTCGTTTTCGTCTTGCTGTTTAAGACATTATGAAAAGACGTGAAATCCTTCCTTCAGTGTGCGATGAAAAAAGTCTTTGAGCTTTATGGTGACACGTTCACCTACATTCATTAATCGGGCACCCGTGCCCCTTTGTTTACTACTAAGATAAAAAGGTCTAACCTCCAGAAGAAAGAAAAGAGACATTTCTTTAAATTGGGTAAAACTTTGATATGCGTTTGCTTTCGAGGCTCATCCCTAACGCAGGTATGACACCATCTCAGTTGTGTTCAATGTCAATCAACACCATTTTATTCACCTAAGTTATTTATCTATAGTGAAAAATATGACTGATTTCATAGCCTGAAAGACCCGGGTCTCTTGAAATCTAAAAGCCCTGGAAACTTAGATCTGAAGCTTGGTCTTACGTAGATACCCCATGACACTCGGTATTACCACATGTTTCCAAAAAGAAAAAAAAAAAAAAAAACAACTAACACCCATTGTGCGTGCGGTATGCAAAATTTTGATTTGAAGAGGGGTGGAAACAATGAGAAATGTTATTTAAGGATGATTAAAAGGCCAATTACATAATAAAATAATCAATATCTATTACGAAGCAGCAGTGGCGTAGCTACGGAGGGCTTGGGGGCTGGAGCCCCCCACTGAATCGCCCGCCCAGCCCCCCCCCCCCTCAGCAGCCCCACTGGCGATCTGGGAAAAAATTATTGTTGGCCGATGGCAATATACAATCCGCGCTACCCGACTACTATGGCACAGATTCACTCGCTACAGATCCACGCAGTTGCAGGGTATTTTGCAATTGTGCCTCTGAATTTCAGAATAAATTCAGGTAGACTTTGATAAGCTTGGTATCTTCGGAATCTCTTGACTTTTTAATTGTCGGGTTTCTGGAGGGATAATTTTGTAGCAGGTCTAGAGTGGCTGAAATTGCCTACCTTGGTGTGGTTTAAAGACAACTTCTAGCATCTGGCCTGTTTCTATTTCCTGTAGGAATTTTTTTCAATTCCTGGGGACGCACAAATTTGTTCCAAAATCATACTTGATGTGGTGGGTAGAATATTTGAGTCCAATATGGTTGGAAGGAATTTGCACTTTGCACGGCCATCATTGCTGCCAATCATTGGCCAGTGCAACAAACAAACCCATGTTGGGTCAATGCAGTGTCAAGGGTCACAACCTTACCACTATTAACTCACAGGACCTCACTTAGCTCTTGGGTGGAGTGGAAATTCTCAGTGGCGTACGAGACTGGGCAGGGGAAGACTGCCCTAAATCTCCGCAAAATCTAAATCCCGCAGGAATTCGGGAAAAACTAGGACAGCCCTTTAATTTTAAAAAAAATTGGGTGGTTTTTCAGAAGATTACTATATGTGGCTGAAATCTTAAAAAGATACGCCCGAAAAAGGGAAAGAAACGTCATATAGTCGCAATAAAATTTTCATGAAAAACCAAGTCAATGTTCTAAAAATTCGCTACACCTTCGAGCAGCGCCAAAAGGTTTTCGTGACTTTTGCTTCACAGGTAATCACAACACAATGCAAAAAATTGTAGAATATTCAAATTTTCCCAAGCATTTGCCCGAAAATGGAAAAGTATCGTAGTAGGGGTAAGATAGTTACGAAAAATCAAACAGAAAAAAAAAATCGCCACACATTTGGGAAGTCTGTTGCTTAAAAGAAACAATCAATCATTTTTGAGCCTAGTGTTTTAAAGTCTTATGTGACACAATATTCGAAATGGCCGATGATTTTAATAGCTTCAAATCTTCGCCGAAAAACAGGAAAAAAAATGTTATACTTAAAGTAACTTTCAGGGAAAATAACAAAGACATGCGACCCATTTGGGTAGAATGTGAAAGAAAGCTTTTCATCATCCCCACAGTCTTACTGTATTCTTGCAAAAAATCCTCGAAATGGTCAAATATTCGGGCAAATTTTAAAAAAATGCTGGGACGTTTTTAACTGCCAAACTAATTCAACGGACAGACAGGAGGGTGTTCAGGTTTCCAAAAGTTTGCCATTTCTTCTGTTCTAGAGCCAAATACGGGCAATGCATGGTTATGAAATCGGGTAATATGTTTTTCGATACTTTAATGATGCAGTGTGAATATGTCCATCCATACGTCTGCTGGAAAATTCGTTTAAACACACCTTGTAATTTTAAATTTTGTCAAAAGTAAAACCATATATAGTCAGAAGTTCGGGCAGTCACACAATTTTATCAACATATTGAATTTATCCAAGATTCACAATGGAGTAAAATTCATTAGCATGTTTTCAATTCCGTGTTATGGTTTTCCCCTGAAAATATGAGGTCCATTTCATCGATTGGTAGTGATATATTTTATCTCCTCATTTTCAGCTCAAACAGCGACTGCTTATCCCCCTATAAGCCTGGGAAATGTTAGTTTCGACTGTCTCAGGGGTCAGATTTTTCAATATTTTCTGTTCGCCTCGCGCCAACCAGTGGCAGCGCTCTGCGTAGATAGTCTTCCCAGTAGAATTTTAGTTTCAAGTGAACAGTTTTTGAAAAAGGAACCTCGAAATAGCGATTGCTTAGACCCTCTATAAGCATAGGATATGACATTTTTTATTTTACTGTCTCAAGGTTCAGATTTTTCAAAATTCCCTGTACATTCCACCCGCCTTATTTATGGTGGTGCACCATTTAGACCGCTTCATAGCAGAATTTAAGTTTTAAGTGAACATTTTTTGCAAAAGGAAACTGAAAATAGTGACTGCTTAGATCCCCTTTAATCCAGGGAAATGCCATTTTCAACTGTCTGAGGGGTCGAATATTTCAAAAGTTTCTGTGCGCTTCGCGCAAACCAATGGTTGCGCTCCACTTAGTCTTCCTGGCTGAATTTTAGTTTGGAGTGGACGTTTATCTGCAATTGAAACTGAAAATAGCGTCTTCTGCCCCAAACTTTAATGCTCCCCCACGCCTATGGAAATACCTTGCTCATGCGTGCACTGGAACAGCTGCTTGCAACATACAGCAGGATTCAGAATTTGCAATCCTGGGATACACCGTCCTGTGGAGTAATGAACTGAGCTAATCAGTTTCTCAAAAGTGTGTTTGAATCTTAGAAAAATCACAAATTTTCCTCACCGGAATTATCGACAGTTAAACCTGACAAACTGCATTTCCAGCCATCTGGGAGGTGTTAAAATTCAAATTTTTTTGTACGCTCTGCGCCAACTGATGGTGGCGCTACGCTTAGTAATCTCCAGCCCCCTACAAAAGTGTCCAGACCCCCGCCCCCATAGCCTCCCCCCACGAAAAAACCCTAGCTACGCCACTGCGAAGCAGAGATTGTTTGTGGTCATGCGTGCAACATTTATAGACTGCATGCACGCTATGTGTTTTTTGTTTTTGTACTGTCCATGACGTCATGGACAGTACCTTAGGCACGCTTCTCATTTTCGAGGGACAGTTCTTTCGTTCAATGTTTCTTGATTCTCAGTGAGTGGTTTTCTCTAAAATCGAGCTCATTATGTCGAGTGTGTCATGTAGACGGGAACGAGACTTAATGGTTACTTTTGGTTACGATCTGGCCTAAAATGAGCGGGTTTTATTTTGCATTTATGTATTTTATTGTTTTGTAAAAGAATACTTGAGTAAGTCAAATTTGTATACAGTCAGTATACTTTCTCATCACACAACGGCCGTATTGTACCTGTACCTGTAGTATCGCGTACACCTACAGTGTCGCTAAACGCTAACAAGCCAAAGAGCATTGTATACATGTAGTATTGTGGCACACACACTGTGCTGTCGCATCTCGGAAGTGCTTGCAGTTCGCCGCCGGAGAACAGCCATGCTGCCATGGAGTTTATGTTTTTAGCTAGGCCTGGGTTTAATCTTAGAATTCGACTTTAGCTCTCTTGTTACATTTCTCTCTTGGAAGCAGTTACGTAATGCTTAAAGGCATATTTTCATCCCAAACAGTTCCAATTCTCCCAACCTACTTACTTCTAGCCCCTCCCACATTTATCTAAAACTCATCTTTATCCAGACACAATCCTTGTTCATTGCTTCATGGCTTGTCCCAGTGGCCATGTAAGTCCATAATGTGTAATCAAGACACTCTCAGTGCCCATGCTGTGTAATTAAGCTATGATGCATTGTTTGAATGTGATGCCAATCAAAGAGCTGTACCAATTGAGAGTTTTGATATCAAGACACTCTCTGAAACTGTAGTTTAGGGTGACGAATGACTGCCTTTAACTTAGGCTGGCCAAACGCCAGGTGTATCTTGAGGAGTAATAAGAACTTATCCTTCTCTACGCACAAAACCATAGCATGCAGCCATCTCGCTATAATAACACTTATGGTAGCGACAATCTACGCATAGGATGTCAGCGCAGTCTGCTCTGTCAATGTATACATGAAGTCAGAGTTATACATAGCTTTTATTGGGTCTAGCCTACAGCTCCCTGGTCTAGCAGTCATTGACATCTTGCCAGTATTTTCAAGTGGTTCCAATTTTCCCATGATCCTCTGTTCATGTTTATAAAGGAAGTCCTTGGGTCCAAAGGCCCACCGCTGCTTGTGTATATTTATTTTATTATTTATTTATTTTCTCGCAAGGAGGACATGCATCGCCACCGGTCTAAGGGGAGGGGTTTGGGAAGGGCTGGGGATTTGGAAATTTTGTTGGTTTTCAATGATGTCTAGATGCAAAATGGTGCAATATTTGTTGCTTTTTCTAGAGTTTCTTCAAACTTAATTGGAGCAAAATTAGGAAAAAACCCTATCAGGTCATGTGAGAAATACATGAAATCCGGACACAGTGGCGGTAATTTTACTGCACCGCCCGGACACCAGCACAAAAAATTTAAAGGGGACCTAGGGGATTTTTTGGCTGTATTTCTGGTCTTTTACCGTATTTCTGTAAAGGAACATGGCATTGACGTGAAACTTTGCATGTACTACCAAAATATATGGTTACTATGGCAACAGGTATCGTATCAAAGGTCACGTGATGGAAGTGAAAGTGTCTATTTTCAGGTGAAAAAGCAGAAACTCTTAACTCGAACTCCTCCTAGTGGGCTAGACAGATCCTTTTCAAACTTGGTGGGAAGATACCCCAGGGTCGGAACTTGTGTCTTGCAGATGTCCGGAAGTGAAGGTCAAAGGTCAGAGGTCAAAGGTCAAATTTAGGTAAAATTATACTTTTGTCTGTATTTCGGTAATGAAACATCTAAGTGACATGAAACTTCGCATATGTCATGAGGATAACTAGAACTATCCAAATATATGGTTGTCATGGCAACAGACTCTGGAAAAGACGGTCTAAGGTCAAAGGTCAAATTTAGCCAAAATTGTTTTTGTACATAACTCCAGGGGAAATCATTGCACCGACATGAAACCTGAAACGTATAACAGGAGTGACATGTTCTGCCAAAATATTTCGTTGCCATGGCAACTCAGGTTTGAAGTCGCGTAAGAGGAGGTCATATGTACGGTTTTACTTCAAAAACTGCTGGTTGTTGACTTTTGTTTAAAGGTGATGAAGATGTGCCCCAAACTGAGAAAATGTGTCTCGTAGAGCCCGGTCCAAGGTGTAGCAAACCTTTTCCATAATTGTCTTGCGTATAGAAATCTTCTTCTTTAATTGTATGGGGTTTGAAAGTATTGTGAGTCAATATTTCATTGTTACCGTTTCATAAGACGGAAAATAACGCCTCGTGGATTCACAAACATCGGTGCAGGCGGAAGTGACAATTTGACTTGCGCGTTGTTCTATTCGGCAATGTGCTTATACTAAAAACGCACTACATAAAATGCTGTTAGTAGCTGAAATTCATAAATTCATCGTCGTCCATGATATCAGTTCAACAATCAATGCAATTGCTTCACGAACTCGTTGGTTTTCCACTCTCCAACGTAGGCCTACATAATCAGTTAGTTTGACTTACACGTTTCCGCTATATACTGTTACCATTAACAGCTCGAAGTTCGAATATCACCACGCGACTTTCATGCGGCGTCGTAGAAATCTAAAGCGCAATATATTCAGGGCGCGGACGTCAGCTCGAAGACGTGAACTGTGCGCTAAAACGCCGCGTCGCCCTGGCCACTTCGTGTAATCTAAAGCTCCCTAATGACGCGTGTGGCCGCACGCAGTAGACTTCGTAATGCACGTGTGGTAGGCTAAGCGCGCGTATCTGATTGGTTAATCAGCTGTCCGAACTTGTTGGTGTAACATGCAATGATACGCGTTTTGTTCGTCTCGGCCTTAGACATGGCTTTTCACATGACGTTATAATACTCTCCGGTGGCCTTGTTGGAGTACATGTAACTACGTAGTAATCATACGGGACGCGCTTGCTCGTTGAATTTGTACACACCGTGCATGTCACTGTGCACACTGTGCAGTGCGTTCGGCACAAAACCATGTGTATTTGGCATGAATGTCCTCCAGCATGGCGGTTCAGTGACGCAATTGCAAAGCCTCTATAGGGAGCTTACGCGCGTGTAAAAGCGAACTAACGCAACCACCTTCTGGAGGACAAATAACACACATGGAAGCTAAGTAAAGAAATGTGGTGCGTAGCGGGATGTCTTTTAGAACAACTACCGTATTTGACTGAATTTGACCTTTTGACCTTTGGTGCAAGCTCATCACAAAGGTCATGTATCGAGGTCACTGCGTTGCGCGTTTTTCTATTTTTTTTTTATCCAGGCGTACATTGTGCAACAATTGTTGCTTAGGTTCTATCGTGCGCGCACATCGGTAACACATTTACTGCGTATGATCAGTAACATCCTGTAGGCCCTAAGCCAAATTAAAACATGCTGACATCATTATTAGTGAGCTTTAGATTTCACGACGCGGACGTCAGCTGCAACGTAATGACACACAACCAGCATTCCCCTTGTCATTTAACAACTGTGTGTAGCGTTACTTCGCGTTGCGTTCGAAATGGCATAGGTACAAATGACGTCATTTCGTTGTAGATGAGGTCCGCGTTGTGAAATCTAAAGCTCCCTATTTTCACTTCTGGAACCCGTTTCTAGCACATCAAATTTGGCATGAGGTTTTTGTAGCTAAAATCCCTAAAGGAGCTTGATAGAATTAAGTCCGGCGTTTACTAGCGATGAGATCAGCAACTCCGCGGAGTGCCCTCTTGTTTTAGTTTTAGTGTATTAGTTATTGTTGATGTGACGAAAAAAGGGGGGTGAGGCCGTAGCTGCCCCCCCCCCTTGTATCCGCTCCTGGCCTAGGTGGTGATTCTTCAATTAGCCTGATAACCATCATGGGAAATAGTACAGTCCTGCATCATTCATGTGTATCACGAAATTGCGAGTCGAAAGCAACGAAGAAGTGATATTTACAACAAGCAATCAGCACAGTACTGCACTGATTATACTATAGGGACCCGCGTGTTTGGTCTAACGGCAAGAGCATCCGCCTCTCACGCGGAAGGTCCGGGTTCGCTTCCCAGGTCGAGTCATACCAAAGACTCTAAAAAAGGAACCTACTGCCATTGTGCGTGATGCTCCGAATAAGAATTGGAGTAGGGAAAACAAGCCTGCAGTGAGCTACAACTGGAAAAAAAAAAAAAAAGCCGTGGTCGGCTCGACTTGAACCAATGGGTTGGAAACTGGGCCGTAAAACTCTATCTAACGAACTAACTAACTAACTAACTAACTGATTATACTTAGTAATATCATATCGGCGAACAAACGTGAAAGGACGATATTCTAAGCTTACGTACGTATCAAAGTACGTTGACACAGAAACAACCATGGGCAGTAAGTGGTTACGATTTTCGTAACCACATTTCTAGTTTATATGTTGGGTCTCTTATGTTTCAAGGTCTTATATTTCCTATTGGTACCCTTACACTCTAAACATCGTGTTTGGCAATTGAACACTTATCTTGCCCTTGTTTGGAAACATGTTGTTTAAATTCTAAACATGTTTAGCTGTTACACACCGTTGTGAGTAATTAAAAGTGCTTAAATGCATTGTTTCGGAAAGAAGATTGTTTAGCATCTAAACTTGCTAACAAATTTGAGACAAAACCTCTTTAGCAAAAACGTTTAATTCTTAAACACCTATTTTAGAGTGTACATGAAATGGCCGGTACTTCAAAGTCATGGTCAATCAGGTGAGTTTAATCTAAACTGAATTTACAATTAGGTGACTCATATGTTTTTTATGCGGGTTTGATCTTAGGTTAACATCTGGCAGAAGAAATCATCCCTGGCTTTTAAAAACCTTTATAAGTGGGAGAATGCACTCTATGAGAGTCAAATTACAGGGACTTCACTCAAAAACGGGTTCAGAAATTTAACACTTATTTTGCCCTCACTTCGTAAACAAGTTTCAGTTCTGAACATGTTGAGTATTTAAATATTAAGTGTTTGGCAATTAAACGTGTTTAAAAACGACATGTTTTGGAATAACACACGCTTGTTCAGTATCTAAACATGTTTACAAAGTGGACGCAAAAGTATAATTTAGAAAAGCGTTTTATTTCTAAACACCTTTAAGAGCGTAATCAAATGTTGAGTGAAAAATTCAATCTCACTTTAATCGCTTCCTGATTGCGCTCATTCGAGAGTTACTCTTTTATTTTAGAACAAAAACGGTACGATTTTTTAGAAATTTGTTATGTAAGAAATTTCCTTATTAACCCTAAGATAATATATTTAGCGCCCGTTTGCAAACTGCAGCATTTCGACATCGCTTTGGACGCACCTGGTAGCAGTGGAGTAAACATCCTGTTTGATGCGTGTTTCACTATGATGTCTTTCTTTCGTATACAAAAGGAACCGCAGGATTACGTTAAGGTTGTTTCAAAACTAGTGTCCGTTTCCGATTGACCAACTTTAGGACGTTGAGCATGGGCGTCCGGAAGGGGGGGGCAAGGGGGGGGCACTTGCCCCCCCCCCCCCTGGAAAATCAAACTTGTGAAAAAATTAATTAAAAATTAAAATAAAAAAAAAATTAAAAATAGATCATCAAAATATCTTCACTCACAGCGTCAGTTTCTACTGAAATATGCGGACATTTGACCACGAATAGCAAAAGAGAAGATGGTATGCTGAATAGTGAAATCGTAATTTGGGGACCATCATTCGTGATATCTATTGGAAATTTGTAATTGTAAAAACTATGCCAAAATTGTACTAGTTGTCAGGTATGTAGTGTGCATATGGCATCCGACTATTGATGAATGCGTTAGTCTTGGTTTGGTCCCGTGCTGATCTCAAGTGGCGACGCGCGGATGTAACTGGGATATACAAGGTGAATATGGGGGGGGGGGGGAGGGGTGATTCATAATTGGGTAAGGGATATAGGCCTATATAGGCTGTTTGACTGTTGTAAGTTTTACCGTTCTCAGGCGTGCGAGGCCGTGACCGAGAGGCAGATTTACCTTCAACAATTTTTTTAGACTGAAAATTCTAAAAATCTAAAAATTACAGACATGAAATTCCTGTTTCAGGGCTGGGTACATGCAGCTTATAACACTCGCCAAGTGTCGTTTCCGGCCATCTGGAGGGTTTGTAAGACCCAAAATTTTCTTGTACGCTCCGCGCCAACCGATGGTGGCGCTCCGCTTAGATAGTGTACACAATTCAATCATCCATGAATGACCTTGCCCCCCCTTGTAAAAATTTCTGCGGACGCCCATGACGTTGAGTCATATGAAAATTGTCTCGAAGGGGTGTCCGGATATTTTCCCGATGACTCCTTGGAACAACACATTTGACTCGGATGGTATGAGCAGCATATACAATTGAACAGGCAAATTTAGAACACTGATGCTGTCCGACTTGTGAAGGACTAGACGAGAGGTGCTGACTGTCCCCCATTGAGAAAGTGCATTGACTAGAGTCCTTGAAAGTTGAAAATTGTCGGACTTGTGACTCGAAGCCTCCGGTCTCGATTACACACTGACATAACTGGAACTGTAAATCATTAAAGCACTCCGGTTTACACATTTCCTTGAAACTTAACATCCAAAATGACTTAGTATAACGTATGATCAGGGATTTGCAACTCCCTGGTATGAGCGAGTGCAATTTTTACAGGACAACCGACCGCGGTACTGCCCGTGACGGAAACATTTTAAAAATGAGAAAATACTTGTCATTTAGGTGGTAAGGGGTGGGGTAGGGCCCATGGCCGTCCGCAGAAAAAAGGTCGGGGGGGGCAAAATTTCTAGACGGGGGAAAAACCTCTGAGTAACCATAAATTGACATGAAACGTGCGAAAATTTCAGCCCAAAATGCCTCCCAGATCGCCGGAAATGGCATTTCTAAAGCCTATTTTTGGCATAGAAACTTGGAAAACACGTTTTGTTCGGGTTTTTGCTTTGGTTTTTATACGTATTTTCAAATTTTTGATTTTCCGGGGGGGGGGGCAAGTGCCCCCCTTGCCCTTACCTGCGGACGCCCATGGTAGGGCCTGCAGTATGCCTATCACTTTCTTCATGAATCATACATAGTAAAAATTGGTCACCTGGTCATGTGTTTCCAGACTAAGTTCACCTTCATTGACCTTAAATTTAATCTGCAATCACTTTGTCCTTTAAACGGTCAGTTGAAACTCGAGGACCCAAAGAACTGTCTCTAATCTTCTGCATGTTTTCTGTTTATCTCTCTTTTCCTAAAGGAAGAACAGAATCATCGATATAATTGGGCTGCAGCACTGCCGAACTGCCGAATGATCTTTTCCTAAGCCGTTATTTTATGGAGAGTAGGTCAATGACACTTTATATAAAGGTATGGTAAAATTATGTAATTACCAGTAAATTGTGTATGAACAGAGAATGCCACCCCGATATTTTCAACCACAACATGAAACAGAAGGACTAAATTTTCTCCTTCAAACCATGGAATTTGAGGCTTTCAAAACGGGTAAAATTGAAAAATTAGAAAAAACGGACAGCCACTTCAGTTTTAAAGAATGGCAGCCGCTTCAGTTTTAAAGAATGACATGGTTTTTCAGACAATTCCTAAGCGTGTCCGAATCCTACACTGTAAAGAATATCTGTAAAATTACACGACAAAAAATATATAAAGACAAAGAGATTACAGAAAAAAGGCTGGAAACATTTGAAATTTGGTCGCCAGCACTTTTTCTGTAATCTTTATGTAGTCCTTTATTTTTTGTTCTGTAAATTTATGCACACATTTTTTTACAGTGAATGTTGTGTTTTTAAACAAGACGCTTTTCATCTCTTGCCACGCCCAGCGAAAAACGGGAGCTTAATGGGGAGAAACTTGCATTATTTGATTCTGTTTTATCAGTGTAGGCTGATACAGACTGGTTATGTCTATAATTATCTTTTGTGTGAAGCGTTTTGAACACCGAAAGGTGAACAAGCGCGTTATAAATTTTATTTATTTATTATTACGTAAAATATGTAAAAATTATAATTGTTCCAATTACTGTTTTGGCATTAATGTCATAAACGTGGTCTACGTATGCAATTGTGTTTAGTTATCCCTTATTTGCAAGCATTTATTTCGAGCACATTTTCAAAGGTGATATTATCTCGGGTGTAATATACAACTATTTACCCAAGAGCGTCGGAAGCAGTGTGGAAGTGGGGCGGTAAAATGGATTTCTCAACTCACCATATCCCCCAGGCTGATTGAAACCACCCCCCCCCCCCTTTCGATTTCGCTCTACCAGTAATAATCATTAAAATAATCGTCATGAACAATTGTAGGCCTATACGGCACATCTAAGACATGTTAACGAACGAAACTGTACAATGGAGAAAGTAGCAATCGTTGGTTTTGGCCAACCATGGTATACCAACAGCAGTTCATCTATGCCATCTGAATAGAAATGTGGTGACGTGCTTGGTTAACAAAATGCTCTCTTCATGATCAGGTTTGATGATCACAGTTTAATTTGCTGTAGACAAATTTGATCTTGCAGCGCTTATTTTTAGTAACTGTACGCAGCCATTTTGGGGGTCCATTAACCTAAATCGTCTTCATTTATTGTCTACACGAATTTCAAACCCTCAAATTCAGTGAAATTGAGGGAATCAAGATACGGTTTAGTGTACAACCATTCATGGTACAGATAAGTAAGGAAATTGAAAGATTAAGAGGCCGGCACCCCAGCTATGGCCGACTGAAACCAGACCATGATATGCTGTCCGGATTCATCTATAGAGTGCTATCACGTTACGTCACAATTGGTAAGCCACGCCCACTGCCGGGCAAAAGTTAACGGTGTTTCAATGCAACGTTCACAAGTGGGTCGTCAGCTTCTTTTCAGCTAGCTACACTAGCTAGCATACTACCCCATTTTTGCCCGTAAAAAGGGGTGGGATTTGTGACGCAAGTGAAAGCACTCTATCAGTCTATAGAGGCCAGGTGGTGTGAAAAGGTGGGTAACCGAAACCACAAAAAAAAAAAGTTGTTAAGAACTATTTCTAAATACTTGTTGCCCCATTTCAGTTTGGTTTCAAACACACGTGTCAAATTCCTAGAAATTTTAATGTTAAACACGTTTCATTGCTAAGTATTTAGTGTTCAATAGCTGAGCGAGCATGTTGTCCATGTAGATTGTAGACGTTTTTAAAACGGTGGGAGGAAAGTAAGTATGTATTGTATACCCTACCCCTCTCCACAATAAGACCTATATATCTTTACTGGAGACTAACAGTTACCAAATCATCAGATACTACTAACAAAACATTGACCATGTGCAACATTCAACATCACAATTTTTGCACATCAAGCGAGAAGTCTCAGAAACCATCAAACTGCCAAACATTGGAGAGATCTTGTCGTGAAAGATATTCAAATAAATCCAACATATCAGCTCTCTTAATTCATAAGATATAAATTAAATCTTAATCTAGAAGAATGGAATGAGTGACCAATCGAACGTCCGATTGGTCACTAATTCCACTCTTTTAGATTAAAACTCCGATAATTTAAATCTTTCGATTTAAGATAGAGAGATAGGTTCTCAATCTATCATGTTTGAGCCCAACGGCTGTTTTGTATAGCCTACACGTTGACATCCATTTAAGGGCAAGTGATGCAGTAACCCCATACATGTTTTTATAGTCAAAACCTATTTACTTCTAGCCTTACCCATACGTGACTAGAATTCATCCTAATCAAGCGACAAGCCCAATTTATTGGTTCATGGCATACCCGGCACAAAAATGTATACAATGAGTACACTCTCGACTCATGCTTCGAAATATGGGCTACTTTATTTTTTTTATTTGATGTCGATTAAAAAACTATGCCAGTTGAGAGTTTCTGAAAATAATTGCCCTTCAACTGTTCAACACTGCAGACAATGCAGTGAAGGAGTACCGTGACAACGGTTAGGCAAGTTTACAAAGAGTTGGCAGGTTACATCTTGGAATAACTGAAATGCTTGCGTGAGAATAAACGCTATGTTTCTAAACTTTATGTGATAAAAGTTGTTCGTACCTTAAATGTTGACGCTGCTTCCGATGATCGTGTTTTAGAATGTATTCTCTTGAGGTCGAAGGGATGTAATTCAGCAATAGCCGGTCGTGAACGATTTTGTTTCTACGTTTCCTTTTCCTTCTGTCTAACCTTCAACTGTTCAACGCTACACTCTAAAAACGTCCCTTTCAAATTGAACCGGAAAGGATAAGATGGGCACTGAACCTAAAAGGTTCAAATATTTGATTAGTTTCGGCTCAAAATAAGCCATTTGGGGTTCAAAATGAACCAAATTTAGTCAAATATTTGATCCATGAGGTGTATTTCGTTGCAGTGGACTGGTGATCACCGGACGGCTAAAACTTCGCACTTCTCAACTAAAGGAATATTGTGGTGTCAATTCCATAGGGTCTCAAATAAAGTGAATAATACTTATCGCACTCCCTTTAAACAACACACCTATAACTTGTTAATAACTTCAAATATTCTTGTCTTTATCAAAAGCACACTCCAATTTCGTAAAGGTTACAAAATGTTATGTAATACAGGTAGATTGCTTCCAAAATATTTCGTTGTTCTTTAAAATTAAAGAAATTCATTTGGCCTCGAAACTTCGCCCCAGGGGAACATTAAAAAATGTTTGCTTGAGTTAGGCTGAACATTTTGTGACCAAAAAGGATGCAGCTTTTACAGGGTCTGCACGTTTCATTTGCATGTGTTAACAGTTAAAAAATGCAAAGATGCTGAATTGGTCTGCCGCCGGGGGTGGCATCACAGATTTCCCACACAGCCATGCGTAACTGTGGTTTGAATAATTTCTTTTAAGATTCAAAACTTCTGAACACAACATGCTATTGAAATGGAATTTTCAACAATAAAGAGAGAGGAAGTGCCTCGATTTTTTCAAGCTCAATAAATTTGTCACCGGAATATACCTTTAAAGAGTATGACAGGTCGCTCTAAACCAATCGAAAAACACAAGATTTACAACGTACTTCTTTAGGCTATTCCAATTATTTTTCATTACCTTTCTGTATCTCAATATTATTAATTCAAGGTAAACGCAAGAATAACTCCTCGTGAATTTTACTTGGTGAATATTTATATTCCGTAGTGGTTGTAAAGAGCCACTCATAAAATAAGGGATACTACTACACCAATCAAAACTGAGATAATTATTTTTCCCTTTAAATTGCTGCAGCAACACATTCTTAAATCTCTTTGATCTTTGGTTCAATGCAAGTCCATCGGTGATACTTCAAACTTGCTTCCCAACCCGCCAGACGTTTCCGTTTGGGAATTATTTTTGGGTCAAGGTGAAATTTCCGAATACTAACTATCGAAATGTAGGAATCAAAACACTAAAATCCTTTATACATAGATCACGAAAATGTATGGCTACAAATACCTTGCTCATGACGTCGCTATGAACAGGAGCTTAGAATGCAATCGGAAGATCTGCACCTGTTGGAAAAAGTTGATTTACAGTACGTGAGAACTTGAGGTGTTGAGTCATAAAAATCCCTTCTTATTTACAAGGACGACCGAGCTTTTGAGAGGCGGGTTCCTCTTTTAGCCTGTATAGCGCCTGTGATGTGGCCCCAACTTAGGTTGCCGCCTCTCATAGGTTTTTTCGTAGCGATGAGCTAAACGACAAAACTTGGTCCGCTCCAAGGGCTACTAGTGGACAGGACAGCCTTGGCTCTTCACCCCCCCCCCCCCCATCCCGCTGGCGTACTCTCTAGAGATGATACACAGCCATTGCAGCCAGCTTGGCTTCTTCTAACATGACCAATTGTTCACTAATCCCTTACGGTCGCCACCTTTCAAAGAAATCGTCGGCTTATCAAAATGGCAGTCTGTCATTTGACGTCGAAGCTAAAATATTTCAAATACTTATTTTCAAATATGAATGAAGAACAACATCACAGTTCTTTAAACTTTGTTGAATAGAACCTAAACTTTTCAGTTTCGAAAATATTGTTTCTCACTCAGCCTGTTCATACCGATAGAACCACTCGTCCAGTCCAAACCACCAGACGAAAGGGGAACTTCAAAGTCTGACTTAACACTATGAGAAGAACACGTGTGTACTGCTGATAGGTTGATAAACCCGAAGCCAGGCAAGGAAGTGGGGAACGACGAAACAGCTCTCAAGAGGAGAGAGACATTAAGAAAGTACCATTTAGTTTTTGTCTGGGACAATTTTTCTAGAGGGTTGTCATCCTATTCCTTGGTCTTACAGGAAGTATACTAACAAGACTTGAAGATTTGGAAAAAGAATGATTGAAAATAATAATGCCACAACCGCCAACATGGTAGTCTTACTGAATATGCTGGCGGATCATGTAACTTAGATAACTGTAGCAAAAATCCCAACTACGGAAATTTTGGGAAACAAAACCCGGATGGTTCAGTTTATGATTCATCTTATGTGGCTATCATAGTAGATTGACTCTTCCTGTCGAATTGACCTTTGGTATAAATGATATAAATGCCATGAAATAACGAAAGTATAAGTAGAATACTATACGTGTATGTGCTTGGCAGTTCATTCACCCTCTGACATATTGATAACTCATGTATGAGGGCACATTTCACGAAAGTTCTTACAGATTGAAACATGTTCGGTCATTAATTTTGCTTTACCACTTAACTGTCGCCATCCAAAAAACACGGATCCACACAGAGGACCATTTTATGGAAAACGAAATGTAAACGGTCGCAACTTGCTGCTTAATAAAGAGACAGCAGAATCTGTATAAGATTTATCATTCACGAGTCAATGCCAGGTATAACGCTAGCCACCGCCATAGACGTTATGGTTTTACTGCGTAATCCAACAACGGATCCCGCACTACATTTGACAGTAACCAGTGTAACGGTTTTATAACAACAAATTTTCTTACAGTGCTATTCCGGTTCAAGTAGGCATATGACTGTCAAGACCTCTTCCGTTACGGACATCAAGGCTCCATATGATATGTTGCCAATATTTCCTGAACAACGCAATATTAAAAAAGAAGGATAACCTTTAAGAGAACCGGACAACTTCTTGTGTTGAAATAAAGGCTCAGTCCTCTCACATTTTTACAGTAGTCCACAGAAATTTTCAGTTGGCTCAGCTTTTTGATGGACAGTAAGTTAAGAAGCTCAGCGTACTAAAGTGGCAACATGTACTGTGCTGAAAGTGTTTTGATTACACGTTTGGGTCTCGTACACTCACTGTGAGGAAATAAACTGAGGATGAGCTTAACACAGTTGTGTAGAGGGCTTAAAAAGGGGTAAAGTTTTAATTTATTAGGGACACTCACCCTGTTCCAAGCATTTCAGTGAAATTTGCAGTAAAGTCCGATGGGTGGTTCTCAAGATATGAACAGGAGAAGTTGTCAAATTTCAACAAAAATTAAACAGTCTCGAAGCAAGCACATATGACATGATTTCTTCCTACTAATGGCCAGTCTTTTGTTTTTCCTAAAACTTCACTTCCGGTTGTTCAAAATGGAAAATCGAGTGGAATCGTTTTTGCTGAGTTTTAGTGAGCATGATGGGAGGATTGTAAAGTTTAAGCATTAGTATGTGAAGTAAACTTGAAAGGTCTGAAAAGGGGACAATTAGGGTAATGAAGACTTTTCTAGGACAAAATCGTCTCATTCCCGATCGCGTTCCCGAAAATATGTGTCACCCGAAGTTTCAGACCGTATGGTTAACTGATAACCCCCTACGGTAGGATATACCACGTCCTTGGCCTTTAAAATGCATTTGATTCGATTCGAGTGTCTCACAACTGGGAAAAAGGGCCACGGGCTGTCAGATTTCACTAGAAGGTTGGAAGTTGAAGCGTGAAAACTCCAACAAACCAAAATTCTTTTGGTTCGATTTTTCTACTTTTCAAGCTATGATAAAAAATCTAATTTATATGGAGAATTGCATCTGCGCTCTAAAAACAAAAGAGCGAACTTATTTACTCTCTGATAGAGTAAAAACTGTGGATTCCTTCCATTAGAGTGTGAAATTCACTCATGTGGAATTCACACCAAGAGAGAAATTCACTTTTAATATGAACGAACTTTGCCTCTATGGATCACTCTTTTGAAATTGTAAGAGTTCTCCCTGCATGTAGGCACTCCATAAATACTGAAATAGTGAAACTTCTCTCCTTTGCAGTGAATTTGTTCCTTCTTGGAATAAAGTTTTTACTCTTTTAGACCAGTGGAAACCAGTAAAATTTCCTTCTTTGAATTTTTTTAGAGTGTGTTTTTTAATATGTTTCCGCACTGCACGAAACAACAACAATTTGATTGAAGAGATCCCATTTGTTGTCATGGAAGGGGGTAAGTGGCATCCGACGACATTACAGTACCTTTTACAGTTTGAAAGAAAACTGTTAAATCATCTTGAAACTGAACAGTCATGATCTCAGACGGAAAACGGGAAGACGGTGATCCAACAGTAACCTCGACTTTCCTTTGTTTATGTCTTCAGGAGATATCCGCTGAATGCGTTAAAGCGGAGAGTTGGAATATCTCTGGTTATACTTGTATGACGGAAGTTATCTGTCGTCAACAAGCGCGGAATTTTGCAACATGGAAATATATTTGTTGATCGTTTAATGAAAAGGATGAATGATGGACCGTTTGTGGGTACGCACTCTTAATTGTTGCCAAAATGGAGGAAAATACACAACGTAACTCGCTTTTAATGATGCATTTCACATTCGAAAAATATACAACGGTGTGTAGTAGTCATTACCATGTTAATCGAGGATATTTCGTTCGACATAGAGGCGACCACAACTACTTCTTGCATACAAAATTACGCTGTCAAAATAAGTTAGCACGGTTATTAGATTAGAAACATCATGTTCCGATACAATAATGTGTAAAGTAATATTCTACTCGGTTCAATGCCGATCACATCGCCATTTTTCTTCTTTTACACAGGGTCTTTGCTTCAGGCTACTGTCTTTTTGTTTCAACTATCATGATTACGTTTTACCAACATAACTGTTGCATAGCGCATTTTTGTAAGAAAAGCGAGCAAACCGTGATGTAGCCCGCGGAGCGGACGAAGCTTTTTCGTTTAACTCATCCCAGAGGGGCGGCAGTCTAAGCAGGCGTCAGCCACAGAGGCTGTAGGAAGTCTGTGATATAGAATTCAGCAATCGTTTCAGTTAAAAGAGAAATTGTGAAATATTAAATGATTTTAAAGATATCACATGAAAAACCTTTATAGAGACTTTGCAATTACGTCACGGAACCGCCATGCTGGAGGACATTCATGCCAAATACACGTGGCTTTGTGCCGAACGCACTGCACAGCGTGCACTGTGATATGCGTGGTGTTTACAAATTCAACGAGCAAGCGTGTCCCGTATGGTTTACTACGTAGTTACATGTACTCCAACAAGGCCGCCGGGGAGTATTATGACGTCATGTGAAAAGCCTCTATATAAATCATCCAATTTGATTGACTGCGTTTGGCAATGACCAAGATCAGATGGTGTTAGAAACCGTCAGATGGTGTAGAAAACGGAATAATCTTTTTAAAAGTTTCGGTTTCAGCTTTCATGATGGGCCTAATGTTTTAAGACATAAATATTGCATAGGGCCTATGTGAGAGAAAGCAAGTGCCATGCAATGAATTTTAGCAAGCAATTGTTTTACTAAGAGAGAAAAGGGTACATGCCTTAAAATTAAGAGATGTCACCATTTTCCCAGAACTTTTGAAAAATTATATCGGAAACTCCATAAGGAGATTGTGACAGGGTAAAATGTCCCAAGTAGATTTGTGTTGGGACAGTATTCATATTTGGTTTATGCAAACTAGAAATATATGAAGGGTTTTCTTACGTCGGCTAAAATTGTGATCCTCAATTATTCTATTTCCATGTCCATTACGATAAATTCTTTTGACCGGACAGGATGGGCCTGGAAACGACATACAGTACAGATAAAGTGTGTGAGGACAATCATGTTATCAATTGACTAGTTCTTCATACTTCATAATATGGCAAGCCAAAAGGCTCACCAAATATGATGATGTTCTAAAATACACGTTCATGTACTAAAATTACACGTTCATGTACCAAAAATATACGATGATGTACTAACTTCATATGATCATGATGTAAATTTACACCATCATGTACTAAAACCATAAGTTCATCATATTAAATGTTACGTTGTACATGTAAAATCACACGTTGTACATCTAAAAACACACGTTGTACATGTAAAAACGTAAGATCATCGTGTTATTATTGTCTCTTCCGCACGCCATACAGAGTGAGCCTTTCGGCATACCAGAAGTCCGCCAAAAGGCTGACCGAATGTGATGTAGGAAAAGTACACGTTCATGTACTAACTGCTTACAATCATGTACTGATTTCATACGTCCATGTACTGTTTGCTTACGTTAATGTACTGATTTCATACGATCATGTACTAAATATCAGTACATGATCGTAAGAAATCAGTACATGATCGTATGAAATCAGTACATGAACGCAAGCAATCAGTACATGATCGTAAGCAGTTAGTACATGAACGTGTACTTTTACTACATCACATTCGGTCAGCCTTTTGGCGGACTTCTGGTACGCCGAAAGGCTCACTCTGTATGGCGTGCGGAAGAGACAATAATAACATGATGATCTTACGTTTTTACATGTACAACGTGTGACTTTACATGTACAACGTAACATTTAACATGATGAACTTATGGTTTTAGTACATGATGGTGTAAATTTACATCATGATCATATGAAGTTAGTACATCATCGTATATTTTTGGTACATGAGCGTGTAATTTTAGTACATGAACGTGTATTTTTAGAACATCATCATATTTGGTGAGCCTTTTGGCGTGCCATATCATAAGGTATAATCAGTCCTCTCTCTCTAGCAATAGTGCCAGGAATACAGTTTGGAGTTTTCATTGTTTCAGTGTGATTATTAATGGGGGTGCAAATGAGTTGGCGCTATATAAAAAGTAGCTACAATCTTGGACGAAACTCCTTGGGACACCCCCGCTCCCCTTCGCAATGTTGACTACAGTGAGCCTATTCACGGCATACTGTCATTCTTTCAGCGCAACATTGAAAGGGGAAGCGGGGGAGGGGGATTCGTGCAAGCCAATTTGAACTGAAATTCAAGAATATTTTGGCAAAGTGTCTCAACAGTTTTGTCCAAGATTGTAGGTGCAATGCGTTATTGTTTCTTACCTACGATTGTAGTTTAAAGATATGCGATATTTTTGGCATCATTAAAAGTGGGGATGTTAGTGTGTTTTAAGTGCATTCATTTAAGTGTTTGTTATTTTCGACAATATTCTCTCCTAATGACAATCATCAATCTGTAAACGCTCCATTCATTGTCAAAATACCCACGTGTAATTAATATTAAAAAAGTGTAAAGGCTCAGAGACATCATCTTGGCGCCCGTAGAAGTGATCGTTATCCAGAATACTCAGTATCTAAGCGGAGCGCCCACCATTAGTTGGCTAGGAGCGCACAGACATTTTGAAAACCGTGACCCAAGGTGGCCAAAAACGTCATTCAGTCTTGTAAGTAGAATTAAAGCCTTCGTTTTTCAGCTTTCGTACGGGTATGCTATAAAATTTTCACTTTAATAGTAAATGGAAAAGTTGCAAAATGACACTGAGGGAAATAAGGCCTACCCGTAAACTCTACCGCTAACACTGGATGGAATGGTAAGGCAAAGTAAGCTAATCATTTTGAAATAAGCTTTGCATGTGTGTTCGTGTCATAAATTTACACCAAGAACGGGTCTTTCTTTGAAGCAAAGTTCAGATTCGCTAGGTGACAACTAACGGGGAGCGCGTTCATTAGTTCGCGTGGAACGTCCCGTCAGGTGTGTGTGTAGGGGGGGGGGGGGCTTACATGCTATATTGCCAAAAATGGCAATTCTGGAGCCCTAGGTTATTACTAAATGTCTAGAATTGCAATTTCCTTGCTCCTGGAACTTTCAAGAAAACATTCCGAAGCCTACCGGTTAGTATCTAATGCTGAACGCCTAAAATTGAATATGAACACATCCTGAAAAATGTGGAATAAAACCAATCAAAATATAAATGGAGGAATAATTTGTTCCTCTAGCTATAGTTATGTTGCTATTTATTAGCAAGTTACCATGCAAAGTGTATCGAAGAACAAAACTTATACTCGAGAATATATTGTTTAAGTGACTCTTTCCAAAGAATGTATGATACTCTCTTTAAACTCTGCATCAGGATGTGACGAACCATATGAAAGCTTTGGCAGCAGTGGCAGATTGCATTGCGTGACCTATTAGTATTAAATGAGAGTTTTATTGGATAATTGTTGAAATTTTATCCATCACTTGTCAATTACCACTTTTTTATGAGCAAGAAACCCACATCTGCACTACCAATCGTTTGCGTTATAACCAGATAACTGAACGTTTTTCTCAAGATGGAAACATTCATCGTGGGAACTGTATTAAGCGTCCAGTAAGCAATATAACGTACTTGGGTTTGACAACTTAAAGGTAGAATGACATGTCAGCAAAAAAACACTGATATTACTTGGTAGTTAAGAAGCAAAGTCTCTTCAGGAAGTATCCGTTGGAATTATTTCAATATCTTTTACGGTTCTCAAGATAATTTGTGTTCAAAGTTTGAACGTTTCTGAAGTAACTTGCTGGTTATGCAAAATAGTGATGTTCAGTGTTGCACAGTGTTGGCAGTTCTTTTGTTAACCCTACATTAATTATCTCTTAATTACTCATCAGATAGTTTATAGTTTGGTGATTGATACTGATGATTTTCAAGGACACAATTTCAACTTTCAAAATAAACCCTTCAAGAAACACTAATGTTGCAACTGCCCTTGAAATAAAGATTGCAAAAACAAAGGATAATATTAGGCATATATGGTATGTCCCTCCAACGACATCACAAGATTTACATATTGAGCTCATATTTATGCATGATTAAAGGACCAGTTCCCTCACCCCAAACAGTACCGATTCTCCTAACTTTCTTACTTTAGCCCCTCCCACAATTGTCTGAAATTCATGCTCCCAGATACAATATTAGTTTATTGCTTCAAGGTGCCATGAGTAAAGAAAAACTCAACTTATATAATGAAAACACTTTCAGTACCGTTCATGCTGTGTAATATAAGCTTTGGTACTGTGCGTTGTTTGAATGAGCTGTCAATCAAAGAGCTGAGCCAATTGAGAATTTCGGTACCCGGGTACCAAAATTGTAGTTTGGGTGAGCGGTTTGGCACTTTAAATGCAAATTAGAAATAAACCTGTAAAATGGCCAATTTTTAACCGATTTTGATGGGAATTGCGGCAATTTTCTTGGTTTTTAATGCTTTTTACATCAAATACCTGACTTTGTTATGATGTCACACTACCTTTAAGTACTGTATAGGATATTCAGGGAGGTCACGCAATGAGTTAACCCCATAAATTTTACAATTCATTGAGACAAATATTGTCGTCGGTCAGATTCTTAACAGCCATCAGTGAACAGATGAAATAGGGTAGACTACTTGAGGACTTTTTCATTTTAGGGGACTGCTCTTTCCCTTTAAGGCGCCGCTCTATTGTCTTATTGGTAGGAAATACAGGAAGCATATGAGAACTTTGAAAAACAATTGTGGTGTAATGGTCTTTACCTATTCAATCATCAAAACCTCGCCAGCTTTATGCATAGATGTACAGAACTAGATGAACCGCATCAATGTAAAGAAAAACTCTGATGTTGATACATCATGGAAAGTACAAGGCCCGGTCAGAAGGCTGGATTACGCACATGTTTAGGTTTGTCAACATTTTGAAACACTTGTGGCTAGAATTTTTGCTCGTGAAACCATTTGAAGTGATTTCATCACCCACACCTTTTTAGATTTATTTCTGAAAATAAGCAGTACACATATCATGATTTGTCTTACAGTAATTATACGTTAAACGGCACCCTGACCAACATAATCATAAATGATTGCTTCCTTTATTTCAATATTTTCCCGGCAAGACCCCAACTCCGCAATTCATTGATCCACTGAATTTTATGCTAAAATGTGAGGATATGCCTTTAAAGACATACCTTGTGGTCCACCAACTGACCGTGGTCGAAGCATGCATGGGTAGCTCTATTGTTTGAGGTGGACCCGCATTTTGCCTCTTGAAACTTGGGAGCTACACCAACATAACCAATTTGGTATTGTATGAGATCAAGTCAACCTGATGGGATGGTTGGTATGTGTAATTTGTTGAAGTATCATCTGTGACGGTGCTGCTTCCGCGCCAACCGATGGTTCGAATCAGTCGACCGATCAAGTAAGAAATTCAAGCATCTCCACAAAATACAGCCACCCCCCCCCCCCACACATACACACCAAACACACATCAAAAATGTACTGGCCACACCACTGCTCCCACTTCCTTTGAGACCCCCCCCCCCCTCCTCTCTCTCTCTCTCCCTCTCTCATTCTTGACCAAGCACTGTGAATTAGTTCCGTAATAAGGCAAGTGGTTAGGTACTTCTTATAGTTTGGAAAAGTTCATCGATATTGCTTTATTCCTATTTTTTGATTTATAGGCCACTTGAAACTAGCACAGCATGAAGCTATTTTCTTTTTACTTTCGATACAGCGTCACAACATTTCACCTTTGTGAGTCCGCATACCTGCACGTTCCTTTCAAATACCAACTACCTTAACCATGGCGGTGAAAGGGCAAATATGGGTAATTTGAAAACTTCCGGGTACTATACCCAAAAGACGACATTTATTGGAGAAAGTGCCATTTCAGGCGATTGAGTACGTACAGCCTGTAGCTCTGTAAACGTAATCTGGTAAAACTTGATTGAATTTGAGACTCACATATGTGAGAGACATTTTCTACAAGTGACTTTTTTGTGGAGAAGCTGTCGACTCAAATCGAATTCCCCTTGATTCTCCAGCAAAGAACCATGGTGAATAACCAAACACGCGGTGGGGGAAGAAGGTTAAAGACCGGTGGAAAGAATTTCATTCATGCTTGATAAATATAATCACATTCTATTGGCCCATAACGGTCATGTGACCGCGTATTAAACCGGTATAAACTCACTTTGGCTATTACATTTTACTTAGGACTACACTATTGTAATGCGGTTGCTTTTTTTTTCGTCTATGAAATCAAAATATTGAGGGCGATGCTCACTGTTTAACAAGAAATTTCCTTAATGGCTAACGATAACCCTTATCCCTAACCTAATCCCTAACCTTAACAAAGAATACAATCGATACAATACAATGGCAACAGCCAATCAAGAAACACCTTGTTAACAGTGCTCATCTACCCAAATATTGTTGTGTAAAAATGAACAAGGTTGAACAACTCTTCACGTGTATACTTTAGCAAATAATACACTCCCTGAGGTTAATACTATCGCTGGATTCATTCGGGTTGTACCCTGGGGGGACATCCCTATGTTCCGACATATCTATGTTTCGACGTCCCTATGTTACGACAATAATGTACTTTGATACCGATAAAGTGTACTTTGGCGCCGACCGTCAGAAATGAACTTTGACGCCGATAATGATGTACTTTGGTGCGAACGAAAATGCACTTTGCATCGACGAAGTTGTACTTTGGCGTCATTTTGTCGCAACCGTAGAGACGTCGGAACATAGAAATATCGGAACGTAGAGATGTAACCGTGCCATAGTTCATCACTAGCACTAAATTCAATCGTTCATTATCCTAAGCTAATAGACGTCCCTCGTTGTCAAATCTTTAAAGGTAAAGAACAGTCCCCAAACATATTTTGAAGAAAAGGGTAAATAATACAATTTTCATCTTATTTCTCTTTCAAAGTATCTTTCATTACACTCTATAATTTAACTATTGCGTATTCAAGGTAAACCAAGAAGTTATTTCTTGTAAATTTCACATTTGAAGAGAAAAAACATTGTCACATGACTCCCAACAGCCAATCATGAAACTGGACAGTCTATAGGCTACACTACTAGCGTGTTTGATTTGCTTCCCTTGACTTACTCGAGCCTCGAGCTAGGGCTACGATGGTCATGCGCAGTTGGGTGAAATAAACGAACGTTTAATTTACGGTGATTATAGGAGATGTTGGTTCACAATAGCCAATGACAGAGCTCGTAGCTGCGTGGCAGAGCGAACTCTGGCACGTACGTATTACATGCGGTTCGCTTGTACGATGAACGTGTACTCGACACAATGCTCATTTGGAAAATGTTCGAGAAATAACACTTGAGTGACTTCACTAATTCCGACATCAACCACTTCTCTCAAGACAGAAGTTTCATGTTTACCCCACTGTATGTACATGCTCAGAAATTGTTTACGAATGCATGTTGTTTGTTTAGCTGCCATGTTTTCCCAATGCACGATGGGATATTTACCTAAGAAACCGACTCGAAGGGTCGCTCACTTGGATACTGACGTCATTAGATAATTGAACGTCGCCGTCGCGCCAGACACGAGTTAACTCGGGCGAGTAATCGAACACGCTATGCTTCAATTTGGGGTGACTGCTCTTGCCCTTTAAACACAGTATACCCTGAACTTAGAGCCAAAAGCAGAGGAGCTACTAACATTGTTAACATTAAAACAAAGAGCACGATTTATGATTGCCGGGTGGCATGGAAAAACATTTATGTAAAAGGCGAATATACTGTGAAAGAAATACTGGCAACTATTTGCCAGTGTTTTCTGTACTATTAATGTATCTCTTATGTTGTGCTCTGTATATTTACAGCCATTTAAAGCAATTTTGTAGTGTTCTTGAGATAATTAGCATTGTTATCAGCTCAATGTGCTACCAATCGTTTGTGTTATACAATGTAACATGGGATTATAGTATCGAATTCGATTACAATGACTAACAACAACTGCCTGCTCATTCAAAGGGAAACGTACGCTCGTAACCGTTCGGTGAAGAAGTTAACTTCTTGCATTTTACCTCCATTCATGCTCTTCCTTCAAGTCGACTAAATTTCAAAGAAAAAGAAAGAAAACTATCTGAAATAATTTTTTTTGTCTCGATACAGCAGGGGTAAATCATCTCCTGCTGTGAGGACTTTAACCCGACGCCACGGAATTTCTGCAGCCTGCAACGAAGATTTACGTCCAGTGTAATCGTTCGCCGTCGTATCTGTCCCTTCAATCGGTTGTCTCGTGGGGAGTATCGACCTGACAAATATTCAACGGGACAGTTTGGAGAATACACTCTATAAGTAAACAGATTTTCTCAAAAATCATTCCATTCTTCATTTTTTACTGGAACAGGCTTTTGTCGCCGATGGCTGTAATTACGGCCTCAGTAGGACCTACTATGGTATAAAATTTGACCTCAAATACAGCCTTTAGTAAACTCATGTAGAAGTCTTGTTGTGCAACCATTGAAGTACTGTGCTACTTTGGAGTAGAACTTCCGTGGTTCAACGCCTATCAGTATCACGCAATTGACTTTTTGCAATAACTCAGCGGCGTTCATGTACACCCATGCTTGTGGCTAGCAATGGTGTGTCACTTTTTGTATTGACCACCTACAGCTGCCGGCAAGTCTCCCTCAAGATCTCTGCAGACAAGTCGCCCCCATAATCTCGCTTGATCGCATGTGAACAAAACACAACGAAAGTCAGACCATGGAAGTACTACCATGGTCATACAAACAAACATCAGAGTAACCAGGATCTTCCTTGATTTGGGGAAGGGGACTGAGGAGGACTGCACATTTTTGTGGGTGCTGGATTTTTGACGTAACCGGTCCAATATCTAAGAGGAGAGTCACCGTGAATTGGCGCCAACTGTACACAAACTTTGGAAAATTGAGACCCCCAGTTGGGCGGAAACAGCATTTCCCAGACTCGTATGTGGTTTCTACGAAGTCGTAATTTTGAGCTTTCTATTGCAGCAAGACTTTCACTTCAATAAAAATGAACAGAATGCAAAATGATTGGAGAGCACATTGTATTTTTGCATGCAAGGATGGTACCGTACATTTTAGTTTTGCGGAGTGTTCATCCATGTACTGCATCAGAGAGATGGGGGCTTCGGGTTTCCATTTTAATATTCATACAACTGTACACATTCAAAATATGTATCGTATGGGGAGGGCACGCCCATCTGGGGGTCTCGATTTCCCAAAGTTTGTGTACATACACTCGGCGCCAACACACGGCGACTCTCCTCCGGATAGTGGACAGGTTACGTCAAAAGCCCAGCACCCACAAAAATGCGCAGTCCTCCTCAGTCCCCTCCCCCAAACGATAGTCCGACATCAGCTATTTTGGGTACATATATGGGCACTTCAATTCGGTTGAAATTTAGCATCGGCCCTGCCAACTAACAGAAACATTCAAAGATTGTCACGGTCACAAAGTCCGAATCTGATTTAGGGGATTCGTCATCATTTAATTCAGATCTAGGCATGAGAAATCGGACGATCTGTCTTTAGCGGCACAACATGATAATAAATTTAGTTAATGATGTCATATTTTAACTTTTATTTACCTTTTATTTACAATGTTATTTGTTTCGTTTCAGTTTTCTTTATATCATATGTGGTTTTTTTTTCTCTCTCCGAACATAGTTGGGGATGCTGTAGGGTTTGGCAATTCATGGGGGTCCAGGCTGGCTTCGACAAATGTTTTCTTTTGTAATTGTCGGACGGGCTAGCTGTTTTCTCAGTCTACTTGTCCGCATAAATATCTACTTGAGCACGGTAGTTGCCCGAGTGATTTTTTACTTGTCCCGGACTGTCGTCCGAGGGATTTGTCGAAGCCTACGGTCCAGCCACCTGCAGCCCCTGGTATAGGTAAGCGAATTGCGAACAAACTTTGAGAACAAACATGGTATAGTTTTTGTGGATACGGGATGAAAAACTTGTTCAAGTACCACAATAACATTTCCAAGTTTCCGCCCTCAAACGACCAAACCATTGGTTATTTTATGCGGTGAAGTTTGTTTTATCATTATGTTTGTTATTATTTTTCTTTTTTCTTTTTTTTTTCTTTTTTCTCTACTTTTGCTTTGTTCTTTAAACCGTTCTTTTTTGTATTCGATGCATTTTGTTGTATCACTTCCATTTGTTATATTCTTTATGTCTATTTGTAAGTCTCTTATACCTCTTCGAGGTGAAATAGAGAATAAATGAAACTGAAACTGTTAAATGAAGTTTTACAGCTCAGTTTCTTACCCACCGTTTAATTCAGTCTGGCCGGCCACGGTCTTTTTAATCGAAGCCCATGGCTTCGATCAGTCGATTGCAGATTTCCAGACTTTCTCGAGTGCTTTTCCGCCTACTTATGCGGTTTGTCCCCGTGTACATTTTCTTATCTGCCGTATAGACTGGCACGAGATCACTGCAGACGTATCCACGTCATTGGACAACTACGCAAGGCGATTTCGCCCCGTTGTTTTTCAGTGTTCCCATGAACAGAGGAAATTTTCAATATCATGGTCTCACATTGCCTTAACTTTCATGGTTATTGCCTTGATTAAATGCAAATAACGTTTCCGTAGCTACGTTTGTTCTTTTAGTGGACTAACGCACATAAAAAGGATGAAAAACATTCAGATCATATTTGCTAAATAATTCTTACCTGAAAATTGACAGATACGATGTTGTGGAATCTGTGGAATTACCCTGCTCGGGTCTAAAGGCCTAGTGAAAAGGCCTAGTCAAATGAGATTCTGTTTTTTCTCCAGTGTTTCCGTACTATTTAAAAACAATTTCCTAGAGTATTTTCTCAATTACCTTAATTTTCATACTCAGTGCATGGAGTGTTTGCTTAAAAATTCATTTTATTTTAGCTATATGTGTTCTTTAGGTTCTTTAGCAGGGCTTAAACATATGTAAAGAATGACAAAACATACTTGTTTGTAGTTGGGCCTTCAAATTGAAGAACTAAATATCAAAGTTAGTAACATATAACGTTGGCAATGGTTCGGCTAATTTGCTATCCTGAATCAGGCCCCTTTGGGAAATGTTTGCTTTTTGTTTTATGCAGGAGGGATGAGATGTAAAATGGTGCCATTTGTAAACATGTAGAAGCATATTGAAAGACGCATGACAGCCGTCAGTTGTGGAATTTAGCTCCCACTGCTCGGACAGACTAATGACTTCCGACTGGGATTTCCCCTGACTTGCTGATTTTCCCCGACTAGGCCTACATCAGAAGTACTTGGGGCATGAGGCCCATAATGCCCCAGCTGTAGCCAACGACTAGGCCTACTGCGTCGCAGCGCCCCAGTGATGATGACCTCTTTATGGGGAAAGTGAAGTTTATATAGTTGACCTATATCTTGTGCAATCCCATGTGTCTGTTTTATGAAGTCCAATTTCAATTTCAATTTTTCAATTTCATAGAACTTTATTTCAGTCTTTCATATAAAGAAATATGTTATGAATTATTTGTATGTACAGGGTACTGAAGAGACTGAGGAGTGACAACAAGAAGCTCCAGGGAGCTTATGTACGTTGACACCCCTTTACAGAGACTTAAATTAACAGAAAACAATTACTACAAAACACATATATAATACAGAAAAAGAAACACAAAAACACAAATAAATGGAACAGATAGCAAAGAATTAAAATTATTCAGAGGTAGTTGGTGATAAAATGATCTTTTAATTGCTTCTTAAATGTACTTAAAAGTTTACACTCTTGAATATCATTGGGAAACGAGTTCCATAATTTGGGACCATTAAACCGAATTCCAAACTGGGAGGATCTAAGTCTAAAAAAAGGTATTGCTATGTGGTTTCGATGTCGACAGGGGTAGGAATATGTGCCAGTACGCAATTCAAAGTAAGTTTTAAATGTTGACGGGAGTGAATCACTTAACCAGTTGAATATGAAAATACCAGTATAATAACGATTAATATCATAAATATTAAGGATATTGAGATTGGCAAAGAGAGGTTTTGTATATTGCAGGTGGAATTCATTACAAATGTGGCGCAGAGCTCGCTTTTGAAGAATGAAAAGAGGTTGAATTCTAGAAGTATATGTGCTACCCCAAATGACATTACAATAAGTAAAGTACGGAAGGATAAGGGTATTATACAAGGTAACCATGATTCTGCGAGGTAACAGTCCTCGAAGCCCATTTAAAACTCCAACACCTCGTGAGACTTTCATACATACATGCTGGATGTGATTTTTCCATGTAAGATTCTTATCAATATAAACTCCGAGAAATTTGGTAGCATCACAAAAAATAACTTTAACACCACAAAGGTGGACACAGTCTATGTCTGCACTGAGATACTTGGATGGTGAACGGAATACAATAGCAGTAGTCTTCTTTACATTGAGTAATAATTTGTTTGCATAAAACCAGTTTTGTATATAGACAAAATCATTTTGAATTTTACGTATCAGATCTTTAATGTCATAGCTAGAATGAAAGAGGCTTGTATCATCAGCATATGAGGTTATACTGAAAGTATCACTGGCTGTATGAAGGTCATTGACATAAATAATAAAAAGCAATGGCCCTAATATAGATCCTTGAGGGACACCATATGTAATTGACTTAGGGACCGATTTAATGTTATTAATAACCACAAACTGACGACGATCAGTCAGGTAGCTTCTAAACCAGTCCAGGACATTACCACGGACGCCGTAGTACTCAAGCTTATTAAGTAAAATATTATGGTCAAGAGTATCAAATGCTTTCGAAAGATCAAGAAATATGCCAGAAGCAAAATGATTCTTTTCGAAGGCTTCCATTACTTTATTGGTAAAGTGTAAAATAGCATGTACAGTGGAATGGCCAGGACGAAAACCAAATTGATAGTCGTAAATTAATTTACGTTTCTCCAGATAAGAATATAATCTTGAGAACATAAGTTTTTCAATTACTTTTGAGAAGCATGGGAGGACAGAAATAGGTCTATACTGATTAACACAATCTTTATCACCGGATTTAAAGACCGGAACAACACGTGCAATTTTTAAGGAATTGGGAACATGACCTTTCTCAACAGAAAAATTAAAAAGATAGGCGAGAGGAATAGACAAAGAATGGGCAACAAGTTTCATAATACTAGCGGTGATTCCGTCATGACCAGCAGCGGAGGATTTAAGAGATAAAATTATTTTGAGAACCTCTTCTCTTGTTGCAGGATTTACAAAAAACGAATCAGTGACAGGATTATGTAAATAGGACTTGAAGTGGACATTGACCTGCGGTATCTTTTGATGAGTGGCAGACCCAACGTCAGTAAAAAAATCATTGAAAGTGTTACTAACTTCAAAAGGATCAGATATATAATCACCATTATGCCTAATTTTTTCGGTGTTGTAGATTCGGTACTCTGACCATATAACAAGGTGTTAATTGAGCGCCAAGTACCTTTAATATCATTTTTGTTGTTATTGAACAGGTTTGTATAGTATGATTTTTTGGCTAATCTGATAACTGAAGTAAGACGATTACGGAAACGTTTATAATCGTTTAAATTGTTGATAGACCGACTTCGGAGATATTTTTATACAAACGGTTTTTTGTACGACACGAATTAAGAATGGCAGGAGTCATCCAGTCATTGTTATTTTGGGATCTATTTGTTTTATTACTACGAACTTTGCAAGGAATAGAGCTATCTAAATGACTACAGAATATATTGCTAAAATTACAAAAGGCGGTATTGACATCAACTGAATTGTAAACCTCCGTCCAAGTTTCATTTTCAATTTTTGAGCGAAATAATGTCACATTGGCTTGATTGAAATTCCTTTTAAGAAAGGATTTGTTTTCCGTTTTAGTGACCGACATGTCAGCTAGAGTAAAGACTGGGAAATGATCAGATATATCACCTATGATTATACCCGAAATGGACGACATTGATAAATTATTTGTAAATATTACATCAAGGACTGTTGCAGAATGCGATGTTATTCGTGTTGGCAGGCTTATAAGTGGACGGTATGAGTATCATAGCCTATTGGTCTCTATTGGTCTCTGCATGGTCTCACTGACGGTCTTTCTGGCAACTCATCGGGATTAGGATAGGGCGGGTTGTTGGTACAGTAGTAGGTTATGAAAGGGTCAAGTCTATAAGTTCGGGTAAGGGGCACAATCACGTCAAAACCTAAAGTCGGACCAATATCAGATGCAACAAAAGATGACTTGCTCAGCTCTGGCACACATCGGATTTCAATGCAAATTTCTCATTTCAAGATATTGGAACAGTTAAGTACCCTTCAACCATTCCAAAACTTATTTGTCCAAACCCAACCAAACTAGCCATTTCCGAGTCTTCAACAGAGACCGATCCCCAATCCATGGGTCAGGGCTTCGATATGTACTTGCCTGCAAGTACAGATTGTCTAGTGTCAGTTGGGGTTCACTGACTTGTTTTAAAGGGCCAAACCTCTCACCCCAAACTACAATTTTGGGACGGGGGCACCAAAATTCTCAATTTGTTCAACTCTTTGATTGACATCTAATTCAAACAATGCAGAGTACCAAAGCTTTTATTACACAGCATGAACGATACTGAGAGTGTTTTGATCATATAGATTGGGTTTTTCACACCTTGAAGAAATAAACTGAGATTGTATCTGGATGAGGATGATTTCAGACAATTGTGGGAGGGGCTTCAGTAAGAAGGTTAGGAGAATTGGTACTGTTTGAGGTGAGAGAACTAGGCCTTTAAGTACTCAATTGCTTATGCCGAGCACCTAGAAAAATGATGGCAGCAGGTTCCATTTTAAAGTCTTCGGTATGAACCGCACAGAAGTCGACCTCCAGACCTTCTGGCTGCAAGTCGGATGCGCTCTAACCACTTGACCATGCAGTCGGTTTATGAGGTGATGTTTTACTCCCACGAAACGATTTCATGTAGTTGAAAAACGATTGGACAGGAAGGGTGAGTCACGTGAACTATCTTTTGGTTTTCAAAAGAGAGGACAGGTTATGTACGGCATGCAAGGGTAGAGGTGGTGCATGTGTTAACTCACTAAGTTGCAGTCGAGAATTTGTATCCGAGTGTGACGAAACTGCCCTCATTTTTCCATGGTTCCATCTTATTCTATGATCATAAAATAAATTTAAGAAAACTACTGAGCAAGGACATCGGACCCTGGGCATTTTTGGAAATGCACCCACACACTACTTTTCTGAAAATAGTAAATACTCCCTTTCAAAAATGAAAAAAGGGTACATGAAGTACACATACATATCCTCCAAATATTGTACCCCAACAGACAGTGGCGTAGCTACTGGGGGGCAGGGGGGGCAAGTTGCCCCCCCCCCCGAAAAATTTTTGGGGAAATTTGATGAAAATGGGGAAATTTGATGAATCTTCTTATTATTACAAAAATTTCACAAAAATTTCTCAAAATTTTTGTTAGAATAAGAAATTGTGAGACATTTCTCATACATAATTCGTATTTTCATGCAACAAATTAACTCAGATTTCGTCAGTGTCGCATGAACCGGCCCAATTCGCGTTCCACAGAAATGTCCTCGTCGCGTAGCAGATTAAATGTTCTCTTGTGCTTGTTTACGCACGGGGGTTATGATCAGTGCATTTCAGTGCACAGGAAGCTGTTATTCAGGTGATACTTTGGGAATTCATCAGTAAAAGGATGTGAAAACTGACAAGTCACTACCGTAGACCCCCGAGGTTGTTATGTTCTTCTACAAGCTAGCAGTAGCTGTACGATTTTACTCTGTGTACATAACGATGGATGGGGCTGAAACATCCATGGCCAACGATAAACTTAAAGTGAATCTAGAAATTAGAATTAACGGGATCCGTTGGCACACTTAGATTTTGTAACTTAGCCTAATCATTGGAGGCTTGCAAGCTAGTTCGGGAAAATAGCTTTCTGCTCACTTTGAGTGTAACAATAAATGGACAATGAGTACCCTGTAGCCTTCTACACTTAACAGACTGCTTTTCTCACAGGATATCCTGTGTGATCGAGCCACTATAGGCCTCCTTAGTGGCGTGCGAAGGGGAGACCATTGGGCCATGCCCCCCTCACAGATACCATTTTTTCTTTGTTCTTAAAAATACGTAGTCTAACTTTATTAACACAGATTTTACTTCAAAAGATAGCATATATGGCACCAGATTGCTTAAAAGGACACTCAACTTTTCAAAAATTTTCAAAGGGGAAGGATTGTCCCTGCAAGGTCTTTCAGTGATGCCAATTTTTTTTAATTCCTACAAATAGACCTAGGCAAATTCTGTCAAATTCTCATTTTTTACTTAAAAAGGTAGACTCTGTTTCCCACTGGTGGCATCGATAAAAAAGACTACATGTTTAGATTCTCTTTACAAGCATTAATACACTATTTTGACCATCTGAGGGGTCTGATTTTTCGAAATTTTCTCTACGCTCTGCGCCAACCAATGGTGGCGCTTCGCTCGGTCTTTTGGGCAAAATTACATACTTGGGATAAAATTAGCTCTTAACTCTCTGATCACTTTGCAGTTTGCGAACATATTTTGAAGAGAGCATTTTATTGCAAACGACAAAAGGAGAAAGCAACTGGCTAGATTCTTCGTATTAGCCTGGAAAATGCTATTTCCGGCCATCTAAGGGGTCTGATTTTTCCAAATTTTCTCTACGCTCCGCGCCAACCAATGGTGGCGCTCCGCTTAGGTAATCTTTATGACAAAATAACATTTTGTGGCCAAGAAAAACCACAAATACCGATCAATGCTCATTTATTTTGACTCCTAAAAGTGTGCAAATTTAATGACAAGTTTTTCTTCGTAAGGTAGCATAAATGGCATAAAGAAATGCATGTCAAGACACAAAAGTTTCAGTTTTACCCCCATGAACCACCACGATTCAACTTTTAACACTGTTTCTGCCAAAGTCGAAAATCTTGCACCATTTTGCATGTAGGCTCCTTGAAAACGTGAAAAAATTTCCGGACGCCACTGCGTTAGTACATACAAATAAACCAGATATTGTTTACCAAAATAACATACTTTGTTATTTCCGATTGCTCTATGTTGTACTTTAAGATTAAAATGCAGGTAATATTACAAAATGACATGGTAATGTTGTTATACTTGAAAGTTTCCATATTTTATATGAAATACATACACATTGACCGGGAAAAGTTTTGGGGAAATTTCATACCTTTGCCCCCCCCCCCCCCCCTGGAAAAAATCCTAGCTACGCCACTGCCAACAGACGTACACATTTTGAAATGTTGCGTTGCTCCAAAAGAAGGGAAAAATAGGTATAATTTACAGGAACGTCTATGCTACGCATGAATGGCGAATTTGCAGGGGATCTAGTTTGAGGGGCTGGGGAAAACTTTTCCAACAGCCAGGACCTCAGATCACACCATGACCCGACTCGTCTACGAGCAACCCACTCACATCACAGACCTGACAGAACAAGGAATATGCCCTACAGCTAGCTTCTTGCTATGCAGGTAAGACATACATCGCTTTTTCCGCCTTGTCTGTATTTCGGCAAGTCTAGAGAAAGTTCAATAGGGTATTGGGGTTAGGTAAGGCTTGCATTAAAGGAAAACATGATTAGGGTTAACCATGTCAAATCACAGAGACGGCGGAACGGTGAGTATGTTGTTTCCTTTCCCTTCTCTGTAAAACTACTACTGTTAAATGTTCTCAGCTGGAATGTTTTTAAAGTATTATCACTCTGCCTCTGTCATTAAATTCAAGATGTATCCGGAAAACAACAAGATAGCATCGTTTAATAATAGACATAATCGTTGATAAAATCAGACATTGTGAGTGGGAGGTCGTTAAACTGGAGATTGTGCTCTTTTAGTCAATAATATTTAAACATTTTTGAAACAACAAAAATGGGTAGGTGCGCTCTGTTTAACAAGAAGTTTCCCAACTGGCTAACGATGGGTAGACTCGCACTGTTGAACAAGGTGTGTCTTAATTAGCTGCTGTCATTGTATTGTATCGATTGTTTTCTTTGTTCGGGTTAGGGATTAGGTTAGGGATTAGGATAGCCAGTAAGGAAATTTCTTGTTAAACAGTGCGCATCCTCCCCTAACGATACTGCCCTAATTCCTAACCTAATTCCTTATTCGAACAAAGAATACAATCAATACAATACAATGACAACAGTCAATCATGAAACACCTTATTAAACACTGCGCATCATTTTGAGAAAAGGTCACTGTTTAACAAGGTGTTTCTTGATTGGCTGATTTCATTTCATTGTTTTGATTGTATTCTTTGTTCGGGTTAGAAATTAGGACTACCGTTAGCCAGACGTTTTCAAGTGTGCATTGCCTCCGAAGTTTAAATCCAAAGGATTTGTTATTTAGCTCTTTTACAGGGAACATCAAGTTTCACTTTTAGATACAAAAATCAGGTCCGTAGCCTCGACAAAATCTCGATGGTGCATTCAAATTACGTATGTGGGTCTGATTCATTCATGTGTATGAGAAGGGGTGTTGTACACCAAATAGACAACCTCAAACTTTGGCCAAAATATGTAACAATTATATCGAAAAGGTGCCATAATTTTGGCATAAAACTTACATCCCTCAAACCCAAGTGGTGTGGTCCATATACTCTTATTATTACGGATTTGTTAGTTGGATGAGGTTCAACGTCCCCGTTTCAATACTAACCCATTGGACCAGCCATGGTCTTTTATCGAGTTGTGGCTCACTAGCTTGATGTTCCTACTCCACAGCTGATTGTTATCTGTGTCGTAATATGACAGAACATTTTGTGTTAAGTATAGGGTGTGGGGGTAAGGTTGTAAACTTCAGCATCCTCCATGCGTCGTGCTTCTTTAACAGTTGTAATGCCATCCCGGCAGTACATGACCTTTCATTCGTTCCAAAATGATTTGATCATAATGAAAGAGTTTATACATCACTTCATGATTCTGATCATTACAAATCTGGAAAAATACAAGCCCCATCTGCAACTAAGCAACGATGGAATACTTGGGTATATTCCTCCTTCCCCCTCTTCTACTAGGAAAGTGATATTGCATTTGCCCATATCCCTTCTTTCAACGACCGGGAATTCGTCCAGAGGATACGGTAATTATTTGGTATCACCCAAATGTTTAGCAAAGATTGCGTCATGGGAAGGCCGATTGTGGGATTGTCCCCACCCTTTTAGAAAAAATAAAATTGAATTGTCTCTACATGCAAAATGTTGCAAGATATGTGCCTTTAAAAACTTTGTGAAGTTTACGGTTATCATCTTTTTGTGATTTTGGCTATTAAGTATTATTTTTTTAATGACGGAATTCAATTCCTGACCTACGCCCCGAGGTGCGCGCCTGGTATAACCGAATAAAAATTGCAAAACACACCCATCGAACTCTTTATTTTCCTCATCACCCAAAACCCATGTCTTTTCGAGATTCTTTATGAGAATATAAATCGTCTACAAATGTTTTTGTTTTAGTTTTCAAGGTAAATCGAACAAAAACTCCCAAACTGTCTAGGTTTCTACAATAATCAATATTATTGGTATCTATACCGAACTTTGTTTCACGTTTTGTATTAAAAGAGATGAAAATATTTAAAATGATACGACCTTATTTTCATAAATTTAAATACACATAGCTAAAGAAGCCAAGAGTGTTGAGTATGGACTGCGATGGCGCCATATAGACATTCATTTCAATGATGAAATAATCACTGTGGCCAAACTTTATGTACTGCATTGTTTTGAAAGAAAAATTTAGCCTTTTAAAACTAATATTTATTGACACAGGGTGATAGATTATCAAAAAAGGGCAGTATGATAGCATTCTTTTCAAGGAATAAGTTTCGCGCAGATAGAAATTTATTTGTTTGTTGTCAAGAAGAACACTCTCAACATTTCAAATGATGCACCTTCCATGGCTCTTCTTGTGCATGCATAGTGTTATAAAGAGACATTATTGCTGGGGTTAATGATTACTAAGTAGACTGAATTGTTGGAAAGTGTATGAGCCATTTCCTTTGTACTCTTTCATGGAGCATTTTAAACACAATATTTCGTTTTAAAAGAAGTGTTTAAGGTAACATCAACTTTTGATATATTAGAGAGGTTCCTTTTCTTCGCATTTCGGTAATATTTGCATTGAAATTCGATGTGTAGATCTCATGATATAAGCAGGTAAATTTGCCACATTTTCAACAAAAAGTGAACTTTGAGGAAACACATCTGACACGATATCCTCACATTAATGGACATTTTTCTTTCTTTAAACTTACACCCAATTTTCTCTTCAACAATCCCACATTATGAAAATGTGATTACACAACTAGCATGGGAACTTCATAAACTTTGCATTCCTCACAAGGAGGTACTATTCCTGCAAGGTCAATTTTAAGGTCAACACAACAGTCTGAACAACAAAGAGAAACAAAGCATTCTTTGTCAATGAGAGGAAGTGATGTAATATCTGCTGCCCTCAAGCTCACTTTGGAACAAAACTCTAACTTCATTTACTGATACCTTGAGAAATGCGATTTGAATGGAATTGTCACCACTATGTGTAGATTAGTTCCTTTTTAACATATAAAAACTTAATTTTTTCCCATTAATCCATATAGACCTAAAACTATCAAACTTTTCTGGTGATGCAATGTAGCTATATACTTCAAATACCTTAAAAACTTGAATTCTTCTTTTTTTTTTTTTTTTGTAAATGACTGATGTAGGAAGGGTCGTAACGTGCAAGCTTCTCCTATTGGCCGTAAAAAAAAAGAGAGAGAGAAAGAAAAATATGTCAAATGTAGCCGACCTTTTGCAACTAATCCCCTTCCAAATTTAAAGAAAAAGTTTCCGAAGGGGGCTTTTGGATTCCTCCCCCGTACAATGATAGATCAAAGTTTGCACCTCCTCAATTGAAGTTTCCTAAACATTCCCGTGTTTCTGTTGTGCTGAAGTGTGAACATTGTTGTATTGATGTTCTCAGCTAAATTAGAGGGCGTGCTTCACTGTTTTTTTGCACCTTGTACATGTTTATGTTTTATATATGACCCCATTGTCAACTTCCCGAGCCTAATGGTTATTTGCAGGGCCGGGCTCTTATCTATCTGGATGACACTTTTTATTGCGTTCGTGATCCGACAGGTATTCCTTCGGTTTTTATATTTGATCTTGTCTGTTTCCGAAGACGTTAAGGCTGTGTCGTGGCATTTTATCACCTCAGCGCAGATTTTGTTCATATTCGTCTTGTTGAGTTGGATTCGAATCTTTTTCCACTTTGGTGACTTGCAGAAAAATAATCAGTCGTAGTTATTTCGAAAGGGTAATAGTTTTTCATAGCCTTCGTTTGACATAAATTGGATATTCGAAGTAAAAAAACATAAAAAATCAAGAATTCCCATAGCAATCCATCACAAATTCACCATTTTACAGGGAAATTTCTTATTTTCACTTAGTCGCATGACCGTTTTTCCCGACGGGGGGATGAACGGTTATTTCACCGGTGATGACACAGTACTGCTTGAATTGATATCTCCATTAGGCCTCTGGTTTCTAGGGATGTGATGACGCTGGAGTTTTATTTGGTTAGCCAAAAATGTATTGTTTTCAAGATTTGTGCATTCATTCCTTGGTTCATGAAATTCAACAAATTTTTCCACACCTGTTAACAGGTTAAGTTTTCTTCACATACCAATGACAAATGGTCAATCTTAGACAAACCCCATACCCTACATACAAATAACTGTTTAGTTTTATGAGTGATTAATTAACGGTTCAAGTCGGTTTGCATAAATTCGTGACCAGACACTTTTTCAAATTATGAACAAACCGTTACAAGTCATGACACTAGAAAATTCAAAATTTAAACTCTTTCTGTGACTTTTGGACTTGAAATTTGACTTGTAATGCTAACTATAAGCATTTTTGTGTGGAAGTGACCCTTTTAGACTCTCATTAAGTTATTGATATCAACTCAATGAGCCTCTTTAAAGAGGCAATCATAGTTTGACAAATAATGTTAACCTTTTGTTCCAATACCATTTGAATTGAATTTTTACCATAAAACAGAAACATTTTCGCCATTTTTTCAGATTAAAAGAAACCTTAATTTTGTATTAACTAATGTTGAATGGATTTCTGAATATTTTCGTGTAGCCTGGTAATACAGTGCACGCATGGACATTCACTGTAACAAACCTTAGAGCGAGATCACGCATCAATTTTTGCTTTTTAAAGCATTGAAAAATGTGGTGCAGAATTAAAGTTGTGGAAAACCCAACTCCGGTTGTCTCTTTAAAATAAATATTCATTGTGCAAGATTTTTTAACTCACAAGAAAAACACAGCCAGTGGCGTAGCCACGGGGGGAGTTGGGGGTTAGAACTCTCCTTAACCCAACCTTGAAATGCAAAAAAAAAAAAAACCACTTAAACTAGCGGGGTTTTTTTTCTCTCTATCCTTCCAGAATTTCCCTCATGTCGCCGCCCCCCCCCCCCATGACATAATCCTGGCACGTGCCTGACACAAGCCAACTTACAAGATTTTTCAAGATGAGTGTGTTTCACTGCTTCGTTGAGCATTTTTGAGCTACACTACTGAGCCAGGAACTGAAAACCTGCTGCAACGTTTTATTATTTCCTATCAGGTTTTCAGTTACAGTACGATTCTCCACAACGAGGCGCGTCACCAACCAAGGGAGAGAATCGCACAGATCACCCCTATGAGTAAGCCTGAAAATAAAATAGCAGCAAAAATAACAAAAGTGATCACAATAAACTTTATTTCGTTTGAGACATAGATACTGCACCGTTTCGCAAATGGAGACATAATAATGCTCTCAGAAGGAGAGATCGAGGATCCAGAATTGCTTCCTCCCTTCCCCTGGATCCACTCTTGGTATAGTCGCTGTACTGTGAAGTGCCGTATCGGCCAATATTTTATAACGTAAATATATTTATGTTATGTTATAAACTCAAAATATATTGATTATAGTTCCAATATATTTAGGTTATGATATAGAAAGTCCAATATATTTAGGTTATGACATAGAAATTGATATAAATGTGTTATGTTATGAATCCAATATATATAGATTATATTACTACTCTATATAAATAGGTTATGAGTAAACTGTCTTAGTTTACGAGTAATCCATTATAGTTTATAAAATTGCAATATATATAGGTTATGACTGGAAATGCAGCTCGAACAAACGAATGGCGTTACGTCACGAAGATAGGCGTGATCACAGACGGATGGGCGTGACAGTATGTACGAAGGCGGGATCATATTCTTGTTCTAGCATCTCGAAGAATTCAGTGAATTTAACAAAAAAAAAAGAAACTTGCTACAACTAGATTACCGAACTTAAGGATTTCTGTGCCCTTGTGGAGACGCTTTGATATAGCAGAGTCCGTGGCTGCCAAGAGAGTAACTAGACAAAATCGAGAAAGATATGGACAGTTTGTACAAGACAGTTGGGCGACCCTCAAAATATGTGCCGTATACGGTTTAATAACTAAATAATTGCACGGCGATCAAGGGGGACCTTCGGACATCACCCCAGTATTTCAAGAAAACGCCCATTGGATTTTAATTCCATACCGTAGCCTCCGTAGCCTCGGTAATTGACTGAAAATGTGGTATCAGTGTACGTCCTACACTACTATTGAGAACAAGCCGCCAGCCTTTACCACCGAAAAAGGAGGACTCGCTACTTTTACTAACTGGAAGACAAATCAATAGAGAACAGTAAACATCTTTCCATACTTACATTCGGGCCTGTTACATTACTCAATGGATCATAGAGGGCCTAGGCCCAAATGATTGTCCGCGTATGAAAGCTGTATTGTGTCTAAGTATTTTACGACTACATAAAACTGCAAGTGTGTAGTTGGCGGTGGGGCTAGGGCGGAAGACTTCCAAGCTTTTTGCTTCGGTAACGCGAGTTCGGGTCCCACAGAGTGCCAGTGTTTTATGACTTTGTAAGAACAACTACTTCTAGGAAACCATGATCTTTGAGGTGGGACCCTGGATCCCCGACCTGGAGCCAGAAGCTCTCGCTTTGTGCTCAATTTCGCACTGCAAGCGAAAATATTCATTCCCATCATTTTCCTTTGCCCTTTGTTTGCTGCCCCCCTTCCCCCAAAATTGATATTGTAGCGCTGCCACTGCTCTCTCACTCAAGACTATTTATTCTTAGACTGCATTTGTGTTGCATGCATGCATGCAGGTATCAGGTAGTCAGCTAGATGGGTGAGTTCCGCACTGCCGGACTCTGTCGGACTCGGATCCCGGCTGATTCGAACACAGCTTGGACTCGAGACCATCTGTACTGGACTTGACTTGGACTTGGAACTTCTGGACTCGGATCCGACTCAGGACTCGGGGCAGTTGGACGCGACTCCATCACTGCAAAATAAAGAATGTTTAGGTTCTGCTATACAAGCCTGGGAATGGAATTTCCGGCTGTCTGAGAAATAACAATTTTATGAACACTCCGCGCCAACTGCCGATAGCGCTCGGCATACTTTAGTCTTTCGGACAGCATTGAATTGTTCAGGCAAAGAATGTTCGGTCCCACCAAACTTAAATGGCCCCTAACTCTTATAGCGGCCCATACCCTCTGATGGCGATATACACTAACTTAAAACTAGCTACGTAAGTTTTCAGTGAATAGCTTTGATCACCTGAGATATAAACAGGGGTGGCGCCAGCAGGGTAGGGGGCTGGGGGCCATGCACCCCCCCCCCCCCCCGTCGGAGAAGGTCGTCGATTTCATCGGGGAGGACTTAAAAAAATAAAAAAAAAAACCTAAAAGAAGGGAAGTTACTGGGTGGGTGATTTTGAACATACTTTTTGTTTTGTAATTCTATTTCAAATCTGTCATAAAATTACAACATATCCCCAATATAAGCTTCAGATTGTTAAAAGTGGCAAAATTTTTCAGTTTCGATGAATACTTAGTACAACAAATAACCAAAGCCACCTGCACTGTTAATCACCCCGAGATTTTACCTAATTTTGCTCTTGAAAGGCATATCACTTAATAAAGAAACTAATTTTATCATTATAACCTTACAAAAAACAAATTTTCTGCAATATAATAAGCTCAAAATGTTCAAATCTTCTTTCGAAAAAGGGAAAAACTTTTCGGGCAAACTTCTAGTCCCGTCTGGAGACCTAAGTACGTAGGTCTAGAACGAATAAATGCATGGACGCAACAGAATTTCAGCTGTCGCGTATAAAACGTTTTTGATATTACCCATATGAAGGACAGATTCTTTGATAAACACCCCGACGTTTTAAATGGTCTTTAAAAAAGCCAAATTTCTTTCAAAAATTTTAATTTTTTTTCTTCAAAATATACTCCAGATTTTGAAGTATTTGTTAAAAAGAAAGTCAGAAATTTCGGCGCGCTTGGCGTGTCTCAAATTTTGCCAATTCACGTCCCACTGGGACCCACTCAAACACCTTTGTCGGGGTATTGAAATGCTGGCCCCACTGTCGGGGAGCTTGCCCCCCCCCCTGTCGGGCAAATCCTGGCGCCACCCTGGACATAAACATATGGTAGAAACCAGTTAGCATTTTTCGTTATAAAGCAAACATTTTTCTAATATACGCTTTTATTTTCACAAGAGGTACACGTTTTTGGGCGAAATTTGCAGTTTGTCAGAGCGCCTTAGTAAAGAAGGACTACAATAAAATGTGTAACGCCAAACGAATTTCAGTCGTCCATATAATTTTCTTGATTTTGCTCATATGATTGGTAGATTCTTCCATAAACACTCCAATTTTTAATGAGCCATACTAAAAGTCAAATTAATTTCTCCCAAATACTTCAAACCAACTTCTAAACAAGTCGCTCGGGATTTTCAAATATTTGTTACAAGAAAGCAAAAAAATTGAGAAGCTATGCGCGCCTCAAATTCTGCCTATCACGTCCCACCGGCAACTCATCGACCGTTTTCGGGGCTTCCAAAACCTATGATGATTGGTCTTTTAAGCCACAGGCTTCCTAAATGTGTCGCAATTTTTTAGCTGTTTAATTTTTCGTAAGCAGGTAACTATGTTACCCTTATTATGATACTTTTCTATTTTCGGTCAAATGCTTGAAAGAATTTCGATATTCGACCTTTTCGGGCATATTGTGTTGTGATAACCTGTGGCGTAAAACTCACGAATAACTGTACAGCTTTTCGCGCTGCCCGAAGGTGAAGCGAAATTTTGGAATCTTGTCCAATTTCCTTGAAAATTTTAGCCAGCCCATATGGAGAGGTGGGTCTTTTTTCCAAGATGTGGACCTTGGAAAAGTTTGAATTCTGCAGATCTCCTGCAATCTGGATCATTTTAAAGGACTTTTGAACACAACAGAAGTCCATTTTCCCCAGGAATTCCACACAGTACACCACTTTTTGAGAAAAAATCATACATGTAATCTGAAAAGTTTTATCTTCCTGCAAAAAGTGAACGGAAATTCGTCCTCAATATGTCAAGATAAAAAATATTTCATAGCTGACCCTTCAAACACCAGAACATAGGGCTGGAAAAATGGACCTCCCTCAAGTTGGGGTGGGTCGTTCGAACGCTCCGACCCCATGGCTACGGGCCTGACATTTAGGGATTTTCTGAAAAACCATGCCATTTTTTCTTCAGAATTAAAGGACTGTCTGATTTGTTTGCCAAATTCCTGCCCGAATTTAGATTTTGGGGAAATTTGGCGAGAGCCTTATCCCGCCCCGTCTCGTGCGCCCCTGGGTATGTCCACTGCACCCATCAGCTAGGTGAGGTCCTGTAGTGGTAAGGTTGCGACCCTTGACATGGGCGTCCGCAGGTAGGGGCAAGGGGGCACTCCCCCCCCCTGGAAAATCAAAAATTAGAAAAAACGTATAAAAATCAAAGCAAAAACCCGAATAAAACATGTTTTCCAAGTTTCTATGCGAAAAATAGGCTTTAGAAATGCCATTTCCGGCGATCTGGGAGGCATTTTTTGGGGCTGAAATTTTCGCATGCTTTGTGTCAATTCATGGTGACTTGGAGGTTTTGCCCCTCCCTAGAAATTTTTCCCCCTGACTTTTTTTCTGCGGACGCCCATGACCCTTGAGAATGCATTGACCAAACATGGGCTTAGTTGTTTCATTGTCCAATGACTGGCAACACTGCACGTGCAAAGTGCAAATTCCTTCCAACCAAATTTGACTTAAATATTCTACCCCCCCCCCCCCACACCAAGTATGATTTTGAAACAAATTTGTGCATTCCCAGGAATTGAAAAAAATCCCTACAGGAGGTAGAAACAGGCCAGATGCTATAGGGGCCACGCTAGTAGCACGCTTTTGCAGGACTGGACATAATCCACACTAAGGTATCCGATTTCAGCCACTCCAAATCTGCTAGAAAATTATCCATTCAGAAACCCGACGAGTAAAAAGTCAAGAGATTCCAAAGATATGAAGCTTGTTACAGTCTACCTGAGTTTTTTTCCGACATCCAGAGTGGATCCATCGCAAGTGCATGTATCTATGTCATGGTAGCGGCTAGGTAGCCCGGATTGAATATTATAATCGGCCAGCAATAATACAATTTTTGCCAGGTCGCCATGGTGTGAGGGGGAGGGGGTTCTTGGGGGATGGGCGATTCAGTGGGGGGTGGAGCCCCAAGCTCCGCCCCACCCGTAGCTATGCCACTGTTTTTATATTTTTTTCCAAAAAAATTATTTTTCTCTTGAAGGAAGGTTTTAGGCCTATCTCATTTACATCTTGTGTAGATTTATTTTCCTTTTTTCTTTTGAATTTCTCTTGAAGAAAAACTTCATTTCCGCCTTCGATATTTCAAATGTTCGTTCAATGGTAGGAGATTTTTTTTCCCGAAAGGAAGAAATTTACATCTTTTTTTTTTTTTTTTTTTTTTTTTAAGGAAGAAATTTACATCTTGAACATATATAAATATAGTACAGGACAAGTTGAATAAATATAAATATGGTGGGAGATTTTTTTTTTCCTTGAAGGAAAAACTTTATTAAAACTCAAAGCAGAATATATACAAGGTGAAAAGATATTTACAATTATTTACATATAATTGGTGGGAGAATTTTAAGTTGATCTGAAAATTTACAGCTCACAAAAAAAAAAAACTACCCGGACCCTACGAGGCGGAAATCGATCTCGGGCACTTAGGAATCCCTGATGATTCGCTGATGACGTTACGCTGTTAATAATTTACTTATACTTGCAACATGTTTCAAACATTAAGGAAAGTTGTAATGTAACATAAATATTTGTGACTTTGGAAGTGTCTGGGTTACTCAAGGGCATCTTGGCTTTCATTTTGCAAATATGTACCTCTTCCCTGAATGGTGGTCGCAAGAATCTAGTATGCCTAAGCCTACTTAGACTGGCTAGACAGAAAATTTGCCCTGCATACGAAGGCCTACGACCATGGCTACGACCTAAGCTCTCCTGGCCACGTACGTGCTGGTCTTTCCACGATTTCTTCTTCATCTAAATTCATTTTCGGTTATTTTATTATACCAACGTTAGTCAGCCCAGTTGTAGCAAGTTGCCGTTTGTAAAACTTACAAATTATACGCAGTGCTAGGAAATGTCGAATGCAGCCTGCTTCGAAAAGCCAACCGTGATCCGATCCCGCCTTCGTAAATACTGTCACGCCCATCCGTTTGTGATCACGCCTATCTTCGTGACGTCGTCAGAGAAATTACGGAATTGAATGTGCTCCGTTCCAATCTGACTTTTCCAGAGCTGAAGAAATAATAAAAACAAATAATTAAAAAATTAACAAACGTACGCTAGAGAAGAGAAGTCTTAAAATTCATAAGGAAGTTTTTATAGCCTAATGTAATTGAATTGTGTGATGTTAACTGAAAGAAAGCATAAATATCAAAATACCAGGAAATGATGGGAAGATTTGTTCCGCGCCCTTGTCGTGCACCCCAAGAAATAACCAAATTATGCGGTAGTAAGATTGCATTGAAAAATTTCTTCAAATAGTCTCCTATAACCTACACCAGCTCTGGAATCATTTCGCTCAAAGGCAAAACCTTATGTGGTTCATATTATTGTCCTTCAAAAGAATTACAAAATTTACTCATTTGTAAGGATCTACAACTCTATATAATTTTAAGCGTGCATAACGTGAGCCTTTTTATAGTTTAATATATTATAAGCACCTTCATTTTCTTCTAGTTGAACCAGGCAGGTGTTACTAGATGGAGATCCATCGAATCTTTAATTTATGCTAATCCAATTAGATTGATTTCAAAGTGGACACTAAATACTTCATTTGGGGATTATTGTACTAAAGGTTATGGGATTCCTTTGCTTATTGCCTAGGCAACCTCATTTAAACCTACGGTGACTCCAACAAAAGGGATTATTTGGAACTATGCTATTATGTGTAAGTAGTTGCCGGCAAAAAAAGTGCCAGACACTGTTTCGGCATTTCAAACGACTGGATATTGCTAATGATCACCATAATCCTGGCTATAGACCAATTCTGATGATGAGCAAAACAGAAATAAGACGAAACATTGCTATTGGATTTTCATTAATACTCGCTTTCGCTCGCATGTTCTAAAAGACACACCCAAATAGAGTAAAATACAGAGAACAAGGCAAATATGTTGTAATCCGCGTTCAAACGCGCCCAAATCGCCAAATTAATTTACTTCCTTAAGCGGCTGGCAATACTAAAGGCCCAGTTCTCTCACCCCGCCAAACAGTACCAATTATTCTAACCCTCTACTTTAAGCCCCTCCCAAAATTGTCTGAAATTCATTCTTATCCAGTGAAAATCTCAGTTTATTGCTTCAGGGTGAGTATAGAAAAGCCCTTTGTCACAATCAAAGCATTTTCAGTACAGTTCATGCTGTGTGATATAAACTTTGGTACTAATCTGCATTGTTTGAATTAACAGTCAATCAAAAAGCTGGGCCAATGGAGATAGTTTCTGTACCCCGTACAAGGAGTGTTGTTTTGGGTGAGAGGATTGGCCCTTTAAGACGAGGGACGATTTCCCGACCTGCTAATCGACATCTAGCAGACGACTTACCATTCTTGAACTCGGTTCCTACCAACTGCTGACACCTGCTAACAGCATGAACAACACCCAAAAGAGATTAGTATTGGCAACTATAATGGTTCAAAGAAAAGGGTTCCCGATGGATCTGTATCTAATAACCTCTCCCTGGTAGGACAACTTGCGTGATAATCGCGTAGAAACCCTAGCTATAATTTACATAGCCAGCTAGCCTTATGGAGCTACTGACTGACTTGTGGCATGGCATGAGTGTATAATAACTGTTCTTGTCCTTTAAGGAAAACTCGACCAGATCATTTATCGTACAAAAGAAGTACAGTGTGTAAAATTAATACGTATGGGCTTATCAGCTCAAAACGACACGCTCACCCAAACGACTTGAAACAAGTTCCCATCGTGGCTTTACTGGAGCAATAGTACAACGAACAAACTTTGTACACTACTCACCAATCAAATTTCTCGACGTGTTTATCAAAATGGCGACGTCCCTAGCAAGGCTGTGCTTTTTCGTCCTTCATATTTCCGCATTGGTTTTCGCCGGGTAAGGATTTATTACCGACTAATTTTAACCGTCATTAGTTCATGCCATTGGATACCATGTACAAATTGACCTCTAGATCATTTTCGTGTTTTTGAATAGTTGTAATCGCTTATTAGAAAAATTCACAAGAGTAACATTTTAACCTAACATGGTTACACACTGGGTGTGCAATGGTGTTGTTAACACTAGGCGCTACGCTGTTCAAGTGTGTCGTAAAAGTACTAACACTGTGAATGTAACAAAGAAATGCAGATCAGGATTCATGCCACAATTGCTTATCATATCATTTTTTCGTTCCAATTCTTGCCAGAAAGGTGTAAAAGCATCGCCTCTTAAATAGCTCATTAGTTAGCTAATTTTGCCATCACAAAGCCTAAGCCTATCGTTAACTTAAATGATTGGAATAGGTTGTGTATTTATTTACAGCTAACAAAAACATGCATACATGCAATTGTAAGGTTACTTTCTGAGGCAACATTAACTGTGAGTGGGAGAAAAACTTTTGTACGAATGCAACGCAGGTTCTTTCCACACAGTGAAGGAATGGGACTTGGCACACAGTAAATCCCGCTTAGAACATCGGCACATAGTCATGTCGAATCAACTCACTTGCTTTGATGTATTGATAACTACTGAAGTAGTGTTATTGTGCAATGGATTGCTGCATGATGCATTCCATTAATTAAAACATGAAACACTTTGAAAAGAGTTTCTATAGTTATAACTCAGTGGGAAGAAAGATTGGTTTTGAAGTCTCTGTCTGGTATTTTTTGGACACTTATTTGCAAAGGGTGTAACCCTTTTTTGTTTTTCAATATTTTGAGTGTGAGGTGACTGAATGTTATGAAAAATAGTGGAACAGGAGGCAGGGATTATCAAAAGACTGCATTAATGTCTATACATGGTGTTTTTAAGGAATTTGCATGTGTTGAAAATCCCACTTTTACAAGGGACCTAATCTCCTGGTACAGGTACTAAAGCATTACTGGTACTAGGGTTTCACGGTACCACTGATAATTGGTACCGTCGGTACCGCCACAAATGGTACCGGTAATACCGTAGTACCGGTACCAGAAGAGTTAAAAAAGTAGGATTTTTATCACATGCAAAATATCCGTAAAAATACCATGCATTGACACAAGTGAAGTCTTCTGATAATTCCTGCCTCCCGTTTCAGAATTTTTTGTAACATTTAGTCACCCCGCACTCACCAAATCGGTAAACAAAAAAAGAAATAACCTCTCTGCAAATTTAGCGTCCGATAAATAGGGGACAGAAAATAAATCAGCGCCGCATGTCCGCACCGGAGCTAGACCCCACAAGACGACAAGAGTACTCAGAATTGCAATGAAGATTGCAAAAATAATTTCTGCAAATAATGACAATCCCCCTCCTAAAGTATAACCAAAAGTTATCAAGTAGAACTTTACAAAAATATTTCCATAAAAGATCGATTCATCAAGCTTTCTTCCCGCCGAGTCATCACTATCAAAACTAAATCAAAGTGCTTCATGATTGAATTTACGAATGCATCGCGCAGCAATCCGTTGTACAATAACACTATACTGTTCTTCACTACGTAGCTATCAATACAACAAAGCAAGTGAGTTGATCTTGTGAACTGAACAGGCGAGCCAGTGTTTTAAGCGGAATTTACTGTGTGTTCAGTCCCATTGCTTCACTGTGTAAATTTCTGAAAGAAAGTTCGTTGCGGTCGTACGACAGTTTTTCTTCCACAAACATAGTGAGCGTTATGGAGCAGTCCCATTGAATCACTGTGTTAGAATCAGAAATCGTCGATGCAACGTTCATGTCAGAGCTTGCAATGCTATGATTCTTTGTCTGCTTACAACGAATTTCTCACTCGTATAATGTTGTGTGCTATCGTAATCAAAGTGAATTCTATCAATCAACGCATGGTATCTATTCGTAATACACCATGTGAAAGCATTTGCTGATGAGCAGCGATCGTTCGGGGGTTGCGCAGAATGTCCAAAGAAAGCAAGGGCCCTGTTAGTGTGGAAGGTACTAGTTCTGCGAAAGTAACGTTAAACGGCATTTTCCGAAATTCTTAGGGGGATTTGTGACTAAAATAGTGCAAAACTATTATCAAGTGAATGTTCCCTTTTTGTATTGCAATGCTTTGAGACATGGCGCATTTATCAAATGGGTATTTGTTTCATTCAAGTATCATTCTAATTCAAATGCTTCATTTTTGAGAAAAGATTTTCACCTCAAAGTTGACTTATCGTGTCCGTCTAAATACACAATGTGAACGTGAAGGTGAGGCTGGCGCTGGCAGGGATCCTTCTGAGATTGCGCAGAATGTCGAAAGAAAGCAAGTTCCTTTTTAGTGTGGAGGGTACTAGTTCTGCGAAAGTGACGTTAAACGGCAATTTCCGAAATTCTTAGGGGGGATTTGTGACTGAAATGGTGCGAAATGATTATCAAGTGACTATTCCCTGTTTATATTGTAATGTTTAGAGACACGGGGCATTTATCAAATGGATTTTTGTTACATTTTAGTATCATTCTAATTTAAATGCTATAATTTTGAGAAAAGATTTTCACCTTACAGTTGAGTACCAGTCTCCACGATACTTCGGTACCTTTAGGTTGGTGGTACCGTACCGTACCGGTACCGGTACTTGCGGAAATACCGGTATATTGTGAAACCTTAACTGGTACCATTTTATGTTGTACCTACTGTACCAATTGTCAGCAATCTCTCTTCTCTTCAATATCATTCTCCTTCTACTGCTTTTCATATTTTATCCAATCCAGTAGTACCGTTATATCTCCAGTGATGAATTTAAACAGTCAACCACCACTGGGGGCCATCAGCTTTAATCTTTCAAAATCTTTGCATACTTGTACCATGGATGGTTGTACACTAAAAATACAGTACCCCTTGATTTCCACAATTTCACCAAAATGAGGGTTTAGAATTGCATACATAGATGCATTGTATTAACCCTTTACCGTTGTGCTCCGATGGGGGCATATTTGCGCGCCTCAGGAGTGGGCGGAAAAGCGGACGTAGCCCCCCCCTCATCGGCTTCCGTAGGCCATTGACCCGGTGACCTTAAACTATTCTCTCTCTCGTTGTTGTGGCCGAATTTTCGGGTAGCTACTGGGCAATTCCATGCAAAAGTGGACATGACCATCAAATTTTAAAACTTCTCCAATTTTAGCAAATTTGGTATCAAATTGAAGCTTAAAAGTTGAATTTTCCAATAAAATAAATGGCTCATAAAAAAAAACGAAATTAAGTCATTTTGCATGCATAATTAATTAGCAGCAATCAAAGTGTCAATATTTTCACAAAATATGGAACAATAAAATGCTTTCTAGCAACAACTGAATTGAGGTTTTCCTATGAATTCATACTCTATCATGGAGTTATTTTCATACATTTACAACATTTGAAATCAAATTATGACTTCAGCAATGTCTTCCACACTAACGAGCAACAAATTAAAGTTGTCTCATTATGTCAATGCAAGGCATCTCTAAATATTGTAATTTTTTAATATTATGTAAGATGCACAAATTGGAGTGGAATATTTTTTATAATGCAAATCACACCCACCCTGGCTTACAACTTCCATGCACTAAAGTCATGATTTCTCTCATAGTTAATTAATTAAACCAATTAGAAATATGTCACGGCTTTACTTTTTTGGTAACGCCGTGACAGGCACTTATTTACTGTATAGGGACTGACAATTATAGTCACTGTGGTTGCTGGTACTGAAGTAACAGCATCTACTGTATGATAAAGATTTGTTTGACAACTTTTTTGACACTGTGATAGTACAAAGAGGAAATGCACAACTGTAACCTTTCTTTTGATATGGCCATCCCCCTGTTATGCTCAGAAGCTATAGTGGTCTGCTAGATTGAGCAGTGACTAGCACCTGTTTATAGCATCCAGTCAATCCATGGTACACTCCCTGTTTACCATTGAGCACAACAACCATTATTTTATAAAGATTTGGATAACAGAAAATCTACAACAAGCATAGGCTTTGCAGCAAGAGAAACAATCACACAGACAATACAGTAAAGTATAGTAGACACCACCATTATATTACAATCTAAAATGGTGAAGCAGTCTAATGCAGAGAACTCTTTCACTTTACAGAACCTTCCAATTCGGGAGGCAAGATAATGGCACACTGACTGAGAGCATGACTATTTTCCTCTTTCTGTTCTAAGATACTAAAACAATGTAAAAACAGTCTTTTATCATCTACAAAGTGTCCTACAGTAGTACACTTGAAGCTCTGTACAGTACACCACCAAATATTTTGTGGAGATTGGAGAAGGCAACTAGATGGTCAATTTGTCAAAGTTGAGTACACAAACCTAAGTTAATTTAAAAATGTTATTGATATTAGACCCAACATGTTTGGCCAATACTGTTCTATTTTGGAGATTTAAGACTCACTGCAAGCCTATGTTAAGCAATTTATATGATTGCATCAATGCTACAAACTGGCATACATTTAGATTTTTAAAAGTTACACTAAATTTACAGTATTAAACTTGAGACTCAAGTCATTCAATACCCTTTGTGAAGGGAATATTTGCTCCACCAATGAGGTGGAACTGCATTTATACTGTATTACTACTGTATATGGAGCTTTCACAGTTAATGTCATTTCTAATGCAGTAGGCCTACGTACTGTAGCTATAGCGCTCTTCTTGATTTCATTTTGACCGGAGTTGTGTGTAGATTATATAGCTCTTCATTTTTCACCTTATGTCCAAAGTGGAAATTTCCACTTTCTTTCACAAATTCAAAGCAAATATTCCTAAAACATCTAAATTACTGATTTCTAAATGCATTAGAAATATTCTGACTATCGATATCACCATTTCCTGTCAGTTTACTAACTTATTTTTTTTAACATGCATTTCCCATATAGTCAGGCTTTGGTCACGGCATTACCGTCACGGCGTTACCCCATTTTTTTTTTATATCTTATCATATCTACCAAAATCATAATTTTTTATTTTATACTTCACCAAACTGTTATAGATAACAGTCTATAAAGTGTATTTAATATGAAGGAACTGCAAAAAGTCCTTAAACGTCACAGGGTTTTAACAATTTGTGAGTGGTCCAAAAATGCATGTCCTTTTCAGCGTCATGGTGTTACCGCAGTATTAATATTCATATTTTCATATTTAGGGCACTTTTTGAAGAAAAGACATTTTCTAAATTAACTTTGTGATAGTAGGAGTAGAATTGAAATAAAAGTTTGTTCCCAACATTAAAGCCCTTTCAGTTATTTGCACTTGAAATGTGAATTTTGCTTCCAAAGCGTCAGGGCGTCACCGTGGAATTGCCCTACTCGCAGTTCCGAGCTCCGCGTAAAACAGCTAAAGATGGGTGACAGCCGAGCTCTCCGCATGGGTCCAAAAGGACCCAGACAATGGTAAAGGGTTAAAATAAGCCTGTGGAGTGTGTTTACTGCAAAGCTGATGCCACTGTCTGTGTGTGTGTGTGCACGTAACCCTTTAGCTGAGTGGTGCAGATATTTTAGATTAACCCTTTACCAGTGTGCTCAGATCGGGACATATTTGCGCGCCTCGGGAGTGGGTGGAAAAGGGGATGTAGCCTGCCCCGCATCGGCTTCCGTAGGCCATTGACCCTGTGACATTAAACTATTGTCTCTCTTGTTGTGGCGGAATTTTCGGGTAGCTACTCGTAGTTCCGTGTGAAACAGCTAAAGATGGGTGACAGCCGAGCTCTCCGCATTGGTCCAAAAGGACCCAAACAACGGTAAAGGGTTAAGGCAATTGAAGATTGAAAGACCCCATGAGTGGCCAGCTTTTAGCTGCTCGGATTAGTCTATAGTAACTTCAATCCCTTGTACCCCTAATGGGTATCTGCCAGGCTCCTTGCATCCACGAAAGACACCCCAATTAAGTATAGACGTACCCAAAATTATTTACATATGATGTTTCAGCTAATATTCCAATTTATGATGTTGGTGCATGGAAATGAACTATTGGGAGGAGCTACAGTAATGTAAAATAAGTGCATTGTGGTTTATGTTAAGTTTTACTGTGTACAAAGTTGTGCTTGCTGGAATCTCATGCAAGCAAGAAAAGTGGCAATTTTAAAAAAAGCCGATTTGGAAGGCTTAAAAAAGTATCTTTTCTTCCAAAATAGAGACAGCAGATTCTAGGGATGTCAGTTTGTGATTAGTGAACTAAGCGTTAAATGGCGTCTTTTTGCAATTACTCGACGATTAATTGCATTTGCGAACTTAGACCGTATATGTACGTTAACTTTAAGTCCAATATGGCCTTGCGGTCACCGTCTACAGTCTTCGGGTGGGAAGCTACTGTACCAAGCTTGTCATGATTGGAATCACATATGAAACAGTAGCATAACTCTCTCCTGAGATTATAGTGGTTGCCAGCTGTTATTGATAAAAAAAAAACCTTGGATAAGTTGTACATCAAACAAGTCATTTGTGACTGTGAAAATGTCTTCTTTTTTTTTTAAGTCCAAAAATATGAAAACAATTTGGGTTTTCTGTAGGGCATCACAGTTCCTAAGAAGTTTTTCGATTTTCAAATTTTCGCACATGTGGGCAACAGCATTTTTTTTTGTTGCTTTAGCTCTTTTAAAGTTGTAGTATGCATAGCTAATTAGCCTATGGTTTGGCCTTTGGGAAGAAAAAAGAGGAGAAAGAGAAACATCCCAAGGAAAAAATAAAAAGCAAAAAAGCAAGAAAATCTATAAATTTGAAAATAAAAAAAAGGAAGAAAGGCCATAGCTTTTCAGGAAAAGTGAAATATTGCTCGAAGAATGACGGAGTCTGCAAATACCACGTTCCATTCTCTGGTTGGGCATAGCTGCTTATTTCCTAAGGCACCTGGCTCCTAGTGTGCTTTGCGTAGTAGCCTTTTGGGTAGGCACCTCTATGCCATTTTTGTAAAAATTAAAAAAAAAAAGAAAAAAAAAATAGATGCAGTTACCTGAAGTGGTTTAAGACAGGAAAGAAGATCTTCAATAAGACTACATTGATTGTCTTTTAAATCAAATGTCCTTGCATCCGATAGACTTGTATAATGTCCATCTCTGAGTTCTGCGCTTACTGCCCATCTTTGTTCTTTCTCCCTACTCATAGACTCAAAGATGCTGTTCCAACGTGTGGAGCAAGATTGTATAAGCCGGTGCTTTGGTTCCTGCATTTGAGTTTATTTTTCCTCCAGTGCACTAGTGGCTAAAACACTGCGTTTGAAATGGCCCACAACCTGGCTTACAGCTCCGATAAGTGTTTGTATCTGACCGTTGGCCTTTAACCCAGACTGAATGCACAGTTGCAAACTGTGTGCAGCACAGCTAATGTCTTCAGCGTCCAGAGTCTTTCCAATGTCCTTCACATTGCTAGCATTGTCGTGCACAACTTCAAAAGTTTTTCCTGCAGCCCCCACTCAGTAGCAATAGCCCCTAATTCCCTGGCCAAGGAAGAAGCTGTGTGTCTTGTGTCATTCAAATCATCCCCATTCAGTGGCTTTGTGTCTTAGACAAATGATTGGAAATCCCACTTGCTGTCCAAAAATGGCAAGTGATGGTCATATAGCCTTCCATGGCGGTCGAACTCCAGCAATGGGTCGTTAAAACAACACTTTCTGCATCTGCTAACTCAGTTTTAATGGCACACTTCCTAACATCATAAAGCCTCTTCAGTCTGGATGTTATCGTGCCCCGGCAAGGATTAGTTAGGTTCAATAAAGGGCTGCCACGATAACCATTTTTCATTTATCGATGTCGCCAGCATTTCCGAGACGATATCGCGATATCGGGCATTAGTCTAAACATTCTCCATCAGCGTCAAGGAAGCAAAACAGCTGTTTATTGCATGCAGCCACTACTGATTTCATACCAAAAGTGAGGGAAGATTGACTATGTGTGCATGTAGCAATATTGATTGTGCAGAACTCTTCACAAGTCTAGAACGTACTGTATGTGAGCTGTTACAGTATTCACTGCATTTTGAAACAGCTTCCGACTTTATATCATGTTTTCTTGTGGTGGGTTAAGTGCAGATTTCATTTCTTGTGACACCATAAATTATGATCATTTTAGATTACTGACTTAAGACAATAAAAATAGGGATTTCACAGTGGTTTAGTCATTTATTTGATTTATTGCAATATCACATCTTGACAAAACATTGGTCGATATCGTCGGGGCAAAACTGTATCGACGATATCATGATATCGCGATATCGTGGCAGCCCTAGTTCAATAGACTTTATCAGGTTACGGAAACCCTCACCCTCTACTACACTGATGGGCATACAATCCTTGGTTATGATGTCAGTTATTGCAGCGGAAATTTTTTCCTGGCGAGCTGGATCGCACTTTCAAACCGAAAAAACTTTCGTGGTGGGCTGGTCCTTCTCCGGTTTGTCCATGTCAGTTTGGTGTTTAAATTTCATATGGTTAAATATTGTTCCTGTTGATCTCTTGGCATACTTCACTTTGTCTTTGCAAATCCTGCAGATCGCTACTTCGCCGTTGACGTCAAAATATTCCCACACCACACTTGATTTTCTACCCATTTTAAAGTATATAGCTCTAAGAAGTCTGCTGTTAAATTAACTCTGATAAGTACGAGTAATGGAGTATAAATGTTACAAGAAGAATGGCAGAACCAGGAATGGTGAAGGTAACAGATTTACTCCCAATTTTATTCATTTTGTAATGAGGCATTTACTATTTCTTAATATCACTGATCCCGCCGCAGCAATTGCAACGGCTTTGACAACCAATCATTCTAATATTATGTGGTTGCTTTTTGAAGTTGCGGCCAATCTTTTTTAAATTACGGGGAAGCTGTAATTGCTTGTTACAACTTGGAGAGGATTACCTATTTGGGGCTTGTTTCTTCCATCTAACTTTCCATTGCACTTGCGCGCAGAGTTATCCCTTAAGCCAGTAGATTTGTTTAGCTTCTCTGCCTACCAACTTCTTTTGTTATTAAATGAAGTGTCATGATCGAGACGCCTCGCTCTTCATTTTATTTACTTTGTAAAGTAAATCAAAATCTATTGTGTGCACGTGGCAATCCTGGAAAAGTTTCGAGATTGACGTGTAACTCTCAATTGTTTTGGTATTTTGTCAGTTTATTTCGTGTTTATAAACATCGTTTGTTACTTTTAATCTCCTTGTGTTCTGTTTTTGAACGGTGTGCAAGACACACTCGGGTATTTGGATTTCGTTCTTTCATCGCATGAATTGCTGTGTCAATAGAGCTAATATAATGAAGCGAGTACGATGTAAGATCGTTACTTAAATTAAGTTGGCAGCGATCTCGCAGGCAGGAAACGCGATTAATAGCCTGTGACCGTTTGCTAAATTAATTGGCTGGTTATTAATGCTAATCACTGACAGCCCTAGCAGATTCTTCCTGTTCTTGTTTCAAGCTCATTGCTTTTCCTGCCCAGACTTTAAAATTCTGAAGTACAGAAGAATTTAGTATGTTACCCAAACCCTACCCTCTGACTTCCCTTAAAGCTTCTTCAAATTTACCAGTTTAATACTCCAAAGTCAACTTTGCCAGCTCAGTGATATTTCCTCATCTGTCATGGTTATCGTTAGATGAGTTTAACAGCCAAGGAAGTCATCTTATCTCCTGTTTTAAAAGAACAATTGTTTCATTGTCTAATAAAGATTATTTGTGTTATGCATTCAATTACTACATCATAATATACTGTACTTGAAAATGACCTCAACTTTCTGCTCTTACAGGAGAGACTTTTATAAAATTCTTGGCGTGTCTAGAAGAGCAACTACCAAAGAAATCAAGAAAGCTTACAGGAAACTTGCTATGCAGTATCATCCAGATAAAAATAAAGATGACCCCCAGGCTGAAGAGATGTTTAAAGATCTAGGTGCTGCATATGAGGTAACTATTATAAATGTTGACTGTAAAGCAAGTATCATCATTTAATCATTACATGAACACAGTGCAATGTAAGTGCTTTGAAGTATCTATAACATCCAATGAATAATCAAGTGAAATATGTTCATTATCAACTTACATAATTTCCCTTGAACTTTAAGAAGTGATATGATCACAAAACATCAACCTGATTATCACACATGATTGCTCCACCATGCAGTTTAATGGTGAAGCTGAAAACGTATCAATATGAAATTTGTTAAAGAGGAAATGAATGTCTAATCCGAAGTGTTACCATGGGGTTTCACTATTTTTACTGTCAAGAGTCAAACTTGAAGTTACTCTTTAACATTCCCGTGTGGGACCCTTATTGGACCCTTCTCTTGGTCCTGAAGGGGTTCATATGTTTTCGCACCCCAGATTACCAAGGGACCTACGGTGTATATTGGCCAGCCCACATGACCCATTCTTTTCCATATGGTATAGTTCTGGGGCCCATATAAACAACTAATATGGGGATGTTTGCCAGTAGCTATGATATTCCTCATGCATTGGGCTACCCACATGGGGCCCTTATTAACGTTGGGTGCAAAATAAGTAGGACCCCTATGGGTCCATGCTGTAAGATTGCTTCCTGGGTACTCTGCAGGACCCATGTGAAATGAACAGTGTGATGGGTCAGTACCTAAAACAGTAAGTGACTAAAAGTGCATAACACAGCTAGTAGTTTTCAAATTCTTCTTCTTTTCCAGGTCTTGTCTGATGATGAGCAGCGAAAAATCTATGATAAACATGGTGAGGAGGGCCTCAAAGAACATGGAGGGGGCCACCATGATCCCTTTTCAAGGTCAGTGTGTTTTTAATTTATTGCTGCCAGGGGTCTCAATTACTTGGACTTGTGGGCCCCATGCCCCTTGAAATTTGCAAAGGCAAATAGCTTCTAAATGAAAGGGGCCTAAATTATTCAAATCTAATTTTACAGTCAGTGAGTAAGTTTTAGCAAAAATTTCAGTGTAAACTTTCTCTATCATGAAATTATGCACTGTACTTGCAGTATAATGTGCAGTTAAGTACTGGTCTAAGAAGGTGTGGACAAACTGTTTTGGTGCAGTTAACCAGTCTCTTTTCATTTATTTTGGGGCCTTTGATTTCTCATAATTAACCCCTAGATTCCATGTGGGTAGGGGTCAGTTTTTTCCTTATTTTTGAGCTTCTATTTTTCTTTGACCCCTAGATAGATCTTATCACCTAGTGACCTAGTTGACCTAGTTAATGCTACCTCAATGTATGTATGTAGATTCATGGGTAAAGGAAGCAGAAGGGATGAAATCCCTCCTGTCTCTTGGGACATGTAGTCAGACAGAAGCATTTCAGTACCTTTATACACATTGCACCAAATTGAAAAAAAAAAAAGCAAAATAAATCTTGACCTTTCCTGAAGCATATATTTTGTGTCATATTCAAGAGTGAGGATTGCTACATGTTTATCAGTATTGCAAAACCATCTTTGATCAGTTTTACCCAGTTTCATTTAGTGTCTGCTTCTTAAATTATTTTCTCATGACATCATATGCTGCCAGAAGATCCTACTGAAGTAAACACTTATGTCTTAAATTGGTAGAAAGACATGTTATGATTCTATTATATTTCTGTTCTGCAGTTTTTTTGGAGATTTCCCCTTTTCATTTGGAGGTGGACATCACAGGGATCCAGAAACTCCCAGAGGTGACTCAATTGTTATGGATTTAGAAGTGACCTTGGAAGAATTGTACACTGGGGATTTTGTGGAGGTAACTTATTATTGGTTAATGTTCAGTCTGGGAGTTGTTAGAGAAGGAGATGCAATGAACAAATTCTTTTCAAATAATAAGTACTTCAAAAATATTTAGCTTACCTCTTTGTGGTGCCATTATTTGATTGACAGGTTGTTTTGCTTCTATTGTTAAACATCTTGTTACAATCCCTTTTATTGACAATCTCTGTCATTCTTTTCCAAGTTATTTCTCAACAAAGGCTACTGTCTGCTTATGCACTGATTTCAGTTTTATTTCTGCCAATGATGAAGCTTTATAATAAGAATTTTCCGTGGAATGACTGGAAACAAACATCTTAACAATATACTTTAATTGTACCCTGTTGGTCATTTACTAGCAGCATTGTTTCTTAGATTTAAACAATTTTGTCATCATCCAAAAACCAAATTGTCAGAGTAGTTTCTGGAAAAATTGTTGCTAACTTCAAATGGAATTCAGCCTGTTTTGTATAGCATTTAATGATATAAATTTGATAACATTGGTTGATGACTGGCAATGGAATGTTACCAAAAAGAGGATGAGGAATGTGCCTTCTCTTTGAAATTTTGATCAATACATTTAGACAAGAATCTGGGGATAAAAGAAAGAAAGATGTCTGTTGGAAATGAACATTGTCTCAAAGAGACTGTAGAACATTGTTTCACCTCCTGTAACAACTCCGTGGTTTAGTATAAACCTTTTACAATTGACTGGGAAACAGATATGTTAGAAAGAAGGACATGAAAATGGATTGGAAACATCAAATCTTTGTTCAGGTTTGGTGTGTAGCCAGGGTTTTGTCGTAGGGGTGGGGGGGGGGGGTTGAATGTGCCATGGAGCCTAAGAAAAGTTTCTGTCAAGGAAGGTGTTTTTCACTTCATGGAATACTATGTGCAATGCACTGATCCAGCTACGCATTAAAATATTGTATTTGAAATTCAAATCTACTTGACTTTTAAAGTGAAAGTGCCTTCACCCAACTGGGAGTATTGCCCTGTTTCATGATTGGCTCTTCAGAGTCATGTGACCAAAAATTTTTTCTCCTTAAATGCAAAATTTACTGGAAGGCTGCTTGGTTTGCCTTTAGCATGAAATATTGAAGTTGTAAAATACTGCAAAAAATACTTTGAAGAGAAGAAGAAATCGTGAGATTTCGCTCTTACGTCAAAAAAGTTCGGGGTGACTGCTCTTGACCTTTAAAAATTTTGATGTGTTTCAAAATGAGTCTTTCAAGCCACACAATCTTGACTTGACAAATCAATGCTGTCCTGTTGTTAATATGTAACAGTAAAACCAGAAATACTCAATTGGCACAGCTCTGTGATTGACAGCAAGTTCAGAAAATGCAGAGAACTGTATGCTTATATGAAGTGGGTACTTTTCTGAGAGTATTGTGATTACTCATTCGTGTCATACTGTATATACTCACCCTGAAGCAATAAACTGAGATTTCGTCTGGATGAGGATGGGTTTTACACAGTTTTTTGGAGAGCTTCAGTTAGCAGGTTACTAGAATTGGAACCATTTGAAGTGAGGGGATACTAAGGCCTTTGACTGACCAGTGTGATTGTATTTCTTCATTTGCTCCCAGTAAAGAACCAAATATAGGAAGGTATAATCTAATTCCACACTAAGCAAATGTGGTATGAGTCTTTTTGAGTTAAAAAATGACTTCAATTCCTCAAATTTGGTGATTCCCATTTTTCTAAAGCAAAAAAGTCAACGTGGATGTCAAATCAAAGGTAGTTTGTCATATAAAGCTGTCACAGTTCTTGTAATCCGTTGAGAAATAGGAAGGACATTTACTCTGTCTCCAAGATTTCAGTTCTCAACAATGAAGGTGAGGTTGTTTGTGGTTGTCAAAGGGAAGAGGGTCTTACATATTGTTGCATATCTTCATGATTTTATTCCCGCAGGTGGTAAGATACCGTCCTGTTGCTAAGCAAGCTAGAGGAACAAGAAGATGTAATTGTCGTCAAGAGATGAAAACCGTTCAGCTGGGTCCTGGAAGATTCCAAATGACTCAACAGGAAGTGTGCGATGAGTGTCCAAATGTCCAGTAAGTTACTCTTGTATTTCAATCAACTGTCTTAATACCCATTTGAAATGTTACAGTGGTTTAGGTTTTGCACAAAAATTCACTCCTTCTCCCATTGTTGGAACCAAAGACAATATTAATGTTAGCTGAACCAAGAGGCACTTTTAGTTAAAAAAGTTAAAAAATGTCTCCTGACTCCCTGAACTTTAGACCAACCAGGAAACAATTTGTCATGGGTCCCACATAGTAGGGGGAATGGGATAAGCCCTGGAAAATGTCTGGATATTATTGTGGTCTTTAAAGTCCTTGAATTTTGGTTATTTTGTCAGGAAAATTTGCTATGTCATCATGAAATTTGAAACCTTAGACTTTGGTACTTGTGGTCATGTTAAGTATCTGTCCATTTTGGATATTCAGTGAAAATGGAAGTTGTCTTGTATGAGGGGCTTTATTTTTCAGTATAAAATATTTCCATTTTAGTCCCCAGCAAGTTTGGGAAAAGTCTTGAATTTCAGCATTTAAAAAGTGTTGTAACCCTGATTTGGGTTATTTAGGAGACAGTAATCAGTCCCTATGTTGTACACAAATGGGGGACTTTAAGGATGATGGTCATGCAGAGGTGCCAACTCTCTCTGATTCTCAGGGAGGCTCCCTGAAAATTCAAGGATTTTTGTCCATTCCAACTAGCAAATATGACAATCTCCCTGATTCTAGAAAGTTTTTCCCCCCATTGAGTTGCGTGTAATTCTGCAAAATCTCCCTGATTCCTGTGTGAAACCTCCTTGATTTCTGGATGTAAATGTTGGCATCTCTGGTCATGTTACTGTTGATAAAAAAATGGCACCCGAGAGAATAAATTTTTGATTCAATAAAGCTCTGATTGGTTGGAAACAAACAATAAACACACAATTGAACCCTTGGTTGCAATGTTGCAGATTAGTGTTTTCTTTTCTTTCATTAATTTTGCTATTTTAAGACTAGAGAAGGATATACTATAAGCAGAGAACTGTTCTTTGTCAAATAGCAACTCATTACTGTAAGTAGAACATGAGGTAGACAGAGAGTCATTGTGTGTCAAATAGCAACTCATATTCCCTCATATTAAGTGAAATTTAGGAAATCAATTTACAATTTAGTGTGCAAGCATCCATGATACAAGTAAGCAAGGAAATTGAAAGAATATAAAGGTGGTATACCCCAGTTATGGCCGACTGAAATCAGACCATCACTTGCTGTCTTGATTTGTATATAAGTAGAACATGTACAGATATTTTCTTCATAGTTTTGAACAAATAGGAAAGATATGGATGTTGTGAAAAATTTTAGACAATGTCCTTTAGAAAACTTTTTCCTTGTTATTTGACCCTATTCAGACCTGTGGAATCCTAGCAGTCTTCGGATGTATGGGAAGTTATGATATTTTGTGAAATGCATGGTACACAACTTGGAAAAGGCATTTTTAGAGTTAACTATTAAGGAATAGTTAGATTAAACGTCTTCAGAAATTCCAAAATTTTGCATCAGTTTGTTTAAATTCTGTATTTATTTTAATCTTGCAGATTTGTAAATGAGGAAAAATTGTTAGAAATAGAAATTGAACCTGGAATGAGAGACTTTCAAGAATATCCATTCATAGGAGAAGGTAAGATAAGTCATTTTATGATGGTGGAACTGAGTTTATTTTTTTCACCCAATTAATGTAATTGTTGCTATAAATACAGACTATTTATGGGGTGATGGTACTGAATAATATGTACAAGGCACAATAATACATGGGACACCCCATGTTTGTGGTCAAGTGGCTAGACCATTGGACTTACAGCAGGGAGGTTTGGGAGTTGACTCCTGGCCATAAATCCTCAGGTCATACATTTAAAAATGAAATCTACTGCTTAAACCAATTGGTTAGAAACTGAGCTGTAAAATCTTATCTACCTACCCTGTCTCCTCTCCTTGTGAAAATGCTTGAATTTTGAATATTTGTCTTGCCAGGGTTAGTATTAGTGTACATGAAGGGAGTTTGGAACACTATTGAATTTAATTGTTGCTAAATTTGTAAAATTCTGTCCTTTCATATTTATAGCATTGTAAATGACTATTTAAAGTACAGTAGCAGTGGACTGGATATTGAGAAGGGTTTACTGGTTTAGATGGGCAAGCAGACTTTTATAAATTTTTGCAACTGTAATTCTGCTCCTCATTTGTACAGTGACTTAAAACTGACATTAAATGATCGGTCCACGGCCTAACATTAGTGTTGGCAGAACCAGCATGGGGAGACTCAGCCTGTCGTCTCATGGGTGCAATTTCTCATTAATTAAGAAATTGCATACATGAGATTCATGTTTTGAAGGCTGGTCTTATGCAGGATAGAATACTTTGGAAGTGCTGTTTCTGTTCACAGGGTGGACTTGTAAAGTCCAAAATTTTCTTGTATGTTCTGTGCCAACTAATAGGGGTGCTACCCTTAGAGAATCTTCCTGGAGCTAACCCCCCCCCCCCCAAATATTTTTTTTTTTAATGCTGCACCTGATCGTCATGATTGGTCGCACCAGAATGTAATAATTGGCTACAGTGCAGTGAAAGATACTGTATCTAGCCTTTCACCTGTTTGGGATTTTGTTACCCCTTTAATATTCTGAATCTAGTTTCAACAGTAACTGATGATTCTTCTAACCTGAAAAACCTCTTCAATTACTCAGTAGTCTATAGTGTGATCAACAGTAACTGACGATTCTTCTAACCTGAAAAACCTCTTCAATTACTCAATAGTCTATAGTGTGATCAACAGTAACTGACGATTCTTCTAACCTGAAAAACCTCTTCAATTACTCAATAGTCTATAGTGTGATCAACAGTAACTGACGATTCTGCTAACCTGAAAAACCTCTTCAATTACTCAATAGTCTATAGTGTGATCAACAGTAACTGACGATTCTTCTAACCTGAAAAACCTCTTCAATTACTCAATAGTCTATAGTGTGATCAACAGTAACTGACGATTCTGCTAACCTGAAAAACCTCTTCAATTACTCAATAGTCTATAGTGTGATCAACAGTAACTGACGATTCTTCTAACCTGAAAAACCTCTTCAATTACTCAATAGTCTATAGTGTGATCAACAGTAACTGACGATTCTTCTAACCTGAAAAACCTCTTCAATTACTCAATAGTCTATAGTGTGATCAACAGTTAGTTTAGAAAGAGAAAACTAGTTATTGAAACACAAGGTTAATGTGTAATTGCAGTAACTAGGGCTGTGAACGTTTAATAAAATAACTAAACGTTTAATCTCAAAAATTTGCGATCGTTTAGCGATTAATCGCGATTACCTTATCACAAAAAAAAATAGCGATTTCAGTATGTAGTGATTGAGACAGAGTGTAATGCAGAAATAATAATAGTTGTTATCTTGCATGTTAAGATCACATTATTCTGAAAATTTGAAGCCTACAAGGTTCAAATATGCCCAGAAGGTTCCATTTAACAGAAATCAGGGATCATGAGGACACAAATGAATAAAAAACTGTCAAAAACAGGTTTTGCGATTAATCGCTTGAAGCTTTGTACTAAACGTTTATTCCACATGCGATCGTTTAGCGATGATTAGTCGCTACAGGTTCACAGCCCTAGCAGTAACTGTGACTTGAGGTAGTGAAGTAGACTGTCCTGTTTCATGATGGTCACTTGAAAAAAGTGGGGCTAAGATCATAAGACATGCCCTTGAGATTCGTGTGACAATATTTTTTCTCCTCAAATTTGAACTCTTCTAGAAGAAACTTCTTGGTTTACCTTGAATTATGCAATATCAAAGTCCTAAAATATGATGAAAGATACTTTGAAGGAAAATTAGAAGAAAATTGTGAGATATATCTGTTTGTTCAAAATAAGTCTGGAGTGACTGCCCGTAAATATTTTCTGTCAATATCTGATTTTAACTCATATGCCAGTGAGGAGGAGGAAATGGAGTTGAGCTAGTCATTTTTGATTGGATTTGATTTGATGAATAAATATGCAAGTGGCAGATAGCAAATACCTGTCAGTGTTCAGTGCATGTCTGCATAAAGGAGTTGATTGAGTGTTGAATGCTTGTCTGCATATATGAGTTGATTGAGTGTTGAGGGCATGTCTGCATAAATGAATTGATTGTATGTTGAGGGCATGTCTGCATAAATGAGTTGATTGAGTGTTGAGGGCATGTATGCATAAATGAGTTGATTGAGTGTTGAGGGCATGTCTGAATAAATGAATTGATTGAGTGTTGAGGGCATGTCTGCATAAATGAGTTGCTTGAGTGTTGAGTGCAGGTCTGCATAAAAGAATTGGTTGAGTGTTGAAATGTACCACTGGTGGTGTGCATACCACAGGTTGTGAACCCCTGCCTGGGATCACACCAGAAACAAAAAAGATGGGGATATATTTCTGCTAAACCCCAAGATCAAATTGATGCTGTCCTATGCTAAAGTTAGGAGTGGGATCAGGGGGACAAAAGCTTACTTCTTGCTGTAAGGTATAATTAGAAGGGTTGTAAGGGCCATTTATTTGTGCATGTTCAAACATTGCTATGAAAATGCCCTCTTTTTAAGTATGAAATGAAGATATTGGCAATTTTTAATATTTCTGGAAATAAAACAGGGGGGATTTTACCCACCTTCTCTTGGAGAGGGGGTACAAAGTTTGTCCTTCATTTACCCCTTCTGGCAGAAACACTGCCTGCTTTACGTGTATCTTTGATGAATATCTGTATGAAATGGACAAAGGGTATGAAGTTTCATCCTTAATGCTGTCTTGCGTTGTGTTTAAATTTAGTATTGTCTTGATTTTTTTCCTGCAGGTGAACCACATATAGATGGGGAGTCAGGAGACCTCACTTTTAGGATAATAACCCAAAAGTAAGCATTTATTGCTGTCTCAATTTAAGACTGGTTGTAATAATGTTAGGTTTTGTTTCATGTTATACATTAAACATAGCTTAAAAACAGTCATAGAAAAGATTATTGTAAGTTTTTGAAATGGAATTTAGAGAAAAGATGTTGAGTTAAAAAAAAATAAAACTCTAGTTGGTGAAGGAATTTTCAATGGAAAAGCAGTGTGCTGGTGGTGTGAGGCAGGGGAAGGAGATGTTGTCTATGTACTTTTTGAACCAATTTCATTAAAAGATGGTTTTGGTCATGTTTCTTTTTCAGTGATGTAACCAGACTTTTTCATGGGTGGGGTCTAAGTGGGGCAAAGCATTGAACGTTGAAATGACACCATCTCCAAAGTGGAGAAGACCTGCCACAGGTTGGTGGGTAGTGTACAAAGAAAAGTTCTCTACAACTAAAATCCATACTTTCAGGGGTGTTTGTCAGGCATTTGTCTTTATCTAGTTTGCCTATAATATTTGTCATTCAAATTTCATTTGAGGGAGGGAGACAGTCATCTTTCTACAGTCCCCTCCTCTGTGAATTTGTGAATTTTCTTGACATGTATTTACCTTTTTGATTCCTTGCCGAGTGCTGGCAGGCAAGGAATCTATGCGATAGTGGGGTAGTGTGTGTGTGTGTATGTGGCACTTTTGCTTGTAAACCTTGTAAACACGTATCTCAAGAAGGGTAAGTGTGATTTATCTCATATTTGGAGTGTGGGTTGGCCATATTGAGTAGATGATCCCTATCGTTTTTGGTGGAGATCAGGTTATATGGGATCAAGTGAGGGCAGAGGGTCAAAACCTTGTAAACACAATATCTTAAGAAAGGTTTGTGTGACTATGCTTTTTAGTGTGTGGGTTGACCATGTTGAGTAGATGATCCCTGTCAATTTTTGTGACGTCAAAGGTCATTTGCTTAGTGGCAAGGAGTCATTAAGCCTTTTTGGCTTTCTGGTTAAGCTGTTTTCTTCTTTAAATAATAGTGACAATGATAGGAAATCAGATGGTAATTTAAATGCACACAACTACAAAGAAACCTATTATTTGCACCTTGTTTTATGTTTTTCTTCTGTGCAAGAAGTCAGGTAAGAAAATTCTGCCCAGAGTACTGTAGATGGCCTTTCTTATGAGAACATAATCCAGTTGGCCACTGTACCTGTTAACTTTTTAAAAACCATAGATTTCTTGGATAAAATGACTGGCTATCAAGAAAGGCAATAAATTTAGGCCAATAATTCTAGCCATGTTTGTCAATTATTGGTAATTTTGATGAATTTGTGACCATATTCGAGTGCTCAAGAGGACATACTAGAGAGTTGCCAGTGGTTTCAGAGTGGGGGATGGGGGGCTACATCTGCCAGGGAATCAGGTCTGGATTCAGAAAGTTTTCTTTTGCCCAAGTAATTCCTCTCCAGCAGTGGAAATGGTCATGAATCCATGAAAATGATCAACTACAATGCTAGCCAGAATAAGGCAATTGATTTAGGTGATCACCTACCACAGTAACATTGAGTATTGATAACATTATTGTTTAAATTTTTGTTTTCATTAACAGACATCCAATATTTGAAAGAAAGGGTGATGACCTATATACAAACTTAACAATAAGTCTACAAGATGCTCTGAATGGTTTTGAAACAGAAATAACACATTTAGATGGACACAAGGTAAGAGATATAAACAGATTTTAAGGGCAAGAGCAGTCATCGCAACTTAAAGTTAGTGTAGTAGAATATCTTGTTTCATAATTGGCTGTTGAGAGTCGTGTGACAACAATTCTTTCTCCTCAAGTAACTGCTTTGTCAACCTTACATGTGCAATATTGAAGCCATAAAATATTGGGAAAGATTCTTTGAAGAGAAATAAAAAGAAAATTGTGAGATTCAGATGTTGCTTCAAAATAAATTTAGGAGGACTGGTCTTACCCTTTAAATTTAGCATCATACCATTCATTGTTCATGTGAGGAATTAACTCTGGGGAGGGATGGGGGAATCTCACCATTCATAAATTTTGCCATTTGAAATGGGGATATTCTAATTTAATATTTTTGGGGCACATTTTTGAAGCAACTGATATCCCTAGCAGTGCTTGTGTGAAGATTGGAGATGCTAGCTTTAACATCATTTGTTGTAGCTTTGGATCTGCTACATTACTGGAGAAATTTGTTATCATGTCCATTTTGGAACCAATTACTCGGAAAGCCGCTTTTTTAAAGCTAGCATTATTCAATTCGCCAAAGACAAGTAGTTTTCTCGGAGTTTTGTGTGGATCTAGGCCAAGGGTTAGTAATGATGTATATTTTTCTCATTGAAAAAATAGCAAGTGGGAAGTTCCTTTTCTGCATTTTTTTTTATTTTTATTTTTTTTGGGGGGGGTGTATTGAAAAAGGTGCGGGAATTGCTCAGTCCTGCACCTTCATGCAAACACTAACATAAGTCATGCTTATTTTCCCTTCCTTTATAATTTACATCATTTGGTACAAGATTTGGATTCACAAGCCATGTCTTGTGGAATACTAGGAGACCATTATATTTTAAACATTATGAAATAATTCCTCTACATTTGATTAGAAGACTGTTTACCAACCCTCTTGTCACAGTTGCTTTGCTTGACTTTGGGTTAGAAAAGTTTAGCCTGCCACAGTGGATTTTACTGAACCATCCTATGGCAATGAGTCATTTGCATGGAGAATTATCCTGGGGAATCAAGTTTTTACCAAAATAGGAGATTTAGGTTGTATATAAAACCATACTCATGACTCTTTTCATTCATGCAATTGTATGAATAATTTCATGAGTTCAAAAAGTTTCTACATAAACAGGCTGAACAAGTTGACTAGAACATGAACACATGAAATTATTCATACCATCCCTCTTGTTCATATTGCCAACTGGTAGTGGCTTCTCTGCTGAGGAATTAAGGCCAACTAGATCAATAGCAGACTGCTGACTGTTGCAGGCAACCTTGGCTTTAAACTGTGCTTCCTATGAGCCAGTTTGGTAATTTGTTTTGGTGGCAATTAAAATGCACACATCCTCTAATTGTCAGAACAAATGAACCAATTCCACACCTACAACATGTGTTCCAAAATTTGAATTTAAATGAAAATTTGTGAAATCTTTCTTTACTAATCAAACTATAACATGAGGAGGAGAAATTGTAAGTGTGCAGCAGATTGTGTCATTATTGCCTTTTTGGTGTGAAAATTTGCAGTAGAGTATGGCTAAGACCCATTTTCACATTTGGGATGACTAGATGCTAAGATTTATGCTTAGTGTTTTATGCACATACTGTATTAAAACAAGGGAATGCCAAATACTATGTGATGAATTTAATTTGTGGATCCAAGGCTATGCCCCTCAATTCCATGAAAAATTACCAAACTTGCTATTTTTGTAACATGCAGAGTTTGCAAAGTATTATCTCCAGCTAACAGGAACTGCTACCGTTTTTTCCATTCAGGTTCCAATTGTTCGGGAAAAGATAACTTGGCCTGGTGCAAGAATGAGGAAAAAGGAGGAAGGAATGCCTAATTATGAAAACAACAAACTATTAGGAACCTTGATAATAACATTTGATGTAGATTTCCCAAAAGGAGAACTTTCAGAAGAAGATAAAGAAAGTGAGTTTATTTTACAGAAGTAGTGAGTAAATTAAGGCTTGTTGTTAGGCAAAAATTCCAGCCTAAAAATCAGTCATTATTATATGAGCCTTGTTTCTCACTCAAAGCTTGGAATACCTAAGCCAGCTTCTAAAGCCAATAATTTTCATGAAATTGCTTCAGTAGAGCCTCATTATTTCACCACTGGTTCTTCGTTTAATATACTTTCATAAAAAAGTGGTTTCAAATGACCACATTTCATTCCATAACATATCAAAAAAGTGCACCCTTTAGGGACTATATCTGAAGGCAAAGAAAATACAGCAATAATACACCTAGTAAATGAGAAGGATGGGACATAGCTTTTAGGGTGAGGGTAAAATGTATTCTCAGGAGTAAAGGCTTGTTACAATGCATGTTTTTCTAATTAATGTAAAAGTTAATTATTGGAAAGAAAACTTCCTCGATGCTTGCTATTCTAGACCTCATGGGTGTGAGTATTAAAACCAAATTGTGTGTGAGATATTTATTGGAAATTTGAATGACAAGGTTTAATTATAGTCCCTAAAGAATGCAAATTTTTGATATGTTATGGAATGAAAACAGTTAAACTTTATATATCTTTTTTTTTCCCACAAAATAATGTATCTGAATATGGAGGAAATGTTATCAATACATCTACCCTCTCAAATTTTCAGACTTTTCCAGGCTTTTTGAAAAGTTCCTCATTTGCCCTGACTTTCCAGGACTAAAAGACCTAATTTCAGTTTTACCTGACTTTCAGGTTTTTATGACCTGTACAATCCTGAAAGCAATCAGAACACTCACATTAATTATGTTTTCAAAAGTCGTGAAGTATTAGTCAAGATTCTTCAAAGTCTGGGAAAAGTGTTGGATGTGTGTAATTTTGAATTGGTACAAATTCTGTGGACCTTCACAGAGAAAGAAAGACAAATATTAACAAATGTTTTATTTTCATTCATTGTTGTAGTGTGTGCGTATTTGCATACTTGTAAATGTTTTGAATTCAAACAGAGGACTCAAACAATGGTTGAAATACATGAGATTTCTAGAGTCCACTCCTGTTTGAACAATAGAGACCCTATTGTTAAATGCAGTGTTAAGGAAGTAGGGACAAAGGAAAAAACAATGCCCTCGGTTGTATATGAAAAAAACCTGTGTGAATGGCTTTGTGTGTTTGGGTAAAACCAAAGATAGACTTACTGAATTTTCAGGTAATCGGTATTCAAGTCAAAAGATGTCTTCAGTCATTGGTAGTTGAACAATAGTCAGTTGTGAAGGTTAGCTTTAAGAATGCAAGCACAGTGGAGAATACAGTGAGGTAGTATTTAAAAACTTGAATGTGTGCATGTGAAGCGCTTGCTTGTAAATATGATATCAATCTAAATTGATCTTTCATTTTCTTTGTAATATTCCACAGCTGTAAAGAATTTACTGAAGATGAGTAGCAAACCCAAAATTTACAATGGTCTGCAGGGTTATTGATGAGAGACAACACTAGGAATTATATTTTAATGAGAGAAGCTTCTAAAATATGAGACATTTGGTGATATGCTGCAAATGCCTTGTGCACCAACTGGTTGGACTCGAACTGTATTTAGCTCAGAAGCTTATTGTGACAGACCAAGGACCAGAAGAAGTTCTATTTTGGAAGTATATGTGTTCTAGAGTATTTGTGAGAAAAGCTTTTTACCTCAGGTTTAATTAGCTGCTAGCAGCTGATGTAAAAAATTGTTGGTTGTCACTGGTGTTGGTATTTTAACTAAGCACTTATCAATTGAATGATACACCTGGCTAACCTCTAGCATGGTCAGTCTCATGTTGCTCATTGACAATTGGCCATGTGAGCCAATGTTTGTCAATGCATCAATGTAGTCGGTCACCAGAGTCACACAACCACAGATAACACTTTGGTAATTTTGGGCCATTTGTTACCACTTGTGTAGAGATTCCATCATTCAGCATTGCTCATTAGAAAAAAATTGTAACACTTGCCTTTCAGTTTGCAAATTATATGTACAAGTCACAGGTTTTGTATCCACTTTGTGACTGTGGGGTGTGTCATTTTGTAATGTCGTCATTCACAGAATTGTCATAATTGTAGATCAGGTACATGTTGTGGCCATTACATTGTGGGCTATGACTGACCATGCCAGACTGGAGTTAGTGTGGTGTGTCATGTAAATGATAAGTGCTTGCAACCTTGTCAGTGTCTTTTCTGGTTAGAGTCAGGTGAATTAATGTGGAAGGTAAAGAATCTGTGAATGGAACTAAATCTAAGGAGGTACTTAATTAAGGTGAGAGGAAGAATTGGTGCTTGGACTAAACTTTGACATTGAATAATAGCAAGGTATATCATTTCATGTGTTACATTCCAGTGTGTGTATAAAGACATTATCTGGCAGGTCTTACTCGTTATCTGTTTTACGGCACCCATAGGTAGGGGGACAACCCCTTGAAGTTGTAAATACACTATGTGTTGAGTGATGTTAAGGGATCTATGTAGGAAGTGTTTGAACTTCCCCCCCTTCCCTGCCCCCTACTAGGGGTTTTGATGGGTTACAGCTCTGTTTTGCAAAGACAGCATCACCTCTGACAAAGATAATAGACACACCTCAAAATTTTCACCAGTTGCATCTTTGGTCAGGTTACAGGTATGATAATTTGTCCTTTTAATTTAATGCCCTAATATCATAAAAAAAACTATTCAGTAGATTATGAGTGAGCTTATATTCTTAATGGAAAATTTTCTTCAAAGATGTGTTATGGATGAAAAAAGAGAAAGTTGTATCCTTCTTTTCCAGTATTAAACAGGGAAGAAGTGAGAGTAATAGTAGATATGTGTTTACAAATTTGCAGCAAGGCGCTTGATTATCTGTGCGGATTGGGTATGTCTTTCTTCTGCTGTTTCATGCTAAGTTCAATGGTTTCTCCAAAACTAGGGCCCATGTTTCATCAAATCTGTTTTCTTTCATGCAAAGCAGTTGTTTTGTTTTTTTTTCTGAACTGTTACAGTCAGTTAAACTGTATGTCACCCTTAGATATTAGCTTTACCTTATTGTTTTATGTAACCAAATTTATGAGAAAAATTTTACTTGAAATAATGTCATGTTCAGGAGAACAGATCTTTAACAAAAGTCTTTGAATATTGACAACTTTGTGCAATTGATGAGAGTGAGAAAACAAAACACACACAAAAGCTGATTGCTTTATTCAAGCTACCACCAGGTGGACAATGTGAAGAGTGCCCTCTATTCTTTCTCTGAGTGTTTAGAGTGGTACCATGGAACCATTAATTAAACATATACTTTATTTTGATAAGGTTTGGCACATATAAAAGCTTCTTTTTGATATTTTTATACTACATGTTCCTCTCAAAATTTAAAAAGACCTGCTGTATGTAACAGTGTTTAGAGTTCAGGGAAGTGGAAGTCTTGAACAAAATTTCGAAAAATTTCAATTTGCTAGACAAAAATTTTTAGTGTGGTCACTGTGATTGAAATGACTAAGAGTTGGGGGGAGCTTTAAGGTTTTGGGGACCTCTTTACACAACTGTTTATTTTACTGCAAAAAGATGCCTGAAACACAGGAAAAGAAAGTTAAATTTAGCAAAATAGTTTTCTCCTGATGTTAAAGGTCTTCTCAAAGGGGAACTCTGCCCCAGGTCAACAATCCTGGATAGCAAAGTTTCAAAAATGGACTTCAACTTTGCTCTGTGTATGCTACTGTGGCCATTAGATGGAGCCATGATTAGCACAGATCTTATCCCTGTCAATAGTGAAGGCTTTCATTTCTAAGTAACATGTATTTTTTTCTCCTTGCAAAGGAGTTAACCTAGTGTTGTGTAATTTAAATGTTATATTCCAAAAGATTTCATTAATTACTGTATATTTAGAGTGTGCCCCCTGATTAACACAATTTCTTTTCCTCATATTTTCATATCACGGATATTCAATTCTGATTATAAATTGGTTCTCTCACATCAAGGTCAAATAAAAATATATTTTTGCTAAAAGTACTTTGAATTTTTGTACACCTAGAGTTTTAATGTAAGCCTTTGTTACCTATTCACTGAATGATTACAGACAGATAGTCAGGGTATTTTCACTAATTGGTGTTTGAATGACCAGTAAATACTTGATAAAGAATGGATGTTCCAGGACATGAAACAATATTCATGCAGAATTCACATGAATGTTTTCTCCTTCAATGAGATCACTCATTCAGGGAAATGGGTGGTTGCACTTAATTTCACAGCTTTCTACAAACTGGCCATAGCAGTCTTGAATTTTGTTCTTCACAACTTACAGATTACATGAAATGAGAAATAATGCAAGTTTCTATCTTGAAGCTGATTCTCATTTCTGTAGTCTTCCATGACAAAGTTGATATGAGGGACAAATGTTTTCCTATTTAATTCCTAATGAATTATATGAAGACCTGATTTGTGGAGGCATCCCATTATGTTGGTTCAGAAGTTATGCTTGCATTAAGATCCATATGGTATGGTGTAACAACCATAGCAGAATGCATGATCAAGTGATTAGAGTATCAGACCTGCAGTTGGGGTTGGGAGTTCAAGCCCTGGTCATGTCAAATGGAAGACTATAACATCAGAATCTATGCCCTTGTGCTTGCTGCTCACCATATGCCATGGCATAGGGAAAACAAGCCAGTGAGCCACATCTTGCAAAAAGGTCATGTCTGGATGGACTTGAATTAATAGGTTGGAAACTGGACCATAAAACTCCATCTTACTTACTACACCAGAATGCCTTCTGCACAGCACATTTTTGACATGAGCCTCACATCTGCTTGGAGATTTATTTTATCCCATCTTTTACTCATCTTTTGTTAATTTTACCACATTGTACCATTTTCTTTTTTAGATGATACTGTTTTCATCACATTCACGTTGGTGCGTCATAAAATCCTACCAAATAAAGTAACTAGAAAGTAATGCTCTTGGTATAGTATGTAGTTGTGTGATTTCAACACTCAATTCAAGTCTCACAAAGAAAATATGTTTGAAATTTCTGCACTGTTTCCCATGTGCTGTGTGAAAAAAGCCAAAATAAAATTGAGGAAGGGAAGAATTTCCAGCAAATATCCTGAATTCTAGCCCCAACATTGCTACAAAATGAGGTGGCATGCTGCTAGAATTGAATAGGACACTTAGCCACCTGAGAAGAATGCATTTTCTCAGGTGAGCTTGTCTTTTTAATTGATTCAGTTAACCCCATTTAAACCAACCCTGTTTCTCTATTGAGCAAATAGTCTTTGAAGGGTCAAATGCCTTTAACTTTCTTCATCTCAAGATACCTGAACAGGAAGTTCTCTGATAGACTCTGGATTATTAGTTGCCAGCATGAGATTGCTAAAACTGGCTATTTGCTTCTAGGGTCATGGCATGGTAGCACTCACTATCTTGTGATGATGTATAAATAGTAGTTGAGTGTGCCAGTTTGTTACCTTCATGTGTGTAATGTCTACAGTAGCAAAAGATTTGTAGCAGGTTATGTTACAATCCCTGCTTAAAGTTGTTTGGTTATCAATTTATTGGTAATTTTACAAAGTAGTTTGTCAAAGGTATAGGACACATGGGGTATGGTGATCTTCTCCTTAAATATCAAATTCACATGGTGAAAAAATTATTAGTTTTAGAAAGTAGTGTAAAGCTTGATGTAAGACAGATGCTAGCTAGATGCAGGTGTGTCTCAGATAGAACAACTGACATGTGGAAAATTTAAAGTGCCTTGAATTTAAATGTTTGAGTTGTACTTGTTTTTGCATTACCCAAGTGTTGCTATGATGTAAATAGATTTAAAAATACTCAGGGTCAGGAAGCTGGATGTTGATTCATAGAGGGCACACAAGGTATAATGGACTATTCAATATAAATAAAATGATTTTCTCCCCTTCCCATACTTCCCACGCAAGAACAACTATCAGTGCATTATGGCATGCAAAATTCATCGTAATGGATTTCCTCACTTCTCCCCAAATGGTGAAATTTGTTTTAGACCCAATTGTGGAGTGTCAAATTTTTCCTTGCAGCTCCAATCCTTTGAATTATTGAAGAATGGTCTGGTACCCATAGATCTTCTTTTCCATGGTTACAGCCCTGCATTCCGACACCCCTTTATTCTGATACCCTTCTTCCAACACCTCTATAAAGGTATATCCATGATTCATAACTTGCCAACATATCCTCCTAGTCTGACAACCCTTTATTCTGACAGCCCTTTATTTAGACACCAACCCTGTTCAGAATATGCCCAAGGTATTTCTCGCCTGTTGTAAAAGGCAACTAAAGGGATCGGCTTAAACCGTTTATGTAGATGACACTAATAACACATTTGTGTTGGTGTGTCCCTAAATCTCATCTAATTAACTATCCAACCCTGTGTTCTGACAATCCAGTTGTGGATATCTCATTTAAAGGTATCTGCTCATAGGTGTTAGAATACAGTTAGTGATGTCAGCATGTAGGGCAGTCACCCTTTTCCCCAAACACAATCTGTAAGTTAAAAGAAAATGCAGAATATCAAACCTCATATTACACAGCATGTGCTGTACTGAAAGTGTTTTGATTTGTACACATTGGGTCTTGTAAATACCATAACGCTAAAGCATTAAACTGAAATTGCGTCTGGATGAGGATGAGTTTAGACAGTTGTGGGAGGGGTTTAAGTAAGCAGGTTTGGAAAAGTGGAACTGTTTGGGGTGCCAATATTATGCCTTTAAAGCCAAAAGATGAACTCCTCTCCACACATCAGGATGTAAACATCCTTCTTCAGGTTTTAAATTAATATTTACAATGTCCATTCAATTGGTGAAGACAACAAGTTTTATGTTAAACCAATATAAGTTTGGTGAGATGTGGGAGTTAAGAGAATGCCTTTCACTTTTTTCAGTTTTAAAGATTTTAGAATGAGTGTGGTATGTTGTCACCATGTACATGTTACAAGGAATAGTAAATTATTTGCATTCAACAAGTTTCAGCAGTTTCTTGTAGGTTAAAGTGCAAAAACAGTCTACCAAACTTATTTGGAAATAACCAATTAATCTCACAAATTTTCTTCTAATTTCTCTTCCAAGTATCTTTCAAAATATTTCATGACATACGTATTGCATATTCATGGTACCAAAGTCAGCTACTCCTAGACGTTAACTAGGTAGTAAACTTCACTACTGAGTGAGAAACATATTGTCACATGATTCTCGAGAGTCATTCATAAAATAGGATAACCTCATACTCTAATCTCAATCGGTTTGATTGCATTTCCCCTTTAACATGTCTTTAATAATTCTTCACAACTACTGTCTTGAAGAATGCAAAACAAGCAGATGACAGACAGTTGAACATTTTCTTCTCTTCTCTGGTCAGTATGATGTCATTTGTACCATAGTATATTTATTCATGAATACCTTTTCTAAGAATCAAAGACACTGTCAAAATGTAGAAAAGCAAGAGAAATGAAGTAGCACATTTATTTTCTTTGAGCTCTGGGAAGGGGTAATCAGCCCTTGGTGAAGGGGTCATAAGCCCTTTTCAAAGGGTGGGTTTTTTTGCTGTATTGGGTTCAGCCCTTGTTAAGGAACATCCTTTTAATTTTGGTTTGAAATGTCCAATGTCAATACACGTATTCTTCAGTTAAAGTTATATGTAAGCATTTTAAATTTGGTGAAAATTTAACAAATTGTTGGTATGGACAGATTGAACAATAATAAAAAAAAAAATATGGAAAAGTACTAACTTCATGTTCATTAGGCATTATTCCCTTTGCTGCTTTCAACTGCATTCAGTGTGGTTTCACCATCTTTCTTACATAATATTCCAAATTCTCTACACTTACAAGCTCCACTTACAAGCTATTAGGGCTATGAACATTTAGCAAAATAACTAAACGTTTAACCTCAAAAATTTGCCATCGTTTAGCGATTAATCACGATTACCTTATCACCAAAAAAATTATTTCAGTAGGTAGTGACTGATACTGAATGTAATGCAGAAATAATGAATAGTTGTTATCTTGCATGGTAAAATCAAATTATTCTGAAACTTTGAAGCCTACAAGGTCCAAATATGCCCAGAATGTTCCATTAAACTAAAACCAGGGATCATCAGAGAATACAAATGGATAAAAAACTCTCAAAAACAGGTTTTGCAATTAATCACTTGTAGCTTTGTACTTACGTTTGTTCCACATGCGATCGTTTAGCGATTAGTTGCTACACGTTCATAGCCCTACAAGCTATTACTAGGTCGAGTCATACCAAAGAGTCTTAAAATGGAACCTACTGCTGTTGTGCATGATGCTTTGCATAAGCAATGGAGTAGGGAAAACAAGCCAGTGTGCCACAACTAGAAAAAAGTTGTGGCTGGCTTGACTTGAACCAATTGGTTGGAAACTGGGCAGTATCTAACTAACTCACTCCACTTGCAAGCTCAAAATTTTCAATTATTTGTTTCAAGGATTAGGAGGCAAGTATTTCCATGCATGAAATTGCAATTCCTAGTGTTTGTTCAAAAATCAGTTTCATAAACTTTGGAGCTCTGGAGATGGAAAAATCAGAAATTTGTCTTATGTAACCCCAAATCATCCAATGACACCTGCAACTACAATGTTTTTCTACATTTTCTTTTATGTCTGCAAAAGGCAACAAAATTTTGAAATGGTCTTTAGAGAATCCTCACTCCACAGTACTTAGAATACATTATGTAATTTCAAATTGAATTTGCCTAAGAGATGCAAAAATTTGGGCACCTTTGCAAGCCACATTACTTCCCTGATAAAGTGGTGTTCACACTTAAAAACATTTTTAAGAATTTGGGTGATTTAACACTTAAAAACATTTTTAAGAATTTGGGTGATTTCCCCCACCCTTACTGGAAGTAAGTCTAGGTATGCCATTAAGCTGCAACATTGAAAAAAATGCAAGGATCTTGATAGCTGCTTAATGAATGTCAAAATGCCAGTTGGAATCCCAGGAATTCCTCAAGAAGTGTAATTCATGTTTAACCACCAATAACCCTTTTCTCAAACTCAAAGGGACATGCAGATATATGTGTAGATATACAAGCTGCTGTCATATCTACAACATGTGCAAAGATACTGCCTTTATTTTACGGGTTATTATAAAGATCATCCCTTCCTAGATCAGCGCAAAGGTCAAACAAGTGTTTATAACTGCATGTGTTTATGTCTGAAACTAAAATGAACATCCTCTTCTTTGCCTTGAAAATTGTCTCACAATCATTCACAAATATAAAAGTGTACTTCACGTACACTGTATGGCTGTTTTTTAATCTTTCTTTCTTGCATCCCACAATTCCTTGCACCTATTACTTTGCAACTACTCTTTGGATACTGTCTCTTCACATCAGCTTTATCATTAAATAAAAGGTGACTTAACTCAGCTGTACATGCCGAACATGCTAAAGACATATTGACGAGAGAACTTGTAAAAAATGTCCTTTTCCACCTAGTTTTCCAGGGAGGGTTCTCACAACCTGCTCATATGCAGCAGGTGATGCCAACTGGTGAACTTTTTCTGTCATTATACACACAGCACATTGGAAGTCTACAGGTCTTTCAAGAAATGGAGAAACAAATTTTAAATCTTTTCTACCATTTCTCCCACATTGTGCCACTGTATTCTTCTGAGAAATAGCCTATGACAACATTCAAATGGGTCCTAAAACCTGTGAGCTTATAAAGTGATCTGTTAGTCGTCTTCATCTCCTAACAAGGAATTTTTGCAAAAAGAAGTTTTCTGTGTTTAAACTGTCTTCATTAGGTCCTAATTTTGAAGGATTGAAGTTTTAATATTGTTTGAATGCAACTTTGAAAGGTCTTGAAAGCACAATTTATATCTGGTTAGCAGATTTGACATGAGTTGAACCTGCTGATGGTGGCCCTCGAAGTTGAGCACTATGAGTGAGCACTATGGGCTTCTCTGGCAGATTTCAAGCTTTGGTATGAACTGAATAAAAGATTTAATGCCAGTAGAACCAATTTCTAAAACATGATGAGCTCAAAGATTTGTCAAAGATACCTTCAATCAGTATCCATGTTACCCTAAAATGGACAAAACCCCTCAAAGGGCAGGGCTCTAAACATCTCCATCTTTTTCACTTCATGAAAAAGAAGCTTAACAAAAACAAAAGAGAAGGAAAACATGTGACCTGTTTTACCATTTTGACAAAAAGTGCCACTTTGCATCAACCATCCTACACAAAAACTCAAACACCTGATGCCTCACCTTAGCCCGCCCACCTGCCCCCCCCCCTTCACAAAAAAAAAAAAACTTTTACAACTGAACATTTTACGTACAGCCATTGCAAATCTTTGCCAAGAATGACATCGATAGGCACGTAAAGTCACCTCACACAAATGGACATCAGAGAAAGTTTCTTCCTTAAACCAGGTGTTTGGTTTAGTGCTGGCGTATCTGCCTCCCACTCAGGAGGTCCAGGGTTTCATTTCTAGGGTCAAATTATACCATAGACTTTAAAAATGGAAACTACTGCCATTGTATGTGATGCTCTGTACAATGGAATAGGCAAAACAATTCAAAGACCAGAACTGGAGAAAAAAGTCTGTGAGTCCAGTTTGATTTAACCTGAAGGTTAAATGTTGAAGCATAAAACAAACCAAACAACTAAAGGTACATAGCCCAGGGAGGGACAGGGAATGAAAAAATACATCTGGGTACTGTGAAAACTTTTAAAAGAATCACAACACTATCTGATGTTTTGTGTGAAGATTCATTCCTTGACATTTTTTCATAAGCATAGTAGTATTAAAATGTTATAACATGACACATACAGTACTCAGTACAGAAATAAACATATAAAAGTACCTGTTTTTGTGCCAAACATTTGTGCAGGGACAGCAAATGAGATTTTTCTCTTTCTTCACAAAATTTTCTTTGCAGATGGTTGGCATAACAGATTGCAGACCAATGGTAATCCATTTAAGAGTTTCCAGACCATCTATACTCAGACCATCACCTTGAATACTTCCAACCCTCGACAATGCTTAATTTTGTGGAAGCATACGTGGTCTGAGAGGCACTGGTGATATGGTTGGAATTTGTCTAAAAGTTAACTGTCTTCAATTTCCCTGAGAAAATTGCCTGATGGAAGCACTTGAAGGAAGCTGCCATTAGAAAAATTGCAGAGGGGGATGACACCTTAACAGCAAAGCTCAATAACATTCATCAGATAAGTTTTTCACAGTAAGAGCATCCGCCTCACATCCGTTCAAGTCCTACCAAAGACTAAAAATGAAACCTGTTGTTGTGCTTGATGCTTCACAGAAGTGATGGAGTAGAGAAATTAAGCCAGTGAGCTACAACTGGAAAAAAAGGATAGTGGCAGCTTGACTTGAAGCAATAGGTTGAAAACTGGGCCGTAAAACTCCATCTTACTAACTTATTTCATGAATTAAGCTCTAGTCTCACGAAAGCCAAGATAGTTGCATCCTTGAATTACAGATGTAAAAATACAACTGCAAAATAGATTATAAATACCTTTCTTAAAAAAAAAAAAAAAAAAATTTCATATTTCTACAGAATATAATAAAAAGATTAAACCCTTAGAAAATAAAAACATTCTATATGATGGCAGAGAATTGATAAAAAAAAATAGCCATTACATTACAATTCAGAGATAAAAGACTACAAATATTCCTCAGCACACTATGATCATCTTTCACAGATCATCCCCGTTTGCAGCTCTCAAAACCTTTATTTATCTACAGCAGTTTAAAACAATTCAAAAATTTATAAATAGTAATCATTTTTGTCAGTTTTACATGGAAGTAACTACCACAGCAAAACAATAACTCCCTGTCAAAGATGTATGGAAAGGAAAACTTATTGTGACACCCTATACCCCCTCTCGCCCCTCCCCTACCCTTCCCCCTTTTTGGAGAGGTTCAAATGTGACAATGGAATGAATACTAAAGAATATGATTTTCAGTTGTGTTTGTTGATACAGGAACATCTGCTATGTCAACTTAATGTTCCAAACAACATAAGAACTAAGTACTCACATAAACGAAATATCACCCTTTCACATGTGTGACATTTTAAACTATTATAAAATATTACGTTGACAGTGCATACATTTTCAAGAAATTGAAACCCTTAAAAAAATTATTCAGGATTCTAAATGTGCTCTTTAACTGCATATTCACAGCTTAAGTTGCCAGGAAGTTGAAAATAACAAGAGTTTAATTAAAGAGGTTAATTGTTTCAACTCTCATTGTCACAGAATTTTCAGTTACTGAGATGTAAAATGTTGAAATATATTTACTATAACTTTAAATTGTCAACTGAGCATTAAATTGAGATGTCCCTCTTGCATCCATACAACTAACAATGCTTTACATTTGTTAAATTTTGATACCTCAATGTTTCCTGTTTTAGTCTTGAAAAGTGCCCTCTTTTTGCAAGCCTGTTGCAAATAAAGGCATTGAACATTTAAATAATTGTACTACCTACCAAGCTAGTATCAAATTAAAGAACACGGTGCTGTGACTCTATGTTAAGCTAAAGAAAAAAATTGTAGTTATCTGAGTATAAAAAAACATACAATACTAACCAATTAACCACTAAAATTTTTATGAATCAGGGACATAGCCAGAGTAAGTAGAGGGAGTGACTGTTTCCTACCTTTCAGTGTCGAAAAAATGTGGCAACTGTGATGTTTTTGCAAGGAATTTTGTCAGTGTTCTTTTGAACTTACATTCTCCTAGGCTGGGTTGACTCCAGGTCAATGGTAGTAACATTCAGCCCACCTGAATGAGCTAATTTACATAATGGGTAACCCTAACTAGAAAGGATACATGGTCTTATAATTTGTCTTTAATAAAGCCAACTAGTGTGTGTATAACATTCCACTGCACTTCCTATGAATATTTTATTATATTACAATCACAACCACATACCAATATTTGTTTTCAGACTACTGCACATCTGACTGCATGTTTGACTGTCTATAAACAAGGCTATTCTATTGTGGTTGGTGGTGCTACTACACTTTGTAAAAAAGGGTTGCTCCAATTTGTTCATATAATAACATTAGTCTTCTTAATTCAGTTAATTTCAAAGACAAAAGAACATGTAAAAGGTGCAATATTTTCCAGTTCTCTCATTATCATGTGATATCATATGAACAAGCAGAGTTTTTCCTATTTAGTTTTTTTTAAATGTTCTCAATCCAAACAGGACAAAAAAACTGCTAATAATATGGTACTTGATAATTATGAAACTGGCAAAACATTGCATCAGATTGCATCTAAGGTCATTCAATTCTTCAAAATTCAAAGAGGGGGGGGGAGACACAAAAATCAGTCACAAATGCACTTCCCTTTTCTTACAAATTCCTGCACCAGTGTGCACAAACCTCCAACTATACATCTCATTAGAGAGATGTCTTAATCAGACTTATCAGGTTTCACAACACACTTTTTTCCTAATATTAGACCTTAGGTAAACTTTGACATAGAAATAAAGCCTGGTTTGAAAAAGAAAACTACCTCTGAAAACAATATTTTTTAGGGCATTAAAAGTTCACAGCATGGCAGCAATGTAAACTTAAATAAAATGTTAACAGGTATTTCCCTAACACCTAGAACTTAATACAGTAGTGCAGTACAAAACAGTTTTGCACTCCATTAGAAATTCAACACAACAGTGATCTACATTGCACATCATTCAAAAGCTTCACTTCTGTCAAATTGAGAAGCGAGCAACCAAAACAGTTTGCAAAAGAGATCTTAGTTTGATTCCATGTGATTTTGTCATAAGTTAACTTAGATCAAAGTCAACATTACTGTTTGCAGATTGCCATTATTTTCATTGTCATAAACAGTACAAGACTGGCAACCAGTTTCAGAAATAATCTGTGAGAACTTCAACTAGTTTCAGAAATAATCTGTGAGAACTTCCACAGCTATTGACAGAAGATACTTTAATTCCTCAAGAAATTTAATTCATTCTTTCAACTCTCATCATCGCCATCATTTGAGGAATAAATACTAAGATTTCTTCGTTTCAATTTTTTTTTCCAAACTGGGGGTTCTTCTTTGTCTGATTCTGGACCACAGTCTGACCTCTCCGTATCTCCTGAGAGACTTGCTTCATCTGAAGCATCCCTGGATGAAGACCCCTGTACATTCAACTTTTTTCTTTTGAGAAACATTGAATGTGGGTCCAGCTCATTTCCACTTGTGTCTGGATCCGTTTCCCCTGGGTCAGACGATTCATTTATGTCCAGTTTAGGAGGTAACAGCATCATACGTGGTAACATCCTTCCCTCTGACTTAGCTCTGACACCATCCTCTGTTTCCTTCTCCCATCCAGACACAACTTGTTCTCCCTCGCCATCACTAGGGATGTCATCCAGGGATATTTCCTCCGGATTTCCAGGGGTGACACACATGCTATTGTTGACACTGGAGTCAAAACTGGCATATGTTTCATTTCCCAGGAAAGACATGTCAGAATCATCAGTCACAGATACATCAAGATTCTTGGACTCTGAAGTATCATCAAAGTCTGCATAATTGTCTGAGAGTCTTACCTCATCACCTGTATCTTCCATAGTTATAGGAGATAGACCATCTTCTTCCTCAATTAACATCCTTGTTGGATCAGTAATACCCAGCTTGGAACATAAAAAGGTGGTTTGAGAGTTCACTTTCAGAGGGGGCTGGGTGGGATGTCTCTCCACATTGTTGGGATTGTAGGGAATTGCTGTTTGTTCAAAGTTTTCAGGTATTTTGAGTTTTTCTCCGAGTAATGTTCTGACTTTGGCTACATCTCCCAATGAGGGTATGAAACTGGAAATTGTAGAAGAATATGCAAGTGGTGCTTAAATTTAGTTAAACAATAAATTAGAGACACCTTACACCCATTAATAACAGTATGTTAAAATTCTTACACTAGGAGTTTGAAAAAAATTTGTTCCCAGCCCACCACTTAATAATTCAAAATTATTCTCTGTTCCCAGCTCACCACATGAAAGAATAGTCCAGAGTGAAATTTATTTTTGATATGTTAAAGGGGAACACATTCTAAACATTCTGGTGAAATTTGAATTCATTTCCCATGCTTGGTTCTCAAGATACAAGCAACTGAATGTAGCAAATTTTTGACATGGAATGAGCTTGAAGCAAGCAGGCATGATGTCATGAATTCACATTGTTGGGCAATGTTTAACATTATAATGTACCATTAAATTTACGCAACAAAAGCCTCATTAACAGTTTTTAGAATTTTGAAAGCTTTAAAGGCCTTAGAGACATGATAGAATCCCTTGTCAATTCAAGGTCAAACAAGTAGAATGAAAAATAAGGAAAAATGTAACATTGGCGAACAATGTAAATCCATGACATCACACCTACTTGTTTCAAGTTCACTTTTCATAAAAAAAATGTGTCAACTTCAATTCCTAATATCTTGAGAACTGAAGATGAAAAATGAATAAAAATTTCACCAGAATGCTAGAATATGTTCCTCTTTTAACATATCAAACATGAATTTGGCTCTGGACTTTTCTTTTAGAGGCATATTCTGGTCAATTTTCACTGCACAATTTCCACACCATTTCTTTTAAATCATGTCTCAATGTACAGTACTTTTCCTTACCCAAGATATCTCATTTTTTACAGATTGCTTATTTTTTATTGAAAAATACCTTCACTTGTCAACAAAGCCACAGAAAGTTATGTAATGAGGTCACATTTGGGCAGATTCCTTTTGTTCTTCTTTATAATTAAACATCCTCTTTGTTTTTGAAATTTGATATTGTTGGAATGTTTGAATATCTTTTCTTGTGGATATAGCATTTACACCACACCATATGAAGGGTACAGTAAACTATGCTGCTTTATATTCACTGCTGCAGCATCAAAATTATTGACTACATGCAATGTCAAATTAGTGTGCCAAAATGAAATAGCTGATTTCCCATAATGCACCAAATATTAAGAGAAATGGCCCTGCTTTAAAAATTAGGTTCTTCAAAACCTATATGCTATTGAGACTCAGTTTTCATCATCTGAAAGATAATACCATTTTGTATATTTTGAGGTTGATGAATTTTTTTTTCCAGAAGATCCCTTTATTTTGGAATTGCTCATTGTTTCAAGCAATTGTCCTTGAAATAAAAGGAATTCATCCAAGAACTCAAAAGCATTGCCTCTTAGTAATGTTTAAGATGAAAAGTATTCCAACTTCACTTCAATTATTAGTTGCTGTTAGAAGAGAGAGTCTTTGGAAGAATTATACAATTACTTTAATGATAAGAAAATAACTAAATATTGTTTCCAATGTATACATGCAAATGAACATCAAAATATTTCTTGGGATGAATTCGCAATTAAACAAGCAAAAAATAAGCCAAAATGTACCATTTTTTAGCCTTTTGGCAGTACAAATCAGCTGACACAAGTAAAAAAAAAAGGGGTTTTGACAAAAACGTTGTCTTCAGGCTAGTTCCTCTAAATTAAATTTAAAACCTTCATAAGTTTAAGCTTGTGGTTTATTTGCATTCCAAAAAAAATTAGAGGTTTGAGTTTGTCCGTAGAAAGCAGGAAATGTTAATTTAGTTCCAAATACTCATGGTTACCAAATGACCTCTGCTTATGATATATACATATATATATACAAAAAAGAAGGAACAAGATGGTGCCGCTTTCATTACATCCAGTGAAAAAAGTGTAAAACTAAAGGCAAAATATTTCAGGCACCTTGCCTGTCATCAGTTGCTAAATAAGACGACTGAGAGTGGAATACTACAAAAAGTCAGTACCTAGCTACTGGTCTTACACACAGAGGGGAAGATCAACCCCACTCGGAAAGCTTTTAACAATAACACAAATCGGACTAAGATCAAGAGTAAGAAAACTTAGTTACAACTGTTAAATTTGTTGAACCCACGAGTAATGGCTTAGAATCGATAAATCTTTATTTAATCCTGTTATGTGGGATTTAAGTTTTAGGATGGTCTTCAATTCGAATTGTTTGTGTTTATCAGCAGAGGGGAAATTACCAGCTAAAATAAAGAAACGTAGATCGTGGATGGAATGATTAGGTGAGTTAAAATGCGCTGCTACAGGGAATCCGGTCTTATTATGTCTAATTGAGTGTTTATGGTTGTTAAATCTGAGACGAAATCTGTCGCAAGTTTCTCCTTCATAAGCTCTGTTGGGGCATTTGGCACAATAGAGGTAGTAGACTACATTGGCTGAGTCACAGTTGAATGAACCAGGGATGAGAGCAAAACCAGAAGAGGGGTCAATGTAACTAGTGGAAGAGTTGACGAGATCACATAGTTGACATCTAGATTTATGACAGGGTCGATTGCCTTTGGGGGAGTTGGGGCGGGGTCTGGTTCTGCTGATGATTGAACGCAGGTTGCGTGGTTGTTTGCGGGCAATGGTAGGGGGTAAGGGGAAAATAGACTCAATATCAGGATCACTCTGAAGAATACACCAAGACCATTTGATATTGCGAAGTAGGGGTTCTAGAACAGGATGATGTTTAATGACTAGAGGTATGCGCTTCTGGATAGGTTTCTCTTTATACTTGAGAAGTTGATTGCGATCAAGGGAGTAGACGCGTTCAAAAGTTTCGTCTAAAAGTTTAAAAGGGTAACCTCTAAGCATAAAACAATAGATTTCTTAATATGGGCTGGGTGAAAGCTATATATATATATATGTATTTCACTAATTTGGCACTTAGGGGGAAACTTGTTGTTGAAAAGTAGACCTTAAGGGGAAAAATTTGGGGGCGAAATATAAGTTTCGCCGTAACGTTTCTACAAACTTTTTCTATTGGAATACGTGAACGGACAAGAGCGCCCTCCTAGATTTACAAAGTAGATACAATTACTTCAAAGTTGTCAAATTTACAGACACCTAGCTGCTAACACGAACGGATGACTGGCCATTGAAATAACGTTGTTTATATTTTTAGACGTTAGGGCGAATACTTTTTCTTATGTATTTCATTGTTATTTTTTCGCCGTATGTACGCGCAGATATAACAATTTCCCCCTAAGGTGGGAATTAGCATTATATATATATATATATATATATATATATATATATATATATTTACCTGGATCCTACCTTTGGTCGACATTCCTTCGTCTAAAAATGTACATTAGGTCGACATTTACGATAGGTCAACATTTTCTTGTCGACCTAATGTTTGGTTCACGATTTCAACCCCTTCTGCATACATTCTTAATAAAATAAGTGCATGTATAATACCTTCACGGCGCCCTCTTTATTGTGCCTTTATATAGACGTAATAAACACAATGTATAATATGTAGATTTGCACGTGAAAAAAGGGGTGTTATATCTTGCGTTGTCTAAAAATGTACATTAAGTTAACACGCAAGTATTGCAAAATACCTTTAATACTTTGTTTATTTTATTATAACTTGTGCGTACGTCATACCTAATAAATATACCATACATATTATTGTTGGCGCTGTTGAAGTTTATGGTGGTATTTTATTTGAATTTTTTAGTGTCTGTATGTGCAGATACATTCAGATATGTGAAATATTTATATATCGACTTAAGGTCGATGTCGACCTAAGGTAGGATCCAGCGTTATATATATATATATATATATATATATATATATATATATATATATATATATATATATATATATATATATATATATATATATATATATATATATATATATATATATATATATATATATATATATATATATATATATATGTTTATATAATTTTCTCCTTACTTCTCTTGAAATTATATTTCATAATGTTTTAGGACTTCATGCATATTCAAGGTAAACCAAGCAGTAACTTCTCGTTAATTTAACTTTGGAGGAGAAGAAATATTGTCACCTGATTCTGGAGAACCAACCATGGAACAGGACAGTCTACTGTAATACTTCATATTTAGGTGACTGTACCTCCCCTTCCCTGACACATACCTACTACTCTGTCTTGGATCAGGAAGTCTGACCTCTTTTGGAGATATACTTGTGAGTTGATCAGTCAGTTTCAAAATTGATAACCATTCTGTGTCAAAGGTCAGCTCATAAGGTTTTTTAGACTCTGTTGGAACATCTAATACCTAATTAAAATGAGATAGAAGCAGCATCAACATTAATTATTCAAAACAGGAAACACTCTTTATTTGGTGGAAGCTTCTATTACACTACATGACCTGATTAATGTTGATCTTTAAAGTGGCTCATTGAGTTGATATCAATAACTTAATGAAAGAGTTTAAGGCACAAGACAATGCTAATAAGCATGATTGGTCAAGTTTCATGTCCAATAGTTAAGGAAAAAGTTCAAATTTTAAATGCTATGGTGTCCTCAAAGTGTCTGGTCAAAAATTTTCACCAGATTTAAGCATTGAGTACACAATCATAAAACAGTTGTTTCTATGTAGAATATGAGGATTGTCTAAGTTTGACCATTTGTCATTGGTATGTGAAGAAACTCATCAGCTTTGGAAAATTTGTTGAAATTCATGAACCAACTCAATGAGCGCCTTTAAGGGCAATTTTTTCATACACAATGTTTGATGCAAGTCCAGTTCAATGCCAATTTTGCTTGGAATTATGGGAAACACGCTGTCACAGAGTTAATGTGTAACATGAAATTCTTCAAGTGCTAATAAGTATTTCATATCCTATTCCAATCTAAACCTTATGTACACAATGTCACAAAACTGAAAGTAAACAAACTGTTATTAAAAGTAAATAATTGTAACATTTGTACTTGCCATACAAAGAACTGAACCACTGCAGGCACTTAGTGCCACAACTGCCAAGACTCTCATTAATGTTTTGCTACAACAGTTTCCAGGAAACATGTTTTCCTCTTTGGTGACTTCTGGCATATTTGCTAGCAGTCATGAAGACAAATGTCACTTGATTGGAAATTCACACAGACACAGTCCAATGAGCACACATATATATGTATGTATACAATTTAGGAACACAAGTTGTACAAGTCGTTACGCAGCACATGCAGATGTACTCTGATGGTCAATCTATGCACAAGCTATATTTACTGCTTCTTTGTCTGCAGGGTGGGAAGGCTAGTCCATAGGCAAAATACACCACTCTTTGTTCACTTCGTTGCTATAACTAATTCCACAAAACTTTCTGCAATACAACAACTGCGGTTATTCATTAGAAGTTTTCAAATAATTTTCAAGCATTTCCTTTCTCAAAAATTCCCCAAGCCATCCCAGCACTATTTGAAATGTTAAACTACACTTTGAAATAAGTAAGCATATTTCTAAAAATACGTTACCTGAAGAAAACTTCTTCCTGGCAAGCACTTGTCTAAGGACAAAAATTTAGTAACTTTCTCTTCCCCTGAATGCACCTGAAAGAGCAAAGAAAAATACAAAGACTGGTCCTTGCTACAATACTACAGTGTTAGAAGAATTGTTTGGCCTGTATATGTAGGAACAATCCCCACATTTAAAATTACTAAATCCTTTAGCTTTCTACTTACTCAAAACCTTATTTATAAGGTTCTGAGTATGAAGAATAAGTTTAAAAGTTTTCTGTTTTTCACTACCATAAAAAGCAGTTCACTTTAAATCAATACCATGACCAAGTAAAAAAAATACAAACTTGCTTTATTTTCATAAATTTAGATAAAAAAGCTTGCATGATAAATCAACATCAAAAAACAATTTTATCTCCCCAAATATGCATTTTTCAAAATGAAATCTGAACAGTAACTCTGATTTTCAAATATTTAATATCACTGCACCACCTGCAGTAAAATCAGTGACTTTTAATACTACTTTCCTTTAGCTTCAACAAGAGTACACCACAGGTTTACTAATGGTGGTCAGCAATGTGTATATTTTTCTCTACCAGTGGTCAGCAGTTTAGTGCTGGCTGGGGCTGACCACTGTAGCTTCATCTCTGGCCAGACCCCAAATCTTTGTCCCTCATAACAATCCATATAACCCTGATAATACCTTAAGGAGGTAAAGGTCCTCAGTAAAGTACACAAACTGTAACCATTTACAAAGTGTTTAATTTGGCAGTTTTATATCAGTGCTGTTTGATACAATCTGAATCTGTTGCTAGATGCAATCAGCTACATTCCCACATTTAGCAACCCTACACAAACCACTCTTAACTGAAGCAGTTCTATAGAAGAAGTACAATGTCCACTGAGCAAGTTTCAACAACATAGTTATTTGCTAAAGACCAAATTGATTCTTAATTATTCATAATTTGTCTATCTTCCCTTCAGTGGGTAAAACCAACCAGAATCCTTGGTTTTGATTAACAAATCATACATTATGTACTAGTATTTATCTGCAATATATTGTTGGAGATAAACACTTAAAGTCTGCAGACAACCATATTTCAGGCAAGGCTGATTCTCATATCTTGAAGCATGGTTCATTGAAAATACAATTCACCAATAAGCATTCAGACTGTAAGCACCTGACTCAACCAACCAATCACATCACTCTCTTCATTTCCTATTCCAAAGAATCATGTATGGGATTAATCAACATCAACAACTAAAAAGAAGAGACAGTTGCTTTCTTTTTTCAGCGGTCAGAGTATGATACAACAGCACTTAATGGGCTAACACTCCTTATTTTTAACTGTAACTTTCTCACCTGTTTTACCAGGGCTGCAAATTTAACATGAAGGTGAGCAGAGAACCAGTACTTGGGATGAAGTGATGATAACAATTCTGCTGTGGGGCCACTTCCTGCAGATGTCAATTGAAAAAAATGATTTATGAAATGTTGGAAAGGAAAACCAAACATTAATTTCATCATACCTACCTACACTGCTACAAAGTTCATGTTCTGAACCACTACACTGATCAATGTAAAGAATACAAACACAAGCCATGAAACATGAAAGTATCTACGATCAGAAAAGAAAAGGTTCAAACAAAACTTTACGATGTGATTCAACTCCTAATCCAATCACAGAATTGAAGCTATTACACACAGCTCCAAAGTGAGCTTGAAACAAGCAGTGCAACTAGTTGCTTCCTTTTCTTGTCACACAACAAAAATGTCAATGTAAATTTCACACGCATATCAAAACTTGATTTCAGTTTAGATCCTTCTGTGAGTCTTCAAGATTTATCCTCTTTACTGCAAGATAACCTTTGACCCATGACTAAATGAACACAACCTTTCTCTCCACACAAAGCATATATATATACCACCAGTTTCCCCTTCCAACATTTATTAAAGTATTGTCACAAAAATTGCTGTTCTTTTTTTTCTAAATTCTCTGATCCAAAATGCAGTAAATCTTCCCACTGTGAGCTTTCTCTCTTTCAACCAATAAAGAAAATGCTACATAGAAATTGCTACATAAATTTCTGAAAATGTTGACTGAAGTTTAATATTAATGTATGACTCCCCTGCACTGTCCATACTATGAAAACCGAAGTGAACTTACAGGTATTTAAAAGCATTAAGGAGAGGCAGTATTTATGAATGCAAAATTTGTCCATAAATTTTTAAATGTCAGGAATCATGCATTAAACTTTATGGGCCCCAATTTTTTCACCCTAAACGGTACCAATTCTCCTTACCATCTTACCTAAGCCACTCTCACAATTGTTTGAAATCCATCCTCATCAACGCACAATCTCGGTTTATTGATTCAGGGAAAGTATAGAAATGCTCAATGTGTGTAATCAAAACACTCTCAGTACAGTTCATGCTGTGTAATGTAAGCTTTGGTACTCTGCACTGTCTGAACTAGCTGCCAATCATAGATTTGAGCCAACAGAGAATTTCTCCCCCTGTAGGCTGGGGATTGTAGAATATGTGTACGGTATTCATCAGAAGCAACTTAACTGGAGAACAGTATTTAAACATTACGACACTATATAACACATTTGTGTTGGTGTGTCGTTAAATCTTAACTAACAAACCAACTAACTCCAATAGGGAATTTCTGTAGACTACTACAAAAATTGTATTTTGAGGTGAGAGAACAAGTCCCTTTAAGGTCTTCCACTCCTGTCAGTACCAATTATTTACATACATCTTGGTAGATCATAAGAGATGGCATTAGAGCTGTGCTTAAAACAGAGGGAACAAATAATACATCTTTAATAAAAGTGTTCCCTTACTAAATTTAAAGGGAAAATTTCCTTTTGACTCATGGTAAAATTCCCCTCAGGTTATCCATTATAGCTGAAAGCAGTTCTCCATTTCTCCTTTTTCACTCTCTCATTTTTAATCCGTTCTATTTGCAGACTTTGCTTTGTGTACCTCTTCCCTTACTTTACCAGATTTGTAGTTCTTGACAAATTATTCACTGACAATACTCTGACATATGAACTACATTGTTAAGTAAACACAACTAGATGCTATGGTATTTACATGACTAACATAAGGTCAAGTGTTTGCAAGCAGGTTGTAATGCCTCTTGGCTTTATTTTTATCTTCTCTCTCTAAATCTTTAATACATATGTCAGATAAGTCATTCTCTTTCTGACTCTTACCAGTTTCCCCTTCAACAACATTTCATAAGAATAAAACAAACCACTCAACTTTGTATTTTCCCATGCATGTTGCTATTTTGCCTTGAGTTAATTAGTGAGATGAGGTTTTACTGCTCAGTTTTTAATCAATTGGTTTAAGTTGATCATGCCAGTGTTGCCGACTCTCTAGCTTATGGTGAGCACCGAGCACAATGGTGGTACGTTTCATTTTTGAAGTCTTTGGTATGACCCTGTCAGGAGTCAAAATCCAGTCCCTCCTGGCTGCAAATTGGATGCTCCTACCAACTTGACCATGCATCATGAGTGCCGAACTCCATACAGTTCAATGTTGTAAAATAATGTCACCTTTAGCATGGTAATGCCATAATTTTACATTTTGTGGGCTGGCCAAGGATAAAGATGAAAGTTTTGTGAAGCTCTAAGAATGAGCTGCAAAAAACACATTTAAATGTATGTGTTGTGTAAAACTGTGGGAAAAGTATTAACAAGTATAAAATAATATACTTGTGTTTAAATGACAAAAGGTCAACAAGAATATTCCAGACATTTATTGATTATTGTCTCAAAGATGAAGCAATACTGCACTCATTGAATCATCTTAAGGACAGTATTTATATAAGCCAGTTTGGTAATTCATTTTGGTGGCTTTCAAATCATCAGGATAAACAAACCAATCCCACAACTACAACATGTGTTCCAAAATTTTGATTTCTATGGAAACAGGGGTGAGAGTGGGGTCCTTCAAAAAGAGAGAAAGAAAGCTGAACTTGGTAAATGCCCACCTGGGGGAGAGACGGTCTAAGAGGAGGAGTGTAAATCCACTCCCCTTTGGATAATTTTGGCTTTCATAAGGGTGTCAGATGGTGCCTTCAATTTATCTTTTGGGGCTTTGTACAGAAGTACAGTAATTTGCATTCATCTGACAGGCAAAAGAAACTTATGCTTGGCCTTCATCCCCCTGCTACAAAATTTCCATCTCAGAATGGACCCCAAATCACCCACCCATCTTCAATCACTATCACAAAGAGATTTCTACTTCCAATTAACTGAAATCTGACATAATTTTCTTTTTATGAAGTGTAATTTTCTGTTTATGGACACAAAAAACATTCGCAGAAAACCTGCAAAAGTTGCCTAGCTATTCCAATTAGCCTACATACATTTTCTATTTGACAATATAAGCTAAGGCTAAGCACAGCTACACTACACTTACGTTACTTCCTAACAGGGAGTAGGCTTTTGCTTCTCATTTTAAATACTTTCTGATAGGTATCCTTGGAAACAGCCTGACCTTGGTGATTTCCCTCCCCCCCCCCCCCCCCGGAATTTAGTGTTTGATATGATCGGCGGACAAAGCAGGCAATGGGCTAATTACAGTATCTCTTACACAAGGCTACTGATAAATGTAAATGCTACCATATGCATGCATTCAGCACAGTACTCACTATACTACTCCATACTCGCTGATACTGTTTTTGAACTCGCGTACATGCATTGTGGTTTCCCCATGCATTGGACACAGTTAAGGAGTGAAAGGTTGCAAAAATCTTCTAGTTTCAACACCCAGTTGTTTTTAAAGTTAACACAGTTTAAAATTATCAAACTGTGGATTTTCCAAAAAGTGGAAATTGAAATTGGAAGAGGAAACAAAAAAAGCAAAATTCCACTAAAAGGTGGAGATTTCACAACCCTGATGAAAATTTAATGACATCATGCTTTTTTAATCCATATATAACTCTTTTATTCTGTCCATAATATAAGGAATCTAAAGTGTGATTTTGCACAGTTGAATGTGTCTAAATTGCCTCTGTGGTGTAAAAATTTGCATTTCAATCTGCTGTAACATAGGGCTGTGACTGGTAATTGTGATAAGGTTTGCTAGACACTTAGATATAAGTTTTAGTCTTGTATGCACACACTGCACACAAAAAAGGAACATCATGCACTATGTGCAGAGCTCATTTTGTGCCCCACAATTCCATGTGCCAAGGTATTACCGAACTTTCCTGTTGAAATGACTAAAACTGGGAGGCACATATCTTTATTAATGTGTACACTGATTTACTAACCTAATGTTTCAGTTTCAATCTCAGATTTTAAGAATGGTTTCATTTGGGTGAGCTTCTGGGTATTGCCATGGCGATAAACCCCTCTTGGCCAGTCATGTGACATCATGATGTCCAATGGTTGTTTTACCTTTAAAGTGAAACATGAAATCCAAATGAAAGGTGGGGACACTGCAACACTATAATAAAATGTCGATCTAATAACAGAAGTAAAAGAATATTCCAGGACCAAATTAATGTTGATATGTTTGTTGAAGAAGAACATACCTGAAGCATTTTTCTGATGTACACTGTTTAACAAGGTGTTTCTTGACTGGCCATTGTCATCATATTGCATCAATTGCCTTGTTTGTTACGTTAAGGATTAGGTTACTGTAGGAATTAAATTACCATTGTACAATTTACTTTTTTAAACAGGGCCCATATTCCCAAAGCATTTTGTGAAATTTTCACTCACTTACATAAGTGGTTTTCAAATGCTTGCGTAGCTATTGGAATTGACCCATTTTTACAAAAAGTGAATTTGGAGCAAGCAAGTGTGATGTCATGGATTCTCATTGATGTTTACCACCCATTTTATAACATAACTCTCTGATATAATAATACTTAATTTCTGCATATACTGAGCAATGAAATTTTTAAAAATTTATGTCTTAGGGGCATACCTAGTTAATTCAAGGTAAAAACAATTTAAAGAGTGAAATACAAAAACAAAAACAAACTACTGGCTACTGTATCAGTGTGAATCAATGATATCACACCTGCTATCTGCAAGTTCACTTTTTGTAGAAAATATGTCAACTTCCACTGTTACTCTCTCAAGAACTGGACATGAGGGAAGGAATGAAAATTTCATCAAAATGATTCGAATACGATTCACTGAACTATATGAAACATAAATTTGGTCCTGGACTATTATGTTAATGTAAATTTGCTGTTAAAGACACATCGGAATATTTTTTATTGAACAGAATATGTGGAAGAACTAGAAAAAGAACTGCCTGACTTTCAAGTAATGTAACTAAATGTGTTACTGATAAAATGCGTTTTGCTGCATGTCTACTAAACTTCCAATCTTATATTCCCAAACAGAGAGACGGGCAGAGGGGTATACAAGGAAAATTTCCCCGCCATAGATTTTCCAAACTGGTCTTTTCCAAACTTGGTCTCTCTCACTCTAAAAGTGAAGTGGAAAAGGCAGGGGCCAAAAACTTGTCAGGCCTCCTCCATATGATTCAAGGGACTTTAAAGATGGAACCTACTACCAGTGTGCTTGGTGCTCGGCATAAACAATGGAGTAGGGAAAACAAGCCAGTGAGCTACAACTGGAAACAGAATACAAAAATGCATTGAGGTTTTGATGATACAAATTGTAAATGTTCGATTTTAAATAATGGAATCATGTACCATATCTTCTCACTCAAATGTAACAGTATACTAGCATGTTCAAAAAAGAATTGTTATCCAAGATGACCTTTGACCTCCATCAACAAAAGTAGGGACCATCCTTTCACCAGAATTGTACATCCACATACCTTTTTGATTTTCCAACCTTGAGATGTGTTTATAAACACCTACAGGGTTTTCAATCACATTTTGAACACCAATGACCCCAGATGAGCTTTGACCTCCATTAAAACCATAGATAGACAGACAGAGAGACAGCTACCTTGAAATATCCCATTTAAAAAGGTTTTCAGACTTTGACCCCTAATGACCCAAGATGACCTTTGACCCCTACCAAAAACAATAGAGACCACCTTCTGACAATAATGCATCTACATACCAAATATGAAATATATTCAAGTTTTCTAACTTGAGATATCATGTAAACAAAAGTTCAGACTTTAACTCCCTATGACCCCAAATGGCCTTTGACTTCCACCAAAAAAGATAGGGACAACCTTTTGACCATAACCTTTCCACATATTTAAATATGAAATATATCCAAGTTTTCTAGCTTGAGATATCGGGTTAACAAGATTTTCAGACTCTGACCCCTGGCGACCCAAGATGAATTCTGACCTCCAGCAAAAACAATAGGGACCATCTTCTGACCATATTGTATCCATATACTTAAATATGAAATCTACCCATTTCCTACCTTCAGATATTACATTAAAAAGGTTTTCAGACACTTTGACCCCTAGTGACCTCAAATGACCTTTGACTTCCACCAAAAACAATAGGGTTCTTCTTATTAATATGGGGCATCTATATACCAAGTGTGACAAATTTCAGTGTTTACCTTCTTGAGATATCTTGTTCATGAGTCAAGTGTCACAAACACACATACATATTGTACATACACACTCCAGTAGGCCTGAACAGGTTTCTGTTTCATCAAAACCAAAAAAAGGCTGTGGCCGGCTTGACGTGAACCAACTGGTTGGAAACTGGCCCGTAAAACTACAGCTAACGTAACCTAACACCACATAATTCACGGTAGCTCCTTTATGTATTTATTCCAACCAATAAGTTTTGGCCTTAAACCTCAACATTATTGACAAAACTTGATGTTGACAGAGGGTTGACAAATGTTTCTCTCCCCAAACTTAACACACAGACTTAGCTTAATTTTTCTCATACTGAAAGTGAAGATTCAAACTCCTTACAACACCTCTAAATATGATCTAGTGTTAAAGTGTTAAATCCAAATCCAACCTGTTTTAGCCTAAACACCTCTACATTCCTGATGTGATAAACACTGCGAATAGACTCATCTGAATAAGGTGTCTTCTCATAATGTCCTCGTCTGTAGTCCCGTCCTTTAAATATTCCAGATAACCCTCCAATCCTAACGCCACCATAGTTGACAATTCCCGCATAACCTACAACAGAGGTGAATAAAAATAACATGAATCTAAAACATAATTAGCAGGTCAATATATGTGATGTACAATACTGTTTTTTTATATCTATCTTTATAGATTTATATAGTTCTGACTCACATTGCTTTAAGAGAACATTTTTTTAAAAATGCAGCACTCACATTGCTTTGAGAGAACATTTTTTTTTAAAATGCACCAACATAACACACAAAGAAAAAAAGCATTAACCAATATTAAACCAATAAGTTTCAACAATTAAGTCCAAGGACCATGAACAGCTTTATCTTACCTCTCCATAAATATTGCTGCATAGAGGTCCTACACCTGAATTTTGCCTCTCTCTTTTTTTTAAGTCCTGGCATCAATTGTACAACAATTACTACTGCAGTAAAGTGAGATCATGAACACATGTTGGGGGTAAGTCACTGGTAACACACCTAAGCAATGTACATGATTGGAGGGGTCCAGTATGCCAACTGTTCAACTGATTATACTTTAATCAGTAGGGGCTGATTAATTACCGATTGTTTAACTTAACAATTGGCCCAATGCCAATCACGGATTACCCATCATTAGAAAAGGGGAAAGTCACATAATTGTCACTATTGTATGGGCCCTTGCTTTGTGCATATCTTAGTATCATAACCAGTTCAGGTTGGAAAATAATGGGAACAGTAATGTTTATCATATCATTTTTTGTAGGCCTATTATTTTCTATTCAAAAATGAAGATCAAAATCAACCATTAATACAGTAGGATTGTTTGCATCCAAAGTCACATGCCCTTTGATAAATTAGTTTGTAGGCTAAGATCATGCTCTGTCTAGTTTTCATCCACCCATCATAGGCAACTGTATAAACTTAACAGTTCTGGGCTGCAAAACAATTGCATTCCATTAATGTATCTTATGGTTCCTTTCTGGTATAAATATCCCTGTATATTTTTGGCACTTCTTGCCCAAAACTTATCTTGTTTACAGGCTTGAGGTAATCATAATCAGTAATTGTAACCGATTACACATTTTGAAGTAGTTATAATCGCAATCGATTACCTTTGTGAAAATCGCAAAGTAATTGCAATCGTAATCGATTACAATGGCAAAGTAATCGCAATCATGGTTTCATTTCTGATTACATTGAAGTTGAATTGAACAAAGAAGTAAAGTTACTCTTGAAGTATACTTTTTGCAAAAGAAAATGTTAGAAACAAAATGCAGTTAGGTAGGGTTTTGCGCCTCAACCTGTATCCTTCCGGGCTTATCTAGAGCAATGTTGGCCTTTTTTCCAGTTGTGGACACTGGATTGTTTTGCCTAATACATTGTTTGTGTGGGAACAAAATGTAATCATGATTGCAATCATGATTACAATGCAATGAAATCGACATTGTAATCAATTACTTAAAATTTTAGCTGTAATCGTAATCATAATCGCAATCGTAAAATATGAAGTAATCGCAATCGTAATCGATTACATTGAGATGTAATTGCCCCAAGCCTGCTTGTTTATAAATGATCTGCAAATGAAATGCACATACTGTAAGTCAGATCCCTGAAAAATCCATGTACACAGAGATTTGTGATGCCCTCTCTTGGTGAATTTAACACCAGGCTTGGCCAGCTGCAGTAGCCAGCTATGTACGCATAGGGAGTGCGATCACCCTAACAAAAATTCAATGGGAAAACTGTTTTTAGGCATGGTATTTTTGCACAGTCAATCACACAGGACATGGTGCAAGTTGTGATTGGCTGACCACGATCAAAGAGACTGAACCAATCACGATCATGCAGGGACAATATAAATTTTTGCAGTAGATCATATGCAAGAAATCACCAAGGAAAACATGATCCCTTGTTTGGTGGTAAAATTGGATAGGCATGTAAATCTACTGCAAGCGTGGGCCAAGAGGTTTGCTGCATGAGACCACATGCATCACTGTTTTCATTAGCAATGACACCACATGATAACATTGCTTAAATCCTACTGTAAATAACTTTACAGAAGGAATGCTGGGAACTGATTAATTTATGCAGGATAATAACCAGTCAACTTCCCTAGTTTCTAGCTACTACATGTACAACACATGCACAGATATATATGGAAAGCTTGGGGACTTGAAAATATGGCCACATACTGCAGCTTGATAGTCTGTAAGCTACTTTGTGTTTCTGTAGAACAGTTTACCTTAAATTGAGATTTTTAATTCTACCACATCATTTCTGAATTTCAATTACCACACTTTACAAACTTTGGGTGACTATTTACATGCCCATATTTTTCCTGCTTGATTTTGTTCACAAAACTAAAACAGAAATTTAGAAACTTTAACAAAAATTTGCACTGAAATATACCACTAGGAAGATAGCATGCAGTAAAGTAATACTTGGCTGTTTAAAACTTACCTAAGTAGTATATATTAGGACACACCCATCCTCCAAAGGGGAGTTCCTGTAAGTAATTTGAAGCTTCATGGTTTCCACCTATAAAAATAGTCAACACAGGGGCTTTCTTCTCTCCAGAATAGTACCTGTAAGACAAAATCTGACATGCATTTCTTGTGATATCAGCAAATTAAGTAACTAGATTTGTGTTCCAAGGTGAGATTGAGGGAGGCAGAGGTAATAACTTCCTCACAGTGACAGGGAATGCTTATTTCTCTTTGTTTTTCAGACTGTGGGTTGACCTTGAGATTAATAGGAACAGAACCTTCCCATGGGGACTGCAGGGTTCGAAAAGTTTTCATGCCACTTAGGCAATCACATTTTGATAATATGGGACTGTTACTGTAAGGAGAAAATAGGCTGTAAATTAAAAGTGAAAAGACTGTTCATTAATGTGGGGATATGATGTCATATGTGCTTGCTTAAGTTCACTGTTTGTTAAAAATGTGACTTTACTTGCTCATATCTTGAGAACCACACATCGGATTTCAATGCAAATTTCACCAAAATGCTTTGAACAAGTACCCTCTAAAATATTAAAACTTGATATGACCTTTAACTTTTCTTTTAAAGAAACACATCCACGGACATCCTATGCATGGACAGAGCATCCTTCGTGGTAGATTGTCACTACCATATGTGGAAGAAGAAGCACACCAAGATGGATGTCTGTTATGGTTTTGTTTGAAAATTTGACTTGCTCAAGTATATCCCCAGATCATGCAAGAAAGTTGAAATATTTTCGAAATATGGCAAACTAAGGTCAAAATCACTTCACGTATTGCAGGAATATGATATTGTTTCACATTCAAGTTAAACTTTTGTTTAAAATATTACAGAGTCGTCGTCAAATCAGACCACTTATATCTTCACGGCGGCCATCATGGTGGGCCTTTTTTGTCCCAGCCGGTGGTGACCACCTGCAGATAGGACGTACATGTTACATGCTCTGTCCATGTATGGAAGTCCTTGAGCACATCCCATCCACTTACAGTTAATTAGATATTGAAGAGTCTTCATAGTGTACTGTACTTTATTCAAATGTATGGCCATTTAGTTAAGAATCCAAGAGTAATCCCCCCCCCCCTTTCCTGGCTGGAATTTAAATGATCACAATTGACAATCAATGGAAAGGATAGGCTATTTCTAGTAAACAAAACATGCACAACTTGTGCATTGGACAATCCATGACATTTGAAAATAATTGTGTGCTACATGTTCAATGTCCTAAATCTTATAAATTAGGCTACTACACACTTTCTGAAATCTTCATGTTATGCTCCCTATTGACACTTACAGTATCTGGAGTGTGGAACCATGCCTCCATACTTACTTGCCAGATGTTATATCAGGTGGATCAGTCTTTCCCCTTCACCTTCTGGCTGGTTAGATCCTGATAACACACCTGCATTTAGTTTTGAAGAGTATTATCTAAACCCTTCTCTGATTGATTGAAACAAGGAAATTGAAATTTCAGAATTTTGAAAGCATTGTTTAATAAAAAAAAAACTTACTTGTAAAATGTTTGAATTTGCCTGTACTTTCTGGGAACAGCCATGCATTCCATATCCCCTTCATTGCGAACAGCTTGAAAATCTCCACAACAGAGCAATAGATCTATTTCAATACCTGCAAAAGAGTTAAAAAAAAAGTCCTTGTTTTTCAGCTTTTCCATATCAAAATCCTAAGAAAATTCAAGTGTGGTACTGTAGGTATGCTGTCTTACAAAACTTTATTACAATTACTCGAGTACAGTACCTGTTCTTTGGCTAAGTGTGCAAAAAAATTGCAGTTTTCACAGTGATTTCAGACTAGTGATGCTGTGTGATCAAACAAACCTCAAAATACAAGACCTGAACAACCCTTAAGTTACAGGCTTAAAAGATTTCTTGTCTAGTGCACTACTGTAGCATACAGTCAGCATACACTGCACATCACTTTTGTGCAGCACTTATACAGCCTTTACATGACTGCTGTATTTTAAAAGCACTTTGTAGTGCTGCTGTAATGATTATGTTGTTACTATATCATCGATATACTGTTGCTATGATGACATCGACTTCAGTTTTTTTGTTTTTTTTTTGCACAAAGTGATACAAAATAAAAGGCTAAACCTCCATGAGATCTCCTGTTTTCTAATTTTTGCTTCTTCACCTTCACTAAATTTTGACTGAAAGCTTTTGAACATTGGGGCAGGGATTCTGCCAGAAACACCAAAGGGGGGGGGAGGGATTTATTACCAGTTACTAAGCAAGAAGTCCAAATTGATGTTGTCCTACAGAAGGTTCAAGTTATGAGTATGATCACTAGGTCAAAAGCTTGCTTCAAGGCCCCTGTAAGGTAATTTGATGGGTGTTAGAAGCCATTTATTTATGGAGAGCCCATGAAATGACTTAGTGAAAACAACTTGGGGTCATTCTCTGACACTATTTATCAACAAAAATACCATTTATTTTAAAAAAATACCTAGCCTAGGTGTACTGATGTGAATATGCAATTATGCAACTGGGCAAAACAAATAACAATCAATGCTTTGCCTATCATGAGAGCTTGCTTTTTGCATACCTACAATCCACTAACAAGTCAAGTAAATTTTCAAGGACCCTTTTTTTTTTTTTTGCTATGACAACCATTTTTCTGGTGGTTTAGGCCTAGGCCCTAGCCTAGGTATGAATGCTCAGTGCACAGGTGGTCCTAGCGTTATATAGTATATATATACGTTCCTATAAAGCTATACACTTCATTTCTGGGCACACCTTGCCTAACACAAACATAGCTCATTTGCCTACTCAACGGGTGAGTAGGCATTTCTCACGTCATACTACATTTACCCTTCAGACGTTCTCTCGAGATGACCTTCTCATCATCTTCTTCTAAAGAAACACAACAAACTTTAAGTTGTCTTAAACAAAAAACCTCACATCAAATGCAAAAATCTTCTCCTCCGAATCAATTTTAACAACGGACTAGATCACTCTTCTCCAATTCATGACGTCACATTACGTAATGGGAATTGCCCTGTATGAAGCCGGTTCTCCCATCGTTGAGCCAGTGCATGTTTGCTGAGAACGCCTGTTGTATGCATGCTGTACGTAAAGTTCGCACGTATGCCGCATGCAAGTTTTTTTTTCATAGCACAGCTAGGGGAAGTCCTTCCCATCATGCAACACAGTAGCAGATGATCGAGCTGTCAAGATGTCTATGTTACTGCGAAGGATGGCACCACATTTTTCCTGCCTTTTGCTATGAATTCGCTGGTACTAAACATTCCAGAAGATATAAGTGGTATTTAAGAATGCTCAAAATCATTATGTTAACTCAAATCTGTTCCATGAAACATACCATCGTTATTAGAGCTCAGTTTGTTGTTTTGGCTTAAAACGTCGTTACCTTTGTACATGTGGGCCAGTGACCGTAGTAAGGAGTGACTAGAAGAAACGGATTTTACAGTCACGTTCAGTGACTAATCTCTCCTAACTTCAAACTTTTGATCTTCTTCTCAACCCCATAAATCCCCTGACCAAATGATTCCCCCCGACTTTGGAGGTGGGCGGGCTGTGCCGGCTCCACTTTAAAAACATGCTAGGGTACTGATTATTACTGATTAGTTGTGAATGTTACTCAGTACATTGTTACTGTTACGGCTCAACGTAGCCTAACGGTAGGCTACTGATACATCGTTATGGGGGTATATCCAGTGTTATGTTAGGCCTAATGTTACTAACGGTTAGTTCGTAGGCCTAATCGTAATTCGTAATCGTTACGTTAAGTCTAACGTTACTTGTGCCTTGGCTGCTTGCTCAAGTTACAATTTTACCCTTTTTGTCCTTGATATGGTTAATGGCATCATAGATTTTATCAAGCTCCCCGTGACAACAACCTTCCACGGCTATCTTCATGTTGACAATGATAAATAAAATTAAAAGAAAGGTAAAATTTCTAGGACACTACAAGGCTTTGCCCGTACATGGCACGCATTTTTAATAGCTTCAGGTCTTTAGTGAAGGTTTCTACATTTCAAAGATAAATTTCCTTAAATTATGAGAGAAAATTCTCCAAAGGTTACCTAGTTCCAAAAATTAATTAATTATTTAAATGCTTCTAAGAATTTAATATTTTTGTTGACTTATTAAGTTTCCTTATTATTATGATTGAAAATTTATGAAATATATTTGAACAAAACGTCGAAAATTTGAAAACTCTTAATCTTGCATAGTTGGAAATGATGATTAAACTTCTTCAAAAAGGTGAGGGTGCACACTCCCATTAAACAATTACTAGGGCTGAGATATACGGGGGTCGGATCAAAAGAAATTTCAGTGGTTCTTGAAAAGTTATTGTTATGAATTAGTGTGTGCGAGCAATTCGAAAGACTCCATCACGACTATGCCTCTCATGCGTGGAGTCCACCCCATGAAAAGGACAAAGTTCTACTAGTCTCAGTGGCGTCACCAGACTTTCACTCACGGGGGCACCGTCTTCAGTCTTCATTCAAAAACTCCGTAAGGCAAAGAGAGCCATCAGAGAGCTTCCAAAACACTAATTAAAAGAAGCCAACAAGGACGACACAACCAAAACAAAAAAAGTGCAAATTGAGCTAAATGTTTGTACAGAGACAAAAACACAAAGCAACAAGTGCAAGTAAAAGTAAAAAAAAAAACAACAAAAGGCCCTTAAGGTTTGATAAAGTTCCATTAGGTAGGCTAATGGTTAAACTCCATAGGTTAGGGGTTCAGGGCAATTGTGCTGATTGGACTGGCTTCATGGTAGATCTCAGAGAGTTGCTGTCAATGGTAACTTCTCCTCTTGGAAAGAAGTCACAAGTGGAGTACCGCGGGGTTCTGTCCTTGGTCCACTTCTTTTCTTAATTTTCATCAATGATATTGATAGTTCTCTTACATCTCGTATAAGTAAGTTTGCAGATGATACTAAGCTTTATGGCCTCACACCCCCAATAATTTCCCCATTGACTTACGCACTAAATTAGCTGCTTTTCGAGGCCGCTGCAGCCTTGTCAAAGTTCACAGCTATGTCAAGACACCCATCACTTGATAGCTGACAAGTTTGCCCATCATGGCACTACAAAATTCCCATACCATGACCGTTTAGATTTTGAGCTGGAAGGACTTAAAGTTTTTGTAGGGTACACCCACCCCTAGCCTCTTCACAAAAACAGAAAATCTCCGTCATTTGATAGCAATTTTTTAAACAGTCAAAATCAACTTCAATCTTACCCAAATTTCAACATCCACACTCTGGCAAGTACTCTTTCATATTCATGGACTTTCATCACCCAGCTGGCAGGTTATCTTGACAAAATTTGGTCAAAACCAGAGCTAAAAGGACTACTTCTTTGAGGGTGTACACTTGACGCTCTAGAACACTCCTCTAATGGAGTAGTGAGACCTTATAGGAAGATTAGCATTTTGGATGATGCCTTACTGCTGTAGAAAGATCTGAATAGGTTATTTTCTTGGTCTCAGACCTGGCAAATGTCTTTTAATGCAGATAAGTGTAAGGTCCTTCATTTTGGTCCCAAAAGTTTTAGCTATGATTATAACATGAATGGTTGTGTTTTAAGTAATGTCACCTCTGAGAAAGATCTGGGTGTTGTAATTACTGGGGATTTAAAGTCATCAAGGCAGTGTGCAGCCACTGCTGTAAAGGGCCAGGCTTATAGAGTGCTTGGATTGATCAAGAGGAATTTCATCAATTTTAGTAAGGAAATTGTGCTTAATTTGTATAAGCAGTTGGTAAGACCCCATCTTGACTATGCAGCTCAGGCTTGGAGTCCCTTCTGTGGAAAGGACAAGTTTCTTTTAGTTCTCTTTAGTTTCTTTCGGGTGCGTGGGCATTGTAAAAAGCTTGAAAAGCCTTTTGCAAGGCTTGACATTAGGAAGTTTAGTTTCTCCCATAGAGTTGTCAACGAGTGGAATTGTCTACCAGATTGGGTAGTTAACTCCCCCCCCCCCCTCAGTTCACTGCTTTAACATTGACAGTTTTTCCATGGCTGTGGTAGAATCTGATTGTTTGGGGCTGTTGCCAAGCTTTGGTGGTTTGACTTTTGATTAGGGCTTGGACTTCAGGGCATCTTATGGGGTCTTGGCCCTCCTTTGCCCTTCAACCTGTTATGTTATGTTATGTTATGTTATGTTATGTTATGTTATGTTATGTTATGTTATGTTATGTTATGTTATGTTATGTTATGTTATGTTATGTTATGTTATGTTATGTTATGTTATGTTATGTTATGTTATGTTATGTTATGTTATGTTATGTTATGTTATGTTATGTTATGTTATGTTATGTTATGTTATGTTATGTTATGTTATGTTATGTTATGTTATGTTATGTTATGTTATGTTATGTTATGTTATGTTATGTTATGTTATGTTATGTTATGTTATGTTATGTTATGTTATGTTATGTTATGTTATGTTATGTTATGTTATGTTTAAAGAGTTGACTGGGTGATGACCCATGTGTTTGGAGGGCTGCATATCGAAAAGTTTCAATCATAAACCTCACAAATGCGTTACAGTGTGAGGGTGCATGGTGTATTGCTCGTTTTGCGCTTAATGTAGTACTCAGGGTTGTGTTTTAAGGTCTGGCTAATTTGGATTTGTGATGTTCGTACTATTACACACCCAGTGAATACTTTTTTGATTGGGTGCACTCTTTAATATCGTCGTAAATGATTAATTTAAGGGGAATGATGTCTATAAGCAAAAATGTGCTTTTCACCCCAAATTTACATAATTTAAGGGATTAATACTGCTAACAACAAATATATCGAAATGACTAAACGCGTTTCTGGCAGCTGCATGTCATAGGTAGCAGGAGGAAAAGAGTTGGTTTTAGTTGGGTCTATAATTTTGTCGTAAACCGCGTTTTTGTGACATGGAATGGGGCATATTTTGGGGAAATTATGACGTCAAAAAATGTTGAAATAGTCAAAAATCATGTATTCCAAATGAAAATTGGCGTTTCATGGGTTGCTCTCACCTAGACATATCATTTCGAAGCGTAAATGATTAAGCTTACCTTAATTAGAACAATTTAGAAATTTTGGTGTAAAATGAGCAAATGATCGTTTTTGTACAAACTTTTCGATATGCGGAGGGACACAAGGGTTTTGCGTGGGAAGAGGACCGGGAAAAACAAACATACTCCCGGCAGACACTCATTTGAAAAGTTGAAGGGGCTGTACTATAGTCTTTTCAGGGTAGTTAAAAGTAGTTCTCTTAAGGAAACAAATCGATCTTGCATGAAAGGTTACCCGACGGAGCTGAGCGTCACCTTCAATTGGCGAGGCGCAGAGCGTACAGGAAAATTTGGAAAAACCCATCAGATCTAAAAATGGTATTTTCTATTGTTTGAGCAATTCGCGATCTAAAGAGAAAAGGAATTTCTCCTTTTTTGCGCAAGAAGAAGTAATTAATTACACGAAATCTCGTGGTCACACTTGACAACGGAAGATACGATTCTTGGAAAATACCAACAAATTATCCAGAGGAATCTGTCATCCATCACCTTTGCAATACCACCGTTTAGACCAAGCCCAGGGGAGAGTCACTCATTTTATTCACGAGGTGAGGAATACACCACAGTTACAGAACTCTCTGTTAGATGGTATGGATAGTCACAAGGACCCTGTCCAATACATTACTAGTTTTTTTAGAGAGACTAGGGCAGCCCTGACGCATGTGCGGTGCAGTAATGTCCTTTGGATGTGTCACCGAGATCCGAAAAGAAGAAGAAGAAGAAGAAGAAGAAGAAGAAGAAGAAGAAGAAGAAGAAGAAGAAGAAGAAGAAGAAGAAGAAGAAGAAGAAGAAGAAGAAGAAGAAGAAGAAGAAGAAGAAGAAGAAGAAGAAGAAGAAGAAGAAGAAGAAGAAGAAGAAGAAGAAGAAGAAGAAGAAGAAGAAGAAGAAGAAGAAGAAGAAGAAGAAGAAGAAGAAGAAGAAGAAGAAGAAGAAGAAGAAGAAGAAGAAGAAGAAGAAGAAGAAGAAGAAGAAGAAGAAGAAGAAGAAGAAGAAGAAGAAGAAGAAGAAGAAGAAGAAGAAGAAGAAGAAGAAGAAGAAGAAGAAGAAGAAGAAGAAGAAGAAGAAGAAGAAGAAGAAGAAGAAGAAGAAAGAAGAAAGAAGAAAGAAGAAGAAGAATACCTCCGATCGAGATACTGCCACCTATAGTGATCTGAGATATGTTCCACTCACAATTTTATTCTGATGGGAATCAGCTCATGTCTTGTAGCTATTTAAAAGTGTGAGACATTTCTCGGGTTCGTAGCCATTGTAAAAACATGGTGAAGTCAGTGTTTCACTAATCACGATGACCTCGCATTGAATAGTCTGCCTGAGTGCAGGTTAGGTCCTTATCTGTTAAAGTTTAAATTGACATTCTTTCCGTAACTGGTAAAAAATAATTTCACTGAAGTTGTGACTGCTGGTTTTTGGTTAAATTTCTTTTGGAAATCGGACCTCCTTCGCCCTTTAGCCGGTTGTGTTTTGTTTTGCCGTGTTGTGTGCTGTTGAGTTATATCGTTATTGTGTTATATATGGCACGTTATATTCCAGCTGGAAACGCAATTTTTTTTAAAACTATCTCAAATATGTGTGTTGGAAATATTTTTTTTGTTGAGAAGATCCATTCTCGGCATTTTGGCTAAGATCAGGGAGTTGCAACTCAGTTTAAAGTTAGGTTTCGCATAACGGCTCTTTGCCAGTGAGTCGGAAGGGCTTTAGAAAAAAGAAATATTTTTCAGTTGTAAAAATATGTATTTCTAACAGTTTCAGGATTGCAACTATTTTCAAAGTCTGTAAAAGTGCTAACACGGTCACTAAATAACTCTTAGACATTTCAAGAACCTTAACATTTTTTCTTATGTGTGTGTGTGTTTGGTACATTATGTTTTGTAACGTTATTAAAAAAAAAATTGTGTATATAGACAGACCGCCTTTTATTCGACACCGGGCTTGTATAGTTTTGGTTTTCGAACAAAGCCCTGTTGAGCGTTAGAATTTTTGTATTTGATAGGTTTCTTATTTCAATTTGATTCATTTGCATTTGATAGGTCAATATGTAAATAACATGCATGAGAAGTTCAAATAAGAAGTACAAAACCAACAGAGATGTGCAGGAGTAACACATAAAGTCGGGTGGACAGACAGACTTACGCGCATTGTGTTCCCTCATAAGAGGCAGGTATTCATCTGCCCAGACAAAAAGTGTAAATTCAATTTTTAATGTGTAGAAAGTGTCGCCGGTTCGGTCGAATCGGACTGGGGAGGTTACTTCTTACATTAATTTCTTGTGAACTTGAGTGCGTTTTGAAGGTTGTTTTTACCGTGCAAGGTAGCGTACGTTCTGCTTTCTGGTAGTGCGCCACTTCAAAGCGTGCTGGCTGCCTGGTTTTTGTTCCCGTGGCAAATGCTGGTTTTCGGTTTATAAAAAAAAAGAAAACAAATTTGCTGCTCCGTGGTTAAATCAAAGAAAAAGTTATGTTCAACACGGTTATTTGTCCGTTTGTTCCATAATCAGGTGTCAGAACTGAGAAAAGGGGGTCAAAAAGCTGTCACTTTGGAAGCAGGGAATTAAGCTACTGGTACAAAATACCAGCAATCGTCGTGGGAGAAAATTACGCTTACGGGGTTTGAACGTCAACGTCTGCGTAGCATGCTAGTTCAGATGGCCCTTCATGGTAAGCTTATTACTCCAGCTGCACCAAATGAGCAGGAGGCTGCTCAGCTTGTAGGTCTACGGATTGTTTCGAACTAATCGCCTTCTCTAAGGGTAGGATTTAGAGATCTTGGTGCCTCTTTCCCTTTTTTGAGGAGAGGTCCCTTTTTGGGGAGGGCTATTCTGTTTAAATTTATTTTCCTTTTTTTCAATAATTGAAAACCTTTAGAAAATTAATTCGCAGCTACATATTGGTTAAATTGAAAGGAATATTACTGAAACTTTTTGATGTTTTACCATGGGCATAAGTAACCGGCTGTTAGTTTTGGTTAACTGGGAAAGTACACGTTTTCATCCCTTTCATTATGACTTATACCCTGAATTCCATGTCCTGTAAACTAACTTTTGAGGTAGTCCCCCAGTGACCAGTGAATGGAATTTGTTATTTCCGATTATTCAAGTCATCACGCTAACGAAATGAAGCTTCAGGTGAGGTATCTGTTGGCAGATACCCTTCCTTTGTCACACCTGCATGGATACCATCATGGGTGGGGAAGGTGTGGGTAAGGAGAATGGGATGCAAAATGATGCTTTCTTTGGCAAAGATTTCACACATGATTGGAAATTGTCATGTTTTCAGGGGTGGAGCCAGGATTTCGCCTACAGGAGGCCAAGCTCCTCGACAGGTGGGCCAGCATTTCTAGAAAGCCCCGACAAAGGCTTTAAAAAATTCTCGGTGGAACGTGACTTAGCAGATTTTGAGGCGAGCGCAAAATTTTTGGCTTTCTTTTCAACAAATGCATAAAAATTTGGAGTTTAATTTGAAGACAAATTTTTACTTTTGTAAGGACAATTAAAAAGTTGGGGTGTTTATTGAAGAATCCGTCCTTCACTTGGGTAAAATCAAAAACGTTTTAAAGGCAACAGCTGAAAATCGTTTGGGGTTACGCATTTAATCGTACTAGGCCTACGTACTAAGGCTTTAACGCGAGATTAGAAGTTTGCCCGAAAGATGTTTTCCTTCTTATTTCATTGCAGAAATTTTGGCATTTAATGAAAAAAATGTTATTTGTACGGTTTTAATGAAATATATTGCTTTAAAATGATATGCAATTCAAGAGCAAAATTAGATAGAATGTCGGGGTGTGTAACAGAGTTGGATTTGGTTATTTATTGTACCGAGTATCCCTCAAAATTGGAAAATATTTCCACTTTTAACAATCTGAAGCTTACATTGGAGAAAAATGTAGTTTTTGACAGATTTGGGGATAACGGAAGAATCTAATCTTCATATAAGAAAAACCAAGTCGAGGGTGACCTGTGGTTTTGTTGAGGTTACTGAATATCATCATGCCATGCAGATTGAGACCGTCGGACCATATTGGAAAATTTTCCCTCGGAAAAAGTTTGGCTTCCCACATATTTGAAGTTTTATATTTTATATATTGACATACACGATGGGAAGGGAAAGAATTCCCTTTTTTGTTCTAAAAATGTAATTCTGACCGAAAGACTATCGAAGTGAAGAAAACAAATATTTTTGAAAAATTGAGAACCACCAGACTACAGGAAATAATATTTCTCGGGCCTGTAACTAAATATACAGCAGTCGTATTTTTAGCTTTCGTTTTAAATGAAGGTTTCATTCTGAAAGAGAAAAACCCAACTTTCTAAGTGTTGAGAAAATTACCAGATAAAAGGTACTGCTACAATTAGATGCAATGTTCTTGTCTCTTTTCGGGGGAAACTATGAAACGGAATTGAAAACTGTTTTTGACTCTATTAAAAATTTTGGTTGTGTTCAATTGAAAGGTCCGCTGAAAAGATGAAATATTCTACGTGATTACCCGAACTCCATGGGTTTACTTCCACTGTATTTGAAAATATGTCACGTTACAAGGTGGCAACAAATGATTTTTCAGTCAGACTTATTTGAAGACATTCTCATAATACTGTTCATCATTACATGTAGCTGGAACGGTCGGCTGATTTTCATTACCGTTGCTAGAATTCGGCTGTCGGGACAGGACAGAAGGCAGACCATTGGGCACTGCATGCACATGAACAACCTCTTGTCCGTTTTAGTACTAGAAAATTCGGAATTGTGAGCTTCCTTGAAGAAAATGGTCTTCTAATAAGCAAAACCAAGAAGATCGTCTGGGTTAATGAAGTTTATCATACCCTCATCTTTTATCAGCTTTTCGTGGGTATGGGCATGTAGATGAAGGCTCCCCAACGAAATTGGATTTTCTAAACAACAGGAGGAAGGGCAGCCTTCCCCGGTGGGGCATGACCTTGCTGATTGAAGATGGGAAGAAGGATAGCAGAGCTAGTAAGAAGAGATTAAAACAGATTCAGGTATGCATTGAAATACCGCTACAAAGGAAAACAAGGTGGTAAAGCAAAAAGAACAGTTCATGATGATTCATCCAGAAACTTCAGTCCTTTACGTTTATTTTAGGCATCCCGAAGGAAATTGCCGTTCTTCCCCGACGGGGAAGGAGACAGGACAAGGTACATGGAATGAGGTACAACGGAGCTAAGAAGAAGTGATTGAAAATCGAGTCATGCATTAAAATAGCATTTCAAAACAAAAAATGTGTTCAAGATCACCCATCCAGTAGCTTCAGTCCTTGTATGTTTTGTATTATTATTTTTATTATTTTTAGGCCTCCCCGACGAAACCGCCGACCTTCCCCGACGGGGGGGGGGGGGGGTGGCCCCGGCCCCCGCTGGCGCCACCGCTGAGAGTTTTCATGCTTTTTCATTTCTAAATTTCGCTTTATGCAAGGCAAAATAAGAGATTGACATCTGCAAATTTTGTCTATGTGTAAGATGGCCTACATGAAAGATGTCTTACTTTTGATAAAGCTCAGTAAGGCCTGCAATTGATACATGTTTACAAATTCACATTATTTAGTAATGTATTTTAGTTTTGATCTGTAGTGATGAAAGGAGAAGGTTTCAAGTGAAGGAATTTTGTTTGAAGAATTTTTATTGTTCTACAGTTTTTTAGATCCAAAATGGTCCTATCTTTGTTCAAAAAATGAAATGGCGTTATTTTGTGAAACTTTTGTTAGTTTAGTTTTTCAACATGACATGATAAGCTAACCCCCCCCCCTTCCACCTTTTCTAGCAACAGCCACATACCCCTGAGCAGTTACAATTGACTCCACTCCAAGAGGTCGTAGAGCAAAGAAGGCCGCCTAAAATATTTTAGTCAAAATTGCTTTCGGTATGGTGGAGTGGAACATTCTATACTTTTTACATCAATGAGGTGCATAAAGTAACTCTCTCCTTGAAGTGTTTCACTTGACCTCATAATGGGTTAGCCACGCCCTCTGCAAGGCAGCAAGTCAACAATCGTCATCTGCCTCTTAAAGGGCCAAACCTCTCACCCCAAACTACAATTTTGGAACCCGGGTACTGAAATTCTCAATTGGCTCAGCTGTTTGATTGACAGCTAATTCAAACAATGCAGAGTGCCAAAGCTTATATTACACAGCATGAACGGTACTGAGAGTGTTTTGATAATATAAATTGAGTTTTTCTATACTCGGCCTGAAGCAATAAACTGAGGTTGTGTCTGGATGAGGATGAATTTCAGACCATTGTGGGAGGGGCTTCAGTAAGAAGGTTAGGAGAATTGGTACTGTTTGGGGTGAGAGAAATGGGCCTTTAAGCCGTGGTCACACAAGGTCTACCACGAAATCTTCATTTCTGGTTAAAAGAAGCCAACTACTATAAATATATGTCTTGCGTATTAGGTCTACGAAAATAAAACGTTCATTGACTTTTTTGTGACGTCACACCCACAGACAGCTTTTAGAGGACACGCGTAGTCCGATAAAAAACGATCCGCCGATGTGACATCACGAAATAATCAGTATCACTTTCATTTTTGTAGTTCTTCAATAGCAAGGTTAAAGCGACAATGAGAAAAAGTTTTGTGTATAAACAAAGCCCGCAGTGAAAAATGAGGGGCGGAAGTATGCTTCCACCCCCTTTTCATTTGTCTGATATTCTGAACTTTTCTTTCTAATGAAATTTCTTCCCCTTCCTCTCGCTTCGCGCCCCGTAACGTGCAATTCCTAATGCATATGTAATGTCTCATTAGTCAGTTTGGTAAACTTTTTCAAGCCATGGAAATGACAAAATCGGAATTTGCCATTTATGACACCAGATCATCAAGTGACACTTCAGTGTTGTTGTTATAAATTTACTTCCACAAAATTATAAATTTTCTCCAATATAAGCTCTTGACTTTGAAATAATTTGTCTAAAAAAACAATAAAGTTTCTGAAAATTTTGAAATTTTATCGTGGAGCTTTAGTTCGTAGGCCTTATACTGTTAGATAACATTATGTAGTAAAAACGACCTTCAGTCGATTACCGTTCAATCATTCTAAGATTTGCCAATTTAGGAAGTGTATTTTCTTCAGTAATCCCTTAACGTTTCAAATTTCCCTACAAAAAACCAAGAATCCTCAAATTTCTGCAATACAAGCTCCATGTCCACAAATATTTGTTTCAAAAGGGAAAAAGTTTCGGCAAATTACGTGCCTAATACAGAGGTGTTCACACTTCAAAGGAAAACTCGGAAAATAAAGGTGTTTGCCCCTTTCCCCGAAGAAGTCTTTTTACCTCCCTGATGCTTAGCTACTACTTACAAGCCTGAGAAATGCCATTTTCGACGGTCTGAGGGGTCCGATTTTTCACTTTTTTTTTCTACTCCGCACTGAAGGTGGCGCACCGCTAAGATAGTCGTTCGATCAAGATTTCAGGCAGGGAATCATTTCCCTATACCGTATTCAAATGCTTTCATATATACCTTTCATCAGATACCTTTCAACCCTGTCATTTCAGTGGTCTGTGAATCATGGATTCTTTAGTTATGGAACTATTAAAATGTTATCAATGTTCCAGCGCTACTGTAGCATGGCTTAAAAAAACGAAGATTTCTACCTTGTTCAGTGCCCAGTTTCATTTGAAAAAATTATCTATAGCATACAATGTTTTAATTTAAAAAATCGTTCTTACTGGCAGAAAAAGCGGAAAATTTAGAATCAAAACTGAACATTTTGGTCAATGGGGTAGGGTGAGGTGCATAGTCCAAAATTGTTCCGGCCCCACTTTCATATTGCTTCTTACCCCACTGGTTCAAAATGTTGAAGATACTTCATTATAATTTCAGAAATTATTTTTGTCGGATAATCTAAGATTGTGTTGTTTCCCTAATACTGCTATGAGATCTGGATTGCCAGTCGTTTAGAAAGCGAGTTGAATTTTGTTTTACGAATATTTTTTTTTCATAACAAATATTCCACGCAGACTCTGATCTCTCCCCCCCCCCCCCCCGCCACCCTCCTTATAGTGTAAGACTGTCCTTCCGAGAAGACGAAATGATTTATTTGGTAATACCCTCTCTCAGGCTCACGTCACTGACCCATCACATGCTGTCATGTAAACAGTAGAGACGGTATTCCATGGGAATGACAGAAATAGCTATTTGTGCAGTGGTAAAAACTGTTTAGAATTAGGTCTGCCACCGTATACATTGCACAGCAAAATATTGACGCCGCAGACCTGGTGCTTGGTGCCATTTTATTCACATGTTGCACGCGTCTTTATAACTTATCACTGAATGCATGCATTATGTAGGGCATGTTTTCATTTTCCTGATTCCCACGAGATTTAGTCAGGGATTGGCCTACATCATTAAAATTATCTAATTAATCATCACTCGGCGTTTTATCGAGAATGAGTATGACGGACATTGATCAAATTGCATCGGCTCGACCGACATCCACTATAAATCATTAAATTTATATTCAAAAAGGTGATCAGTCATTTTGCTATTCCAGTATTTTTTCAGAGAACTCTGCCATGCGGCTCTTCAAAAATCTGCACACGTGACTTGGAAATTTATACTGCAAAAGTTTCCCTAGTTTATGCCTACTAAGTTAAACTTTTTAGAGTTGGATTGTGGTAACAGCCGTGAGACAGTTATGCATGTAATAATAATTATTAGGACAAAATCTTGCGAAAATTACAACGTTAACCATATCAAAACAACAAAAGTAATTAATCTGTTCAAAACGTCTTTAAATTCTGTGTATCTACAGTTACAAAGAGCAAGATACAATTTACAAGTACAAATAATCCAGCGAGATGAATGGCTGGCAGTCAACAGCGGACATTACTTTTAATCTATTCGTGGGGATTCTTCAGTTTGTTTTAGAAAATGTTAAGAATACATAACGTTGAATACATTTACTTGCTTAAGTCATCCTGAGCTAGAATGCAGTAAGTAAGGGTAGAAACTCGGAATTTAAACCCTTGTATCGATGCATCCCTCTGAAGTAAAATTATGCTTGGCAAAGCAACGTCGGCTACTTAATTGGTACACTCATGGGTGTGTCAGTCTTGGCTGCAACCGACTTAGTCGATCGCAGGGTGGAGAGCGGTTGGGCGCCAAGAAAAAGCCCACGTTCCTAAAGATGTAAAGCAGGATGCATGGCATGGCCGTACGAGAGAGGAGGGATAGGGTCTGCAGCCCCCTTCCATTGGCCAAAGCATTGATGAATAAGGAAGACTTCGGTGCCTCAGACACAGAATTTGAATGGGGTGTCAGGTGGTATCGGGAAAAAAGTCATTCCCCACCCTGAGAGAAAGAGTCTCTTACGGCCATGACAGGATGGGATTCGGTTCCACACACATGTAATCACATTGGTGAACAAAAGTTGGAAAACCATGCAATTCAAATATGCATATAGAATTCCCAATTTACGTAATATTCAGTTTAATGTACAAAAATTTGAAAAATGAAAGAAAACGTGAAAAATTAGCCGGAATACAAAACAATTTACTTACAGATCATGAAATATATTTTAAAAATCACTTGATTGACATTTGAGTAATTTAACATCGACAGCTTTGAAGACCTTATGCCAATAGAGTAGCTACAGGAGGCAGCTATTGCTCCCGGCCGGACTCTGAAGAATGAAAAATTCGTAAATTTGCACTTTGGTACACTTCGATTAAAGTGCGGTTTTCCATATTTCTTTGTTTAAAAAAGCAAACTTTTCCGCGCTATCGACGCACCCCGAATTGCAATCTCTACTTCAATATTAAGTGTTCGCTCATAAATCAGTCTGGTAAAATTTTATTCCTAGCCGCAAAAAAAGCCATTTTCCTAGATTTTTTTCAATATTGCCTCTTGATTTTGAATAATTTTGTCAAAAAGGCAACAAAGTTTCGGAAACTTTTTAAATGTCGTTGGGAAGTCTCGATCAGCATGCCTTAGATAACATAATGTATTAACAACGATCTTCAGTCGCCATGCATTCTCAGATGTATCATATGCAAATGGAAACGCAGATTCTTCAATAATCCCCCAAACTTTCAAATTTCCTTGCAGGAAACACAGACTCAAATTATCTGCAATACAAGCTTCAAATTTAGAATTTTTGTTTAAAAAGAATCCAAATTACGTCTGTAACTAGAGCATAGTCCAAAATTTAAATCAACGGAAACATTTGGGTGTTTGCCCCCCCCCCCCCCCCAGAAAAAGGTCTAGCTACGCCACTGCCTTATGCACATGTCACAGAGCAATATAAGTGCGACCTTGTTGGGAAGAAAAGCGCGCTATTGCAAGTAACACCAACAAGTCTAGCTACTACACGCATGGGGCGGAGTCTACTGCGTGGGGTCCCTTGTCAATGCATAAGGTCTATTGGTCCGTCGCCGCTTGGACATACATATTTTTCCGTACATGCACAACTCTGGTTGACGTCTTTGCAACCTTACCTTAGTCACCCTAGCTGCAATATTGTTTGTAAGTTTGTGGCCGATGGTAGTGCAAGTTAATTTCTACCGTTGTTACACAGAATATAAACATTTTTATGCAGATTAAAAAATACCAAATATAGAAAATTTTCAACAAAATTACAATGTTTTTTACAGGGCGAAAACAGAATTTTAAGAAAGAAAGAGAGTTTGACAAAATACTTTTAGATGTAATTATACAAATTTCTAACGAGTGATAGACATACGAATCGGTATAAACAAAGCTTTAAGAAACTGATCCCTTCCGAAAACAAGACATTATCAATTTTTATAACAACAAAACGGATAACAGCCAAAACATAGAGTCTTCACTGACTGATAATATTACGGCAGTGAAAACAGAACTTTAAGAAAAAAGTTTGACAAAATACCTTTAGATGTAATTATACAAAGTTTTAACATGTCATATGCATGGGATTCAGTATAAACAAAGCCTTGAGAAACTGGTCCCTCCGAAAGAAAAAAACAAGGAATTAACAATTATTATAACTGCAAAACGGAAAGCAACAAAAAACGTACCGGTAGAGTAGGCACTGAATGAAATAAATAAACACGAAATACACAAGTTGTTGCATGTCAATGATTATAAGTAGGAATACTCGCAGAGGGTCAAAATAATTGGAGAAACTATATGAATTAGAAAAATGAAGCTTGAATTTCATGTTTGTAATGATGCAAGGGTTGTAAAATCTCCTAATTTATGAAAGAGAGTTCCAGTGGGAGGCACCACGGCTCTACAAAAATATACACGAAAATTAGCATGATTTTAATGTAGGAAAACTTCAAGGAACTTTTTAAGGCTCATCACCCCTCGTTTTTTCCTCGCACGCAACACACGGACACACGAACTTTGTATGATATTCAGTGCTGGTGAATACCGCTTCCCATCCTCTTGTATTCGCCCCAACGACAATAAGTTTGTAGCTGCTATGTCTTGAGCGTTACGCATACGGAACTACACTCGCGCAGTAATTGTAAATTAGTCCACGAAAGTTTGCCATGTATTGATTGGCTGTGTGGAATGGTCGGTACCTTTTGTATAGTTTGCCTTGACTGACTTCCAACGATTGTCTATTATGTACAGCACGGGATGTGGAAACTTTTGTAACACCGGAACAAATCAGGTTTTTATGGCCATCTGGTGGCCGTAACACTTTGATAGGTGTACCACAGTCACCCCTTCGGCCATCCTTCATTGATCAATGTGACCAACTGCATGGTCAAGTGGTTAGAGCATCTGACTTGCAGCGAGGAGGTCTGGAGTTCGAGTATTGGCCGGGTCATTCCAAAGACTTTAAAATTAGAACCTACTTCCATTGTTCTTGGTGTTCAGCATAAGCAATGGGGTTGGGAAAAATCCATTGAGCCAGAACTGGAAAAACGCCGTGACCAATTGGTTGGAAACTGGGCCGTAAAACTTTATGTAACTAACTGAGGTTTAAAGACCCAATTCTCTCGCCCCAAACAGTACCAATTCTCCTAACCTTCTTAATTTAGCCCCTCCCACAATTATCTAAAATTCATCCTCATCCAGACACAGTCTCAGTTTATTGCTTCTGGGTGAGTATAAAAAGGCTCAATGTGTATAATCAAAACACTCTCAGTACAGTTCATGCTGTGTAATACAAGCTTTGGCACTTTGTATTGTTTGAATTAGCTGTCAATCAAAGAGCTGAGCCAATGGAGAATTTTGGCACCCCCTACGAAAATTGCAGTTTGGGGTGAGAGGATCGGTCCTTTAAGATTGCGTTTGTATACACTGTAAAAATACTTACACCGTAACGTGTTAATGGTTAAGTTTTGTACAGTACAGGTATAAATGTTGCTTTATGGGTGAGGCAATTAACATGTTGAAGTGTTTAATTGATATGATCTATGAAACGTCTGTTAGTCCGAGCCCGCTGGTAGGCCCACGTATACAATAACAAGACGAACGTCTAGACGAGTTGCGGTGCCGACAAACCAAGTCGTCTTGTACTTTAAAGGTGATTTTATATTTTAGGGGGACAAAAATACCATTCCAAAATACTTGTATTATGTTTTTCCCAATAGCAGCTAAGTTTGGTTCAACACTTGTAATCCAGGAACATTGTTCATTCACTTTAGAAATGTGGTTGAGGTGGAACGTGGAACACACCAAAGAAATACTCGATTGCCGGTATAATGAGGTTTGCTCATTTTGAACTCATAGTTGACAGTAAATCAGGAAAAGATGATACAGCAGTTGATTTAGAACTGTAGAAAGAGCAAACCGTCACATCAGATAACATTTCAAACGTCCTTTACAAGCTGTTGCTTGTTCATTCAATATAAGGTATCCCTAATGTCCCGGCTCCTTAACTGCTTGTACAGCATGATGGTTTCTGATAAAAGATGGTAAAGCGCCAAAGGCTCAAGACAGACAATTCGACCAAACAGGCGTTAGTCAAAACTGTATTTTAAGTAGTGCAGTTAATAAGGAAAAACATGCCATTTGTTTAGCTGTTTAGTGAATACAGGTAGAGTACACTGTTATGACGTAATGTTGGAAACGATAATGAGTCTGTATGACAGTAACGTTGTAGTTACTTGGTTGAAGATGGATTTATGTTAATGAACAAAAGGAAAAAATTTCCAATGCTGAACATAAAGAATTTCTAAAGATTAATGGTTTTTAAAAAGTTCTGTACGTCCCGCACCAAGTTTACTCTCAGCTTACACAAAACTATAAGACAACTACTCTTACATCACTAAAATTTATTTCTGCCACCCCTCCCCCTTGCTCGTACATTAACGTAACATCTCAAGCCCAGTCACAGAGAATACGTTAGGATTTGCCCACAAAAAATCAAACGCAAAAATCGTGTCATAAATATTTCTTTTGCTTGTTTTACGGAAAATATTGAAGGTCTCAGTTTCACTGAAAAGATCCGACTAAAATTTCGATTTCTATAAAGATTAATATAAAAATTCTGGTTGTTTATGAAAAATTCAGGTTTTCTAATAAAACATTGTTGTAAGTAACATCATATAATAACAAGTTAACGAGAATCAAAAGAATTTGTCGATATCTCAGATTTACCATAATCTTTACGAATGATGAAATAAAGTAAAAAAAAATATAAAACAGCAAAGTAAAAATTCCTTTGTCAGCGTTACTTACATCTATATTCTCTCAACATAAATGTTAATATGATGATATTTCACTCTAGCCTTAGGCCTATTGTGACTGTTTCTCCAATTTATATTAATCCCGCGCACATACGTCACTACTAACCCTTCGCCAGTAACTTCTTAGTTCATTAATGTATATAGACACTTGAACGACGTTGACCTCCACAAATCAGAGAACCGAATCAATCACTTACAAATCATAAAAGATAAATTGCAACATCTATACGTCCCTTCATGAAACCCGAAAACCAAAAATATCGATGTCCCTAGTTTATAACTATTAGCGGCGATTCGTCTGTCATCACATCATAAACAGTCTCGCTTCTTCCTACACTCTATATGAAGAACTTGTTGTCGCCTTTCTGACAGTGACTTCTTACTACGGAACAAAACTGTTGCCATTGCACTATATAAAAATTGTTTTAATAATTTCCATGCATTTCTTTTTCTAATAAAAATAATAATATAGCAAGTTTATGTATGGCCACGACTCGCAACTGATCAAACGATAACCTAAAATATGTAAAAGCAATAAGAAAGCCAGGTCTATGAATAAGACTTCACTGTCCAGTAAAAAAACTCCGTAAAAGACAAATTTCATCATTCCAACCACTCATATGCAATAGCTCAACAAATCACTTTCAAAGAAAAAACGGACTTCATGTAAAATAAACGTTTCGCTGATAACACCACAGCCAGTGACATAACACAAAAGAGCATAACTAGCTTATTAATAAGTGGCTTGCTACTTTACCATTTACGAAATGAACCACCTGGCTAAAAATTTACAATTGCGAATTTTCTCGTACCTGTTCAAAACTTCGTTGTGTAAGCTAACAATCTAAACCCTCTACAAACGATCCAAATTTAATGTTTACGTTCGTTGAACATAAATATAAAAAAAATGATAAGGCAATCATTTTTAATTGTTTTACAGTGACGTAAATCCCGGAGAAGGCAAGGGATGTCTTTTCTTCCTCAAGTAAAAAGAGGAAAGCCAAACTGTCATATGGCCCCTCAAAATTTTAAATAACCATTTCAAAATCAACACATTTTTGACAAGAGATGAACTATCCATGGCCTTTAAAAAGACCAAATCAGTTGGTTTTAAAGGGCTTCTCCCCCAACTGAAGACCCAAAGCAGTCCCTGAATGATTGTGCAAAACCTTCATTCATGCAGACCTCTTCCCAATATCTCAAACAGATCACCGCCCAGCGTAATAAAAAATGGTTGCTCTCATCACATACAAATATAAAACGAGATATGAATGAACATGTTAAAACCCTACCGTGACTACTCTTTACATTAAACTATGTGTTCATGTTAACACTTCTTCATCTTATGATGTGCTCTTCTCCCTAAATGTATAAATATCCCCAAGAACATTCCCTCTGAATTTGGTTTTTTAAGCATTCTTCTTTAGTGGAGCTTCTGAGCAATGGCAACTCGTGGTGTAAATATGTGGAGGGGTACATAATGAACTTACAATGACTTGTCTTAAATAAAGATGATCATCTTCCCTGTAACCAATAATGCCAAACACCAAAAAAAAAAAAAGAAACAATTACCACCCACAACAACGAAAAAATAAAATGTACATGTAGATCTTTCGGATGGTTTAAATAATACATCACGATCGTCATGTTCCCTACTTTCCCCATCATCACACCTCTGACTTTTTTCATATCCACTAGAGCCTTTTTTTGTTTGATCCCAACTCTAACATCATCATTTTTCTCCCTTTCATAACTTTTATCTTGAAATTCACCCCCATACTTTCTTTTTCTTTGTTGCCAACCTTTCCTTTCTACAAAAAAATCTTTGAACGGCCCTCCTTGGGCATTGTTATATTCTCCACATAATTTTAAACTTTAAAATTACAAATTTACCATAACCAGACTCCTTGATATAACACACATATTAATACGTGCCATCTCATGCTAAAAATAATATTTACCTAGCAATAACAATGTTTCCTCCAACAGAAACTTACTTTATGAAAAAACAGTGAACAAAACTCCTCTAGACTATTAAACTTTTTACTCCACAGCAACCCCGACCATGTCACTTGAAAAGAAAAAATCTCTACAAAGAAATCCTCATATAAATACTCAAAATTCACGATGAATTAAAAAAAAACAACCAAAATGATGGCGCTGTGTTAAATTAAACAACATATTATTCCCCAGAGTACACACGGACCTGGTTTTTCCGCAAGATTGTTACTAAAAATAGAACACGTTTCCAAATTTTACGTGAAAAAAACCCCAATTTTACACTCTCACGAAAATCATATTTACACCAAAACTTAAAAACACGAAAGAGAAGTACCATCCCTACAAATTGCACTAAACCGTATTTCGATACCACAAAGCATCTAGAAGGAGATAGAAATAAAGTGCCGGAAAAGTCAGAAATTGACATCGCGATAGTAACTGCATTAGTTGCGGTGCTGCCTGCAAGGCAGGCACCGCAACTAAAAACATAAGAGTAAACCTAGTCACTCTCTAATAGAGTGAAAGGGGCAAACTTAGTCCATTAAAGTGAAAATTCATTTCAAGAAGTGTGAAATTTACTCTAATAAGAGTGCCTCCGGGGATCACTCCTTTTTAGAGTGGTCCCTGTAGGCACGCCGCTCTTTTTGAGTGAATATTACTCTTCTTAGAGTGATGTTTCGCTATTTTGGAGTGAATTTTATAACCATCACTCTTCCAAAGAAAGACTCTTCTTGGAGTGAAATTTCACTATTTCAAATTTTATTTTTAGAGCGTATGTTGTAGAAAAGAGATCTATTTTCTTGCACCGTGGCTAGAAATGTATGATAAGTAAAAAATGAAGAAAGCACAAAAAATTGGGAACGCAGTATATCAATTGTAAGGTTGACTCCTTTATTAAAGACTATTGTGATCGGTCCCGGCAAGTTTACTTATTGCATGTAGAGTGTATGTGTGAATATCTTATTTCGCTTTGAGCTGCCCGAATGCAATTTCTTGCTTAGACGGTTTGACAAAATTAGAAATTTTAATTTTATTGCAAGTCCCCCAACCTGTTAACTTTCAATGATGCAATCTTTAGTCAAAGGTTACCAGTTTTATTTTAAAAACACTGAATTATTGTCTAACCATCCCTTCTCGGTTTTCTTGTCTCGAACTTCTATATATGCGACATAAAAATATGTATTTATAGTTGTTAAATAATTTTTATGCGGTGCATGGTGGGATCATTTGTGGTTCTAAAACCCAAAGGGTTTCTTTTTGCAGCAATAAATTTTACCCATAAAGAAAGAGAAATCACACGTAAGTATTTTTACAGACGAAGAAATTATAAATTCAAAGAAAGGGTGGTTTTATTTTTTCAAATTCTCTCCATGACGGATCGTTTTAACGTTTACCTGACATGACTATCTAATTTTGCGATCTCGATTTTTCCAGATTTTAACAAGAGATTGCCACAAAACAATTTCACAAAGCATTGACGTTAATAACAGGCAAAGACGAAAACAATTTAAAACAAATAAATCATTTCTCGATTTAGCACGAACATACATAAAGAATGGAGTTTATCTGGTTTCTTCAAAGGGTTGTTTCTTTGTATTTCCCCTGAGGCTTCGGTGTGTAACATACCTGCTTTACGACACTTACGTTTCCAAATTTATTTTTATTTTTTACTCAAAAACAAAATACGGTTACATCAGAGAAAGCTCTTACTAAGCATAAGTGTTGTTCCCGAGGAAGGGACACAGAAACTCGAAATTTGACAGATGAACAGCGAAGTAAAATTTCTTTGGTTCACAAGTAGTTTTGCATAGAAAAACTTGAGCACTTGTGGAAGGATCTGTCTTTCTTGGATCATTACAGTCATAGTTGTTTACCGCTTTCAGGGGTTACATCATCTACTTTCGTGTTGCATATACATGTGCAGAGGGTCTACATTGACGAACCAACTCTGAGGATGGCATGAGTCACTGGGACCAGATGTTGTCCTCTTGTGAATATTCATTAACATTCAACCAGTCTCGAGGCTACATATTTCTATGAATATCCAAAAGACCAAAAGAATTTGTCGTTGTTTACTTTGATAGGTGTTAGGGTATGGCTGAACATTCTCCACGGAGCGGACTCGGTTTGTTTAGTCGCCCTTCAAGGTTTCACAAAGTGGGGATGTGACTGATCAAGGAATATGCCCCCCCCCCCCCAACAGTCTGCTAGGCAGGCAAGGCTGAACAAAGAATCATGCCGTAAAGCCAGCTATGTAGATGAGGCTTCTCCAAGAAATAGAATCAATTTCACCTGAGGATAAAACCTTTCCAGACCATGTAAGTACTACCTCGGACGGGAGTATTGTCCCTTCATATAACCACCTATTCCCACATTGATTCAGCTTAACCCTGCTGATTGAGTTGGTTCATGACATTTAACAATTATTTTCCAAACCTGTTAAGTTTTCTTAACAGACTAATGACAAATGCTCAAACTTAGAGGAGGCCCATATCCTTCATAGAAATAACTATTTTATGAACAGATGAGTGAGTACTTAACGGTTCAATTCGGTTTTCGAAAATTCGTGGCCAGACATTTTTTTTTTCAAATTAAGTACAAACCTGTTACAAGTCAGGACACCACAAAATTCAAAATTCAATTTTTTTCAGTAACCATTGGCTACGAAACTTGACTCATTATGCTAACTACAAGCATTGTCATGCATTTGGTAAATCCCTCGTCTATAGCGGTAAGAAATTTCAAACTTCTACCGTGTTTGCAAAGTACATTCGTGTTAACTATGACAGTAATATTTTTTGATCTCTGAGAAACTCGCCTTACGTTTGTGTAATTCGTGAAAAAAAATGCGAGGTTAGTTAGAACCACTTCTGGGGGCAGATGTGCTTTAAAGGCGAGATATAGGGAAAAGAATGTTGTAACCCCACCCCTTTCCTCCTCCCCTTTACACGGTTCTGATTGGCTGGGACAAAAGTAAGCTCAAAACTTCCATTATACCGGAATATCCAGTTATGTGTAACCTGGTAACCGTATGTGATTTGAAGAACATCTACTGTGTCCCACTTTTGGTCTCATTTTTATTTTCTTTTATAATTTTATCTCCATGTCAGAACTATTACCACGGCATACAAGCATATCAGTTTTGATGGGTATATCACTGCAGTAAGTATGTGTAGAACATGCCGACAAGAAACAAACGGGTTTAACGTCATAAAAGGTGATTAAATGTCTCGTCCTTCCAGGCATAAATGCAGATATAGGAACCATAACACAGGAAATATATCATTATTTTCCGTTTGACTGCTTATCATTTATAATTTATTGTCAAATTATTATTTTCCTCGGTTTACAGTGATCTCACGGTAAGGAATTTGTTCAAGTGAAGAAATTTTCTTTCTCAATTGTTCACAATTCAGCTGAATACTAGAATCACAAATCTACGCGAGATGAGATGACGAAATTAGTAAAATGGGATGCCAGCTCTCAGCACTTTCAAGGAATGCATCAGTTAAACTATAATGGTCTATTTACAATCGATAATAAGTAAATAGTAAAATAAATTCTATTTACCTATCACTTCACTCCATCACCGGGCGAGTAAATGGCATAATAATCGTTTCAGGGTCAGTTCAACTGACAAAGTGCTTTTTTAGCGACAACATCAAAGACATTTTGGCGGCACCGCTCCGTTGACGATATCACTTAATATAGGTCTACATTTCTATCAATCCGATATAATCTGGCTGAAAGTGCATTTGGATAAATATTAGGAGAGATCTGTTTCTTGCGTTTGGATGAAGCCTTTGTTATATATAGGTTGATTTTTCCCCTTTCGTTGGGTTAATCTTTGTTGCCAATGCGTTTTTTTTTTTTTTCATGATTTCGTGGAAGGTTTCTGGCAGGTAGGAGTAAAAGACGTTGGTTGGCTTAGAATATAAGGAGGGAAAAATATTCTTTGATCATTCAGGGATTTCGGTGGCTCTGCCCTTCGCACTTTTTTTCTGCTGTCGATATTTTGGGCCGCCTTAAACTGGGAACCGGGACTTTAATTTTCTGGAATACGTTGGTCCGTTTCTATATCTAGCCCCCAACACACACGCACACACACACATACATGTTTTGACCGTCAATCGGGGACACATTTTTTTAACCATGAAAATGTGGATATCCCCACTTTGGGTGTATCGACACTTGACTAGGGGAAAAAATGCTCATGTCCCCGATTTACTGGTACTACACAGATACACATACACCCATGCAACAGCCCACGGTTTGTCACCTAATGTTAGGTCCATCACATGGAAATTGGGGAAAACTCCAAAATGCTTCAAACTTGCTGTGGTACATCCTTGAAACGTGAGAAATTCAATTTCATGGCTAATTTTGCATTTGGCAAGTGGGGATATCCCCACTTGCAGGTGTATCCACACTTGCCCGGAGAAAAAAAGGCCCATGTCCCCGTTTTACACCAAAAACATACGCACACACACACACACACCTACACACTCACATACTTCAGAATTGACTATGCAGTCAGCTCTGTTGACATTAAAGTGTACATCAAGTCTAGAATTTCAAAAAAGAAAAAAACTACAGTGCATGAAAAATTAATTCAAAAAGTCCAACTCCCATATTCATAGTACCTTCCGCCAGTCCGCGCTCAGGTATAAAATTTTGAGGTTTATTCATGCAATTTAAAAGGACCAATTCTCTCATCCCAATCTTTAGCTCTGGTAGGGGTATACCGATATTCTCAATTGGTTTAGCCCTTTGATTGGCAGCTCATTCAAACAATGCAGACTAGTAGCAAAGCTGGCAATACACAGCATGAACTGTACTGAGAGTGTTTTGATTATACACACAGAGCTTTTCTATACTCACCCAGAAGCAATAAACTGAGATTGTGTCTGGATAAGGATGAATTTCAGACGATTGTGGGAATTGGGAAGGGCATTAGTAAGACGTTTATCGTTTATGGAGAATTGGTACTGTTTGGGGTGAGAAAATTGGGTCTTTAAAATGTTACGTTGCACAGTAATTTGTGACATCATTGCTGTACTACTCAAGTATTTACATTTCTTTGTTTTTCTGAATGCTACGCAAATTATACCAATATGTGAGAGTAATCCTAACAATTATGGGGCCGTTGCGATTAAACACTTCCTCTCTGCACAACATGCTATGCTAAAAACCGGAAGTGATCAAAATCATATGAACATTTTTTTTTTTTAATTTCAAAGGGAAATAAAGCAGGTAATGTTTTACAACAAGAAAGAACCAAATTATTGCGCAATGGTTTATTTTCATTTAAATGAATAAATTTCCATTTTTAATATCTCAGCAATGAAATAAGCTTTTACATTCGGAGTTGAATGCATAGGTTTCATTTTGAAATCTCTATAATATATGCATTTTAAAATTCTAGTCTTGAGGTATGTGCACTTTAAGCACAAATATGTTTTATTTTATGTTTCAAACTGCTCATGCGCATTAAGAGTAAGTGTGCTGAGACAAAATGCGATTGACTATCAATTCTATAGGCCCTGAAGAGGGCGGGGTTTTCACAAAGCGATAGATTAAGACTATTTCTTGCTAGAAATTAATATAACCATGTAACTGTACATGTTTCTCCATTGGTGCGAAAAATGACATTTTTAGATGTAAAACGGGATAGGACTAACTTTGGTTGAGGAAGATCACGGGGAAATGTGCACCCTATAATAAAAAAGAATGGAATTTCACTCGTTAGAAGAGTGAAAGTTGTAAAATTCACTCCAAGAAGAGTGAAATTCAGTTCTGATGGAGTACCTGCAGGGAACACTTTTTAAAAACGATTGATCCCTGCAGGCACTCGTGAAAGAGTGAATTGGAATCTTCTTGGGGTGAATTTCACTCTTCTTGGAGTTAAATAACACAAATAGAGTGAATTCACACTTTTCACTCCATTAAAGAGCGACTAAGTCCACCTTTTGGTTTTTAGAAGGTAAAAGGTTCTTAATCGTTCTATGCTTGTGCAGGGGACAGTGGGGTACTTGGGAAAGTTCCTCCTTTTTTATTGCATATCGCCCTCAACCTACATTTTCTTCTTCAACTGAAGTAAATTCTGCAAAGACTACAGTCTCTTTTTTATCCACACCAACGTCAGCGAGTGTGCTAAATAAAACGAGTGTGGTTTCTCTCTACAATACTACCATGACCCATAATATAGGCCAATTGTGTTAAAGAGTATAATATGACGCACTGTACATTCTAAAAACATCCTGGTTAAATCCTGGTTAATTTAACCAGGACGGGGTCAATAATTAACCATACATTTCCTGGTTAAAAAGAAAAAAATGAATTTAACCAGAAAAATGTTAAATTCTTATCAGGATTTCTAAACAGTCGTTAATTTAACAAGGAACATGATAATTTCGACCAAGATTTTCCGCGTTATTTTAACCAGGAAATGTATGGAAAATTATTGCCCGCGATCTTAGTTAAATTTAACCAGGATGTTTTTAGAGAGGGCAAATGCAATATAGTAACTTATCAATTAGTAAAGAAAACAGAAATGTGTGTAGTTGTAACCGATGTCATCATGATGAACCTAAATTTAGCAAATAAATAAGTTTCTGTCTGTTTGTGAACAGAAGATGAAAGTGTACTTTAATAATAATTACATATACTGAAAAATACGGTAGATGTACAGAACAACACAATAAAGAGATAAATAAAGGGTGCGGAAAAGTTTTGGAAACTTATTAGCGGAACGTTTCTGTAACTTATTTCATGTTTCTCTTTATTTTTTGTTATGTAAATTTACAGCGATTTTGAGACGTTTTCACAATGTATATATATGAAAACTGGTATGGCTATAGATATGAACTGATGACAGGGTTCTATTGTACTTTAAATGCAATCTATATATTTTTTCATTTTTTCTCAACAATGGTTTTCTCTTTTTTATTTTCAGTGACATACGTCAAGCGATGGAGCCCTGTCAGACTCTTTTTCTTCAGGGGAAGATGTTATGATTCAAAATCCAAAACAAATATCCTCGTCCAATAAAAAGAAAGTTACAAAAAATATTATTGCCATTCGCACTGCTTTTCCTCATTTTATCCAAAGTGAAAATGTACTTGGCTCTCAAACATCGGTTTCGCTTCATTTCCTTTATTTGATCGGGCCCAATATAATGGGTCTGTTGGGGTCACAATGTTAAGAGATCTGCGATGTATTAACGACGGAAGTGCCTCTGCCTGCGTCTGGCTGTCGCCCGAATGGGAAAATCCCTGCAGGACCTTTCATTTAAAAGTACACTTTGTGCCAACCTAGAAAGCCATAAAAGTTTATGTAATAAGGATGAATTGATACCCTTGTGTTTCAAGAGTATGATAAAAGCCTATGATGTTTGTATATAAAGATTAGCCTGAGATGAAGATTTTCTAAAGGCATCCTCAATAGTGAATGTTTTTATTTCAACAAAAGAAATAGACAGCAGTTAAAAGTTTGGTTTTGCCGCACGGCCTTTTGTCGGAGGATCGGGAGGACTTAAAAAAAGTTCAAAAAAGAGAGATAATATTGTGACCTTTTTACTGCACATTCTATATTAAAAGTAACTACACGACAACCGTTTTGTTCAGTAGCACCCTTGAAGTAGTGAATTTATATATACTTTATACTTACATCTCATGTTAAACATGTGTTAAGCTTTTTCTATCTGTGGTTCCAGCAAGGTTTGTTAGTCCAAGATCATCTTACAACAAACATCCTAATCGATCGGTTATTCGTTTTGGCGGCTTACACATGCGCGCATCATCCAAATCGTCGGGATAAGCAAACTAATCCCGCTTCTACAACACGTGTTCCAAAATTAGAGTTTACATGAAAATTTTGTGACATTAACCATAACATAAGTAGGAATCATATGTGTGGTTCTGTGCAGTGGATGTTTAAATTGCCTTTTTGGTGTAAAAATGTTTCTGGAATATGTATTTCAATCTGCCGTAAAGTAGAGCTGAGTCTCTATTTGCGTTTACTTTGACTGTTAAGAGTTATGCTTGGTTTTGTATGCAGGTACTGCACGAAAACAAGGAAACAACACAATGTGCTGATCTCGGTTTGTGTGTCCTGCGCTGTGCCCAACAGTTCTAAGGAATGCGCCAACGATTTACCGAACTAGCTCATATACACTAATACATGAGGGATAAAAATCAACAAAAAACATTTCGAGTCGAGATAAGTGAAATATGATAAATGTGAATGCTACCTCCCGTTAACTTCCATGGAATGGTAACTCACATCGACCTAAGCTGATATGCAGGTGCCGACTGCCCTAATCAAGGAGAATTAGAGAATTTAACTTGCAGCTGGGATTTCTGGAGTTGGGGGTCCTGACCGGGTCATATCGAAGACTTTAAAAAATCCACTGCCATTGAGCTTGATGTCAGCATAAGCAATGAAGTAGTGAACACAAGACAATATGCCACAATCTGGAAATTATAGGCCGTTTTCAGCCCGACATAAACCAATTGATTACAAACTAAGGCGTAGTGAAATCTCATACAGATGCACTGGCACAACGAGGACATACAAATGCGTACAAACTGTTTTCAGTTATACAGTTGAACAGCAATGGGTAATAATTACATTCATATATATTTTACTTTCGTCAAATTCTGCTCGAGATCCTCGACTGATGTTTTAAATTAATTCCAGAGTGCACTGCATTCAATGCACTGCAGGAATTCAAATGAGAAAGTTTGGTTGGGAAAGAGAGTTTGATCTTAGAATCAAGAGAAAAGTTGTAAAAAGAACTTAAACCAGAAACACCCATTTATTTGATACATTACAAGATGCGTGGATTGAATGTAAAACCATTAAAGCAACCCAGTATGCAAATTGAGAATAAAATTAATCAACAATAGCCTATAAAGTATGTAACTCAGTAACATAAAGTGCAACTTTTCACATAGTTTATGTTGTGTGTTTTTCTTTATGGAAATACATCTGCCAAAAAATTAAGGAAGCGTCCATTTGGGACCGAATCCTGCAAAAAATTATTCCATCGGAGCAGTACGATCGATTTAAGTAACGCCTCACTTTCAACTTCTCTTTAAGAGTTCAAATTGCAATACACGCTTTGCCTCTGCCCGTGATTTTTAATTTGGAAAGTCTCAGTACATGAGGGATTTTAACCAAGATCATTATCACAACACAGAGTATCACGGAGAGAGCGAATCCAACGTTATTTTTCCTTATCCTCGAATTAATTTACAAATTTTTAAGAGAGAAACGACCAGCTTGTTTTACAAGTGCAGCATGGCGCCAGAGACGGGCGTGCGAGAGGTGGACAGAGCAACTGTTCATTAGCCAATCAGGGATCAGTAATATCTCTCTTTCCTGACGTCACCTCTGCAAGATGTGACCTTTCCTTGCCTTTTATTTCTGCAATCAGTTTCGTTCAATGACCTGAGAAAGTGTGTTCGTGTGAAGTACGTAATTTGAAGAGACTTCAGTCTGAAGTAAAGAAACCGCACATAGGAGATTTAAGGGTCGTAACGGGTATAAAAGTGGGCCTCCAATCGGACTCTTTAATTTCAGTTAACAGATAGGATATTTAGCAATATTTTAGTATGTGTAACTTTCGCTCGCAATGGCAGAATATTGCACCATTTGGCTAGAGATATATGAACTTGTTATAAGTATTACTCTTATTTTGGCTTCTCGCTTTTTCTTATTTACTTTTAGGTGGGTAGGGCTTTTATTTAATCACTTTAGGGGATAGGTATAAGGTAGTTGTACAAGTTTTGCCATTTGTTGAGTTCGTTGAGTCCATTTTAAACAAGTAATTTTTCCCAATAATAAAATATTATTCCAATTTTAATGATGAGATGGTAGAACCGAAATTTTACTTTTGTTTCTTCCAATTAGCACTTAAAAGAATTTCCTTTTGTCTTCAAAGGCAAAAATGAATACTTTAACCACAAACGAGTTCTTTTTGTATTCTATGCTTTATTCTCCAAAATGTTTTTATCAAAATTTAAATAACAAATAAGACCTCAAAGATCTTTTTAAACTAACGTTTTTTCGATGGGCAACTCTAGAAATGGGGCTTTGAAATATGGTTCCCCCTTTTAAAATATTTTTACATTTGTTTTTATTTTATTTATTTAGTTTTTTAAGTTCATGATTTTTCCCAATGGGCCCGCTATGGGTGCCTGATAATGTGTCTCCTGCATTTATGGTGTGTTTTATACATAATGTTTTCAAAATAATCATTACCGGAACTTTGTTCTGTTAAAATCGAATTTCTCTCCAATGAGTGCTTCCTGTGCAATTTTGTTTAACCAATAAACTTTTATCAGAATGAATTATCTTTTGAGCAGACCAAATTAATTAAAGATAAGATGAACTGCATGACAGAATGTTTCCCTCATTATTTTAAGCGACCAGTACTATCTGATGAAGGGTGTGGTATAATGATTAACATGTGTACATAAAATGACGCGAGGTGCTATGTAGGCGAAAGGAGACGTAAACATATATTTTCTTTTTTCGTGGACAAAATTTCCTGAAATTATGATTAAAATGTAGAGTACCCTCTAAAAACCCTTGTCAAAATTGAATAAGTCGGTGTTAATGTAACTCGTAAACAGTCTTGGCTACTATTGCAACAGGAAACCAATTATTTATTGATTTAACCAAATCATTATTACTGTAGTTAGACTTTTTAACACACTCGGTTGAATAAGGATTTCTGTCTTTTGAAAGGTATTCAGAACTAGGTTGACACTGATTGTATATAACAAGAGGTGTACCCTGTCCGTCAAATACTACACTGCCCTCTCATGAGTTGTCCATCCTATTAATACCACGTGATCTGATGAATAAATTTTCCACTTTATGAAGAAGAAAAAAGAAACTTTCACACATAGTAATAACATGTCATCCACATAGCATTTTAAACAACAACTCTAGCCCATATGAACTGAGAGCAGTATTTTTTAATCTGAAGGTTGTAGAAAGGAAAGGGAAATTTGTAAGATTGAGTTGATGATTAAAATTTGTGACGACTTATTTTTTTCTCTCTCTCTTGTAGCGACTCCTCTCTCCCTTTATAAAGTTATTTGTTGAGAAGGGTAAAACAAGTGAAAAGGCCGAGAAATACTCTTCCTGTAACTTTATACTGATATGATGTGTGTCTAAATGGGGACGGTATCGTGTTGCTCACTCGGCGGAGGCTATATCCGAGTCGGTTGGTGTGCTAGAATTTAAAACTACACAACTCCGTATTTATGAATGCTGCCCTTCTATAAATACGTATTCATCGGCCATCCGGCACCGTTTGTAACTCGACCGGTCTTGTCCGTGGAGATATATAAATATATATATATATATATATATATATATATATATATATATATATATATATATATATATATATATATATATATATATATATATATATATATATATATATATATATATATATATATATATATATATATATATATATATATATATATATATATATATATATATATATATATATATATATTCAGCAGAGGTAGGAAATAAAAGGAGAAAATTGAGAGCACCAGTGGTGTACTTTTTACGGCAAACAACCCAGCTATGTTCGTGACAACAAATGCAAATTACATGGAAAATGTAGTGTATCGAGTTTCAGCTGACTGCATCAAAAATCGGATGTCTTTTCTTTGATGAAGTTTAACTTAGTACAGTTCAAAAATTTCAAAGGAATGACAAGGAAAAAAATAAATGTCATGATCGTACTGCCAGGGCGATTGCACTTTGCTTCATATTATTCCTTCATATGTAAGCAGAGATAATGTCGAGAAGACTAACATTAGGCTAAGCTATATTAAAAATAATATAGCTTTAACAACAGCGCCACTAGTTTTGAATTAATTCTCATTTGCAAAGGATAAAATGAAGTTTAACTTGCGGGGGAGGGGGTGAACCGAATAATTTTGTTTTCAGTCAATACATTAAGATCGGTGTAGGCACTTCCACCTTTATGTCTATAAATAATTTTGGAAACAACTCACGGACGCAGGTTTAACTTCTGTATAGTTTGATGGAGTTTTAGGACACAATTTCTAACCAATTGGCTTAAAGGCCCAGTTCCCTCACCCCAAACATTACCAATTCTCCTAACCTTCTTACTGAAGCCCTTCCCACAATTGTCTGAAATTCATCCTCATCCAGATACAGTCTCAATTTATTGCTTCAATGCCGAGTATAGAAAAACTCAATATATAAAATCAAAACACTCTCAGTACCGTTCATGATGTGTAATGAAAGCTTTGGTACTCTGCATTGCTTAAATAAGCCGGTCAATCAAAGAGCTGAGCCAATTGAGAAGTCGGTACCCCCCTGCTAAAACTGTAGTTTGGGGTGAGAGGTTTGGCCCTTTAAGTCAATTCGGCCACTGCCTTTTTCCCCAGTTGTGGCTCACTGGCTTCTTTTTCAAGCACAATGATGATCACACGGCATTTTTCATCGTTTTTGAAATGGGCTTCTTGAAGACTTCCTTTTAAAATAATTCACCCCCCCCCCCCCCCGTAGTACACTTCTATGGTGAAAGTCTACATATTAAAGTAATCAACGGGTTTTTAAGGCAAATTTTCAAATTAAAAGTTGCGCCCAGCCATAAAGTTAGCTGTGGGTACTACTACATTGTGTTTCCTGTTCTACTGCTTTTGCGAAGCATCACACACTGACACACCGGCAGTAGCTTCGATTTTTTGGTATGACAGGGTACCTGGCAATCGAATCCCGCGAACCTCCTGTGTGAAGAATAAAGCTCCCCAGGACAAACGGGCAGTTCCAAAGCCGTTGAGTCACAAGATGATTCCTTGAAGCATCGACTAAACGTTAAACGTGTTTTGTTAAACAGTGCGCATCGCTCCACTAAACGTACCAATTTTTTAGATTCAGGACTTTTAGTATTATAGTTGAAAGCATTGATGCAACTGATGTGAAAGCAATAAACTGTCACAGCAAAATTCATTACTTTATTTTTTCAAAGGTGAGAATCTGGCAAAATCTGGCATTTACGCTCTTTGAAATAGGCAAAACAAATACCTTCAACATATTTTTGAAAGTGTGAACACCACTGTACTAGAGGTGTAATTTGCCGCTCCCTTTTAAACAAATATTTGAAAATTTTGAGCTTGTATTGCAGAAAATTTTGGATTCAGGAGCTTTAATTGGAGAAGGTTTGGAATTTTATGGTAGAAAATGCAAAATCTATGAAAGTAACTTTGCAGTTACCCGTGTCACTTGATGATCCGGTGTCACATAAGGCAATTTTCCGATTTTACCATTTCCAAAGCTCCGAAAAGTTGACCAAACTGATTAATGAGCTAGCACTACGTAAGGCATTGTAATTTGCGGCGAGCGAAGCTCTCGAAAAATGTTCTTTTTTGAAACAAATAATTACAAATGAAGAGCTTTTGGAGAGAATACGGAAACCACACTGTAGTTGACTGTTGTCACAAATTGCAATTTTCCTATTTTTTTTTTCATTTTTCAGAGCTAATTGCCCCCTGTGGCCCGCGCTTCGCTACTGGTCATTTCGATTTTCATGCAGTGTACAAGATTGAAAATTCCGGCAACAAAGGGGGCTTTTGAAAACAGTTTGCGGAAATCCATTTTGTTGTTTGGGTAACACAAACAAATTACCCCCTGTCAAAGCAATGTTCTAAATTTAAAAATGTTGGTCTTTAGTAGAAAAATTATTTAAGAGCACTGTTGTGGCATAAATAACACGATATACTGATAGGTCAAAACACTCGTTCTATTTAGGAGTACTTTAATCATTGGATATGAGCGGGTGAGAGGTCCGCTACACATGTTGGGTAAGGCCTTACTGCCTAAGGACCGAGACTGATATAAGAAGAGGTACTCAGAAGGGTATGGGTCCTCCAGAGGTTTAAAAACAGGGGCCTTTGTACCCGTGGAAACAAGGTCATTTCTTGATAGACAATTGTAAACAGTCATTAGCTATAGAACGATTTGCGACTGAAGATTTCCACACGTGAGTGATTTTGATAAAACGATTGTACCGAGACTGTCAGAATGATCGATGTAAGGTTGGATGATTTTGGAATGACCTAGTTTCATCGACGCCTTCACCATACACAGAAAAAAGAATTGAAAGCAGTATAATCATATGGAAAACTATTTGAAATGTATAATAAGTTTTGCAACAGAGGTACGGTAATATATATATAGATTCTGTACGTATTATTTCACTTATCTTAGTACTTTTCGATTAGAATTGTCTTTTCAATTCCTGAACAGGAAAACAGAGTTAGTGTGTTTGTGTGTCAAGTGAGTTGAATACAGTGTCAATGTGAAGTATGCGGCTTTTAATTGCTGCAAATGGTGCTTTTAACCGGACCTTAACCCCATCTCTTACTTGACAAATGAAGTTGAATGACTGTTTAATCTACTTTCAAGTTTATTTGTTTACATCTTGATTGAGTGTAGGAAGACAATCAAGTCCAAAAATAGCGGACCTTTACACGCGAGTCACGAGCTAGTCTTCTATCAGCCCACTTTGTCCAGTACTAGTATTAAATGAAGACTCGTTAATGTGGCAATGATTACATTACTTCACACAATAAAGCGTTTATATATTTAACTACTCGAAGTTTAGAATAATTATTTGCTTTTGGTAAGGGTGGAGGCATGAAGTAAACATTTTGAGACTTCTTATCACAGCATAAGCACCTACTTTGGCCTCACTTTCTAAACACGTTTGAAAGATAAACATGCTTAGGTATTAAACATTAAATGTTTAGCAATTAAACCTGTTTAAAGGAGAAATGTTTAGGGATAACACATGTATGTAGTTTAGCATCTGAACGTGTTCACAAAGCGGAGCCAAAATGTGTTTAGAAAAACGTTCTACACTAACCAGGGTTCGACCGGTTGTTGGAAAATCCCCCCCCCCCCATCCATAAATCAGATCTACGCCCGCGGAAACTAATTACCCAACCCACAATCCGAGAGACCAACTAACTATAGCTACCATTCACTTATTACATATTACAAGCTACCTACAGGTTACTAGCTACTATTGTTGTAACTATCAAAATCGTCTAAGAAGATGTCGAATGCCCTCTTCCATCCGCCCCCATACACTAGGACTGCCAGGAGAGCAAAACTCGCCTTTACAATTTGTTTAAAAATGTAGGTGGGCGTAGGTGTTTAATTACCTTTTGAAATACATACATGATTTCACCCATTCTAATTACTGGACTTGTCTACCATCTAAGTTTAACTCTAAGTAAGGATCTAGAAAAAAAATGAAAACAGCATATTCTAAAAGCGTGTTACTATGCATGCAAGTCATTCGTTTAGTTTTTTTTTTCGTTTAGTTAGACACGATTTCGCTCCGGGTTTTAGTGCCTAATGGGATGAATAAGCCCTAAGTTTCCCTTTTAAACAGGCATAACGCACGGAGTCCCAGATTCTATCGAGAAAAGTATGAAAATGAACACTGTTTTTACCACTTATCAGTTTAAGGAACATGCAATAAAAAAGGAAAAAACAAACATTAGAGTAACTATAGATAAACATTAAAGTGCATCTTTTGGAGACACTTTAAAAGAGTGAGAGTTAAGGAACATACAAAGACATGCTAGTCGTCCACCAACATTGTCAAGACAAAGAGGCATATAAACTTTAAATCCAAAACAGTGAAATTAAGGAAAGATCTAAAATTAAGACGGATTATTCACCAAAGAGTATGAATGACTCTTTTTTATTACAACTGTTCACTGCCATACTTAGTTTGCCTGCTAAATGTTTCTCTTAACAGAGTAATTGTTCGTTCTGTTTTAGAGAGTATATCTAATTCAGTAATTACGCCGCCACACATGGTAGTGATGGCAATGACTTTGAAATCAGGACTTAAGTCTGCTAGTGTCAGCTTGTGCAACTCAACCCGACCTAATTTGTCAGTAGACGGTAACGCTCACTCTACGACTTTTCATCCCCCACCCAATATGATACAAGAGGCCAAGGCAGACTCACCTGTGAACTTAAACGTCTGATTACAATTTTTATTGTAGAATACATTATACTGCACGTAGCTCCTTGGCTTACTGTCTGACTGTACCGACAGTTTACCGGCTGTAGAGCTTGGATGAATATGCGACGCTACGTGGAAAGAGTTAGCTTGGAGACATTTGTCCTATGGATAAAATAAAGTATTAATAATACATATACTGAACAATCTTTCACAAAATCTATTGAAATATCTTTATAAGACAGTAAGACGACCACCATTTTGCATACAAAGTATTTTAAGAGGAGCATCTAAAAAGATCACAAACGGCAAAATGTTTTCTTGCAATTATGAAATTTCAAAATGTGGGTCTTTAATAAAATAAATACTGTGGAAACTTAAGAAATCCACCTACATAGACAGATCTGTGCAAGTAAAACAAATTGTTTTTTTTTGTTGTTTTTTTTCTTCTTCTTCTTCTTCTTCTTCTTCTTCTTCTTCTTCTTCTTCTTCTTCTTCTTCTTCTTCTTCTTCTTCTTCTTCTTCTTCTTCTTCTTCTTCTTCTTCTTCTTCTTCTTCTTCTTCTTCTTCTTCTTCTTCTTCTTCTTCTTCTTCTTCTTCTTCTTCTTCTTCTTCTTCTTCTTCTTCTTCTTCTTCTTCTTCTTCTTCTTCTTCTTCTTCTTCTTCTTCTTCTTCTTCTTCTTCTTCTTCTTCTTCTTCTTCTTCTTCTTCTTCTTCTTCTTCTTCTTCTTCTTCTTCTTCTTCTTCTTCTTCTTCTTCTTCTTCTTCTTCTTCTTCTTCTTCTTCTTCTTCTTCTTCTTCTTCTTCTTCTTCTTCTTCTTCTTCTTCTTCTTCTTCTTCTTCTTCTTCTTCTTCTTCTTCTTCTTCTTCTTCTTCTTCTTCTTCTTCTTCTTCTTCTTCTTCTTCTTCTTCTTCTTCTTCTTCTTCTTCTTCTTCTTCTTCTTCTTCTTCTTCTTCTTCTTCTTCTTCTTCTTCTTCTTCTTCTTCTTCTTCTTCTTCTTCTTCTTCTTCTTCTTCTTCTTCTTCTTCTTCTTCTTCTTCTTCTTCTTCTTCTTCTTCTTCTTCTTCTTCTTCTTCTTCTTCTTCTTCTTCTTCTTCTTCTTCTTCTTCTTCTTCTTCTTCTTCTTCTTCTTCTTCTTCTTCTTCTTCTTCTTCTTCTTCTTCTTCTTCTTCTTCTTCTTCTTCTTCTTCTTCTTCTTCTTCTTCTTCTTCTTCTTCTTCTTCTTCTTCTTCTTCTTCTTCTTCTTCTTCTTCTTCTTCTTCTTCTTCTTCTTCTTCTTCTTCTTCTTCTTCTTCTTCTTCTTCTTCTTCTTCTTCTTCTTCTTCTTCTTCTTCTTCTTCTTCTTCTTCTTCTTCTTCTTCTTCTTCTTCTTCTTCTTCTTCTTCTTCTTCTTCTTCTTCTTCTTCTTCTTCTTCTTCTTCTTCTTCGAAAGAAGTACCATCCTGAACAAGTACTTATACGAAAAGAGTTAGAATATAAATAAAATATTTACAAGTTTGTACAATTTGAGTTATACAAAAGAAATATACAATTAGCCCTAGTCTAACGTGGTTATTTCGAAGAAAACTCCATCCAAGTGAACCGCCTTAAGAGAAGCAGTTACAACAGACATAATTGACCCTAGGAAACCCGTCGTTGAAAGAGGTATTCTGTCGACATATATGGGTACGAAAATAATGCGTGAGCCAGGTTGCCATCTTTCCTGTTTACAAAACCCCAGGAAATTATATCGATGTCGTTTTTTTCTCGTTTTCAAGAATATTTAGGTGTGCAAAATGAAACATTTCGGTCAGACGGTAACAAGCGTGTCATTAATTTATTTGCGGGGTTTGCAAGGCATGCAAACAGTTGACCAAAATATTTCATGAGAAGCAAATCATAACTTGCACACTCCTTCACGTGGTATAGGAAACCTGGCAACGCTCCTTGATGACGAGTACGTTTGCGGAGAATCTCATCACGGAGGTGAGGTGTCACTTTGACAAAATAATACCGGTACTTTCCTAATAACCACCTGAAGTGAGCATACCATCATTATCGGAACGGTCTTCTCTTGAAAACTTGTGAAGTGTAAAACGTCAAATGTAGGTCTTCTTTAAGAGTGAACTGTTCATGTTAGGATGATGAATTGTTGCTGAATTTTCATGGATATGAAAGGAGACGTATTGATGTGAAAGTGGTTCCAAATTGGGATGGATTAAAGGGGATTTAGACCACTTCACTGATGGGTGTGAAAAATAAGCGATTTTTGTCACCCTGAGGATGGATTAACAGCCTGTATAACTTTCCCCTGTAGCTCAGAATCGAAACCGTCATGCTGTAATGAATTTGTAGCACCATGATCAACCAACTCATTAGCTTTAGTGTGAGGGGTACATTTAGTGTGATGTAAACTTTGTGGGGGTATGGAATGAGGGTAAAATATGGTGTGTAAATCAATGGGTTAGGTTAGGTTAGATGGAGTTTTACGGCCCAGTTTCCAACCAATTGATTCAAGTCGAGCCCGACACGGCCTATTTTCATTTGTGGTTCACTGGCTTGTTTCCATACTCCATTGCTTATGCTGAACACCAAGCACTGCGGCAGTAAGTTTCGTTTTTAAAGTCTACGATGTGAACCGGTAAGGGCTCGAACTCCCGACCTCAAGACTGTCTGACTGTAAGTCAATGGAGCAGCTACTGGTGGTGTGCTCTATAGGCGCGAAGAGAACGTCCAAAACCGGGACCAAACGGAGACTACCCAGAAAACGGAAGTGGGTTTTGATCGGACTCGTTGAACTCACACTGACGGTTGGGTGGTCATTAAACGGACTTCTTTTCGGTCCCCGGCGGTCTGACCATTTTCAGACCAAACCTAAAAAAACCGCTTAAGTCGACCTAGATGTTTGCAAATTCGGCCTGTTCCGAATTTAATTGGCGGAATGTGAGTAAATGTATAAGATATCTTAACAGTATTTATGACAGATCTGGGAATCTATTCCGTAACCCAGTTTAATTCCTTATAAAGTACCGTATTAACTTAGCCTGAGTGTATGAGCAGTACTTCAATTTGTGAATTTGGTTGCAAATTACCATGATCATAGTTTTAGGATGGCTCCAGTTTTTATACACTCATAGCCCATCCTACTGTTCAACGGGAAAGTAAAATGTGATCGTACTTAAATTATTGGAAGGAATTAGTACAATTCAAGTCCATAAGACATTCATGGAAGACAGACTGAAACTTCAAATGATCTCGAAAAAATAAAAATATATTTTCCGAGATGGATTTTCCATCCCCAAATGCGCAGTTCTTTATGTGCCACTTTTTACATTTCTGTGTTTTGAATAAATGCTACACATGTCAGTGTTGAATAGTTGTTTCTAAACACCCCTCCTTTATTAGTTGCTTATTAGAAAGTGGGTTAATTTAACATTTTTTAAATATTTCGTAAGTGATTGTTCTTTGATCCCAAGTTTGACCCTTAGCTTCAAAGGCCTGTATACAAGGGCACATGGGCGTCCGCAGAAAAAAGTCAGGGGGGGGGGGCAAAATTTCTAGGAGGGGGAAAAACCTCCAAGTCACCATGAATTGACACAAAGCATGAGAAAATTTCAGCCCAAAATGCCTCCCAGATGGCCGGAAATGGCATTTCTAAGGCCTACACGTTTTGTTCGGGTTTTGCTTTGATTTTTATACGTTTTTTTTTTTCAAATTTTTGATTTTCCAGGGGGGAAAGTGCCCCCCCCTTTTCCCATACCTGCGGACGCCCATGCAAGGGCAACATTTGCAAAACATTCCCCCAAAAATTTCCAAAACATCCACTGGCAACAAATCCAAAACATGCTTGTTTTCGGTTCGTTGCACAGTGTAGACAGGGTATACAGCATGTTTTGAAAATGTTTTGGAAATGCTGCAAACCAAATGTCTTTTCAATTCTTTTCGAAACATTTTCAGGCTGTTTTCAGATTGTTTTTACTCTGTCTACACTGTGCAACAAACCGAAAATAAGCATGTTTTGGGTTTGTTGCAGGTGAAGTGTTTTGAGAATGTTTTACAAATGTTGCTCGTGTATACAGGCCTTAACTGTCTTTGAATTGATATCTAATTTGTCAAGTTGGTATGTAAATTGTGAGTCGTAACAGTTTCAAGAAAATCCTATACTAATTGTACTTTGTAGTGAAACATTACTTAGGAATTTTCGGGTTTATCTCGGTTGAGGTTCATTGGTTTGGAAGAATTTACAACCCCCAAACTGGCCTCGGTTTGGTCTCGGAATGTCTAAAGGCCTGTATACACGAGCAACATTCTAAAAACACTTCACCTGCAGCAAACCCAAAACATGCTTATTTTCGGTTTGTTGCACAGTGTAGACAGAGTAAAAACAATTTGAAAACATTTTGAAAGTGTTTTGAAAAGAATTGACAGGATATTTCTTTTGCAACATTTCCAAAACATGCTGTTTACCCTGTCTACACTGTGCAACAAACCGAAAACAAGCATGTTTTGGATTTGATGCCAGTGAATGTTTTGGAAAGGATTTTGGGAATGTTTTGCAAATGTTGCTCATGTATACAGACCTTATAGTGGAAGTGTTGTCGGTTTGGGGTGGTCTTGGGAGGTACAAACCGACAATCGTGTATTCCACAAAAGACCGACGCACATCTCTAGTGTGCTCTCTGCACTAAAATCGGTTGAGTGCACTTCGTCCCTCTCTAAAAGAGTGAAAAGTGTGAATTCCTTTCACTAGAGGGTTACTGAATTTACTCCAAGAAGAGTAAAATACACCCCATGAAGAGTTATTCACTCCAGAGGGGTGAAATTTACTCCAAGAAGTGTGAAATATTACTCTTCCGCGTGTGCCTGCAATAGTAACTTTTTTTTAGAGTGACCAATGTATATACACTTCAACGAGGGTTACACTTTGCGCGTTTTGAGTGGATTTCACTACTCTCGGAGTGACTTGACACTCTAATGGAATGAATTCACATTTTCACTCTATTAGAGAGGGACTAAGTTCACTGTTTGTAGAGTGCGAAGCAAAGAGCTTGTTTTCTAATGATATTAACTTGATTCACCATGAAATCTCAGTGCATATTAACGTGACGATCACGAGCATACTATTGGACACTGGCGGTCACGATGACAATATATTCGGATATTATTAATATTCTGCAATCAAAAAGAATGAGTAAACAGCGTACTACCTTTTTCCTGGCCATGGCAATCACACTTGCAGGTATGGAACTTATACGTGTAGTTTCATTGGTTATTACTTTCATGAACTACGTTACTCTTTCTCTGGCAAGTATAGGAGAACTATCTCTTTTGAACGCAAATGTGAGTCCTCATTTATTTTCTGACTCAAAAGATCTGTCCTTACTTTTTCAGCATTTAATACGACTTTTGCATTTAGGTTGCCCCTCAGTAAATCAAAAACACTTCAAGTTTATGAAGAAAACACGAGTAGTTCATAGTAGATGATTTTCAGACCAAATTGTTCAATTAGGCGTCAAAAGTGCCTCCTTAGACGAAACTAAGGCCTGTATGTTCCGTCTTGACTGTTCATTTTCTATTAAAGGTGCAATCAATTTGTAGTTTATATCTTTGTTAGCTTTGAAAGTAAAAGAGACAAAAGTGTGATCAAATTATCAAAGACAGCACCCTCAACCACGCCCCACTTAGCACCTCAAATTTACGACCGACATGTCCGTATCAAGTGGCTTCATGCCCCGGTGAACCCAGACACCACTTGTGGGGGACTTCGTATTGATAAGTTTAACTAAGTCTATCTCCCTCCATCTTCATATCGCCACAGTTAATCCGGGTTTCTGAAAAAAAGAAGACAATGACGCCATCGTCTGTCATCTATATAAATATTCATGAAGTATCCTCAGAGGCCATGATGATTAGAATGACGTGAATTCTAGAGAGCGTACGTTTAGTACAAGAAATACATAGTGTCGTTCTGACAGATAGCAATCTTTGACACTATGACACAAAGTTAAAAGAAACTGTCTCGGCAGATAAAGTAGGTAACAATGATTGCCTTAGTCATTGGGAACTTTATTTTCAACATTAAATTCAATCTATCCTCATTAACCGACAATCATGGAATATTTACTGATAAAATGACTTACGCAACGGTTTTACGTTGTAATACTAACGAAGGGTGTATGTTAGTTAGTTAGAGTTTTACGGCCCAGTTTCCAACCTATTAGTTCAAGTCGAGCCCGCCACGGCCTCTTTTCCAGTTGTGGCTCACTGGCTTGTTTTCCCTACTCCATTGCTTATGCTGAGCATCACGCACACTAGGTTCATTTTTAGAGTCTTTGCAGCTGATCATATGCGTAGATTTATTTTATAGTATTATAGTTTGACTATTTTTGTTTACTGTCACGAGTCTATTTCATAGTCTATATAGACAACACCAGTTATTTAGTACTATGTGAATCTTACATCAGGGAACTGTTAGGAAAGCTCATTGCTTACAAAGCTACTGGTACCACTCTGCACTAATAACAACTGAACCTTTAAAATCGTCATTTCTTCTCGGAAAGTTGGATAGGCCATGAATATCAGTCTACTGTAGTTACATCTCTTCACGAGCTATTCAGGGTCATCTGCCACATGACGTGCCTTTAAAACCTGTATTTGACTAATTCAAATTTACATGATTTGTACCGTGAAATTCTAGTTTACAAGATAAGAGAGAGAGAGCACTTTTTCAGATCTTCACTGACGACATCAGAATGTTAAAATGGGCGGGGGGGGGGGGCAAACTTATGGCAAAGGAAAATATTGGGGTCAATCAAAATTTTTCTGGCCATGAGCGAAACCGAGATCAAAGCCCCCCTTTGTGCAATCTTTTTCTACATGACAATTTTAGACCTTGTTTGAAAGGAAATTTTTAGTCCTTTGTTGATGAAGCGACTTCCTGAGATCATCGTCAAGCAAATTTGGGTGCAACGGACGTTTTTCGTGATTGCATATTTTATCCTAAGGACGAAGTTTATCCGTCTAGATAAAGTCCCTTTCACCCCCCCCCCCTTGCTAGCGCCACCCCTACAGCATGGTCCCTTCTGTACCCCAAATTGTATCGAATAAATAATTGTCGTGCATGAAAAACTTTGACGGTCCAGATTTCTTGCAAACCATGCGATAGTGGCGTCCTGCTAAATTAGTTTCCAGTTTCATATTAAAAGATTTGACAGTGTAAAACAACAGTAAATGGTGTAAGGAGTACATTTTTTGGTGCCAGTGGCGTAATTGACGGCGTGGGATTAATACAAGGAAGTGGTAAACCGTAAAGCCGGCCGAGACACGTGGTCACGAGTTGCCACCAGAAAGCGCTACAAGAGAGTGTGTTGACTGTCGTGCAGTCGGGCGGCGTGTCTTGTTCCACCACTTTACGATTTCGTCGATGTTCATTGTATCGTAAGCAGATTACCAGCAAAACGAACGTGCAATATTCCTATACATTAGTTGCACTGATATAATACCAACCTTTAGAGAAGAGAAATACCACGGACTTCCTATACATGGCATACTGCACGGTAGATTGTCGCTACCGTACGTGTAAGAAAAAGCGCACCAAGATGGCCGTCTGCTATGATTTTGTCTGAAAGTTTGGACTTGTTCAAGTATATCCCCATATTTTGCAGGAAAGTTTGAATATTTTTTAAATATGGCAATTTAAGGTCAAAATCACTTCACGTATTGCAAGAATATGATATTGTTTCCCATTCAAGTTTAACTTTTGTTTAACATATAACAGAGTCGTCCTCAAATCAGACGATTTATAGCTTGACGGCGGCCATCTTGGTGAGCCTTTTTGGTTCCAGCCGGTGACGACCATCTACCTGTCTACGGATAGGACGTGCACTTACGCGCTCTTTCCATGTATTTAAGTCCCTGAGAAATACATATGGGGCACTTACATGGCGGTTATAAATAGCTGCTTCTGATGGAAAATTTTCAGTCATAGTCAGATTCAGTTGGTCAACTGGAGTGTATGTAAAAGAGGAGTCTTTACGTGGTTTAAGCTGGTCGCGGAGGTGTAACCCGCAGTGATGAAGTCAAGTCCAGCAGCTTCGAGTCGCGAGTCCGGCAATTTTTAACTTGCAAGGAGGTGTCGAGGACGTACTCAGACTCTGGTCTCTTTACTTTCTCAATGGGAAATAATCAACCTCTCTAGCCGAGTCCTTCAAATTCTGAAATCACGCGTCCGAGTCCGGGCTCGACTTCATCACTGCTTTTCTAAAGTCCTCCCGATCCTCTGGCAAAGGGCCGTTCGGCGAAACCAAACTTTAAACTGCTTTCCGAAGAAGCTATTCGTCCACTAAAGGACAACACTTAAGGCCGGGAGGACCGCTTTTCAGCCTTTTTGGCTAAGATCATGTGTAGTATCTGTTCTTTTCATCCAGTCTAGAATGGAGCCATTCATGACACAAATAATGGAAATGGTCTGAAGGCCTTGAGATTGGCCTGGCTTTAAAATCAACCCGCCAGTTTGGTCACTTCACAAAACCATCGCTATTTCGTTTTTGTTTCAGCAGTTTTTGTAGCTTAATTTAGTGGTAGACCTTTTGAGATGACGGCCTGTAAATGCCATACCCTTTTTCTTATTTTTTATTTCATTTTGTTAAAATGCATTTTCAGTATATAGCAATTCCCATTACATATTGATCATTTTACATGGCAGTTACTGTTTTATGCCTTCGTCATGAATAAACATGATCACTTAAGCAATTTTTTTTACTTGCTAAGTAGGATCAAAGCAATATTGATTATATTTTATTTTGTTAAGCCTTCATTCATCCCAGTGACAACTGTAAATGGGAAACTATTGAAAGACTAACTAGTAACTAAGAGCTAACTAGTAAGTGATGGACAGGTGTTTATAATGTATTAGCAAAAAATTACAGACATCGTGCAAAATTTTTCATCATAATTTTTTGCAACGCTAAAGGGCAGTCGATGTCTTGAAAACAGTTAAAACATATGTTCAAATAATTCCAGCGGTTGCTTCATATAGCGGGGATATTAATTTGGCAATGTTGAGTGAACAAGTGGTGGTATTTATATGTTCACGAACCATTAATATACAGAACATAGTCAGATAGTTAAGTCCACGTTATGTTAGCTTTAAGTGTCATGTGTGATCACGTATTGGCCACTGAAGAACTTCCCTCAGGTAATTTACTAGTCACACAACACAAATTGTTTCCTTGAAAAATCATTGCATTGTTTAAGTCTCTAATACTTCATAAATACTTAGAGATTACCGCAAGTTAATATGGTCACTAAATGCAATCATTTTGTATGTTTTAAAGTCAGCTAAAAGGCACTTGCAAGAAACGAATAAATCTAAGCATTAAGCTAATCTTTGAAACGATCTCAAGGTTTTTGTTCAAATTATCAAGGAGTGGAGAGAGAGAAGGGCCTCACTCGAAAGAACTAGAGAAACCAATGTGAAAAAATAAAGAGGTAAAAGGAACAGCTGGCCGTCTGAGTTGTCGAATCTTGCTAAAATCACACGAAGACAGGCCTAGGGTGACAACTTTGTCTTTTCTTGTCTCATTTATGACGCAAACATTACGTAAATAGGTCACTGAATATCGGCATTGTTATAATTGCTCTCTTCGTTGCGCTAAATTTAAGTAAGTGATGAAATAAGAAGAAACAAATACAAGATGACAACATTTTCTTCATCTCGGCGTTCCAAGGAAATAATTTCGGTGAACTGCATCACTACTGTCAAATTTAATATAAAATAGTTCTCATAATTTTGCACTGTCGCGTGCAAGAAATAGTCAAACAGGTGATGAGGAACTGCAGGTATACGTATTCATTGAGGTATTTTATTTGACTTGACGTAATAGAGGTATAGAGGAATTGTCTGCTTTCAAACATCTAAACATGAAGACTGTAAAGCATGATTCAGCTGATCAGTTCAGTTAAATGATTGTCAAAAAAGAAAAAAACAAACAAACAAACATAATAATAATCTTTTTTAATTGCATTGCCCCAGGCGATGATCTTTTTCAGATATGAGAGGGGCCATTTTCATGAACAGCAGTGAAGTGACAACCACTATTAGCGAGAATCACATGATATTTCAAGTTTATAATAGATAGCGGTGTCGATGAGGCGTATGGTGTGAGAATTTCCACCTCCTTTTAAAATGCAAATTTGAATTTTGAGCAGGACGTTGATTGGCGGAGTCGTGTTATCAGTATAAATGGTAATAACAGTGTTTTAACTTTCAATTTTTCGTGGTTAACAGAATGAGAAAATTTTGAAACAAATATGTGCGAGTAGGAGTTCAAAAGTAAGTCTCCTAGTCATCACGTTGGCATATAAGTCTAGTAGTGATTCAAGGAGGCTGCTACAAGAAACCCCAACAGTCCAAGCGATGATGCACGGAAATTAACTTTGAACGTTTTCCCAACTTTGACTGGAAATTTTTAGGGACAGTGGTTAATGTTAATAAGGTGTACATATAGTTGCTTCAACAAAGACTTAGAGTCCTGCACGTAAAAATGCCGACATTTGGTGAGTTTTTATTTGCCATATAGGAAAGTCCAGCTGGCAGACATTCCAAGGGGTCATGAAAGGATATGCACGACAAGGGACAGCTCTTTTCCATTAAGGATCCAGAAACCCGAAGCTGCACCAGAAGTGAAAATTTTCTAAACTCAAGTCCTGAACGAAAATTTGGACGCGTAGAAAATATTTGGGGTATTTGCTAAAGAAAGCTGAAAATATTTTACGTCATATTAAGGAAATGAAAGAACGTTCGCACGCTCATACCAGACAATTCCAAAAGTTGTTCCTTTGACCTTTCAAAACTGTTTGATTCTTTTCTTATTCAGATTTAAACGCTATTACATTTTTCACAAAATTACCCTAATGGCTTGCAAGTCCATAATATGTAATCAGTGAACAATTTGTATGTTGAAAGAAGTTAGTTATCCAGCATCTTTTGACTTTGATGATAATCAAAGATCATTCAGCAATAAAGAAATTTCCCCTTTCCTAAAAGATATACTTAGTTAAAAAACAAGGCACTAGATTTCGAGAGATAATCCTCTTCCCCTATCATGAGCTTATTATCATTAAGGCATTTACCGTAACATATTCTACGCAATATGATATGTGTCTGCATAAAGAGTCTTCCAAACAGCAAAATCTATCGATTTAATAGCATGTTTGGGTAGAATAATCACCCTACAGACTTTTTTCTAAAAGTCCCTTCGACTCTCTGGCGAAGAGCCAAGGGGCGAAAACCAAACATTTACTCCCGAAGGAGTTCTGCTCCCTTTAGGAGCTGAACGTCCCAAATGGACAAGTACGCCCTCTAAAGGGCAAACATGTGTGGTCCTGCTCTAGACTGGCTGAATAGAACAGAAGCCACACCCTGGATGCAGTTTATCGTAATGCCCAGGAGGTGGTAGAATAATCACCCTACAGACTACGATCGAAGGCTGTCTGGAAAAGTACACTTTTATGCAATCAGCTTATCTTAGGCTCGTGTTACACAGTTTTTACCAAATGTGTAGTTGCGGAGAATAGCGAGCCTAGCGCGCGAAACTTTTGAAAAAAGTGCTCAATAAGTTAAAAAAAACTTCATGTCGCATGAGTCACAAAATATATAGTGACTATCCTTTTCATTTCAACCAAGAACAGAATCGGATGCCAACATTTCTTGTAACCCCAACCCCCAATTAAAAGGGGCATGCTCAAAGACCCATCGCCCCCCCCCCCGATATGATCACCACCCGTGATTGCCCACTCATGATTACTTCTTTATGGAATTGAAAGTGCGTATATAGCTATGCTAGAACACGTTTCCAAAAATTCACTTTAACTACAAACTTGTTCCTGGGACAAATTTGTAGTCAGGTCACTGGAAACTTTAAGTAACGAACGTATTAAAGAAGAGGTCTCCGTTAAGTCCAAATTAGACTTACTGCAAGCCACTTTATTGACGAATGACGAGGGTCAATGATAGCTTCAAAAGACTTTCTTAGCAAAAAAAAGTATAACACGATCTTGAAAATATTCACGCAACGTGTTGTTGCCATAGTGACCGTTTCTTTTATCCCTTTTACAAGGAGCACTTATATAAGATTGTCTGCCTGTCTTTCTAGTGGACGATGGAATCCTTTTGAAACTTTCATTGAAAGCAGGCACCGGAAATTTTTAAGTTCTTATGAAGAGGTATAATCTCCTGAAATTCAAAGATGCTCATCTGGAGCCGATTGTACTTAGATAAAGGTCGGCATGGACTTACCACGTGTTTTAAAATGGCGAAATAAAGCGATGAGTGCCTGGTGCCATGCATCACATCAACCTACAGGTCAACAAAATTGGCACGAAGAACTTAAAAAAAATCAAACTACTGTACAACCCTACATGTATTACAACAACTTGATTCTTTTGGCTTTTACCCCATTTTTCTATTCAAGAAAAAGACAATAGATCTCAGGAGAGGCAGCGCCAGGAGTTTTTCGACAAGAGCTGAAGAAGAAGGAGGGAAAAGTTTGGCTTGTATTATACGAAAAAATAAAACATTTGAGAGTTTCACTGGAGAAATTTTAAAGAAGTGATTAAGGTCACATCAGGGTTTTGAAAAATTAGAGAGGTTGTTCCAAGCATTTCGGTAAAATTTGCATTGAACTGTTGAAATCCGATGTTGTTTTCAAGATATGAGCAAGTGAAGTTGTCACATTTTGAACAAAGAGTGAACATAAAGAAAGTTAATATGACATCACGTGCTTTTCTTTAAACTTTACAACAAATTTTCTCCTCGGTAATCTCATATTATCAGAATGTGATTACTTCAGTGGCATAGGAGCTGAACGAACTTTGCATCCCCAAAGGGCGGTCCCATCCCAATTAACTGCAAGGAAAACACAACAGTCTAAAAAAGGGGTTACAAAGCATTCCTAGCAATGCGAGTGAGTGATATTACCTCTGCTGCCCTCAAACTCACTTTGTAACACAAATCTAGTGAATTCAGTTACGACTATCTTGAGAAATACATGTCCGATTTGAATGGAAGTTTGACCACTATGTGTAGATGTGGTTCCTCTCTCACATTAAATATAATTTTTCTTCTACTATTTTTGTTTAAACTTCCCCTTTAATATTTTTCATAACATTTAACCGTTTGCTGAATGTCATGCTGCACAATGTTTTTCAAGTGTACAATTTCAACTTCCAAAATAAAACCCTGTAGAGATATTTTAATATTCCAACTGACCTTGAAATGAAGTTACATGATAACAATAGCTATATAGGAGTGTATAGAGTTCCACTCCTTTCTCTCTCTCTACATCACACTACACGTATTTAACTAGTCTTCACTTATTGTACAGTGCAAACTATAAATTAGTCTCTAAAATAATTACTTCGTGATAAATTAATTCGACAATGTACCGGTTTTAAATGCTTTTTCATCAAATTTCATTTCCCATGTCACCAAATCTTCATACTTATTCTGCTTTGCACGCTGTTGTGATATTCCAAATTATAATAAATGGTTCAGGGTTTCCAAATAAGCAAGTGTATCTAAGTTCATTCATAGTCTATACATTTAAAGGAGGTTTCTATCACGGTGCTTCTCCAATCGCAAAAAACGGGTTACATTCTGGTGTCGCCTTCGTATCATTTACAACAACTTTAGTTGAAAATACGTTAAGAAATTGTACCGGTAGCAAAATTGGTATTCCTATCAAAGTGGTTCAATGGATTGATCTTAGACCCCCAATTCATCTATGGACGACTCCGACAGCTAAGTGATGGTTTTTTTTTTAAAAGAACTTTATTCACATCTTTGGAAAGTAACTTTAATATTTACAAGTATTTACAGCTTAATTAATTAATTTTTACAGAGCTAAAATATTTTTTCTTTTTTATAGGAAGAAATTTATTTCAACATATATACATATAGAAATAAAATATTATTTACAAATATTTACAGTTCAATTAAATTAAATAACATAATACATTTACTTTCAACATAATTAGTTTGACTTACAGTACAACCCTAATGACTTTATTCACATCATTGCTTTTCAATGGTAGAAGAACTTATTTTAGACTCTGCTTGGAAATGGTAAAATATTTACATGTCTTTTTTTTTTAAGTTTGAAGGAACGCTTTATTTCAACCTTCAAATACATATAAGCAAACATGCATTTACAGAATTTTAAGGAATAAATATAATATTTACAAGTATTTACAAGTATACACATTGATTAATTAAATTAAACACTCCATTATACAATAGCTGTAATTTGCATAAACACCACGGCACTAACAAGCAATGATCATTTTATCATGGCAAATGAAACCTTTCTTTTTTGTGAACATTGAAACAGACATGGGACGGAACAAAACTCAAAACAAAACCATAATAATTAGGTAAAAAAATACAGAGTAAGATTACATTACAGACTAAAGATTAAATTATCATTATTACAATTTACAAAGGATTTTCCTTTTAACCAGAGCTTGCAAAATTTTTTACGAGAAAAACGACGTCGATCTGCCAATACCCGATCTTTAATTTCTTTTACAATTATTGAGCGCATAATATTTGCAGATTGGTTCTCATGTTGGAAAACATAAATACATCTTGATTTCCAAATTACAAATTTTGTGATACGGAAAAAAAACCAAAGTCAGTCAAAAACAATATCTGGTACATCAATACTAGGATATCCGTAAAGAAACACGTTATCACTAAAAGCGTAAATATTTCCAATTACACAGAAAAATACCCTTCTGACCCAACCCAGAATAGGGTTAATTCTCGAACAATACCAAAAAAGGTGAGCGGAAGATTCCACCTCGTTACAATGCGGGAAAGGACTACGGTTAGATATATTGCTTGGGTCCATCGGACTTCTTTTTTTTTTTTTTTTTTGAAGGGAAACTGTATTTCCAGTCATGAGAATATTTACACTATTTACAAATTGGAAAAATGAAATCAAATAAATAAGAGAGAACATCACAACACAGACATTTTTAACTTAATCTACAGCTTAATCACGGAAAACATTACATAAGATCGTTGTTTCGGACTTACACGGATTTTTCGGAGACAAAATTCATTGACTTCAAAATATGCACATAATCAGATATTTTTTTTTCCTTGAAGGAAAAACTTTATTAAAACTCAAAGCAGAATATATACAAGGTGATAAAGATATTTACAATTATTTACATATTGGTTCAGCTAATTACAACACAATCTGCGAATTTTTTCCCCCCTTCATAGAAGGAACAACTTTATTAACAACAAAGCAAATATACATAGAGAAGATAGAGAAGAAAAATAAATAAATAATTTACAATATTTACAAAAGATTAATTAAAGCTGCACACAATATAAACAGAACAAGTTTATCTTACACAAAAAAGTAAGATATTTCAAATGTATTTCAATTTGCGAAGTTTTTTTTAATCTGTCTTCCTCTTTACTAACGTAGGAAGAAATTTATTACATCTTCAACATATATACATACAGAAATAAAATATTATTTACAAATATTTACAGTTCAATTAAATTAACTATCACACTTATACATTGAACATAATTAGTTTGACTTACAGTAAAACCCGGCTATTTGCTTTTTCCAATGGTAGCAGAATTTATTTTGGAGACTTTGCACATAATCAGATATAAGTTACAGTTGTACGGTTTTTGATACGACTCCGCCTGGGAATCGAACACGGGCCGTCCACGTGAGAGACGGATGCTCTACCGTTAGACCAAAAGGCGGGAGGTAAAAACTGTCTCTCAATAGCTTATGGCTTATAGCTTTTGGAAAATAGCATTTTCAAAGTAATGCAACTTTATATAATATTTGATGCATTTGAGATATCTGTGTCCTCGCGGTACACTACCATTTGATTTATTAATCACTTTGATGATGCTGCAGGAAATATAAAGAAACATTATTTGCTATACCTACATACGGTGTATATAAAGGGCATTGCTAGATCTAGAGAACATTTTCAAGCATTCTGGCAGTATCAAAATTTAAAGGACAAATTAAAAATTTAATTATAAAGAAAAACAAAAGGACTCTGACACGATGTGTCCACAATATAAAACTTTTTGTGGCTTTGTGGTAAAGTGCAGGATGTATTTTAAGTAACCAATCTTTAAGGTGAAATATTTTGAGTTAGGAAAAGTGTATTGCCACATTTTAACTTTCATAACATTAAATGATTTAACGCTGACATTAAAATATGTGCTCTTATTGGCTCGTCCTGAAAAAAATTTAATATTTTTCAAATATCAACAGCTAACACTGTGTGAAGTTATTATACTCCAGATGGTTGATTTTGTACCAGCTATAAATTATGAGAAGATCTGAATTATTCACATCCAACCAACCTGCCGATCCAGTGATTCATCTATCTATCCACAAACACGAAAAAAAAAACATAACCTGTGATTACAATTACAACGTTGCTATTTTGTATCCGCGATATAGCATTTAGGCCTGTTCAAGACTTTGCGAGGTTAATGTTCAAATACATAGTTTCATAGACTTTTTCAATTCCCCCCCCCCCCCCCCCGTCCTTCTCTCGCACGATCTCTCTTGTTCCAAAGGTTTTACAGTTTTAACAGCCATTATACGTGAATAAGAAAACTATTACCTTTGTGTTTATTTAACAGTAGCCTCTTGGCAGCTTGTCACTTTTTAAATCAGTCCCTTTTTATTCAATACGATTACAGGTTACCCATTTCACTCACCGTTTTTAATTATTGTTGTCCAAATAAAACTTAATAAAAAAAAACACGACTTCCGAATTCCCATTTACGTCAGCTGCTAGTTTGGATGAAGCATTGTCATGCTATGAGGATTTTCAAAAAGAAATTTGTTCATATTCCAAGCGACCCACTTTTTATATCAAATTATTCGGAGAGTAGGAATTTATTCTAGGCCATGGTACAATATTTCTTTCTTTGTAGGCTAAATTTGTCTCACATAGAAAACTAAAATACGTCGTTATCTGCCACTAATATTCAAATTGTCGTGGACATATATACAACAGCCATTTTAACCAGCTCACTAAAGTAAACATTTTCTCGAGTCGAAGGGTATTATTTGATTGGTCTGTGTCAACAAGAACATAAAAAATCACTTTGCATGAATTCAAACTTCGATATAAAGTAGAAAGAATTAAAGTCTGTTTCCGATTTCAACGTCACATTGAAAGATTGGCGTGAACTTGAAACAGTTTTGTCCGTGTATACAGTCACTGACGAAAGCTTAAGTCAGCAGGTCTTATTGAGTCATGATTCAAATATTCCGATCAGAAATGATAATACCCCTATTAGTTCCAGGATTCTGTCTGTATAATCTATCGATCAAAATCGATTGTTAAAACAGTTTTGTATTTGAAAGCAAGTTATCGATTTAGAAATCCTCAATCAGCAAGGTATCATTTAATTCTTCGTCGACTCGTGGAATTTGTGGCTAATACATTCGTAAACAAAACTTGTCGTAAACACGTTCTTGACCAAACGTGTGATGCTGAAATCGGTTGAACCAGTTGCTATACGCTATACATTTGGCAAACAAAGAAATAATACAATTGTTACTTCTAACTCTCTAAAAAAAAAGTGAACTAAAAGTCACTTTTCTTATAGAGAGAAAGGTGTGAACCCACTTCATCAGAATGTCAAATACCCCATACATACTAAAATTTACTCCAAGAAGGGTGAAATTCCAAGAAGAGCGAATAATCGATTTTTTTGAGTGCCAGCAGTTATCAATTTTTTAAAGATTGATCACTGTAAGCACTCCATCAAGAATAAAAGTTCACTCTTTTGGAGTGAACTCCACTCTTTTTGGAGTGAATGTTACTAATCTTGAAGTGCATGTACTCTCCAATGTAGTGAACTCACACTTTTCACTCTATTAAAGACTAACTAAGGTCTTCCTTTTGTTTTTCATTGTAAGGTTCGCACTGTAAAACATGGTTATACCGCAATTAATAATTAAATTTTAAAGATAATTTTAAAAGTGTGAAAAGAGCAACTTAAGTCTACCGTGCACGTATAAAAAAACTTTTACACTGCCAACAGATTCAGTAACAGGGTCGATCATTGCATATCCTCGATGGATAACGATTTTTTTTATTCTATTGATAGGATTTGCACATGATTTTGCTTGCAAACAGCCTGTGTGGGTATAGTATATAGCGGTATGATATTAAAGGGAACTGCTTAAATACTTCATCATATACTTTGGCAAAATTAACTTAAATAGGAGTATAGTTGAGTTAAACAGACAGACAGTCTTTAGTCTGGCTGAGTCTTTACCCCAAACATGTTTTTGATAGGGAGGGATTCTCGTTAGGTAGAATTTTCTTTGATTGTCATTAAATTGAAAAGATGCCGAGTAGCTCACATTACGCATTATGCCGAGAGAGTTTTTATTTCACATTATGTACTAAATGGTAGTTAATAGGTTTGGGAAATGTGAAGCATCCCGAGTGAGAAGATTCAGGGAGTTGCCAGCAACTCCCTGGAAGATCTGACCTTCAGTTTGGGGGAGATCTATACCTCTCAATAATGTGCTGATTTAAAATATATCCCATTCTCCCAGTTGATTACAAAGAATAATTTATTTCGCAGATTCATTTAGCTTGGTGAGAAATACGAGGTGAGGGAACAGGAAAATCTTTTAAGCTTTCTTAAGTGTTTATTCATAATCTAAAAAAAAAAAAAACGTCGTCACACTTTGCGTATAATACTTCATCTATAATAAATATAAAAATTGACTTGTGTCAAACAACACCCTAAAAAGTTTTTTTTTTTTTTTTTTGTAACAGGGCTAATCCTCTCATTCCATACTACAATTTTTGTAGTGCCGTATAGTCCACAGAAATTCTCAATTGGCACAGCTTTTTGATTGACAGTAGGTCAAAAATACCAAAGCTCATATTACATATAATGGACTGAACTGGGAGGGTTTTGTTGGTGACTGGGGTCTTGCATACTAACCTTGAAGCAATAAAATGAGATTGTGTCTGGATGAGGATGGATTTAGAACGCTTGTGGGAGGGGCCTAAGTAAGTAGATTTGGAGAATTGGAACTGTTTGGGGTGAGAGGATTAAGCCCTTAATTTAGCAACAGAGCATCATGAAATCAATGTACACTCTAAAAGTAAAAGAGTGAACTTAGTCACTCTTTGATAGAGTGAAAAGTGTAAATTTACTCTATTAGAGTGATAATTCACTCCAAGAGGAGTGCAACTCACTCCAAAAATAGTGAAATTCACTACAGGAAGAGGGAAAATTCACTCTTCCACGAGTGCCTGCAATGATCACTCTTTTTTAAAAGTGATCACTGTAGGCACTCCATCAAGAGTGAAACTTCGCTCGTTTTAATGGAATTTCGCTCTTTTTGGGGTGAATTTCAAACTTCTTGGAGGGAATTATTACTCTAATGGAGTGAATTCACACTTTTCACTCTATCAAAGAGTGACTAAGTTCACTCTTTTGATTTTAGAGTGTAGGCCATAGAAGTTCATGATATTTTGTGAACTTGACTTAAGAAGCAATATAATAAATAATTCCTAACAGCGATAGTGCTAAATACGAAACATCGAAATTTCAAACAGAAGGGAATACACTGGGGTAGACAGAAGTTTTGACTGGGGAAGTCAGCTGCAGGACCTGATCGCCGACCTGGGGTAGGGGTTTAAGGAAAAGAGTGGCCCCTCCCCTGTGAGAAACTTTTTAATATTTAAGCAAAGCACAGCCTCGTGAATCGAAGTCGATTTAGTGGAGTTGTACCGACTTGTCCGAAAAATGGGACCAAATTTTTTGGCCCGATTAGGGAGAAAATTTCTCACAGCCTGTTGGTGTGTATGACTTTAAGGCGTGTGTATTAAATAACGGTCGTTGCAAAGCACACCTTGACCATGAAAGTGTGCCGTAAAACTTCATCTAACTAACTAACTAACTAACTAACTAACTAACTAACTAACTAACTAACTAACTAACTAACTAACTAACTAACTAACTAACTAACTAACTAACTAACTAACTAACTAACTAACCAACTAACTAACTAACTAACTAACTAACTAACTAACTAACTAACTAACTAACTAACTAACTAACTAACTAACTAACTAACTAACTAACTAACTAACTAACTAACTAACTAACTAACTAACTAACTAACTAACTAACTAACTAACTAACTAACTAACTAACTAACTAACTAACTAACTAACTAACTAACTAACTAACTAACTAACTAACTAACTAACTAACTAACTAACTAACTAACTAACTAACTAACTAACTAACTAACTAACTAACTAACTAACTAACTAACTAACTAACTAACAAACTAACTAACTAACATACCCTGTCATGTCACTTCTTCAGTATTGGATAAATTTTGCGGAATTCAGAAAACACGACGCTCACATTCATTAAGTTTTTGTGTTGTGAGAAAGGGGAATAAGGGGCAGATATGGTACTAGCCAAAACCCCTCGAACCTTTGTGAAATTTTTGTTAAGCTTAGGTCTGCTAGATGCAAAATGGTTACATCCTCGGAAAACTTTCGAACTGTGTTGCTTCGAGTATAGTCAAGAGATGTACATTGTAATAGAAACGATGACATATGCGCGGTAATCGCGCTGAAAATTTGCATTTTCCCTGTCATTTCTGTCGCAAAACTTGCATTGGAAGTCTGCAGTTCCAATTCCTCATCAGAGGCCATCTGCAAATTATAAGGCCAGTCTTTAAGTCTTCTTTGACTCGTACAGATCTTTTAACTTTTGCTGCCGTACTTCTATGAAAGTTATTACCTGAAGATAATGATAAAGGGTCAACATTCAGTTAAAACATCGAGGCGGGGGACGCGAAAAAATTGATAGTCTGATAACCATTTGGCAGTTTGGGATAGAACTATATCAAAATTAAGCAATGACTTGGTCGAAAACACGCTTTACTGCCCTGCAGGAATAAAGATTGAAACCCTTTGATGAGGCCAAAGGGGGCATGTCCTTTAATTTCCCCATGCCCGTGTCACTGAAATACGATGGAGTGTTAACCGTGGCAATTGTCAGGCTGAGACACAGGGCAAAAAATGTTGCATTCAAACTGTTGCAACCACTTAACCTTTCAACAATATAAACTGATAAATGCGATTCAGTCGGTATTAGAAAATTTGAATAATAAAACCGAAGGTTAAAGGGAACCAAGTGCACACAAATGTTTGGTAATTTGAGAAAGATTTTTGATAGGAAACGATTAAAATGCATTCACACGATTACCGGACCCCTTTGGGCAGTAAATGGCGACGAACATAGATGTCTTGCTAGAAAACTTTCGGGTATTTTTTTAATTTTCCTAATTAGCCTATGTAAAGATCATAAGTTAAAAAGTGCGAATCATTGCGCAACTGGCGTGGCGAAATTTTCAGTTAGAACTTTATTTTGATAACAAAAGTCACAGGTGGACTGCAATGAGACACCTTTAGTTCCCTAAAAACGGGTTTGTCTATTACAGGGGAACTTGCTCCCAGGACACCCGATAAAGCGTATAGATCACATTTCAACGTTATCGGATCCGATTATGCTCCTATTTTGTGTGTTTTAGTTTTAATCTCCTCCATCCATTGTCGGAAAAAACCCAAGAATTTGCCATTCTTTGTAAATAAATGGTTCTAATGAGGGGAAAAATTAAAACAATGTAAATTAATTATTTCGTTACGACAAGTTATCAAGCATCCTGTATCGGACAACTCGTATCTGATAAAAACTGTCTGCGGATGTGTCGTAACGGAATGGTTTGTATTATTTCAATTTTTCTAGTCATGCCGCACAAATCATTTACTTTCAAACATTGACAGATGTTTGTTTCTGTCTGACCAAAGATGGTGAAGTTTTTAATTCAAACTCACAAAAGTCGGAGCGTAATTCCGTATCCGACATCGCTGAAGTGTGACCCGCATGCGCCTTAAGCTTACAAATTTCCTTAAACATGACAAATGAATGGGGTGGGAGGCATTAAAATTCCCCTACTTTGAATGGTGTGTTCCTCTTAGACATTGCATACGAACAATTAACCAAATCGAGCAGATGAATAATGAAGATTCGTTCGAGAACAAAAGAAAATTTCAATAATTTGCGAAAAACTTCGAGAAAGTGGTGCCCATGGATGGTGCGTGCTCACGTAAACACGGTTACCGTGATATGGAAAGGCCTAGGTGAAATACCGTATAGATAAGCATGGAACAAGCCACCTTAATAACATCAAATTTTGGACAAATTACGAAAAAAAAAATGAATTTGATTGGGGACATGGACTACCCCCCTCCCCCCGGATACGGCAATGGAACAGAACCTCATTAACCGGGAACAGACGAACAGACGAGTGATTAGGCCGGTCACTCGTCACCTCGTGGGTTGCCCAAATGGGTTCAACAGACTCAAATTCTTCCCTGCTATTTTAGCCTGGCTGAGAAAGGTTCTCGGAAGTCTTTCATTGATATTTATTGCTGATAAAATTGTTGAAACCGAATGTCATTGTATTGATTATGATGGTACAGGAGATAGCTAACCCGAAAAATTGCAGAAGGTTCCAAGGAGATGCTCTAAATGCCATCCACCTAATCATAGGCATGTCTTTAGTATTAGCTTTTATTTACCTTCACGAAAGACTCCCTTTCCTTTTCAAATTTAGACCGAAGCCCTGGGACTCCAAGAAAACAAATGAAAATAACTGTTACCCATACAAAGGTTTTTTCACTGTTTCACTGTGTACATTGTACAACAATCACTTGTTACCAAGCCTTGCTGTTGTGTGCTAGTTTTCATAACATACCTTCTGCCCATGATCAGTGACAGACAACATATTATTATTTAGTTTAAGAGAAACTTTGCGTTAAATGAAACAACATGGCACAGAATGAAATTAGTTTTAATCATTATTAAACCATTTACTCTGAACAATAAACACCAGCAGCAACTTCATCCCTTCAAAATGACACTGAACAAGATTTACGGAAGCTACGCTATTTTAATTTGGAAAGTTTAGGTGAACCAATTACTGCTGAGCTTCAAATAACTGAATTTCTTTTTGTGAGAACACATTTTCTGAAACGAGGGCTACTTTACTGGCTTTTTCTTTTAATAACCTTCACTTATGAGTCTGTAAATATCGTTTCTAAAATATGTAAGTTTCCTATAAAACCGACTCAGTATTTCCCTTCCTTAAGAGACCATTTGACTGAGTATCCTTTCCATTATTAATAGTCTGCGCAGCCGGTCTGTGTGTTTTGTGCCTCCTATTCACGGTTTTATGTGTTACGGTGCTGACGAGAAGCCTTTTTATTTGACGGGCTACATGAAGAACAGATTTCTATTTCTGATGACTTCACCTGTTTTGATTGATATCGAACAGTTAACATCCACAATACCAAACTGTGTGAAGCTTAGCTTAAAGTTCTCCCGTCACATAGGCTCTCAAACACCCGCATTGCGAGGGACTAGGTTCACAAAACGCACTGGTTTATTTAGGAAATGAAGGAAACGCGGGCACGCCAAGGGTTACTTTCACCATGGCAACAATCAAGAAAAGTGTTAAACTTTGGCAATGATAGTGAAGATGATAAATTTCGTCAGGTACGCCATGCATGTTTAAAGACCCCGACTTTTTGTTAGCCTTCGGGATACTGGACTATACTTGTAATATACATCAGACTACTGTCTATAAAATTTGCAGATAATTATGGTTCGACATAAGACCAACCATTACAAAAAGAGATTTTTTGCATTGTTATATCAGTTTTTACCTTGCAAAATGCATGTTTTAAACTTCCACTTAAGCTTGTTTTTGTGTGGGTCAGAATTGGGCAATAAGTTATTAGACTTATGTATGAAAAGGAGACAGATGATTTGAATCTTTTCAGCCCAGGGGCGTAGCCAGGGACCAGGTGGGCATGATAACCCCCTCGATCTATTAGCTCCTAAAATAAATCTCTCTCTCTCTATATAAAAAGTTCTGGTTGATTTGTGAAAGCAAGTTTTTGTTGTCTCATTAGAATATGCGGGATTTGTTGTTGTTGTTGTTGTTGTTTTTTCTTTTTGATCAATCGACAGTCTGCCGCCTGATGAAGGGTGCTTACCCAAAACGTTGCGGGGCTCTCTCCTAAACTTTAGCACTATTTACTACTTCTGTTTTCGTATTTAACAAGTGCTTTGACTCTGAAGAAAGTAGTCAAGTGAAAAGTTGTTTGGTTATCAGAAAAGTGATGATCCTTGTCGTCTTCGGGTTATGACAGGACCTGGCCCATGACTTTCGATCTTCAAGCTTACCTGAAGACTGAAATTTCAAAACTGTACATCACAAAGCACAAAAATGAATTCAAATAGTCCAAAGAACATTTCTGGACTTAAGTAAAAAGTATTAAAGCTTATGATAGATAGATTAGTAAATTGGGCAATAATATGTTGTGTCGTTTGTGTACTATTCAAATTACATGCAATCTTTGCATTTCTGTATTTTGCCACAATTTCATGCATATAAATGCAGGGCCGTAGCCAGGGCGCGGCGTTGGGGCAACGGATTAGTGGTTGCTGTCCTGGGGAGGGGTCTAAAGGGAAGGGATGTCCCCTCCCCTTTTGGAAAATTATTCCCTATCTGAGAGGGCTAAAATGCAAAATGGTGGACTTTCCGAAAAAATATTCACTGTTACAGATTACACAGTGGCATGATAAGATATGTGCGGTAGGTTCCTCAAGTTGTTTATGTGTGTGTGTGTTCCATTCTTCCATTGCAATAAAATTTCAACCCATACTTTGAATTTTTTGGGGGGGCACGTGCCCCCCCCCCCGGGCCATCTCCCCGTGGCTACGTGCCCGGTAAAATGCGATCGCGATGACTTGCCAATACACTGAAGCCTTTTCTATACAATATGCTATATGCAAGAAATCAGTATGCATTCAGATTCATATAAACATGTTCAAGTGCAAAAAGGGAACGAAGCAGGTCACACCAAGTTTTGATATGGTAGACTGTTAGAGGAGCTTTCCAAGCATTCTGGTGAAATTTGCATTGAAATCTGAAGTATAATTCTTCGTATATGAACAGGTAGTCACTTTTTTTAACAAAATGTGAACTTGAAGGAAGCACATATGGCATCTTGCCCTCACATCAATGGACAGACTTCCATTTGTCTTTTATTACTTTACAACCAATTTTCTCCCAAACAATCCCATATTATCAGAATGTGATTGCATACTGTACGTAAGCATGAGAATTTTACAAACTTTGAATTCCTCAAAGGAGGTCCTATTCCTATTAACTTCAAGGTCAATACAACAGTCTGAAAAAGGAGGGGAAAGAAATCATTCATTGTCAATGTTTGAAAGTGTCATAACCTCTGCTGCCCTCAAATTTTACTTTGGGACACAAATCTAGTGATTTTACTCACTAATATTTCGAGAAATACACGTCCGATTGAATGGAAATTTCACCACACTGTGTAGATATGGCTCTTTCTCCACATGTGATTTTTTTTTTGTCCAAACTTCCCTTCTAAGGGAGTAAGTTTCAAAAGGAATGGAAAATGCTCTGACAGTGAAAATTGGATTTAAAAGTTTTATTTTAGTCTAAAATGTATTTTTTGCAGGTTCTAGAATTAAGATGCCAAAAGAAAGAATACAGGGAGGACAAATTGTTGCTGTTATTGTCAACCAGCACTTTTAAAATGCCTTCGTCAAATTCGAATAATTTCTAATCAATAGGGGCACGAACCCTTGACACTTACCAAAATTTTGACTAGATCCGGCTCATAAATGAAACGATAGTTTCATTTTTGAACCATTTCTATTTTAAAACACTGCACCTTGTCAAATATTTCACATGATTCCGGTTTGTGCTACACTTGACAAGATGTTTTTAGAGAGTGTGTCTTTCAAGACTAGGAAGAGAAAGTCATTCTAAAAGGGCACGATACCAAAGAAAAAAATGATTCAGATTCAGATGAACTTTATTAATAGCAGTGTAATGTTTAAACCATCTCCCTATGAAACAATAAATGAATTGAATAGATTTTGTAGAGTGAATATCAACACTAAATGGATCATGTAGGCAGTACATTAATTTAGAGGTTGGTAAGACTATGGCGTATAATTGGATCTAACTGAAGGTTACTTAGAAAATAAAAGAAACGATTTTATTTACTATTGTCAAATGACCGGAAATTGATCATAAATTAAGAACACTTGAATTAAAGTTTGCCTTGAAATCGAAATGACGAGATTAAACGTTAATCAGAAAAGGCGGCCGACAGGCTGGAATCAAAATTGGCTCCTCGTTGGTTACTGTACCTGGCCCCTAGTATACAACCTATGACCCAACCTACAAAAATGGACCGGTCATCTTGTCGGTTCGAACAGCTGTTTAATGAAAATGGGTGATAGTGATCAAGATCGGTCATTACATGTATAAGGCCTGGAGTCACTGCCCTTATCAGAGGATCAACGAACGGGAGTTTGGTATCCCTGCCAGGCTTGAAGGTAGCCAAACAAATTGGCACGGTACCAATCTAAACTTTCGTCTCGGCAGGAAGCATTGGGCGCCAAAGATGCAAAAATTAGGTCAAGTTCACAGTGTTGTAATGTTGACTGTTCTAATCCTATACTAAGTGTCCACGCTTAGCTAACCATGTGCAGTTGGTGTTCACGCTGCACGGGTGCGGTGAAAAATATGTTATTCTCATATCTGTCAGGTTGATTAATCTATTTTTCCGTTTTGTCGCTACTGCTGTCTCGCTTGACCTATATTCCCGCCAAAAATCAGCTGTAATATCAGAGTTATGCCTAACACGCAGACTTCATCGCGCCGTAACCCAGTCGATCGTGTTGTCCAGTGAGTCGTAAACGTTTGCCGAGTTCTGCGTTAGAATGGAACGGGTACCCTTCAGTGGACATTGATTTATATTTCGACTGAGTTGCGTGGACTGCACATACACAGCTAAAGTTACAACAAAGAAAATATAAATTCGGCGTTAATACTAACTGAGGTGCTGTTTTTTTTTTAGGTCATACTTTTACCAAAAGATATACAAGCATCATGCTAGCTTGATGTGAATGAGCCTTGAATCACTCCCATGATATACATTCTGTATTAACAGATTTAGAAAATCAAATCATATGGATATCACACAGGGCCTAAATATTTATGCTTCATTTGATGATCAAGTTTTGAAAAAAGAAATAAGGGTGACGTCACGCCAGACAGATGTTCACAGTTAAATTAAATTTCTGAAGACTTGCACATTTAGACTGACTTTGTAAGCGTATACAGTATTGACAGAGAGTTACAAAACAGAAATAAATTTAGGACGTCATTTGCACAACGCTCTAAATTCAGAGGAGTGGAAACAGGGACAAATGTAAAATTTAGACTGAATGTTCACTATAAAAGAATGAGAACGAATCGCTTACAATTGAATTTTTCACTCCAAATTTAGATTGGTTCCTATACGGTCACTCTAAAAGGGTGGGTTTTCATTCTTGAGAGTAGCCTTGACTCGGAACTTGAGTGGAGTAGTTCACTACAGTTTCGCTCAACAATAGCATGGTTAATTAGATGATACTTTTGTAAAAAATATTCAGGAGGGTGTCTGCTCCGTCATTGCATTCTTGGTTTCAGAAAGAGTCGTGGAATATCACATGATGCAGTTATGAGTCAATAAGAATGGTGTCAGGCAGAAGTGGGGGCAGGCTGGAACACAGGTTAGCTGTAAATCAGCAGTACATATGGATATGAAGTAAAGAGCAACGCCGCTTGTGTCGCAATAACTCGGACCTCTCTCCTGTAGGCGCTGGGGCTCAAAACCACACGAGAGGACCTCGTTGGGTCCAGGGACGAAATCAAGTGGGACTCCAGGGGGTGAAGATAACGAAGGCTATGTAGTATTACAATGAATAGTGTGAGAAATAGAATGAATCACTTCCCTATAGTCAAATGGTCTTGGATGTGCACTAAGAAACCACCAAAATATGTACCTCACAGTCTGATCATTTTAGCATCATTAACCCCGTTAATTGGAAGTGAGCGCTTTAAACCGATTATTCCATTCATACTATCCAATAGGAATTGATGTTTAGCACTTTATCTTAAAGAGAAAGTTTATACAAAAGTTAAATTTTCACATGTGAAAGAGGAACTAGATCTACACAATTTGGCGAAACTTCCATTTCAAATCGGATATATTTTCCTCTAGATATCAACAAATAAAGTTTTTAGATTTGTTTTCAATGTTACTTAAGGGAAGCGGAGGTTCCTAACAAATTGAAAAAATATGCTTTTACTTGAAATTTTTTAGTCTTTAGTGAAGTTGACCTTGAAGTTAAGAAAATAACTCCCTGTGAGGGATGCATAGTCAACTTCTCATGACACTTAAGAAATTGCATATTCTGCTCTAAAAATCTTTATTTTAACGTAATACTGGCAGCTACCAAGGTGCCCGACCTGTTATTTTATAGTTGTGTGTAAATCCAATATTAACGGCACCTATAAAGTGACTTTTATTTCTGAACACTGAACTGAACTTCAAATATAGTATTAAAAGAAAATGGTAACACACTTATGGTCATTATAAGATCTGGCTTATTCAAAACCGTAGGATAACTTTCGCTACCCGGAATCTTAGCTGCAAGTATTTTCACTGAAAAAATTCTTTCTTTTACAGTGTGATAACACAACATGGAAGTGTAGAGAGAAAAATCGTTCATAAAGTTTGAAGAAAATTAAAACATAAGGCCAAAATAGCTCACAAAAACTGTTTCTCATACAAGTCATTAAAAAAAAACAGTTTGATAAAATGAAATGAAAATAAAACCGTCCGGGTAAATAGGATCTGTTTAACAAGCCTCTCTTGAATGGCTGTTGTTATTGTATTGTATCGATTGTATTCATTGTTGGGGTAAGGGGTTAGGTTAGGAATTAGCGCTATCGTTCGATCGTTAGCTAGTTAAGAAATTTCTTGTTAAAGTGCGCATCGTCTCAACTGTTGTCATAGTAGTACTGTTTTTAAGCTTAGAGTACTGACAAGTACTGATTTTGCTTCCCTTAACGGACTAGTCTCATGATTAACGTCTAGCTTGCCTACTCCTAAATGCAGTGGTCATCTAACTGACTCCGAACCGTAATTCCTCACCTAACATTTATGATATCATGACATCTAGTACATTTATTTTCATTTTTCATGGAAACAGTATTTAGAACAGTAGAGGAATAGCAGATGCTGTGGCAACAGATACAATGACAACAGCTAATCCAGAAACACTTTGCTAAACAGTGCACATTAGTCTGGGGGTCTTGATCAGTTCTTATACAATGAACTTTTAAAGTACTGGATATTTTAAAACAGTCACATTCTGCTAAGTTTTATAAATTGATTTCTCTAGGTCGTTTTCTTATCTTGATTTCGAGCCTGCTAAAAATGTACATCCTAGTTCAAAAATTTTGCTGTCTTCGTGATATTTCTTGCCTTTGGCTCTAGAGGACTCTTTACACAAAGTAAGCACAGGCTAGTTACATTCAGTCTGGTTTTAAGGTCACATCAAATTTTGATATGTTAGAGGGATACTTATTCTAAGCGTTTCGGTGAAATTTGCATTAAGATCCGATATGTAGTCCTAAAGATTTGAGCAGGAATAGTTGCCACATTTTCAACAAAAAGTGCAACTTGAAGCAAGCACATATGACATCATATCCTCACATTAATAGACAGTCCTTCATTTTTCTTTAAACGTTACGACCAATTTTCTCCTCAAACAATCCCATGTTATCAGACTGTGATTGCATACTGTAAGTAGTATGAGAACTTTACAAACTTTGCATTCTCCATAGGGAGGTCCTATCCCTATTAACTTCTAGGTCAACCCAACAGTCTGAAAAAAGGAGTTCAAAACACTCTTTGTGAAAGTGAGGAAGAGATATTAACTTTGCTGCTTTCAAAATCACTTTGAAGCACAAATTAGTGACTTCATTTACTGATATTTTGAGAAACAGATGTCATTTGAATGAAAGTTTCACCAAACTGTGTAGATCTGGTTTTTCTTTCACATGTAAAACTTATATGTTTACTTGAACTTCCCTTTTGAATCTAGACCTGACAAGAACACAGTTTTAATTAATAACTGCCTTGGCATTATTTTGTGAAAGAAAGGGAAAGAAAATTTAGTTGTGTTTTGTTGCAACTATAGCCCATACCCAGAGGAGAGAAATGGGTAAGTTTATTTCTTTCAGGTGGGGAAAACTAAATGAAAGGTCCAAAAGTCATGATTTATTTTTTAACGATTTTGAGGGTCAGGAAGCCATTTGGCTCATCGAGGACACTATGCCATAGTGAGCGTGGATGAACACCGTCGAACTTAGCCTTCTCTTTTCGACTAGTGCTCAGATGTAACGAGGCAGGCGTGTACTAATCGCTCCCAACCCTGCTCCCGGGACCGCCATTTAACGTCCCCATCCGACGGACGTGAGCGTATTCCCGATCTCTAGCCACTTTCCCAAAGGCTGGGTGGGGTGGAGGTTACTTGCTCTGCACCACTGTTCAACAGCTGAACTGAGCAAGCGGACAACTTCCTGAGTCGGACAACTAAATACCCAATTCACCAATTTTTAAACCCCCTCAGCACCACTGTGAACAGCTATGCTTAACAAGCTCATTTTTAGACCCCGGAAAATTTCCAAGTGGTTCCACCGGGATTTGATCCGGGGACCTTCAGCATGAAAGGCGGTACGCTCAAACCACCCCAACTCCACCCACGAATGAGTTAAAGGCGAGTACCTCTCACGACACATAGCTCAAATTCTAATAACTTACTTAGTCTAAGCCGCTCCCACAACTGTCTAAAATTAATCCTCATGCAACCGAGTCGGGACTCCATCATTCAGTTACTGCTTCAGGGTGAGTGTACAAGAACCCAACATGTAATTAAAACAAACTTAGTACAGTACGTGCTACGTAATATAAGCTTCGGTACTCGTTTTTGCACTAGCTGTCAATCAAAGAGCTGTGCAAATTGGAATGTCTGTAGGCTACTACAAAAATTGTGGTTTCGGGTGGGAGGAATAACCCTTTAAATCGTACAAATGTCCAGGGTACTTGCTTCAAAGCGCCTCTGTAGGCCATTCTCGCCCACTCTGAACGGAAATACGGAATTATCATCCCCGTGTTTCCTTTCTCCCGTTTTGACCCCCGACCTGTCTTATATTGTAAACATATTTTATGTTCAAACCCGAAAATGTGTCTCTTTCAACTCTATGTGGATGGAAGTTTTATCCCATAGCCTTATATATCAAATTGATTTGTTTTGGCCAGTCTGTTTTAGCATAATAACAGCAACACATGTGAAGCATAGTATAAATGGATTATAATTGGAACAACATACAGTTGATGCCTTCGTACGCCCCAGTTGCCAAATGTATATTTCTTCTACAAGGTCTATGACCCGCAGGAACATGTGTCAACCTTGAAAATCTCTCTTTGAACGGTTATTGACGGTTTTAGACTTCCACACATAATCCTTCGGATTAACTTCTTCCTGTTATTACAAACGTTGGGTAAGTCTTAAAGAGAACTTCAAATTATCATTTGCTTTGAGCTTTCGCATTAGCAGAAAAGAACCTGAACAATGTTCAAAGATGTATGTTTCTGCTTATGCGATGTAGCTAGTTAGTTAGATGGAATTTTACGGCCCAGTTTCCAGCCTGTTGGTTCAAGTCGAGCAGGCCACGACCTTTTTTTTCAGTTGTGCTCACTGGCTTGTTTCCGCTTCTTCATTGCTTATGCGGAGCATCACACACAACGGTAGTAGGTTCCATTTTTAGTCTATGGTATGACCCGTAATGGGAATCGAACCCGGGCCTTCCGCGTGAAAGCAGATGCTCTACCGTTAGACTACGCACGCGGTTTTTATGCGATGTAAATGCATGCACATGTCAATGTGGTTTTTTAGTGCTTGGAAACGGACACTGTCAAGACACGAAAACTCCCCAATCCGGACCTGATAGAACACAACTTTGAACTTGTTGCAAACTATTTACAGTTAGAAATGCATTAAAGCAACAAGCTTAAATGTCTGTGACCAATGTCAACTTGGGCCTAATTTTCTAAAGTCATCCTGACCCTCTGACAAAGGGGGTTCGGCGAAACCAAAACTTTCACTGCTTCCCGAAGAAAGCAATGCAATTTTTGGTTTCGCTTGATTACGTTCACTGAAGGACAATATGTGACCAACCTCACGGCCCTCAGACCATTTACATTATTGGTCTGTCATATATGGCTCGATTCTCGATTGGATTAAAAGAACAGATACTACATATGATCTTAGCCAAAAGGCCAAGAAGCGATCAATGTGGGCCTACATGTGTCATGTACCGTATATGTCAAGCATAGGTGCAACATACATTTACAGGAATTTTGTTTCAAACCATCATACGGAGACCAAATTTGTTGACACTGAATCAGTGGCGGATCCATTTGTTGGCACTGAATCAGTGGCGGATCCATTTGTTGGCGATGAATCAGTGGCGGATCCATTTGTTGGCACTGAATCAGTGGTGGATCCAGAGGGGATGGTAAAAATTGTAAAGATAGCCAGGCTAATTGTGGCCTAGGCCTAATTACTTTTTAAAAAAACTGTCAAACTCTAGTTGTTACATTATCTGATTACCGTATTTTTGTGTCATATCCTTCAATAAAATGTAAAAATGTAAATTATAATGTACCCATCTCCCGTTTCATTTGGTAAATTCCCGCTTTGTTTATGCATCGCGTAATGACGAATGCTAAATCTAGCGTTTTCCGTCAACGGTCTTTGGTAACGGATAATGAGCCAATCGTTGATACGAAAGCTTGCAAGGGGATGTTGCAGAGTATGTAGGCGATACGAGTTGAGATATTAAAAAATAGATGAGAAGAAGATTTAGTTCTGATTCAAGATGATTGGTGGTTTTATTCCGTTCGATTAACAGCCGACAAAAAAAAATAAGAATTATTAAAATTTATCTATACAGATTGACTCAGGTGCTCTTCGTCTAAGGTCTGCTGCACCGGTGTGTGAGCGTAACCAAAACTTGCACGCTCGGAGGTTTCATGTCTCGGGGAAATCAGAACACATGCACTCCCCTGATTGGTTAAAAGTTATGACGCACCAAATTAAATAAATATTAAGGAATGTGGTGATCTGCAAAATGACCAATGAGTAGGCTGTAGAGGGTGAAATTGGTCACACCTTGAAAATATGGGATACAGCATACAAGTGGAACTAGGGCGAGGTAGTTTGTCACGTTCACCGTTTACAAGTGACGGGAAACAGGAAGGGCCCTGGGAAACTAGGACAAAAGGAAGGGAGAGTTGCCCTGAAACAACAATATGGCGTTCCTGTTAAAGGTCATGGAGGGTGCAAAGTACTACATGACACTACGTACAGTCTACACATGACATAGCTTAAACCGTGTACGTAACGGTAATAGAGTACACCAGGATTTAAATTCACATTGGCCGTGTAGTCCGTTGAAGAAATGATTACCCACACTTTCAAGACCATGTTGTGAAAGCTTGGGAGTTTCATAGTGGCTCAAAATATTAAAACATTTAGCACTATGGTGCATCTCGACCCCCTTTACTTGAACACTCAGGCGGGCAGGGGGCTCTGAAAATGAAGAATTCGGAAATTTCCCAATTGTGAAACCAGTCTACTGTGTGGTTTTGACAAATCATGAAATTACGAAATTTCAAATAAAAGCTCCATATTCGTTATTATTTAATTCAAGAAAGCAAACTTTCGCGCGCCACAAAATGCACTTCCTTAGCAGAAGTTCTCGCTCATACCTTCACTTTGGTGATCTTTTCTGAACTCTGGAAGTGACAAAATCGGAAATATGACACACTTGTGATACTAGATCACCAAGTGACTCCGTTAACTATATAGGCTACAGTGCTATTTTCATAAATTTTCTTTTTTAAAATTCCATACTTTCTCCGATATAGCCTCAAAAAATTTCGTCGGAGAGCCTCATTACGTAGGCGTTGGATAACATTATGTAGCAACAACGCTCTTTGGTCACCGCCCAACCTCAGATTTACCCAAAGAAAATGCCAATTCTTCAGTAATTCCCCAACTGTTCAAATTTCCTTGTAGGAAGCACAGAATCCAAACTTTTCTACAATACAAGCTCCATATTTTCAAATATTTGGATAGGACGAAAAATTCAGCTCGTTCCGCGCGCTGCAAATTACGCCCCTCTTAGAGTGGTAATCACACTAAAAAATAATGGTAAAATTTGGATGCTTGCCTACCACCCCCATTTCCCATTTCCTGAATTCTAGTAGGTATCAGAGACTAAACAACAGCCATACATATGGTGGCTCTTCGCTCAGGGTACATTTGATGTCCAATCCACATGCAGACCCTCACCCCCAACTGCAAATTTCTGGATCCGCCACTGCACTGAATAACAATAATCACCTCGTGTTAAGTCTGTTGACAATGATTTTAGTGGAATGGAAATTTGGCAAAGTATTTCTACTTACGAGATGTTCTGGACTTTGTCTACTCTAACAACATTATCGGTCACAGAAAGGAAACTTTCCTGTTTTTTTTTTATGACGGTTGCTTCATGCACTCGTATCTTGTAGGAAAACTTGCAATCTTATCAAAATAGTATCGCAATATAAATTTTGATGGTTTTTATTCTACCTGAATTTTCAACTTTCTTAAACACTTTACTCCCTCTCTAAACCTCAAACACCAAAGACCTTACATTGCTCACCAAGATCTGACAGAAACACAACCAACAATAATAATTGGTATGCTGCCAATCCTAAAACGGTAACATTAACAGCGGAGCTTGTTACTGAATTGTCCTCGGTGTAAATTGTATCAAGCGATATTTGCTCTCGTTTTAACTTCAACAAACGGTAATTGGACTATTAATTTCAACTGATGATTCTACTAGCACCTGGTTGCTTAATATGATGATTTGCTGGCATTCAATTGATGTCCTATACAAATAACTTCAATTATAATTACAGATTAATTAGCGATTCCAGGGGATTGCGGTGTGGAAGAGTGCCTCCATTAAAAGTTAGGTTTGGTAAGATGGAGTTCCCGTTTCTATCCAATTGGTTTAAGTCGGACGACCACGACCTTTTTGCGAGGTGTGGCTCCTTGGCTTGTTTTCCTACTACATTGCAGAGCACCAAGCCCAATGACAGTTGGTTCCATTTTTAAAGTCGTTGGTATTACCCTGCCAGGAGTCGAACTCTAGACCTCCCGATTGCAAGTCGGAGGCTCTAACCACCATAAGAATGCGGTAACTGCAAGACATAGTTTAAACTGGGTCACACCTCTCTGGTTTAAAAATCACACTGATATTAGTCATTAGAGAAGAGTAAATCAAAGGAAAAATTAAAAAAAATAAATGTCTTTTGGGGACACTTATGAGGCCAGTGTATGAGAAACAGCTGAGTCACACAGTTTAGTGAGTAAGATTCAGTATACCGGTTTTGAGAAACTCACCCATGTCTTTGACAGGAAACGCTTAGTTGAGGACATATTCTTCCTTCAACAGTTTCATTTCAGTTTTAATTTACTTAATTATTACTTATGCTACAGTTATGTATCGATCAGCCTAACATATTTTGTTCTGTGAGTATCGCATATACGTAGTTTATGTTATCCAGCATGTGATCCATTTCCACATGGGCTACCGAGTGTTTCACAGAAGTAAAAAAAAAAGCTGCTAATGAAACACTTACCAGCGTTAAGTGGGCGATAGATTGTGACCAATTAAGGGAGCTATCAATAACAACTCCAACGTTCAGCATTACATCATTAATTGCATTGACAGGACTACATCAACCCAGCTAGTGATTTTGGTCAGAGTGGACAAGAATGTCCTTCAAGGGCGCCAGCGTTAAAAACCTAATAGGGGCGCTGCAAATAAAGGGGCGTCAACAAGCAATTACGGTTTGCCAGGGGAACGGTCGATATCCCTGACCATATGGAAGCTCCGCCACTGTATCAACCATAAGGGTTTTGCAAGCGAAATATACATTATATGGCTTTCAATCAAAATTATTTTTCGCGGATCGTATAGCATTATGGATGATATTTATGAGGAGTTCTTCTTGACATGTTTCCCTTATAGAGGATATCTCACGAGACCGAAGAAGATCACGGGACCTGAGGTCAGTGCTAGACCACGTGATAGTGATGACTTTTGTTTGAGAGACCTACAGTTAGAAAAATGTACCCCGTATAGTTCCGTTCCAGTATAGTTTTTAACTTCGGTCTCCATGGACTTTTTTATCTTTTGATTTCGTGAACAGTTCTCGATTTTTTGGCCCCATTGGACCTTTGGTCTCATGAAACTTCTTTCTCGTGGGCCTTAATACTCCAATCTTTCATTTTTGGTTTCGTTGACCTTGTTTTGGACACCCCAACTCATGGATCCCCTCCATGGGGTCATAAGGAATTGCTCTCGCCAGAGTTATCAAGCATATGGCATCCAAGTATAAAACTGGTTTATAAGGAGCAATCAGCTAATCTTAGTACAAGACAGGCCCTGCGGTGACGATCCAGTGAACTACTTCTACCGTTGTGATGTCAAGACGGCAAGTAAGCATAGAAGTCAACACCCTCGCTATCTGCTTAAGTTCTAAAATGTGCGAAAATCTATTAGAGCTGTTATTTTTCGTTTAGCAATTCATTGTTTAATCGTTAGTGGAACACGACTTCCTCAATTGTGGTCATGATTAAATTATAAGATGAACTCCTCACTAGTCTTACATAAATGAAAGTGTGTCAGTTTATATTTTCCCAGATCACTGATTGTCTGCAAGGAGAGATATGAGGTTAAGGTATGTCTCATTTTGTTGAACAGTGTTAGTATATTAAAAAGTTTGTATATAGGCCAAATACCTGCTCGTGTTGTTACATTTGTACTCTGTAATGTAAACTGTGGGTTGTACAAGAGCACAGTTCACCAAACCTTTCATTATAAGGTATAGACCTGTCCATTTATTTAGATGATTTATTCAAATATTAGTTTTCTTCACTCCACCAGGCAATTAAACATCAGTTTTAAAAGACAGTGGTAAAGCGAAGGGAGTCGCACTTAATTTTCAAGTATTTGCAGTTTCCTGTGTCCCTAACTTGTATTAGCGTAGGATACACCATCGTTTGATGCACAGGTATAGAACCGCGCGGACACACCTGTTAATTCTTATTGAAATCGTCTCCATCTTCAGTCGGAAAAGAACCCCAGATTTGCCAACCTATGTATGAGTTGTAATGCAGGACTATAAAAATTAAATTTATACTCATTATTTCGTGACGTAACATCCACAGACAAGTTTTATCGTACTAAGTTGTCCGATGGAAAATGTATTTTAGTGTGACGTAACAAAAAATAAACATTTTATTTTCATAGACATGAAATGATAATCATATATTTACAATGGTCACGGCTGACAATTTTTTGCTCTTTCAGACCAGAGATGGAGACTATTTTAACAAAAACTGACAAATATCAGATCGGAATCTGATCCGAATTCTTTGTACTGTTACCGCGGCTTAAAAGGGCAAGAGCAGTAACCCCAACTTGAAGTAGTGTAGTAGACTGTCCTGTTTCATGATTGGCTCTTGAGAGTCATGTGACAATATTTTCTCCTCAAATGTGAAATTTACAAGGAGTAACTGTTTGGTTTACCTTGAATATAAGCAATACTGAAGTCCTAAAACATTATGACAGATACTTTGAAGAGGAAACAAAGAAAACTGTGAGATTTAGCTGTTGATTCAAAATAAGTTTGTAGGCACTGCTCTTGCCCTTTAAAGAAATTCATCCTGAGTGTAGTCCATGGTAAGTTCCGTTTAAGGCGGTCAGTGCACTGCGATTCACCCTTTGAACGTCATTTATTCGAAGGACTAATTTAAAACAAAGTGTTCTCAAATCTGATGAAACTAAAAAAAATCTCAGTATGATGTACGAATTTCCACATCAAAATAGTGAAGGAAAGGGCAACAATAAGAAATGTTACCTGCGCTGAAATATTGAGATACAAATGTGTTCAAGCGTTCAAGAAATACTTTTTCAAAAGCCCCACCCCCGACTCACGTGCCCCCCCCCCCCAACCCCGACTCCCTAGCAAAGAGCCATTCGGTGAAACCAAACTATGAAACTGCTTCCCACGGAAGCAAGGAAGGACAACACTTAACTGACTAAACTCACGGCCCTCAGACCATTTACATCATTGGTCTGTCATGTATGGAACTTTTCTAGAGTACTGGGTGAAAAGAACAGATGTGACACATGGTCTTAACCAAAAGGCCGAGAAGCAATCTCGAAATCACTGCACGAGCAAACCCGACGTGCACGCATATGTTCATGCGTATGTTCTATGCAAACCAGTGCCAACCAGTGACGTAAGCATGAATGAGTCTATTTAAGGTCGTGTGACATGAAAGTTACAAAATTGGATATTTGATGTGAAAAGCATTACAAACCAAGAAAATAGCCGTAATTCCCATCAAAATCCGTAAAGAACTGACTATTTTACAGGAGAATTTCTGATTTGCACTTAATTATTAATAAATAGGAGCTCAATTTGCGAATCTTGTGATGTCATGAGAGGGACATGCCATGTATGGCTAATGTTATCCTTAGTTTTTACAATCTTTATTTCAAGGACAAATGTTTTACTACTTTGTCCTGAGGTTTTTATTTCGGAAGTTTAAATTGTGTCCTTGGAAATCATCAGTCTATCCGATCTGATGAGTAATTAAGAGCTAATTAATAAAGGGCTAACAAAAGATATGTCAACAGTGTGCAACACTTCACATCATTATTTTTACACAAGCAACAAGTTGCTTCAGAAAAATTCGAACTTTGAAGAAGTTTTAAAGATGTTGAAAAATTGCAACCGATTTTTCTTTAGAAAAGTTCAACTAGTGAGGTCAGGATATTTTACTGACGTGTCACACTACATTTGATGATAAAACCAACCAATAAAATGGTAACAAGCCTACATACCAGATGAAGTAATTGTTTAGATGATAAAAGAACACAATGAATTATGTATTTTCTTTCTGCATGCAATGCTCCCACATCCATTAACTACATCTCTGTTGCATTTGTTTAGTGCATTGGATCCATTTGAAAATATGTTAAAAGAAGGGTTTAAGGTCATAACAGGATTTGGTATGTCAGAGGGAGTACTTATTCTGATCATTCTCGTGAAATTTGAAATTTGAAATCCCTTTGTGGTTCTCACGATATGAGCACGTAAAGTTTCCATGTTTTCAACAAAAAGTGAACTTGAAACAAGCACATATGACATCATTTCTCCACATTAGTGCACAGTCTTTTGTTTTTCTTTAAACTTTAGAGTCGATTTTCTCCACAACAATCTCATATTATTAAACTGCGATTGCATAATTGGCATGAGAACTTTTCAAACTTTGAATCCGCCCCCCCCCCCCCACAGGGAGGTCCAATTATCCTATTAACTTCAAGGTCACAGTCTTTTAAAACAAAGGGAAACAAAGCTTTCCTTGTCAATGTGAGGAAGTGATGCAATCTCTGCTGCTCTCAAACTCACTTTGGAACACAAATGTACTGACTCAATTTACTGACATCTTGAGAAATAGGCCTACATGCCCGATTCGAATCGAACTTTCACCACACTTGGTTGATTTGGTTCCTCTTTCACATGTGAAAATTAAGGTTTTGCCTAAACTTCCCCTTTAAGAATCCACTTCGAAATTCTCCAAGCGATCCCCCTTTGGCAGTAGACAAAATTTACTTGGCAAATATTGGAGGCTGAAAACCCTTTAGCCCAGCTTTTTCATTGTGGGCTGATCCCCGTAGTTCTCAGCCCCGGGACCCTGCCACTAACCATATGTAATTCGATTACTATCGGAATGAATTTAGGTAGTTGTGGTGCTTTAACTCATTTGTGGTCATAAAGCAAAATAAAGAGGATGCTGAAATGGAAAACGACTCGGCTTGTAGTTAATGCATGTATTACTTGGTAATGAAGTGAATCGCAATACGAATGTTAGGCTAGTCATAGGGGAAGACAAGACAATGAATGAAAGGCTATCAAACCTCTGCACAGAACCAGAGTAAAACAACAGCTACAGAGAGTCCAAGCTATACATCATTCTTATATTGAAACAAATAGTTTAGGGTCAAACTAGTCCCCTGCAAATGTTTTCCCCGAAAAATTAAAAGTTTTCATTGACCTCCCCCCCCCCCCCACCCCATCTCAGTTACCTTGTGAAAATCGGATCCCCTGGAAGCCATTTCTCGACGCTTCCTCCCTTTCTGATATAGCAACATGGCCCACGCTAGGTGTCGTGAAACTGTCTTGGTCTATATTCATCAGGCAAAATGTTTAGCCGGAGGAGCCCTTGAAGTTAGTGGTGATATTTCTGTTCTGTTGTAATAGTCAACAGCTAACTCTTTTACCTATTCAATCCAACCCCCCTTGCTTTCTGGGCTGACATTTGGGTCTACACACTGCAGTTTCACTCAACCCAGGGGAGACACCGGGGGTGGAGCAACGACCCCGTCATGTGTGCCCTTCAGATGACATTTGGAAATAAAAATATGCACAAACACATTATTAACCTATCAACGTTTTGATTTGGGCACGAGGATCCATGTCACTTAAGCAGTTAATCAGTGGACTAAAACTGCACAAAATATTCTCAAAGCTATTTTTGGCCGGCGCCCTTTGCCCCTTACATGTTTGTAAAGCACTGTCTTATAATACTGGGCAGAAGTTTTCAAGACCTATCGTTTCAACAACTACGGCATACTTTCAAAACTGCTCGTCCTTGGCAGCTCGTAAAACTTTTAATGCAATTCTCACATCTATCATCTTTTTGTTCCAAATTTATGTTTGAATCTGTTCAAATTTCAAATTGGTTGACTACTTTAACCGACATTCAATAACATATGAAGATAATGTAAGAGCTCTGCCACATTGGTTAAAGTCCTCATTTAAATCATCAGTTCCTTCACATTTGCAAGCTGAATTTCTCTCCCCTAAGCTAAAACCCTAACCCTTACGGATGAGAATTGAAGTGGACCACCAAACTGCTCAAGGGATCATGAAGCGGCGATACCATGGAAGGTTAAAACACATTTATCGGAGAATTTTCTACACGCTATGGGTGATACTTGCTCCAGGGGTTGACATCAGTCACTAACTACCTCATTCTTCATCATTATTGAAGAAGAATGAAGGAAACATATTTGCCATGATCACAGTATTAAAACAGACATCCATAACGCAATAAATAACAGCCAAGGGCCCTTTCCTTCCAACTTTTCCTTACGGGGCAGCCGTTAATGCACGTTCGATGTTGTTACGTGAGGAGTCCCACCCCTCTTCAGTAAGTCCCATACTTCAGGATGGGTAAATGCTTCATTCTGATGTTTTCAATTTTTATTCGTACCAATGACCTTCCAGGATCAACTTCCATTAAATCCCTGTAGGACCTGTGTCACCGGACCAATAGGGTGTCCTTCACTGAGGCCCTCGAGCCTAACACCGTCAGGGACTCGCTTCGCGTCATCACGCCACCCCGACCCACTCACTCAGAGTACATCGTGTGATGAGCGGTACCCTTCTATTGAAAAAAACTATTCCTCCTGTGTCCCCTCCCCAAATTTGAAAAAGCCACTGGCTTCATTACATTACTGTCCAAGCTACAGTGGCGTCATCTAGACTTTTCATTCGGGGGAGGGGACTGAGGGGGCCCAACAATTTGCAGGGGGGATTGCTAGGCTACACCCATGGCGCCGGAGGCACCACCGAGTGCTAAGCGCCAAGCTCAGCATGTTGTCCAGGGGCCCGCCTTAGGGCCTCTGGTGGGTTCCAGGGGAAGCCCCGGTGGGAGTTCAGGGGGAGACGCCCCACGGAACCTCCTGGGTTTCAGAGTGTTTGTAAGGTATTAAAGTCGTTATTTAAGGGTAATTCTATCGACTTAACACTTGTCTAAAAGTTACCTCTAGGGTAACTTCAAGTAAGACTTTTGGTAAAAAAAACTAGTGAAACTACAGCGATACTGAGAGCGAATCCGGCTGACATTTTGAAAAATAGAGCGATAAAAGACTGAACGAAAAGTTGATGGGCAGTTCAGTGTGAGTCCCGGTGGGGGTCAAAGGGCGAGCCCTTGGAAGCTTCTGGGTTTAAAGGTGTTTGTGAGGTGTTATTAAGTTTTTAAATAAAGGGCAAATGCAGTCACCAACAATTTAAACAATGATAGTAGTCTATACTAGTTTGTGATTGGCTATTGACTGTCATGTGACAATGTGTTTTCCACTGAATTGTGAAATTTACAAGTAGTAATACCTTGGCTAACCTTGAATGTTGAATATTTAAGCCTCACAAAGTAATTTGAGGGTGACTGCTCTTGACCTTTAAGAATAACTGTATTATCTTTACACTGGTCTAAAGATTACTTCTTGGGCAACTTCAAGTAAGATTCCATTGGTTACAAATCTAGTGAAACTACTACGGTTGACATTTTGAAGAAGGTGAGCTGAATTAGAAAGAGAAAGAGAGAGCACTTGCACTTGACGGGCAGTTGAATGTGATTTTCGTAGGGAAAGATGTAGGCCTAATCCTGCCTGAACAGTTACCTGAGCTTTGTGCCACCTTCAATTGGCATAGTCGGGAGCGTCCAGAAAATTTTGAAAAAAAAAACGACACCCTTCAGACAGCCTGAAATGGCATTTCCCGGTGCTTTTGCGATATTTCCATTTGAAGAACATGAAAATTACTTCCCGTTCTTGTCAAAAGAAGGATCAAATCTTAAAAAATTTCTTAGTCACACTTTTACTACAGAGAGCATCGTTTTTTGAAAGTCTCAAATCTCAGTGGGAGACAGGCTGGTGGGAGGGCACACAGGAAGGGCACAAGATTTTCCAGGGAAACGTGCCCCCCTCCCGGTAACGCCACTGCCAAGCTATATGCCTTTTCAGCTACATCAGACATTTCGATTGGTCAGTGTAAAACTGCTTGGTCTCTAACCCCATGTATTTAATTTGTATTTTCATTGCACATAGGGTTTTTTACTTTGAAGAGGTACCTTGATACTGAGCAGGAAGCTTTCATTTCAGTAGGAGGATTTTAAATTCATCTTTGTGCTTTCACAAAATAAAACATCAGTAGCAACGATATTAAGTCATTCTTGTTTAGTCAACAAATGTCGAGTGCACAACCACAAACCATTCAACACCATCCAACCAGTACTGGTGTTATTAGTAACACCTCCCTTTTGCAACCAATACAACAGCATGATAGACCCCCGTTCTTCCTTTCCCCATTTAAGTGACAAATAGCTTGGCAACATCGGGCAAATCCTGTCGCGGTAAAGAGTTAAACAATAAAGGTCGTTAGCTCTCATGGCCTATGTGCAGCATTTTGTTAATTTTTGAGGTACTTTTATTGAAAAGTTTGATGTTTTACTGAAGCACACTTGATAAATTGAGTGCACGCCGACAATGTGAGATGTTTAAAGGGGTTCTTAGTGGTTGAAAAGTGCAGGGCAGGTCCGTCGATCCTGGCGGCAGGGGAAATTGCGCCACCAATAAAGAATTGGGGCAAAAATATCGCCTCGCTGCCCATAATTCAAGCAGATTAAAGAAAACATCATTCAGAATAAACAAAATATAACATTGTGGTGTACAGATGACTTTAGGGCTTTGACAAAACGTCAGTATGCCAGTGAGCCTATTAAAGTTATAATAATAAAACATACTTCATTACAATGCATCACCTATATTATAAGTTTTTGTTTGTGCCCGTTATGTGAGTGTTTATTTTATTTTTATTTTTTATTTTATTTTTTTTTGGGGGGGGGGGGGGGGTACAGACGAATCCCGCTCAGGGACCCGATCGAGGGTTTCGGCTTTTGGGAAATTTTGCTCCAGTCCACCAACTAGATCGACGCCAGGGATCAGAGAGACACTTAGGCCTAATGTCCACAGTAACCACCACAAGCAGTTGAAGATATTGAGCCTTTTGCCTGTTGCTATACGGTATATTTTACATAGCTTCTATTCTCACAAAAACATACTAACGAGTACTGCATAGATCTTGCATGACTTTACAGGGTCATGTGATGTAGAAAGTCAAAATTAGGTTCTCAAGACTCGATTTCAAATCAAATCATATTTTTTGCAATATTGCCACTCAATTTAAATAAAAAACTGTTGGGAGAGAAAACAAAAACAAAAACAAAAATCAACATCGCAATGCAAGGCTTGACGAAACACAGACAGCATTCACATAACTTCACTCAAAATGGCAGGTACTTGTTTAGAAAAATCATGTCATATTTAAGCGTTACCAAAATACCGCCCCCCCCCCACACACACACCTTATTCCCCTTCCCTCAATTTTCACGCCCTGCACCGTGATTTCTCAGAGCTGGCAGCACTTAACTGGACAAATTCCACCTTGGGAAATTGCAGAATGCCTAGTCAGCTAGTGGGGAAGGTTTGTCTGAGGGGAAACTGAAGTGTTATATGACTGGAAATGTATACTACGGGAAAAAATTGTCTTATGAGTTATTGCCCAATGTGGGGGGGGGGGGGAGTTGAACCCCTAGGGATGGGGATTTCTGGACATTTAACTGTTAAACAATGTCAGCATATTAGTCATCTGATGGTATAATCGTGTTTTTTAATATCAAGTTTCAGTTCCAGTTTAGTATCTCCCAAGACGTATTGTGGGTAACAATATCTAAATTATGTTCATTTTTAGAGCTTCAAAATAGGACTAAATGAAAATAAACGAAAAGTTTGTTTTCTTTTATATGCTATGTGCCCAATGCATGGGAGTAAAGGTATTTCATCCTTCAATCAAATTTTATGGGGCCAAAGTACCTGGTCCCTCGCTAGTTACCTTATATCCCTCCTAAGAGGCGCGGAACACTGTGGGATACAAAATACCGAGTACAGGTTGTGGCAAAAAATTACTTCCTGTGATGAAGTACAATTAATGATGTCCTTTGACTGAGACGGTTTAACAGAGTCAATATTCACCAAAATGTCTTTAAAGTGTAAACCTACAATACCATAAGTTCAAAAGTTTGAAAATATTTTCCAAAAAATAAAAATGAATCCAAATGAAATTCCCCAGCTAAGATTTCAAATGCTGAGGTTTATTCAATCAATATAAAACCATTGATTGCAGGATACTAATTTTTGATGTCAATTTTTTTTCCCTCAAATGGCAGTCATCGGTTTTCCTTGTTTTTTCTCCAAGAGCTTCCACAAGTGGTTAGAAACTGAGCCGTAAACTCCATTTAAGCCAAACATATAGTATAAAGTTTCTGCACCTTGTGTCAAAGTATGGTTACTTTATTACTGCAATAAAAAGACCTGTCTATAAGTCCCCTTTCTTTCCTACAAAATATGTTTTGTAAGAAAACTGTTCTTTCATTTTTCAACTGTTTAAGTCCATATACCATACATTTAAATTCCTTAAGCAATCAAAAGCAGTTACCGTGTGTTCGTTGGACAAAAACATAAAAATGCAACAAGGCCATCTCAACTAAAATAAATTTCAACATTTTAAAATCTCAGAAACGGAGCAAGTTGGAAAATGGTATTTGGATGAATGAAAATCATTTTGGAGCTTTTATATTATATATTCTTGAAGTTTCAAGAATTCATGGTTGCTAGGAGGAGTGTGTAAGATATCTAAAGCCAACTGCAGATCCCTAATTAGGAATAATTTGAACAAATCAGGCTGGCCCTTCTTGGTTGTGGTTTGCACCTAAATGAAAACATGAAGGCTTCTACTTGAAAACAAGTGAGTACAAAAATACGATTTGAATTCGGAAAAAGGTGACAGCTATTTTTTTTTTTTTTATAAAATCTGTCCTTTTCATAATCGTTAGAGGTTTATAGACCCTACTATCACCAATTTCTATATGTTCGTACTATTACCGGGAACGTAAGCTTGTAATGCCAACCACCCCATGAAATAGAACCTTTTTGATTATTTTTCTTCTTACTCGCGCTATAGTCGGATTCGACAGTAATTCCCTAGCAAAGTATTTGAACCAGAAACCGTATCGATGTTTGGTGGCGGCAAAATGTCCCAAAGACCGTATTTTAAGGAAAACTGCAAAAAGCATCTCCGTGAAACACTATTCCTTCTGACGCCAATTATGTGCTTGTTTCTAGCCCGATATTTCTTATTAGAAATTCGTGTGGTCAGTGAGGACTTTAATTGCCGCCGATTCATCCTGACGACCTTTATATTTTAAAAAGCAGTATGAAGAAGTCATCCGATACTCGCATCCTCTTAGTCTTCTAAAATTCACTCTTATTCAATGGATTCTACATCAGGAAAATATTGAGAGAGGCAGATAAAAGGTCAGTTTTGAATGGTTTTGATTAAGTCAAAGCACAGGGATGTGTTTAGGGACAAATGAGACAGAAACAGTTACTAATTGTCAATGGGACATTTAAAAGCGACGATGATTCCTGGACGAAAAACATCCATTGGAATGGACAGTTAGGCTTAATTCTACGGTAGCTCTTATTGTAGAACATCCTCTGTCTACATGATCTGAGAACGAATAACGGTAAATGTCAGAATATTTATGGTTGGTGGAGGTTATCATGATGGGCCATTGTTTGTTCTCAATACGTAGACATTATTTTCTCATTTTCATCAAAAAAAAAAAAAAAATGTGAGAAAAATAGGAGAAATGGATAATTTCTCTTTTAATTTCTCATGTGTATCCCTTTCCATTTATGATCGCCCAGTTGGGGTTATATTACACACAGGGTACTCGTCAATCCCCATATCAAGTGGAAGATATTTCTACTTAGTCGTGACTAACATTACTAACATTAGTCAATGGTCTTCCTCACCGTTCAAGTATAACGTTTGTTAACAGGTTAAGGGGTGTAAACAGACTGGAAACCTGGGAGGGACCATGGGTAGGCTACGTTCCTCCACAAGGTTAAATGATGGACCGTTTTTCAATGAATAAAATCATCTGGTTTCTAAAACTTGACTGACTTTCAGAAAAAGACAGGTTTGATTAAAATTGTTAAGTTGGTTAGACATCCGGGATGGCATCATCCGTCACCAAATGTAGCATACAAATTTGTGGAATGATAAGTTAGTTAGTGAGTTAGTTAGTTAGTTAGTTAGTTAGTTAGTTAGTTAGAGTTTTACGGCATAGTTTCCAACCTAAAATGATAAGAGGCAATCAAGAGATACGTATTCCATTTCTTGATTATCCTTCATTTCCAGAAAAGTTTAATGATGGGACGTTCCAAAAGAAAAAGCACCTCATAAGTAGAAGATGATTTACAAGGAATTAATGATAAAACATCTTGTGAGTATGTAAACCATACAGTCACGTAAATTAAAATTGTCAAAATAGAAAGGAAAAACTCAGGAATGGTGGAACTTTTTGAAGGTAACATTTTGGAAATTGTAAAAAAGTATTCAAGTAATACAACTGGTTTCCATCAAGTGATCTCAATTTATCAAAAATCCAACAACAAATATTTGAAAATCTGGAGCTTTTTAAATTGCATGATTTCCCCGACGGGGTCCCCGCTGCCCCACCCCTCTACAGGAACTTCTTTTCGCGACCTCTGTATAAACTTGTGCAGACAACGCACTAACACCAGCAGGGCAACTCCAGCCCCTGGTGTGGGGGGAACCATGAGGGTAGAGGTGTTTCCCCCTCGATTACAGAAGAGTCTTTGCACTCAGATATCCCACCCAGACCTGAACAAAATATACACTAGAACCTCAGCCTCTTACGGAAACTTCGCTACTGTATGAAACTTTTTACCACTGAACTACATCAGAGGTATTACTAAAGGTAGCGTGACATGTCAGCAAAATGATCTGACTTCAGTGGACAGTTACAGAGTAACCTTTTTAAAGGAAAAATCCCTTGGAATTATTTCAATATCTTTTACAGTTCTCAAGATATACCCCTTCAAAGTTCGAGTGTTTCTGAAGTAATTTGTTGCTTACGCAAAAATAACGATATGAAGTGTTGCACAGTATTGACATTTCTTTTGTGAACCTTGTATTAATTATATCTAAATTACTCATCAGATGTGGTTTGGTTATTTATACCGATGATTTTCAAGGACACAATTTAAACATCCAAAAATGAGCCCTTATGATACACTAATGTGACAACCGTCCTTGAAATCAAGATCGTAAAAAATGATACCATTAACAATATAGACATATTCCTCTCATGACATCACATGATCTGTTCATTGAGCTCATATATATATATATATATATATATATATATATATATATATATATATATATATATATATATATATATATATATATATATATATATATATATATATATATATATATATATATATATATATATATATATATATATATATATATATATATATATATATATATATATATATATATATATATATATATATATATAAATTAGTGATTAAGTGCAAATCAGTAATTGCCTTGTAAAGTAGACTAAGTTGTCAATTTTTGACAGATTGCGATGTGATTTTATTTTTTGGTTTTGAATGCTTTCTAGATAGATCGAATACCCAATTTTGTCATTTTCATGCCATACGTCCCACCTTTAGGCGGACCCATGGACCTATCCTGCGAGAATCTTTTGGCCCCACGTTTTTTTCTTTGCCCTCAGATCCTGCTGCGGCTACTGTCCCCTACAAGTCCCGAGTGAGAGGCTGTAGGTGGTGGGAGAACGCAAATAAATTAGCCCGATGTATTTTATTTGGCAAAGATAAAGCAAGAATATACGTCATAAAGGACACCGTTTTACTGGGAAGTAGTCACGAAAGGCTGTTAAAACATGATAAGCTCAATACAAAATGTGTGGCCCGATTGTTGTAACATTGAAAATATAGGTTGCCCCTCCACATTTTGGTGTCATTTTCTCATTTTGTCCTCCTCCCAAATCACGTTAGTCTATAAAGTAAAAAAAAACAAAAAACAACGGTATGTATACTTTAAAGGGCAAGCGCAGTCGCCCCAACTTGAAGTAGGGTAGTAGACTGTCCTGTCTCATGATTGGCTGTTGAGAGTCATGTGACAACATTTTTCTCCTCACATGTGAAATTTACTAGAAGTTACTGCTTGGTTGATCTGAATATGCAACATTAAAGTATTAAAATATGGTGAAAGATACTTTAAAGAGAAATAATGAGAAAAGTATGAAGATTTAGCAATTGATTCAAAAAAGTTTTGTGGGACTGCTCTTGGGTCAATGAAATGTAATGGTGCCTACATCACACTTTTTTATATAATAATTTGATTATACAAGAAAGACTCATCAATAACACATCTTTCAAGGTGAAGACTGCGTTATGAAATGCAGATTTTAAGCGGACAGGGGATGTACAGGTGCATACGATGCAGTAAATTTTGCACGAAATTGTACATATTTTATGTGGTACTGTAATTTTTTGATTTATTTGTAATTTGCTAATTTTTTTTTAAGGTGTATTGTTCATTGCAATGAATGTCCTCAAACGACTACTGCTTAGATTCTCCTTATCCAGTTATCAAATCAGTACTTCTAAGTTCCATGATGTTCTTACAGGAAGATAGACCTGAGAAACATGATGAAATTTTCCTTCAATTTTATTTTTTGTCACATCCTCCAACTCTACCTGATAATCTCTTATCGCTTCAGGGAAGAAATGAAGCTCACTGCACGCACACTTGATATAGTCAGGTTTTACATCTGATTAATTGATTGGCAAATACAGATATACACAAAAAGTTGCGTAACATTTCTGGTTAGGTAACAGGTCAGTCAAGCATGTGTTTATTTGTGCAGTGTGAACACAATGAAAGCTTAGATCATTTGAGAGCACAGACCATGTAACAAACTCAGATACAGTTACACCCACACTGTCTTTGATCTACTGGGGTCTCCAATTCAGAGTTGTAACGAGTCACCCAATTTCCCAGCCAACATGCCCAGCTGGGCCCCAACTAGGTTTCAGCTGGGCTACTTGCTGGGCCCCAGCTGGGGCCCATGCGTGTTTGTCAGGTGGGGCCCAACTGGGCTAGCCTTTCCCAGCTGAAGCCCAGCTAGGCTTCAGTTATTGAAGCGGGGCCCAGCAAGTAGTCCAGCTGAAACCCAGTTGGGGCCCAGCTGGGCATGCTGGCTGGGTTTACGGTCGAGTCGAGTCATTTGCTACTTTTAGTGTGATTCGAGTCAAGTCAATGACTCGAGTCACTGTTCTATTTAGGGAAATCATGATACAATTCCTCGAGTCATTTCCTTTTGGAAATTTGTGATTCGAGTCATAACTCGTTACAACTCTGGTCTCTATGTCAGCGGTTAAGCAAGGTCACGTGATGAATGCCATTTCGCCTTGTCTGAGCAGTGTTGCGATTTTAGTTTCCAACCTGGTGTGGAAGTTTGTTGTTGTCTCCTTTTCAGTTTTCTTTGAATATTTTTATTTTATTTTTCCCTTTTGTTTCAATCAAAATCGGCAGAATCATATCAGCCAAATCTATTGTTTTGGGGTGTCGGAATGGAATTTTTGTAACGCCGACACATTGCGTTCGTGCTATGGTCCATCTTCCTACACCCGTGTTCATGACTTAATTATGCTCGAGAAAATGGAAATATAGAGTTGCATCCGTTGATAGGACGATATGCCACTGCAATTAAAATAAAGTATTGAGACCACCTCGGGCGCCAAATATCATAACCGTTTTACAATCTTCCTTCAGACGAGCTGCTACACTTTCGTCAGCTAATTATTTTGAGGTTTTGTTCCTTTCAGCCTGTTGGCGTCACTCCATGTTTCGTGTGTTGTGAAACGATTTTAAAGTGAACACATTTCCAAGTCTCCCATACCATCGATTTTAAGCGTCGGTGTAGTTTTTTTTTTTTTTCTGTTTTATTGGAAGGCGAGCCCACTGGTCCACCCGTTAATAATCGTATTTACAATATAGCCTATACAGTATTAAACAAATTAAATAACAACATCGAGATTCTGCATATCAATACATTTTGATCACCGCACAAACGCAATTTTGAAAAATGAGCCTAATTAACCACATCAGTGTGATTGATTTGCCAAGTTGGCAAACGTCCGACTATTCTCATCTCATCATTTTTGTCTCATAAACCGGTAAGAAAACAACAATGCCAAATCGCGCCCTCAATTATCACTTCACCTTTCCCCTCCCGCTTGAAACAAGTTGTTCTCTTCACTCATGAAGAGTAGCGTATTATCACTAAGGGTCTTTTCAACTATATTCCTTACACCTTTAGTGTTAACTTCTTTCTCACTACGTTGAACAATCCTCGTGTGATCTAGCTACCTTTGTCAACAAAAAACCTCTCTCCCTTAAAACCCAGATTACACTTTCAACAATGTTTGTTTAAAATTCGGCTGTAAATGCCATGCGTAAACATTCTGACAAAATGTTTTGTGTTTTTATCCACAAGCGAGATCTCGGTTTACATAATGGGAACACCAATTGAAATCACGAACCATAACTCTACTTTCTAGATTTTCTTCACATTTATTTGCTACCTGTCGTCACTTCGCGAGGATTTTCACGAAAAAGAATCCATCTAATCCGTTCTCTAAGCGGTCGTTGTCCTCAGACGAACTTTGTAAGGACAACATTTTGACAGATTTTGCGGTGCAAATACTTCTGTTTTGTTAGTTGCGGATTAGATCGATTCATTATTTGTTAGGACTAAAGAATTTACCTTGTAAACATCAACTGTACACAAAAGAGCTACCAGTTCCTCCCTGTGGATAAATCCTTGAATTGATTTGTGAGGTATAATACCAACAATCAGGAGTCAACAATGGCCATCAAAGCAACATAATCAATGTCTCTTTGAAGTTTGGATGCAAGGATTAACTTTGTTAACCCTGTAAGGAGAATGGACGTAAATATGAATATTTAATATATTTATCCATACCTAATAAATGGTTTTATTGCGACCTTTGACCGAGCTACATAGCGTAAATTGTGTTGCTGATCGTAATACACATGAAATCTAGGTGAGGGAAGCCCTAACGAAGGCCCAGATACTGAGATTGCGATATAAGCAAGTATTCATTCGTTCAGGACGTAGTTTTGCGAACATCTGTAGTGGTAATATCGCGGTAAGTAGAACGTTGTCATAACATATAAAGACAAAATGGAATTTGGTCTTTGTTGGCTGAATAAACTGCATGAAATTATGAACGATTTCGATGCATTTTCTCTTTGGTAGTTAGCCTAAGTAACGGTACACAGTTAGTCAACGTTCACTCAGATAGTAACTTGTGTGCCGTGTTAATGGTGTAGAGATATACACTGTAGGCTACTGTTTTGTGTAGGTCTGTGTTACACCATGAATGATGAAGTGTTACTAGTCAGATCCCAAGGTTATATTGCTAATGCTTGCTTAATCTCTATGCTGTCACATTGTTATAAACACAACCTTAAGTTATGATCAGTTTTGAATTGTTACAGTTTAGAGCTAGCATATTCCATGGCATATGAAGCAAAATTTGTACACCGTTTAAACAAGTAACAGAAGCCTGATAAGACCTAACGTTAACTTTAGTCTAGGCCTAGGCCTACGATTAGACTGGTATAGGCCTATCCACAGGCTTAGACAGTAGCAGTAATTTAGACCTACTTAAGTTTTAGTAAGCTGTATGCTATAATTTTGATCTTTTGTAGATCTATAGAATGCAAACCTAGATGTAAGGCCTAATGTTAGGCTGAGGCTAGGTTAAGTAAGGGGTAAGTTAACTAAGTGAGTGGTCATGTAGCTAGACTTAGGCCTAGGCCTAAAGATTTTAGCTTGAGCTTGCCACAGGTCGTCGTAGCGTTATATAGTATATATATAATATATATATAAAAAGGAAAAGGTTGGTCACCTCGCCTAACACCAATGCAGTGCTTCGCACAAAACTATTCATGATTCCCCACCTTCCACTAGATTTTACCCCTTCAGATCTCTCGAAAACATTCCTTCATCTTTCTCTGATAAAACAAAACAAACGTTGAGAAAAAATTGACATCTGCAAGAAATCTTCTCATCTGATTCTTCGTTAACCACAATCTAGATCACCCTTCTCCAATTCCTGACGTCACATTATGTAATGGGAATTGCCCTCTACGAATCCGGTTCTCCCATTGGATAGTTCGAACTGCTTTCAAATCTGTCAGCGACCAGACTGTAATGTTCTTCTGTTCGGGGAAAGTGAACAAGAAATGGAAAACACGAGCATACAATTCCCAAGCTGTGCTACGCAAAAAAAAAAAAACCTGTGTGGGGCCTACGTGCGGTCTTTACGTACAGCATGCATACAACAGGCGTTCTCAGCATTTACATGCACTGAGTACCGGATTTGTAGAGGGCAATTCCCATTACATAATGTGACCAACCTTTGTTGCGAAGCACTGCATTGGTGTTAGGCGATGTGACCAACCTTTTCCTTTTTATATATATATACTATATATACTATATAACGCTAGGACGACCTGTGGAGCTGGCCAAGTAATGTTTCAGAGGTTTACTTAAAAATGAAACCTCTGCCACTAGGTAGTGAATTTTGTTGGGAGAAAAAATGTATACGATGCTGTGACTGTCAAGTGTGAGGGCCTGTCAAGTGTGCATCTGCATCATATCGTGTACAAGTCTTGAACTGAGAGAGCTCTTACGTGAACATTTGACGGTACAGTGAGTATACTAATGTATGCTTACAACACCATGCAGAAATAGGCCTAACCTTAAGTGGTTTTGTAAGCATAAGTTAGCCTAGGCCCAGTATGAGTTAGAGAAGTAATGTTATGATTAATTACGGGAATGATTGCACTTGCAGTTGCACATTTTGATTTTGTGAAAAGCCAAGTTAGGAAACAATTATCAAAATCAACAATGAAAAAATATGATGGAAAATAGTTAGCATTGCAATATGTGTTGTGTGTTGTACTGAAAGGGCAAGGGCAGTTGCCCCAAACTTAATTTGAAGCAACATCTAAATCTCATAATTTTCTTCTTATTCTTCAAAGTATCTAAAATTATAATATTTTAGGACTTCAATATTGCACATTTTATGTAAGCCAAGCGGTAACTCTTCACATTTGAGGAGAAAAAATATTGTCACATGACTCTCAACAGCCAATCATAAAACAGGACAGTCTACTACACCACTTCAAGTTGGGAGGAATGCTTATCACTGTTAAAGGACTTATAAAGTTTAACTTAAAGGGCCAATCCTCTTATCCCAAACTATACTTATTGTAGGGGGTAGCAGAAACTCTCAATTGGCTCAGCTTTTTGGTTGACTGCTAATTCAGACAACAAAAAGTAATAAAGCTTGCATTACACAGCATGAACTGTACTGAGAATGTTTTGATTAAATACACATTGAGTTTTTGTATAGTCACCCTGAAGCAACATAAACTGAGATTGTGTCTGGATGAGGATGAATTTCATACAATTGTAGGAGGAGCATTAAGTGAGAAGGTTACAAATTGGGGTGTTGAATAATCACCCTGTAGCAATCAACTTAGGATGTGTCTGGATGAGGACAAATTTTTAACAGTTGTGGGAGGGTCTTATTTGTAGGTTAGGAGAATATAACTGTTTGGGATGAGTGGACCAGGCCTTTAATGCTAGGTAAAAGACATCAATGTTTGAAACTTTAAGGAATGAAGTTGTTAGTGTGTAATCTTCATTGGATACACAAGTGTCCCATTCTATTTCATTACTTTTCAAACCCCTCAGTAGATTGTAATGCCGGGGTGGGGAAATGTTTTTCGGGCATGGATTCCACCAGAAACAGAAAAAAAGGGAAAGATTTGTTACTGCCAAACACCAAGTCCAGAGGACTAATAGGAATAAAAGCATGGGATGATGTACATAATATAGAGGCATTGCTCAGAGGTATTTACGAAACAGTTAGGAAACTGAAAAGTTGTAAAATGCATAGATATGGCCGGGTAGCGAAAAGATCGGATAGGATCGGATATTGCCCTTGGGGAAGAAACATCCGACATTGGATTGGCAGTGAAAAACTTCATCGGGTGGAGCCCTATTTTCAAGGCCATTAATATGTCTAACTTAAAGCATTGCTGTAAAAGTGCCTTCATCTTAAGGAAGAAACCAAAGCATTGACAATTTTCTAATTTTTATGGAAATGAAAAAAGGTCGTTAAGGGATTTTACCCACCTTGTTCTGTATAGGATGAGACAGATCCCCCTTTACCCTCAATCCTTTAGTTAACTAATCATTTGCTTTCATCTAGAAATCTTAAAGTCTGCAGGTGAAATGCCATTCTCTTGGAGGCTGGGATATAGCAGAAATCCAAAATTTTGAAAAGGGCATGAAATGAGCAACTTTTATGTGCCATAGTGTACATAGTAGGATGTTTGTTTTCATAAGTATGTAGATAAATGTTGTAATATTTTTGGAAGTTTTGCACAGGCATTTTGCCACGGAATCAAGTTAAGCCAAATATAGAAATGTAGATCAGTTTCATGGGATGTCACAATATTATGTACAACATGTTTTCAAATAAACTTTCTGAGGCAGGCCTTTAATTTAAACCAGGAATTGGGTTTTTAGGAGCCTCAGATATTACAGATGAAAATCTCAAAATCTGGATCACAGTCAAGGCATTTTGAACCAAAGGTTCACCTTGGAAGTGTTCAAGGGGCTTATTCCCCCTGGAAGTCAGTCCACATAGCATATTATGAGCTTAACCCTCTTCTGTGGGTAGAGCTTTTATGATATGGTAGAGGTAAGACATCTGTCTGTCTGTTCAATGTTCCACTGATCGCCGTCCAGGGGGGAGGGGTATAAGAGGGGGGGGTCAGGAGAACCCCCTCCCCTTTTGAAAATTTATGAGTTTCAGAAGGAGCTTACATGCAAAATGGTGCAAAATTTGTTCAATTTTCCCAGCCAAAATTTTTCAAAAAGGTAGCAATTTTGTTAATTCACCGGTAACAGTGAATCAATAAAGCACTGACTCTAATGAATGTAAACAGTGACGGTGATTTTACTTTCTTGTGAGAACAAATAGGACATTATGATATCCTTGTAGGTTTGTGGCATCATTCTGTGAGAAATATGATTTATCACAGTACCTAATTTTGCGACAGAACAATTCTTATTAAAGAAGTTATGAAAAGTTAAATTTTTTTAGTATTTTCCCAATAATTTTTCGTGACACACTGGCTTAGATTGACTGTCCAAATTGAGTTTATGTATGTTTTGCATATATGTTGATCATGATTGTGACATTGTATTCAAAATTAAGTTTCTTTTATTTTAAACTGGAAAAATCCTTACATCAGGAGGGTTGAGTGACCATTACATCACTACTCTAGTTTTCTTGTTTATCTTTGCTTTTCTGTTGCCCATCCCTCTGAAGCTATCCCTAGTAATTTTGATTCTGACCATCCACATTACATTTTGGTGAATCTTCGATATGGTAATGCATCTTTAGCTAAATGAAGGCCTTTCTAAAGACTATCAATAAATCTTCAAAGTGATAAAGTTGATGATTTCATTTCAAAGTTTCTGACTGTTTTAGGATTTTGAATAAATTTAATATATTTCTGCAATATGTTGTCAAAGATCTGGAACCATAATTTTGGTCACAACCTAATATAAATAAGACTTGCAGTAGGTGATGGAAAAAATACAAAATCAATTTCATTTAGTATTTTGTTGGTGGAAAACTCTGGATTCTCAACAGGTAGGGGCTGATCAAAAAGCCGTTGTACTTTTTGAACAGCTGCATTTTCTGAGGACCAGACATTGACTGGGCTTTTTCAATTTGATCTGCAATATTAGTTTTTGAAGACTAACAGAGCAGGTTGCAGGCAAGTAGGATAAAATTATATTTTGCTTCAATTGGGTTAGTGTGCACTCTGCTGAAATTTGTCAATTGGTCTACACAGAAGAAAAAATATCTTTGTAATTTAAAAGCCAATTTTAAGGACTGGGTACAGGTATTCTAATGTAAAAGAATAACAAAAATAGTAAGAGGTTATTTGCATTTACAATTTTCTCTGACCTTGATGAACATTGGAGGGTTCTTGTAACAAAAGCAACAAATTTTCAAATGGATATCTGGAGTCAGGGATGGAATGTTGGAACACTGTTTGGAATGTGTGTGCAATATACAGTATGTACTCAAATGTACTTACTGTAAGACACTTCAAAATGCAAGCAGACAATTCCCTTTAGTTCAAATCATTGGTTAAGTTATAGCATGGCAACATGGTTCAGTTCTACTGCTACCCAAATGAAAATATGGAACTGGACTGTTGCCCAGTTTGGGGTTTACTGTAGAACTAGCCTATGAAAAATATGCACTTGGGCAGGGAAGTAGCTGCATGGGGTGGTTCTACTTCAGGCAAATACACATCTCCCCACCCACGATAAATCTTCCTATTTGGAACTAAAACTAGCCCAAAATTTACTCCCTAAAGTATAATGAGGTAAAAAATGAAAAATTAATGGCTGAAAAATGGAGTAGATGCTGTGAGGTGGGGTGAGGTGCTTTCCCCAGGTCAGACAATTACAAGACACTCAAATTTGGCTAGCTACATTCTTGCACGCACTTGGGCTCTTCAGGCAGCAGCATTTCTGCAAAAACTGATGGATTCACAGTTCCACAAAACTTAAATTTCTGGTGAGTCAAATTTTCTCATCTTTAGTGTATTGCTCAAGTGGATAATATTTTAAAAAGGAACATTACACCCAGGACCTTGTGCTGTAAACTCTTTCCCAAAGAGGGTGCATGCATAATACAGTACCATACTCTGCATAATGTTGCACACTTAATACTGTCAAAGCCACTCACTAAAATTTACTTTACACAACCCAACCATGGGACTACCACCTTGGAGATGATAGCTCCATGATGCGACCAGCATTTGAAGTCTTCTACAAACTTGAATGTTTTACAGTTTCAACTATACATTTATTTTTCACCTACCACCATGTTATGAGTTAAATCATTTTCATTGTTTAGCCTAAAACCTTAGAAAGTGTTACAAATTATTAAGGCTAGAATCTAGGGGAAAATTCATTTTTGTCTCAGGGACAAGTGGTAAAAAACATGTGGTTGTCCCTCAGACTCTTATTTTGTCCCACAATACAGTGTAATGATCTTTGCCCCTGGAAACTCACAGTTCATTTGAATCCTACAGACATTCAGAATGAGTTACCATACAGTACACATTTTCACTGATCCAATCAGGTGTACATAATTGGTTGTCATATGGACAACCAGGCTATAAACTTGTCTCAGGCTAGAATCATTTGCCTGGGGTAAATGGAAAGAGTGCAAATTTTGAGCCCTGAATTTTCACACTGGAAACTGTAGGCCTACTTTGTCCTGCTCAACAGAATCCTGGTTAGTTAGATATGGTTTCACATCTCAACTTCTAACCTTCTGGTTTAATCTAGTGGTGTCCTTGCCTCCGTAGAAGACTGTAGGGCATATTCCTTGTTCAGTCATATCCCCACCAAGTCTGCCAAAGTGAACGCCAAACAGATTCTTTGGATATTCATAGAAATATGTGGCCTCAAGAGTGGATGAATGTTAGTGAATATTCATACTGTAAGAAAGCAACATCTGGTCCCGTTTAAATCATGCAGTAGCCCATGCCACCGACAGAGTTGATATGACATCGTAAAGCACACTTCCCGGTGAAACCCACTGGACAGGTGGTTATGCAACACAAGAGTGATCTGATCAGGTTTCAATCTAGTCCTTCAGTTTACAACTACAAGAATACACTCACTCGCTTAAAACAATAGCATAAAAAATGAGGCAGGACATGAATAAGTCATAATATGGTAATGAAGTTTGCGTCTAAAATTGGACGCAGACCTCTTCGTTTTGGCGGACGGTGGTTTGTGGAGCCTTAAAGGGGGAGTGAACAATCCGAGTCCGCTCTGCAGGGTAGTGGTGTCCAGGAGAAAGAAAAATCTAGTGGTGTCCACAGACTAAGTGTCCTAAAAGGGCAAATTATACCCCATCAAAACAAGTGTGTCATTATGCATTGTAATGCTGGCATGTGTGGTTCATTAACTTCCTAAATGTTGGCATTGGTACCCAAGTACTACGTTGTTTTATTGAAGTACTTTAACCTATTATTTACTAACTGATGCCAATACTGGTACCCTGCTTCTTTGAAATTGGTTTCAATGACTTGAGCCAGAGAAGATCATTTTTATTAAACATGGATCTGTGTCTTCTACAAAAATAGTGTTGTTTGGTATTGAAAACTTTCTCCTATTTGTATGACACTGACTTAAAGTTTTAAAGTGTGTACTTCAAACTTTGAGGAATGAAAACTTTTAACTAGATATATATTTTTACTTCCTTTGAAATGTATGTCAGCTTTATGGGAGCATTGAGTTTATACTGTGTACAGTATACTGAAGGTGTACGAGCAAAATTCCTTCATTGTTTGCAAGATCCCTGTCAACAATAATCCGCGGGAATGAAGTCCATCCAAGATTTTGAAAATTCCTCCCATTTCGGGAGTGAGAGTAGGAATTCCCACCCAAGTTAAATTTTTTAGCCCAAACACTGGACCAAACATGGACTGCAATGTGGTGGAAAGTATAGAAGTTGAACAAACATGCAGGCTGTGCATTTGTAAGCTACAAATCTAAACAGAAAAAGGGCTTATTTTTCACTCCAAGCATGAGTACATTTGACCATGCCTACAATCCTGGACAAAAATACATGGGACAGTCCCCCGCTCCCCCGTTCAATGTTGCAATTTTGGAATTTTGAGAATATTTTGTCGAGAACAACATTGAATTAGGGGGGAGGGGATTTTGGAAAACCAGCGAGTCTGTGCATACGTGTTGCTACATTTGGGTAAAAATGTCCCATCATTTTTGTCCAGGATTGTCTGAACTGCTGTACACATATATAGGAGAGCGCACATATACTGTAGATCGTGTTGAAGCGGTCGCATTTTTGGGACAAGTTTGAAAGCCGTGATAGGAAATTCGCGTTAGGAAAGGGTACAGTAAAATTCTACATTTTGTTATCTAGGAAACCAAAAGTTTATTTAAGTAGTGAATAATCTTACAGCTATTCCTCATGAAATAATTAAAAACATTATTTAATCAATGCCAAAGCGGAACGATTCTTTCATTCAGCCGAAAGTAGGAACATCAAAATAATCAGTTTGGACTTTGGAAATAAGCCACAGACAAAAGAAGAGGGTGCCTTGCTCTGACTGCGATCTCTAAACTAGGGTAAACCAGACGATCTACCGTTTGTTTTTATTATTTTTTTCACCAAGGATGACGTCATAAACATTCAAAATTGGGACATGTAAAGATGAGTGGGTTTCACAGTACTCCAGTAATAAATAGTTTCCTCCAATGTAGTTTATTCCTCGTTTGCCATGGTCAACCGTAAAATTGCTGAAATTATCATTTTGAAATAGGTCCCTTCATAAAAATGTGCGGTCGACCGTCAGTTCCATTTAAATACTGTGTAGGTCGATGGTAGATCGTCGCCAGGTCAATGGTAGATCGTTAAATGTGGGGTCGCTATATCAAATTAACTGCAATTTCACCAGAAGCCTGTTCTCAGGGACGAATTTTGTGTTCAAAGTGTAATTTTTTCTCATTGTTTCTCATACAAAATGTTATTTTTAACTTCACGTGGTATCAAGAATTTATTCCTCGTCTTTTACTTCACATTTGAGTGCCGTCTAAAAATTTAAATGAGCACTTACACCTGTTTGAAAATCGCTCATCCCAAGCCCTGGTTTACCCAAATATTGAAACGACTGGTTAGATTAGTTTATTTCCTGTCAGCTTAGTATCATGCATGATCATCTTGAAAGTGTTGAAATCAATGATTAATCATGCCACTGTCGCTTTACATTTATTAACTTAAACCCAAGATTTACATATTACTGCCAAAATTAAAAACAAATGTTTTATGCTCCTTCACTCTACGGCAGCTGTACTGCGGTAAATCCGTATGCTCCTATACATGTGAACAGTGGTTCAGACAATCCTGGACAAAAATACATGGGACAGTCCCCCGCTCCCCCGTTCAATGTTGCAATTTTGGAATTTTGAGAATATTTTGTCGAGAACAACATTGAATTAGGGGGGAGGGGATTTTGGAAAACCAGTGAGTCTGTGCATACGTGTTGCTACATTTGGGTAAAAATGTCCCATCATTTTTGTCCAGGATTGTAGATCTTGCATACCTTGTGCATTCAGGTATGGATTAAGACAGGTAGATTTGCAGTATCAAGTAGGTTGGGTTTGTGCATGTTCATTGCCATGCAAGTGAACTCTTGAATGTTTCATGTACATAACACAACTCTGTGCACATTAAATTGCCATTGAAGCAAGTGATGAAATGCTTGTTATCAGTTGCCGTATTGTGCCTATATCGATATCTTACTGATATTTTGGCCAAAAGCGTTCTTGACAACCCAGACAGTTCCAACTGTCCCAACATATTTACCAATAGTTATCTTCCCCAGGGGCCTGTTCCACAAAGAGTTATGCACGATCTTAAGTTTGATTAGGTATTATACAAGATTCTTTTGTGATTTCAATGAGAACACTTTCATCATGGTGTGAAATGTAAGCTACTCTGTGTCTGTTGAATTTTGTGTCAATCAAAGACCAGCACTACTTGAGAATTTTGCTATCCCATTATCAACAATATAGTTTGGGGTCCCAAGTGTCTGTCTTTGAAAATGGGACACCTTGAGCTATAAAAAACGGAAAAAAAAAAAAAAAAAACTGCTACTGGTTTTCTTTTCACAAGAGGTGCCAGTTCCATGCTGGAATATTAGAGTGTCCATGTATATTAACTGGACTACATTGAATGTGTTTGTGAGAGGGACATGAAGTTTATGGCATGTTATTTCTAGACAAGCAGAGCCCCATTTTTATGCACTGAGAAACTTTCAAAATGAGAGGAAAACTCAAATTAACCAATAAAAAAGACTTCATTGAAATTATAATAGTGCTGAATTTTTGTCTGTAACTTGATAATGTTTGATGTCAAGTTCCGGTCACGATCATTGAATCATAAAAAATTTTCCTTATTTTGCTTCTGAAGTGAAATGATACTGAATGTGTTTTAACTTAATTACCATCCCAATCTTGTGTGCCTTTCACTTCGTGATGAAGTTTGAAAATTGAAAGTGTTTTGATATCTTTTAAAGTATTTAAACTTTTGCTGGGAAAAATTTGTAGATCAGAAATAACATGAAATTCATGTTGAATACTTTTAATAGTTCTTTAATGCCCTAATGGAACCCGATCAGATTTAATGTGAAAAAGCCTTTTTTCCCCTTTATGGTCGGAAGTGCTAATTTGTTTTATGGAAAACTCTAAATGCACCCATTTGTTTTGATAAAATGTCCCTAAAATAATATGTTTCATTGAAAGTTTATGTCCAAAATAAGTAAACATAATCAGACTGTCGTAAGCCTAGGTTACAGTATATATAACTCTTTGGTATTCTGATACAATTATAAAGTTTTGCAATTATTGTAATGAATCATGGGTACCCTTGATAATTCATATTTTTTAGTTAGAGATGCATAGAATAACTAGCTTGCCTGGATTAATGAAAAAGGGAAGGAGGAAAATAGATCTGCAGACCCAATACAGAATGGTTCAGCTGTGTTTTTGCAAAGGTCTTTCCAGTCTCAGTTATTTATTGAATATTATGCCCCATGCATGACCTAAATATGCAGTAAGATGTCTAGCCAGCCACATGATTTTTTTTTTTCAAATCATGGCTTGGCAGGCATTTCTCTGGCAGTTTGGATACAAAGTAAGGTATAGGAATTAAATTCTTGTTTTCACGTTATGGTTGGCTGCATACTGTGAAAGATTTGAGGTGAGCATCAGAAGCCTTGGCCTGTTAATACCAGGATACTAATTCAACTACATTCATTCTTTTGAAAATCATCTAGTTTAAACCCAGAAAGACTTGTTTGTGTCAAGAGTTCTGGGTTAGTGTTACAAAGGAAGGGTATGTAGTATTGACAAGCTTCTGCAGATTCAAGGATGCATTTCTAGTAGCATAGGATTAAATTGTTTTTGTCAATTACACGTTTGAGCTTTGTGTCTGTCCAGTGTAATTTAAGTAAGGAACTGTTTAGTTTTGTTTTTACTAAAGGTTTTAAATATCTTCATTAGGATAGAACTTCTTCAATAATGTGTATTATATTATATGCAGGCCTAATTGAAACATTACATTTATGAAACTAAAATAAATGGGTTTGCTGTTTAATTTCTAAAAAATCAAAACATGTGTATTGAAGATAATCATGTCTTTTGGGTTGTATGTGAGGGGTTTGTGGAAGGGGGGGGGGGGGTTGATAGGATAAGGGAATGAGGTTTCTATATAGCAAATTTAGAGTTATGGTATTTTACTGACTATGATGTTTATGCTTTGGCAGTATGTATTATTTGTTATGTTTGTGAACATCCAGAAATTTAAAAAATGGTACATTATTTTTTGCAACCTGTCAGAAGAGTACAGTGAGCTGACAAAAAATGTCTGAGTTTTATTATTTTTTCAACTCTAAGTCGTTTCTCCTCTCAACTGTTTGTGGTGGAGTGAATCAGATCTGGTTACGGCATTCATAACAATTAATTTGACATGTTTTTCCCACTTTTGTTTTTAGGACTGAGTTTAATGTTCTTAAAATCTTGTAAATTACGCTATATGTGGGCCAGTGTGGCATTTAATCAGGTCTTACACCTGCAGGTAAAAGAGAGAATGTTTTAAAATCCTTGATAAAAGTCGGTCTGGGTCGCTGTTAGGTCAGGATGAAATATTCATGCAATCGTAAGCAACGAGAATCTTTCCAGTTAGGGTGAAGAGGAAGCAAAAAAGTAATATAACCTTTCATAGTGCTCACCTAGGAAGTTAAATGGTAGCTGTGCACTATATGTGAATTGAAAAATATTTTACACTCTTATTTTAAAACCGTAAAAAGAGGCATGCAATTACAGAATATTGGGAGATGGTGTGAACATCTAATACATTTGTAAAAAAGTAACCCTTAAGTGTGGTTGCCTTGACTTAAAAGAAAACTCTGGCTAGATTTTGAGGGCTTTGCAAAAGCTTGTGACTTCTTTGGGAAGCTGTCTGCAAATTGCTTCTGTTACATTTGAAACAGAACCAAAAAATATAAAAAACAAAAGAGTATTGAAAAAGAAAAAGGAAATTAAAAATGAAAGGAGTTAAAAAAAGGAATCAGGGTGCTTAATTTCTGTAGTGTAAAATTGTGTAGAGTTTCATCTCTTTGGTTCGATACTGGTGGAGATGATTTGGAACTATTGTGCACAAGGGGACTGATGCAAATTCATGTACAATATTCTAAATTTTGTAAAAAAGCCTTGTAGTGGTGGTAAGAAAAGTGGGAAAGGTAAAATTCTTCAGGTACAAAAGAGACTTTGCAGATGAATTTTTTAATGCAAGATACTGAATGGTAGATTGTTGTACATCTAGCAACATATTAACATGATGTTTACGATTGCACAAGGATTAGACAAGTCTGAGTGGAAGAACTTCCAATTAATTGCATTTTGATTTTTGGGGATGGCCTTTATTCAATATTATGTATTGTATTAAATGTTTAGTTCCCAGGAATGGAAAAAAATTTCAGTTCTGATTATAATTTCCTGGGGAGAAAAGGAAAATTTCCTTCTATAATTGCCAAAATTTAACTCCAGATACCCAATTTCCAAGGAACTGCTTTCTAGCTCCCCAACTTTTTCCACCTATTCTTTGTTAAGTGTCTTTATTTGGTACGTTTGGTTTCCTTGTTTCACATAAATTACAGAGATTTTTTAATTGAGTTTGAGAAATAGTAGCTTTTGTTGTTTTAAAGAAGACTTATTTGTTTAGTATGGCATGCTTCAAGAAGGAAAGTTCAATCTGTGGTATTCTTCCGTGTGCTTTATTTTTTGCTCTGCATTGGCTCTCAGGTATTTGGTTTTAAATGCGGTGTATCATATTCACAAAGCTTTTACTAATAGTTAACAGGACTGGACAAAGAATGCTGATTTCCCCTGAAGGTAGTAAAATTTTCCACAATCCTTTCTTAGTATGTACAAAAAAATAAATTTTACCACAAATTATCCAAGTTTCACACCAATTTCCCAAATTTTTGGGAAGGAGCTGCCATGCTTTCTTACTCTTTCTCTCATGATCATTACGAAATTTATGGTACATTGTTTTCCATCTTTGGTAGGGAAAGAGTTTCTACTAGGGTTGTAGCTGCAGGGTCAGTAAGGGATCATAACAACCCTCCCTGATATTAACTGACTTAAATGCTGTAGTGAAGCTGCTCTCCTAGACTCTCACAAATTCTTACTAATTTTACCATAAATCAGCTGGGGATGTAGTACCAAATTTCTTCCAGTAATTTTGACCTTGCCCAAGCAAAGAACTCTAAAAGTATTATTACTTCATGCTTCAGTGATAAAGTAAGGAAAAAGGTTGACAAAGAAACTGCCTTTTCCTGCCGTGTGTGAGGCATGCTTTTGCAAAAATATGTGCCTATGTACAGTACTGTACTTTGATTGTGGTGCTACCCTTAGAAAGTCTACAAGTCAATGTGTGTCCCGTACTCAGATCTGACTTCAACTCTGGGCCGAGTTGCCTTTAATTTGTGGTACACTCTTTACTCTTCCAACTATTTTTGGGGTCATTTAGGTTTAATTTTTTGCATAAAAATGCAGAATGGCAGCTGCTGTTTATCAAGTTTACTATTTCAGAGAAAGCTATATAAATTTACAGTATAGGAATTGCAGTCTCCTATGTTGAAATGGTGACAATTCCACAATACAATACTCTACTCTGCCTACAGGTTACTTGAACTGTATCAAAATCTGATGATATCTCTTAGAGAGAGTCCATGTTGCAGTTTTTGTATTTTGTAGAGATTCTGCTATAGGGGTGCCACTCTCTGTATGTAGGGCAGTTCTTGTATATATCTAGGGGTGCCAGTCCGTGTATTAAGGACAGGTTTTGTATAGGGGTGTTACTCTGTGTTTGTAGGGCAGTTTTTGTACAAGGGTTTGATTAGATGGAGTTTTCTGGCCCAGTTTTTAACCAATTAGCAGAGGGTAGTTATCCTGCGTATGTACAGAAGGGCAATTTTTGTGTAGGCCTTCATGTTAGTTACTCTGTGAATGTAGAGCAACCACCTGATTTGTGCGGTTAAAGTAGAAGAGGTGATTAATTTGGTGAAGATCCCGCAGTAACATGTACAGTAGTTGCCTTATGGGTTTTGTGTATTTTGAAATTTTTGAGGAAGAAATCTTCAAGATATGAAAATTAAATCATGATAAATTGTAATGGGGACAATTGGAAACAAAACTGCAACTTCCTTGTGCATAGTCAGATCATTATATTTTAGTGTAATGGTTTCATCACCTTATATCATTGTAGTGTATAGGTAGTGTTACAGTATACAATTATTCTGGAGCAAGCTATCTCTGTCATGTTCAGTATTTTTCTGTCAGGACCATTCCCTAGAGTGTTATGTTCAGACTTCATACCAGGCCTTGTTTATAATAAACTGGTAGCAGGGTGGCATCAAGTATCAGAGGATGTTGTTATCACAGTTATGTGACCTGACCTATATACATGGGGTTGAAAAATGTTGCCGCTTCCTGTATGCAAGCAGTTATTTCATGATCCAAGGCTAAAAGCATGCTTCAGGTTTGAAAAAAAATGTCAAAATAGAATAGCCTATTATTAATAGCCTATTATAAGCAAACTAGATATTTAGCAAGAAGAATTGTGATTGAATGGCAGGGGAAAAGCTGCCTCACATGTTTGACACTATAATATGATAAGTGAAGAAGGGAACCAAATAGTTTTGAACTGCCAGTCTTATGTTTATATCAGCACAAGCTGTGTCCAATTTCAGTGAGCACTTGTGATCATGGTTTTCTTACCCCAGGGTTGTTAATTAACTTGATCCTTAGCTGTGTTCACATTTGGTTGAGCACGGAACATCAATGTATGATATGAAGTTCACAATGTGTTAGCATAAAAAGGCACCAATGTTTACAAGGTGGTGCCAGCTTGTCATGAAATTATGCACTCTAGGTATGCAAACTATACTTCACAAAGTCTTTTGATCTGTACATTGTGTTCATACCTTGATCCACAGTGGAGCTTGATCTTATGTGGTAGGTCAATCAAAATCAGTGGATCTGTTTCTATGGTCTCAAATACCCCGCGCTCAAGGTAGCACCATGTTACATCATGTTCAAGTATCGTCAGAACCAAGGTTTGACCGAGGTCGATGTTTAAATTTTGATTTAACTCAGATCGCAGGGTTCAGCGGTTTTAAACAATGTGTTTGTGGTAATCATTCAAGGTAACAGTGCTTTGACAAGAAATTTAACTTGGGATGGAATTCCCACTCTCACTCCCAAAATGGGTAGGATGTTCAAAATCAGGGTGGGACCTCGTTCCCTCCATTAAATTAATGTTAAGGGATTATGTAAATGACAGAGGACTTTTTACCTTTCATGTAGTGGTGGCGCACCAGGTGCAGTGCCAGCTGATGTGTTTATTTGAATTGGATGTCAAGTTTAAATCCACACAAGGACCGTATGTTTGGTCTAATGGTAGAGCAGCTCATCTGCCTCTCATGCAGAAGGCCTGGGTTCAGTTCCTAGCTGGAGTCATACCAAAGACTCTAGAAATGGAACCTACTGCCGTTGTGCGTGATGCTCTGCATAAGCAATGTAGTAGGGAAAACAAGCCAGTGAGCCATAAATGGTAATAAGGCTGTGGCAGGCTTGACTCGAACCAATCCGTTGGAAACTGGGCCGTAAAAATCCATTTAACTTACTAATAAGTTAAAGCCACACATGGGAAGATTCATTTGTCAATTTGTGTGTCCTATTAAAGTAATATGATCTCGAAAGCATCTGAAGTGTGTGGAAATTTCCCACATTTTGTTTTCTGTTGGGTGGGATTCTGAAGAAATTAGCGTGATTCCTGCAGTCCCCCACCCGTTAGCATGAACACTGCAAGGTTTGTAGCACTGGTGACCCATATTTTCTCACATTATGCAGTAATTTGTGTGTAAAATATTTGACCTTGTTACTATGGTAACAAGGTCAATCAACCATGGGGTAGTGAGAACACAGACTGGAAACCATTGTGGTTAACCTGTGGTTTTGTCTTATTGTAAACACAGGGTAACATTTAGTGTTGCAGGGAACATGGGACCAAGCACTTGATCATGGGTGAGTTTTGTTAATCAGCATTTCCATTAGAAGTTTACCTGCAGAGGATCTAGATACTTTGTAGGTTTGGGTTTCTGTATTAGAGTATTTTGGAGTCAGATACCAGCAGAGCTGCTGTATGTAGTTACTTTTTAAAGGCATATTTTCATCATCCCAAACAGTTCCAATTCTCCCAACCTACTTACTTCTAGCCCCTCCCACATTTATCTAAAACTCACCTTTATCCAGACACAATCCTTGTTTATTGCTTCATGGCTTGTCCCAGTGGCCATACAAGTCCATAATGTGTAATCAAGACACTCTCAGTGCCCATGCTGTGTAATTTAGCTATGATGCATTGTTTGAATGTGATGCCAATTAGAGAGCTGTACCAATTGAGAGTTTTGATATATGTATACTGAAACTGTAGTTTAGGGTGACGAATGACTGCCTTTAAATGGAGTTCCTCATCAGCTATACAATAGCCTTCAAATAAGTATTACTACAGGCCTTGTATCACAGGTTTCTGAATGTCTGAATTAATAATTTGTAAATGTGTAAAATTTGCTAAGATTCAAATGGTCAAAAGAAATGAGATTTAATGAAATGATGAATAAAACAAAAATGACAGTTTTCTTTTTATGCTTAATTAAAGCCTGAGTTGAATGGTGACTAAAAAATGATTTCATGCATTATTTTGACAGTGAAGAAGATTTCCCACTAGTCCTGATTTTCAGTTAAATTGGAATTAACTCTCGACTCAGAGTAATGCAGAAATAAAGACACTTTTGGCTTTGTCTCACATAAACTTCAACACTTGATGTTACCCCATGTTCACAATAATGCAAAATAGCAGGTTTAAAACCCTGTGTTTTCCAGTGTGTATTTTCATGTACCCTAAAAGCTTGTATTGGTCAAGTACTCAGTGCCTGGTAGCACTCTGTGTTACCTCATGTTTACTATAATGTAAAACCACAGGTTAACCCTTTACCGTTGTTTGGGTCCTTTTGGACCCATGCGGAGACCTCAGCTGTCACCCATCTTTACTGTTTCACGCAGAGCTCGAAACTGCGAGTAGGTACCCGAAAATTCCGCCACAACAACGAGAGAGACAATAGTTTAAGGTCACGGGGTCAATGGCCTACAGAAGCCGATGCGGGGCGGGCTACGTCCCCTTTTCCACCCACTCCCGAGGCGCACAGATATTCCCTGATCGGAGCACAACGGTAAAGGGTTAACCCCATGTTTTCAAGTATGTGCTCTCACATAACAGTGTTTCCTTGTTTGTGCAGTGCTACCATAGTAACACGGTCAAATATTTCACATATCAATTACTGTAAAATGTTAGAAAATACCTGTCATCAGTGCCATAAACACCTGTGACCTCACTTGATTAAAACAAAGGCGGTGTTTAAAACGGCATAGCCCTGTGATCTGAGGTGGATCGAAATTTAAACACTGATCCTGTGTTAATCTGCATTTCCACGTCACTCAGGCACGAGGTAACAGTGTTACAGGGTGTTACCTCAAGCATGGTTACGTGAGACCACAGTGTAAGTTTGGTTGATTGGTCAGTGCTACCTTAGTAACAAGGTCAAATACTTTATGCACCAATTACCATTTAATGTTATAAAATACAGGTCATCAGTGCCATAAAAACCTATGACCTTCTTTGAATAAAATAACCCACACATGTGGTTAGAACTGCAGAACCCTCTGATTTAAGGTGGATTGAAATTTTAACACCAACCCTAAGTTAACCCTGGTTCTCACATTACTTGACCATGATGTAGCATGGTGTTACCTCGTTACCTATTGGGTACATGAGACCATGGTCTCAGTGAAGTCTGGTAGCTGAACTAATTATGAGTAGCTATGAGATACCATCCTTCACATTCATTAGTCTGGAATTCCAATAGCATGCAGTTAATCTATTATGTCTAAGTGACACTACCTTGCAACTATTTTGTGTGAGTTAAATCAGCGAGTTCCCAAACAACATCCTAGTTAAATTGCATTCTGTAAATTGACCTACTTAAAATTTTCATTTGGCAACCTGCCGTTGTGGATTCCTTTAGTGTTTTCAGATTTACCCATGCTGTTGTAGTAAGTTACAGTGCAAATTAAAAATATACAGTGGACTCCCTTGAGCTCACTTTTTATGTTGAGTGTTGAGTTATTCAACATTTTTTGTTTTTTGTGTGTGTAGGCCAATTCCATAAACAGAATAAGTGCATACATGTATATTAACCGCTAAAAACTAATTCATTCCTACACTTTACTCTGGGGAGGATTTATTGATTTCTACCTGAGTGGGTTGAAATCATTATATATTGCACAATATGCCATGTTGTAATATAGAAAATATTAGTCCAGCTAAGGTTTTTACAGCTGCACCAATTTGTTTGCAAGGAACAGACATTGAATGCTGATTGCATACATGTACAACATAATGTACTGTATGCAGAACGTGAATGCAAAAGTTAAACCAATGAGTGTGCAAATATGCTGTGTAAATTGTTTGATAACTTGCTTGAAACTGGTTTGTTCCTTTAAGTGAGGTGTTTGATTTCTTAACTAAGGTTGAAAGTGGTGATAAGATCATGGCAAGCCTCATGAAACACGATCTCTACATAATCACATTTTTGGTCCAAAACATCATAGTATGTTGCTGTGGCAATTCCTATGCATGGATTCCAGACTTTGGCTATAACCTGAATTCCCGCTATCGGGGGATTTTGAACTATGGTTCCGGACCCACTCATTTCTGCTGAAAGTAAAGCTGAAGCTGATAGTTCGGTCAGAACTCTCTGTCCTGGGACCCGTTCCACAAAGAGTTACGCTCAGTCTTAAGTTCGATTTACTGTTGATTTAGGTACAGGGAATCAAACGTAAGATTGTGCGTAACTCTTTGTGGAACGGGCACCAGATTCAGCCGCTCAGCTGGACAAAAACATGAACTATTAGTACTGTATCATAACCCCATTAAAAGAAAAAAACCCCAAAAATACAGAACGCAGCATAAAGCCAAAGCCAGTGTTTGAGGCCGGGACTTTCAAACACTTAAATGCAGGTCAGACGTTCGTACTATAGTTTTTTGCATGAGTCACGATGTTTGTATGCATGCATAAACGTGTGTATGAAAAGTTGCTAGAGAATAGCTAGCTAAAAAGGTTTAAGTCTCTTATTTTGCTCAACTTGCACTCTGTAAGTGTTGCACAGGTGCATGGCTTATGGGAATGAAGTTCAATGAACATTAGTGCAAATGTATTGTAGCCTAACGGGGCAGCGGTTCATGTGAGACTTTGTCATTAGCACCACTACCACCGCTAGGTTTGTCATACACCGGTACAAAATATTACTGCTAGAAGTGTTGGTCTGTTACACATGTTCCTTGGCCATTCAAAATGGATATTAAAAGGAAGGAGAGTTTGAAACTCATTGATAGGATAGTCAAGAGCACATTTTCTGCAAGTGTCTGGAAATTTTCTTGAATGTTTGCCATACACTCCCTCCCCTTAGACCCTCCCCTAGGACAGCAGCTCTTAAATTTTTCAGGCAAGGGAGGCATACCCTGCTGGCATCCCTGCCTGTGGAGAAAGGTAAAAATTTATTGACTGCTTTCTTAACAAATTTGAACAATGTACATCTTTTTTGTGAATATATGAAAACTTCTTGGCTGAAGAGTTTTCACCTTACCCCAAAAGTGATGTTGCCATTTGTGCCGTGATGTTCATGGACTGTTGTATGTTAACACTTGCAGATTTTTCACTTAATCTGAAAATTTTTAATTGTAAACAATCATTCCAAGAAGATACAAAAGGAAGACTTAGATTTTATTTTGAACCTCTCAAAAGAAAGTTTATGAATTGCACCATTGGCAGAATACAAGTTAATATGGAAAAAGATGTACTTTTTAGTTAATTTTTGTTAAAAAAATTAACAGCTCTCTCAAAATAGAAAAGTTGGACTTTGTTTTAAGCCCCATAAAAGAAATTTCATGGATTTCACCATTCGCATAGAACAATTTTACATGAAAAAGGTATAATGTTGGTGGTAATTTTTAGTGAAAAATAGGCAACTCTCCCTGTCAGTTTATATGTATCCTTTAAGTGAAAGTTAAGACATGATTGAAGAGTTACTGAAACGTTCATAGAGTACAAGGTATTTGATAAGGGTTACTGTAGATTTCCTTGATAGGAGTGAATGCTTTCATGTTTGAAGTACAACTAATCTGATTGAAAAGATTTCAAGTGAGTTGGAAGTGCAGTGCCTTCATAAAAATTCTAGTTTTATTTTGATATTTGAGATTGGTTGAACTTTGTAGAATACTTCAGCTAACAGTGTTGATTGATTTTGCTGGTATAAATGTGGCTATGTTTTGCAGCACACAGACATACTTTATGGCCTTTAATGGCAATATGTACTCTGATAATACAGTTTTGGAGTCATTTTCTGTCATATTTAAGTATTAATACCAGCAAGCTTCATATCTGAAAACTTAACAAAATCAGAAAAATATCTGAAATTTGGTATTGCTCATGTATTTTGTTGTGTCTGTAGTGCAATGCTGTAATGGTCCTGTACTGTATGCTTTTTGAAGTGTGACAGTATACTGTAAGTGTATTATGTAAGAATATTGCTAAAATTTTTCCCAGTATTTTTTTTTGGGAAAAGCCTTCCCATAGCCCAAAATGGGTATGAGAAGAACGTGTTAAGTGGTTTTGTTTTTGTCATTGGACTTACGGTACTGGACTCATAACCTCATATTGCTCACATTGCTTGAAAAAAAGACTTACCTTTTAGTACCTCATTGAAAAGAGCTTTAATCATTATTTCATGGTATGATTTGAGCCTTAAAATACAGGCTCACCACCTCCCAAAGGCTCCAATATGTTAATTTATTTAATTTTGCCCTAGTCAGATTGGGCACAGATAGGCCCATTTCTACTTGCCCAAATCTATCTGAAAAACACAGTTGAGTAATTTGCAGACTTGCAGCCAAAATGGTCGGTAGACCTAGCTGCTTTGTAGCCTAGATCCAGGGCTGGATAAACTTAACCAAGATGACCACCCTGCCTACCTTAAAGGCCCACTTCTCTCAGTCCAAACAGTACCAATCCTCCTAACCTTCTTACTTAAGGACCTCCCACAATTGTCTGAAATTCATCCTCATCCAGATACAATCTCAGTTTATTGCTTCAAGGTGAGTATAGAAAAATTCAATTTGTATGATCAAAACACTCTCAGTGCCATCCATGCTGTGTAATATAAGCGTTGGTACTCTGCATAGTTTGAATTAGCGATCAGTCAAAGATCTGAGCCAGTTGAGAATTTGGGTACCCCGGTACCAAAATTGTAGATTGGGTTGAGAGGTTTGGCCCTTTAACTCCAACCTTGGAAGCAAAGTACTTTGCAAGATGAGCATTAAAATGCCCTCCTTAAATTGTGTTGGGCAACGAAAAGTCTGCCATGAGAAAGTATTACCACCTGTGTAAAATACAATATAGTGCTTAGACCAATAGAATACATGAAGATAAGTACGTTCAAGAGTCTTTTAAAAAGATCAAAATCTTTTTGTCAGAATGTTCGGCATCTTTAATGTATTGACAGCCTTGTGAACACAAATCCTTGAAGCAACATTGCTTCTACAAACCATCATACTGAAAATCAGTGGGACAATCTTGCACTTTAAGCAAAGAAAACACACACTTAAGGCCCATTGAAGTTGTTTTCAACAAAAGAAAATAGCTAAGACTTTCTTTTAGTCATTTTCAAGTTACGCTGTGTAATGATTTGGCAAGAGGGAATATTTATTTGCATTCATTGCAGCCATGTGCTATCCTAACAATGTAAACTTTTTTCAGTTCGTGATTAACAGACACTCATGCATGATAAAAAGACATGAATGGTATGGCTAGAAAGCTGAACTTGTTTTCTCTTGAAAAAAATATTTATTTTAACTTAGATGTGGTCTTTGGAATGTTTCAAACTCAATTCCAAAATCATTCCAAAACTGTAAAATATGGCAAAACTGCCAGTGAAGTAGTAAGTTGCTGTCATGGTGTTTTGAGATACTAGCAAAACATGAAATCATATAACTGTATGGGCTATGAAAGCAACTCTTTAAAAATATTGTTACACCACACACATTTTTTAGCTAAAACTAGCATGTGATAATCATGGATGAAGTAAGCAGAAAACAAGGAAATTTGAATATTTGGAAGAATTATACCAATTGCAAGGAATTCTATATTTTTTGTTGTGACAAAGTACAGGTTGAAAATTTGATCCTTTCTTAGGTGATTTTAAAATTATTTAGTACTTTTGCAATGTTTTAATTGTTTAAAACACTGTAGGGAAAGATATGATGTTATTGGGTATGAGATAAGTTTATTCCTAAATAATGTGAGACTTAGTGTAAGACTTGTTGTATTTTGAATAAGAAAAAGTGTACTGTGTTTATTTCTTGGAGGTCCTTAAAGATTTACTGAAGTGGGAATCAGGTTAATGATATTTTGTACTTTCTTGAATGGCTAGTTGGACTGCACAAATATAGGAATTTTAGCTTAGTTACTGTACATGTAAAGAAAAAAAGTTCAGAAGCTGTGTTGCTGAGCCCAACCAAAGTATGGGTATTGTGGGAGACTTACTGCTGGTATACTTGGATAAAATCTGAAATACATAAAGTCATCCCATTAGAGTGAAGCATCACTTTACTGCTGTAGTAGTTACCAGTTGCCTAGTGGCCTCCAAGTAAGCCTATCCTTTACTATGAAGAATGTTAATTCCCAGCTGTTGGTAAAGGCAGATGTTGAAAACTCAGTATCGGTAGTACCAATCCCAGTGCCAATGCATCGCAACATGAAAACACAGAGAAGGCATGGTGAATGCTTTTAGTCCTTTTTTGGGAAATGAAATATTTCCCCATGCTGGATCTAAGTTTGCCACATAAAAGCTACATTTGCCAACCTGTTGATCGAATACACTCTAAAATCAAAAGAGTGAACTTAGTCACTCTTTGATTGAGTGAAAAGTATAAATTCACTCCATAAGAGTGATAATTCACTCCAAGAGGAGTGAAGTTCCCTCCAGAAAGTGAAGTTCACTCCAAAAAGAGTGAAATTCCCTTAAAATGAGCGAAGTTTCACTCTTGATGGAGTGCCCACAGTGATCGCTCTTAAAAAAGAGCGATCATTGCAGGCACTCGTGGAAGAGTGAATTTTCCCTCTTCCTCTAGTGAATTTCACTCTTTTTGGAGCGAATTTCACTCTTTTTTGGAGGGAACTTCACTCCTCTTGGAGTGAATTATCACTCTAATGGAGTGAATTTACACTTTTCACGCGATCAAAGAGTGACTAAGTTCACTCTTTTGATTTTAGAGTGTATGTATTGAAAAGTTTTACGGTCTCACAGTTTTGTACTGTTTAATATGATGATTTAGTTAAGTCAAAATATCAAAGCTATTATTTTGTACTAACAAACTTTCTTCTTAGTTAGATTTGTGTTGTTGTTTTTTACTAAAATAAAAAATCACAAGAGAGAGAAAAAAGGGAAAAGCAATTTCCATTTTGACGAAAAATTGACTCACATTTTGATACTTTTTTGATGTAGTCAACTGTCAAAAATACAAGTCAATTGTAAATGAGTCATTATTTGTAAAATAAATGTTGTTTTCCTTTTTGTTCCAGGGTTTCAGGAAGGGTGTTAGACTGTTGAACAACTGTTCACAGTACATAGACCTATGTAGGTTGTATGGCTTAAATAGAACTTAATCTATTGTATGGCCCCTTCTCTCTCCCCCCCTGAAAAGGGGTGGGGGGCTGTAAAAGGAAGTACATTGTATTCTTAATTGATAGATGGTGGAATAAGCAGTAAAATTTTAATTTAATTATAACTTGTGAAGAAGAAAATTAGTTGGAATTCATAAAGTGTCAGATCATTTTATTGGTGATATAATTTGGAAAACAAAGTTAATTCCAAATAACTAAAAATATTGTTTACATGGAAATTGAGTGTTTTTTTTTTTTTGATGGAAATGACCGGAATTCAGAGTCAAGCACTGTAGGCCAATTTGGATATTATTTTATTGTTGAGGGGCTGTGTAAGGTGATTGCACTTTTCCACTTTCTTATGGAGGAAAGGTCAGGTGGAATATTAGACCGTACATGCTGGTACAAAGACCTGTTTATTTAGCATGGATTGAGAAAGATTGGTCCCCTCAAGATATTGGTTAAGTTTTTATTAATTATCTACAAGTCCTATACCTTCAATTTCATAAATAGGTGAATTCCTGAAGGAAAAGTGTAAGTTGTACTGTAAGTTTGAACATTCTTGGAGGGACACCACCCAAGTTGACAGAAGTTGTTGCGATTCTCTCCTGTGCTCAGCTGTTTATACCTAAGAAAATAAGAACACCTTTTAAACCATAGAGAATTACCCTAAAGGATCATTTGCACTATTTTCTAGCCTTGAAGAAATTGCATTTTAAAGCTGTCATTCAATCTGCATAAGAAGAACTGGGCATGTTACATTACATTTACAGAATAAAAAAGGACTGAAGAAAAAAAAAATAAGAAAAATAAAGATAAATGTATTGGGAGAACTGTCACAGTAACATGGAAATTTTTATTTTTAGTAGGCCTTTTCAGATAAAGTCATGGGAGTAGGGGGTTTACTTTGAGGTATACATGGACCCCGTGTTTGGTCTAGCGTTAGAGCATCCACCTCTCACACGGAAGGCCAGGATTGGATTCCCAGGTCAAGCCATACCAAAACTCTAAAAATGGAACCTACTGCCGTTGTGCATGATGCTGCACATAAGCAATGGGGTAGGGAAAACAAACCAGTGAGTCACAACTGGAAAAAAGGCTGTGGCCAGCTTGACTTGAACCAATAGGGTGGAAACTGAGCCATAAAACTCCATCTAACCAACTAACTTCAGGTCCACATGGGCATTTTTGGCTTAAGCTAACAATATCCTCAAGGATATTAAAGTTCCACAATGATGTGTCTTTAATCTCCTTCTACAGTATACTCAATGAATTCACTTGAAAGTTTCTCCTATGAACCCAGTTAAGTATCAACCCTCTAAGGGTGACACACTTATCTCAGGACCATTGAACATAATTGTACAGTTTGGTACTACAGTAAATGTGGGATCGTGTTTTCAGTCTTTGTTTTCTATAAAAGTAGACCTAACATTTCAACAAGAATGTATTAGTCACAAGTTTAATTCAAAATTGAAAAAAAAATTCATTTGGTACCAAATATATGGTAATTAGGGAATTAAATAAGATTCAAAAAGGGCATAGCCAAAATGAGTTAACTGGCTATAGGTCTATGCTATTCCAATGGAACAATTTAAGGGGCGCCGCTGCCATCATTACAGGCCTGATAGCCATGGCTATTGGTGTTTTTGGTTATTTCAAGCCCTGTTAACTTATGGGACAAAATCAAGTCGCACGTGGCAGAAACCCTTTGTTGCAACCAGTCATGTGAATGCTGCTGTACGTGTTTCCTATAAGTTGGGTACTAGCATGGTCTCAGTGCAGAGATATCTTGGAAAAACTTCAATAGCAACCTACACTTTGAAAGGCATCATGTAATAAGTCTACTTGTGCTGTCCATGAATCCTGTACATAGACCTATACCCAAATAGCAATTACAAAGGATTGTGGGATATAGTTTTGCTGTCTGTCATTTTTTTCAATGGCATTTTACTGTGGTGAAAATTGACGTACACCCAAAACTCTATCCCACAATTCATTGTAATTGCTATTTGGAAATAGGTCTATGATGAACACAATATCCGAAGTGTTGGCACTGTTCATAAATTTGATTTATTTGGAGGACCTTACAGTACCTAGTGAGGTTGTGACCCAATTAATGGGCATGATCATGGTATTTTTTGAGTATTGACGTTCAACAACAATGTTCCTGAAAGTGTTGAATAACCAAGAGTTGTCACTAATATTGTGACTGATTCATTAGTCATCTAGGTATGTTGCCTTATTGTGACACATGGGCTCACCACTATTACTGCATTTTCCCCTTTTCCCTTCTGATGAAGGAAGATATACTCATATGTTTTCAAAGATCTTGTCAGAAAAAAAGCAAGCAAAGCTGATGTGACCTTGTTTCATAATTGGAAGTCACTTTGTCAGATACATGGATGCATGCAGAATCCAAGTTAAAATGTCACTAATACCTCACGGTTGACCTTTTATATACGATGGGAAAATCCTGTCTTCTCATGTGCATGCTTCTTTATGAAGAACATGGCTTTATTTAAATGTCGCATTGCTTTAACAACAAAAATTACTTCTAATTTTCAGTGAAAAGTGCATAGCTAATGCCTAACAAAGCTCAAAATATGTGAATAGAGAAATTGAAAATAACCCTTTTCAAAATTAACATCACTTGTCCTTTACTCAATTGGTCAGTTTACTGGACCATGAGGGATAAACCCACTGAACTGTTAACAATGTGTTTTTCTTACTTGCTTGAAGTCGGTCAGCTACATAAGACATTATGACTGCAATATGAAATGGGTCATCGAGTGCTGCATGACTGCGACTGCATCAGCAAGTTTCCATGATGGCAAGTTTTAATGATTATTCAGAGGGTAAAAAGACCTAGAGTAGAATGGAGTTATCAGGCAGGTTTGTTATTCCTTGCACTTTATTTACGTGAAAAAGGGTAATTACATATATGGGGCAGCATGATGATGCGTGCTTGTGATAACTTGAGATACGTGGTTATGTGTTACCATATGCATACTCTATGACAGCAGGCTTAAATTTGTTATTTGTTGTTTATCACTTGTGCCAAAGATGATAGCAGGATTAACTGAGTGTATCAGAAATGAAAAAAATCATGGCAGTGGGTTAATATGTCTGTGAAATATTAGATGCATTGGGGAACAGTAAATTGTTTGAGTAAAAGAAGCACAGGTTATGAAGGCTCTTCATTTACAGGTTTAAAGCATGATTTATTCTTCAAAAATTGTACCAGATACAAACTTACATCTTCATGCAAACTTCTAGAATAGGCTAATTAAAAAGTTTTATTTAATGGAAATTCCTGTTGCCATGTATTTAGCTGTGTGGTATCCCATTGGTTTTTGTAACATGTAAAATGTGCACAGAGTTTATATGCTTTTTTGAAGTGGGTATATTAGCTGAAGTACAGTACTTAGACAAGTCTGTGCAATATCACGGTGTAGTTGAAACCAGCATTCTCAAACAAACACCCTGTAACATACGGCAGATTTTTTTTTCTTGAGTGTTGGGATTGGTGCTCTTCTTATGCTGATGCTGGGGAATATTTTGTATTTCAGGGGTGGCTCCATCGGAGTATTCCCTTGTTACATCTGCGAAGCGTGAAAGGATAGATAAATTTATTCAGTTTTAGCTCGATGTGACACCATGAAGATGTGTAGGTCTCTCACCCTTCAATGAGGAATGAGCCCTAATGTTTGGTAGAGGGCTAATCAGTACAGTGCAGTAGCAATAACATGTCTCGCTTTGGCACCCTTACACTCTTAATCCACAGTGGCCTCTCCCCTGGTTGTGTGAATTTTTTTGGGTAGCTGCTTGCAGTTGTAAGCTGAGCTATGTGACACTGTGAAGATGTGTAGGTTATGTGCTTATCTCTGTGGCCAGAAACAATCTCAGTGTAAAATGGCACAAAAGTAACTCTAAGGTACACAGGTTTACAGAATTTGACAGTGTTAATGTGACCTACTTAAGTTCAGTTTTACTGCTGAACAAAAGTCACTACTGTGAAGTTGAGTAGTGTAATCCATCCAAGCCTATATAGACGGATCCTAATTAACAGTCAAATGATGGTTTGGTTTTATAGTTGCCCATAACAGGGGTGCACCAGCTTTCATCTTCCAAATTCTTTGCTTATCTGCATCAAGGATGGTTTTTTTCTCTAAAATACCTTGGCCATGTTCCCACTTGATCCCCCCATGTTGATCGCCCCAAGCTCAATCAACTGGAAAAGTTTGTGACCAACCGCATGAGTGTTCCCATTTGATCGCCTGCACGAGATTTGATCCCCTCCTCCGGTTCAAGTAAGAGGAAGTTGTTTAATTGAAATTATGTGTGCAGGTCAGGTTTGTTTTTACAAGTTTGTGTGGTGTGAGGAGCTTCACTGTGGAAGTACATCATTGATCTCTGGTCACCTTGATCCCCCTTTGTGTTCTCACTTGTTTTCTTGATCGCCTGCGCACAGTCTGATCCTCCCTAAAGGGGTGATCAAGCTCTCGGGATCTGATCCGGGGAACGAGAGCGTTCCCACTTGCAAATTGATCGCTTGCGCAGGGTCTGAACAGGATCTGATCGCCTGGTTGTTCTCAAGTGGGAACACACTCCTGATGACTGTGGTTTCATGTACCTCGCGCTTGAGGTAACACTGTGTTACCTTGTACTCGATAATTTGGGACCACAGGTTAAAGCAGGTAGGTGTTTAAAGTTTGATCAATGGCAAATCGCAGGGTTTACAGTTTTAAACACCGTGTTTGTTTGAATCAAGCAAGGTCACAGGTGACAGGTATTTTCTAACATATTATACAGTATACTACATGTGAAATATTTCACCTCATTACTATGGTAGCACGACCCAATCAAGGAAATGCGAGGTATATGAGAACACACACTGGAAAACACGGGGTTAACCTGCAGGTTTTGCCTTATTGTAAACACAAGTTAACATAGAGTGTTGTGGGGTATGTGAGACCAAGCCTCTTGATTGCCTCAGTGTCACTGAGAAAGTGGGTTTAGAATTGTATTTAGACAATAAAATTAAGATGATTTAAAGCTGAAGGACCTCACTGAAGGCCGACTTTACCAGTTGCTGGAATTTGTTTACATGCAATTAAAATGCACAGTTTTGTCTAGGTATACACCTTCCAACAAAGGTAACGTACGATTTCAACCCATCAAGGGGAGGTTGTAGGACATCAGTCAGAATATGTATTGTTTATGTAGTGGAGACCATCACAACCTATTGTAGCTTTTATGTCTCTTAGCCAATTTAACCGTTTCTTCGTTTGTGTGGTTCAAAATTGCCTCCCTCATATTCTACCATTGACAGGTAGGTCTGTGTATTTGTGGCACTTTGCTTTCAAAGTAGGAATGCCTGGCAGTTTTCAGACTTGGAACATTGGCACCCATATGAAGAGGAGCCCATCTAGGGTCACAAGGGGTCAAAATCTTAAAAACCTGGTTAACATGATACATCAGTGTAGGAAACTTGTGTAGGTTTCAAGGTCTGTGAATGGGTTGGTAGTATGAGGATGGTCACTATCATTTTTGGTGGAGGTCAAAGGTCATCTGAGGTCACCAGGGGTCAAAGTCTGAAAATCTTTTTAACACCGTATCTCAAGACAGGAAACTTTGGTAGATTCATATTTGATATGTGGATGAGTTATAGTGTGAGGATGGTCACTACCATTTTGGGGGGGAGGTCAAAGGTCATCTGAGGTCACCAGGGGTCAAAGTCTGAAAAACCTTTTTAACACAATATTTCATGGTAGGAAATGTGAATAGAGTTCATAGGGTACGTGTTATGCAAATGCATTTTGGTTAGGAGATGGTCCCTATTGTTTGCTCATACTATCTCGAAGAGTTGTTTGAGCTATTGTAATGCACCACCATACATATGTCTGTCTGTGTGGATGTGTGTCTGGCTATGTATCTATCTCAAAGGTCAAAGTGTCCAGGTGTATTAGTTATTTGAGATAACAAGATTATTTCTTGAACATGTTGGTATAAAATTTGAGTGAGAAGATATGGCACATGATGGCTTTATTTGAAATGGATCAATTTAGGTCTACATATCATTGAAACCTCAATGTATTTTTGCATTCTCATTAACTTTGTTTAAATATCTGGAATATTTTAACACAGATTTTACTAGGGTAGTGGAGGGCAACATCCCTCAGGTTGAGACCCTTCCTTTCATGCTGAATACCACTAGGATAGGAATTAAATAAGTACCCATTTTGATCATCTCCCAAAACACGTAAAAATAAGCCCCCAAATAGAGTCACATGCAAAATAGCTCATATTTAGTGCTGGGAAGGCTATTTTGAAGATAAGTTCTGGTTATTTAATGATTCAGAAAATAGTGCATGTGAGCTAAAATTTCAATCCCTGTTAAACCTGGACTAATCACACAACATACTGCATCACCCCCTCCCTCCCCTTGAGAGAAATACTAGCGATTCCATGGCTCTCATTACATTACAGTACCTCATTACTTCCTGGGAACCAACAGCAGAGATGCTGTAGTACGTATTGTATTCAACACAACACATGTACATCATTTGAAATTAAGCAGTTTTACAAGCTCTTTTTCTGTACCGAGTATGTTTTATTTTTTACTGTGTTCTATTTTTATGTTCAGAATAAAAGATTTGTATCCCAGTAATAAATGTACATCCTTCCATGCTGTACATATCTTTTGTCTGTGGAGATTCATTGATTAAAACAGTCAGCTTCTATGTAGAGATGTCTTTCATTTCTTAGTTCTTTATGAATTGTGAATAAGTATTGTGCTGTCGTTTGCAGGAAAGGATTGAGGAGCTGGATAAATCTGCAATTTGTGTTGTTCAATTTTGAGGCCATAAAACCTTAAAATTTTGCTGTAAGCCAGAAAAATTTTAGAGCAAATGTACTAGAAAAAGTGCAGTGACTTTATGTTGCATTCATGTGAAATTGATTGTCCTACTCCATCATTTCCAGGCAAAGTTGCACAGACAGTGTAGTTTTGACTGGGTCCAAAATGTGTTGTTAAACAGTGACAGAATGCTTGAAGTAATGCGAAGTGTACTAATATTACTCTGTTTGATTGTGCAATACTGAGGACCAACACACTCCAAGTGAAGATATTACCCTTTCATTGAAGAATAATTTCAAGTACAATGTACATACTTCTTTTTTTGTAACCAGTTTGCAGACCAAACTGAATCCTTCAGTATGCCAGACATGTGCCACTGACCTCTTTTAAAAAACCCAGTCTCAGAGTGTCATAGTCTTATTAGAGTGACAAAAACATTGCTTGAGAGGATCAACTTGTTTGGCTTATTTTAGCATCACATCAAACTAATAGTGAGAGTAACCTTTGATGGTGGTCTATGGTGCACATGTGCCCAACTGAAATTCAAAACATCATTGTATTTTTTAAAATCAATTTTGAACTGAAATTGCAAATGATTTCATTCATATAATTGATTCATTGAAAGGTAATGTCGATGCAGCACATAGCCATCAGGTGTGGGGGGGGGGGGGAGGGGGAGTAAGAATATAATGCAAGGTCTAATTATACTAAAGATAGAAAAGAGCACTACCACTAAATTGTCAATACTACTGTTTCCTCTAAGAAATTATAAATTTGGTCAGTACACTCAGTATGATGATATTTGACTCATTGAAAATTTCAGTTTTGTGGAACTGTACACACATCATGTGTGGTAAAAAATTAAACCCTCTTTTTTCATTTTGTTCCCACAAACATCACTTTATCAAATTGACAAGCCATTACATCACAATCACATTATAGCAGCTCAGCATAAACAGCAGTACACACATTGGAGACTTAAAATTCATTTGAATTGAAAAATTTATCTTCATTTCCTAATTCTCTTAAAAATGAAAAGAAGTCTTAGTTATTCTGTGCACCCAGTCTTGCAAATGTCCCACATTGATGTGATCCCAAATTGATTTTAAATGCTGACTATTGGCCAAGGGGTAAAAGAGATGTCAGACATGAAAACAGGGGTATGCACCAGACTTGGTCTCTTTATTACTGTGACTGCACAGTATATTGTAGGGTAATTTAATATCAGGTCTATAAAGCTTCCAGTTGTGATCCATGCTTTATGGAAATATTTTATGTTAAACTTTAAAAGTAACTTTAAAGCTGCAGTTTTGTTTTACAAGATGTCTGTAAATGTTAGAGGCAGGCAACTCTCACCCAAACTATAAATTTTGTAGTGGTTCACAGAAATTCTCAATTGGCTCTGCCAGCTCTTTGACTGACAGCAAGTTAAAAACTTCAGGGTATTGCAGCTCATATTACACAGCATGTACTGCATTCAGAGTGTTTGGATTTTACATTGTGGTCTTGTATGTACTGGCCATAAAACAATGAACGGAGATGTGTCTGGATGAAGATGAGTTTAAGACTGTGTGTGTGTCAGAAGGGGGGAGGGGCTTAAGTGATTAGTTTCTATTGGAACTGCTTTGGGTGGGAGGATTTGGCCTTTAAAACCAAATCAAAGGGGGTTATTGAAGTGTAGACAGCCTGGACATTTGAACCCAAGTAAATAGCAAAGGACGGATATATATATTGTACTTAATCAGTGGTAGAATTCCATCAGTACTGAACCAACATTGACCTTACCTCCACAAAATGGGTTTATTGTCTACTTATTTATGCTCCTACAACTCATGAAGGAATTTGCCCCATACATAAAATCTCATGAACTCAGTTATGCATGACATTTTCAGGTACATTCATTTACTGTACCTTTTAAATTTAGCTTCAAGACTTAGGTCAAAATCTGCTGTAGTGGAGGGACACATTTTTGTGGTAAACAATCCATAAAAGCAATGTTGCTTTCCAAAATGTGAACCTACCTACCCAGCCAGTGTTTCTGCATATTTCTACAGTACAGAACAATATCGCTTCTTTACAACTGTTTCTTTAGTCCGTCTGTTTACTGATGCATACTGTACACTTCTTGCAAGGAGGTTATACTCCCCTCTCTAAATGAGAGAGAGAGAAAAAAAGGGGAAAAAAAAGGAAAAAAAAAAAAACAGATGAAATTGACTGATGCCTTAAGTTTGGGTGTCTTGTCATAGTGCACATACTTAATGGGCAAGAGCAGTCACCCCAACTTGAAGCAGTGTAATAAACTGTTCTGTTTTATAATTGGCTCTTGTGAGTCATGTGACAATATGTTTTCTCCTCAGATGTGAAATTTATTGGGAGTTTCTGTTTGGCTTACCTTCAATATGCAATATTCAAGTCCTTAAATACTGCAAAATATACTTTGAAGAGTAATAAGAAGGAAATTGTGAGATTCAGCTCGTGCTTAAAAATAAGTTTGGGGTGACTGCTCTTGCCCTTTAAGCATTATGTACATTGAAAGTAAAAAATAAGTTTTGCCATGCAGGCTTCAGAACACATGAGTACAGCAGATTTCAGCTAATTTTGTGCTTTCATGCCCTGTAGGTAAATTTCAACCTGATGTAGGGGCTTTTACTAAATACAGTGTCTTACAGTTTAACTAAGGAATTATGATTATCAATGGATTTGGGCCAAGTTAAGTCAAGGTGTTAAAGCAAGTTGCAGAGTGAATTTTTTAAAGTATTTGTAGTTTAAGTCATTATGTACCAGGTATCCTTAAAATGCCTCGGTTGTTGTCACTACTGTAAATCATCACTTGAGACAGCTAGCAATAAGATTATTCCTCAAACATGTTAATGAAAATTAGGCATAACATTTTGAAGAAGGGGGTTTATGGAGATTTCCTGAAGTGTTAACCAATGCAAATCGACTTGTGTGTTACTGAGTTATTGGGAAGTTTCTCTTCATTGTATTTCCTCCTGTTAGTGACCTACTTTTGGCTGAATGTAATCGGCCTTACAATGAATTGTATAGCTGCTGGGAATGATGAGATTAGTGATGTATCGTGTTATACTCACTGAGAAGTAACCTGACCCTGTTGTATAGTTTTGCCATTAAGTTCTTCTTCTGGAACTTGAAGACGACAGCTATGCTTGATATGCAAATTGCAGTTCATGGGTTTTATTTCTATTTAATGGTATTAGATTTGTATACTAATTCAGTTTCTTCAGAAGGAATTGTGAGGACACACATTGTGTAAAAAAATGTATGAAGTAAACAATCCATATTGTTATGGATTTTGAAACCCTGTCGTAAACGTGGTCATATTGCCATTGAAAGTCCTAGTTTTAAATGTGAAAACTTTGATTTGAATGCAAAAGAATTATAGACCTAGACAAGTTAGGGTACATATCTAGTCAACAAGTTTGAACTATTAGTCTGCAATATCCTAAATATTGCCTTAGTCTTGAAGCATGTAACAGTCATGTGAATTTTTTTACTAAATTGGTATAGTCTTTGAATTATCTATTGAAATAGACTTATTTTTAGCTAAGTTTTTCCCTCTTTGTCCTAGGAAATTTAGTCAAAGCCAATGCTTTGTGAAATCCATAAGGTCTACTTTTTAGAGTTGGAAATAATGAGTTATGTGCTCATGAACTTTCAGATAGTTCTGTAAATAATAACAAGATGTGAGTGATTTTGTGCCTTTTGCTATTTGCTACAGAAATGGCCTTTAATAATGTGTTAATTTATGCCAAGTTGGCTATAACAGTCTAGCATCAGTGCTATAATTTGCTGGAAAAAAGATGGAAAAAATGATTCTTCTATAATATTCAATCCAAAAGTGAAGGATGTGAGTGCTTTTCAATGGGTGCTTGGCATTTCAAATCTGAGGTGTTTTGTAACAATGAGAACCTGCATAAATTGAAGAAAAAACTTCAAACCCTGCTTTCACATTGTTGCCAAAGTACAAAAATTGTGTCAATGTACCAGACAACATGACATTTCAAGGATTTAAAATGAAAATACAACAACTTCAATCTTATCTCCAGTTTGACTCTTGCAGATATTTCTTTTGCTCAGCATTAGGCCTTGCATAAATACATACTCACTGGATGCATGTGTATAAATTGTGTGTGAATACCACATGTAGAGCATGTACTTTGTAGTTTTTTGCCATTGGTGCATGATACATGCAGTTTGACATGCTCTGTACATGTAGTCTGCATGCTTAAATTTGTCTAGGGGTTAAGCCATTTTCAGACTTTGTAGTGAATTCGTCTTGGATTCCAATCCAGTTTTTCACCTTTTGGTCAAAATCTTCTGAATCTGATCAGAAAGAGCCAAAAATTTGCCAACGCGCAACTTTGGCAAAACGATGAAAATGTAGTTTATGCTAATTATTTCATGACCAGCTCTCATAGATAGACAGATATATTATTGTACTATGCTGTTCAAAAAAGTTGGTGTGATTTCACGAAAAAGTCAGTTGGCATTTTATTTTCGTAAACATCAGATTCAAGTCATTGCACTGGTTGACAAGATATTTTGCTCTTTCTGACCAGAGATGGAGCAAGGTTTCAGCAAACCTTCCACCCCCCTGCCAAAATTGTATCAGAATGCAATCCCATTCATTGTATTGTGACAATGGCTTTAGTCCCTGATTTCTGATAAGTTGTAGAATAAAACTGCAAATGTGCCTTCATGTTATATAGGCAGGAGCAGTCATCCCAAATTGAAGAAGTGTTGTAGACTATCCAGTTTCATGATTGGCTGTTGGGAGTCATGTGACAATGTTTTTTCTCTTCAATTGTGAAATTTACCAGAAATAACTGCTTGGTTTACCTTGAATATGCAATAGTAAAGTCATAAAATGTAATGAAAGATACTTTGAGGAGAAATAAGATGAAAATTGTGTTATTTAGCTTTTTTTTCAAAATAAGTTTGGGGGGACTGCTCTTTACCTTCAAATAAGTTTATGCAGACTAATGCAGATTCGAGGGAAGAAACACACCTGCATGGAATTGAATTCTTCTGTAACAGTGAGAGACATTGCTGTTTATGTACACTTATCAGTTGAAGTGAAACTGTTACTTGAATTGTTACTCGTCACATCTGTCCAGAAGCAGTTTCCACTATACTACCTGTACAGCCAAGGTTTGTAGGTCAGAATAGCGTGTAGTTGACCCCAAATATGATGCATTGCTTACCCACAGGAAAAGCGTGAATTGCAAATAGCAGTACTGCTCTGTGCTAGCTGTTATTCTGCTCAACAAAAGCAATTTGAATTTAGGCCAGACTGAAATGGTTGCAGGCCTCAGTTGAACAACTTGATGTAAAAGCCATTTGTGATGTGCAGAGGTGGGATCTGTACTCCCGGGATTGATGGATGGTGTTAAGGTCACATATATATCTACAGGACTTGGGGTCTACAAAACAGAGAATAGGGTCACTGTTAAACTGAGGTTAGCTGTTAAAAGCTTGAATATGGTATAAGAGGAAAGAAAAGTTGCATTCATAATGTAGCAGGCTATATATGCTTTACAGCCTACATTGTAAGTTAGCTTCTGAGGAAATTCCAATGCAGATATTTGAAAGTTTTACTATCCTTGGGACCCTTTGGGATTATTTTACTCCAAAACTGATTTGATTTGTGGACAATAATAAACAAATTACAGGTACAGTACAAATAATTTCTATAAATATTTCTTCTTTAGTTACCTGTGTGAACAAATTAGTAAATTGACTATGGTGAAACTCCACTTTTTATGGGATGTATGCTGGAGATGTACTGTATGTGGTTCATGAATTCCAAGTCCTCTGCTATGTTGCATAGGGGTGCTGTATTACATTTCTAGTTTCCATTTATACTTTGCATACATGTGTTTGTCCTTGGTTGTGTAATCTATGAAGTTAGAATATTGGATATTCTCTGGATTTACTCTTTCCCCTTGTTCACATATCTTGTCACCAGTACATATCCTCTCTTGATTCTTTCCCTTTCCCCTTAACCCTCCCTTAACTTAAATAAGAACTTTCATGTACTGAAGTGTAATGGATAAGTTGATTGATAATAAAAGAATTAAGAGCTTTAATGTGTCTTAGACAGGTTTACTGCAGGTCATGATATGTATGACACCAGGTAAATTTCTCTCCTACTGCTCAAGTTTCCCTTGAGATAATAATATTTCTCATCAATGATTTTTCCAAACTTCTGGCTTTTCCAACTATGTCAGTATCATTATTAAAACTAATAGTTACATATCAATAAGTATCAGAACTTGGTAGTTATTAGTATTAATTAATAAAGTATAGTTTAAATAGTATGCTATAGTGTTATGCATGCTTCTCCAAATTGATACAGCTTTCAACATTTGAAGAAGATGGTTAAAAATACTGCATTTAACAGAACAAATTGCTATCATTGAAGCTATAATGTAGTTCAGTATGTTAATATTACTGCAGCATCTAAATAATCCTTAAAGGGGAAATGCAGTCAACCCAATATTGATTAGTCTATTGCTCTATCCAATTTCATCAATAGCTCTTGAGAATCAAATGACAATAGTTTTCTTATTGAATTGGGAAATTGATAAAGGGTAACTCTTTGTTTTACCTTGGATATGCAGTCTTTATGTTCTTTAAGGTATGAGAAAAAAGACAAAATTAGTAAGAATGGGCCTAACTGTTGTCTCAAATTAAGTTTGGAGAGACTGCTCTTGCCCTTTAATTTAAAGGTCAGTGGACATGAAAATGACTAATTTGGATGCTAAATGACATAGTCAGGTACTAGAATTCCCTTGCTTTCTCTCAGAATTTATTCAAAATTGACAATCTCAAAGATATTTTAAAAGCATAAATTGTTATCCTTACTTCTTCAACAGGTCCACTTACAAGGGCAGTTTGCATAATTTTTGGTTTCAATAAAAGAGAAACGTTTGTATGTATGTTTGTATGGGTATGTTTGTGACATTGCTTGTTAACACAATACTTTATCTCAAAATATCAATGTCTGACAGTTTTCAAACTTGGTGATGATGCCTCATATTGAGAGAAAGAACCCTATTGTATGTGGTGGAGGTCAAAGGTCGTGTGCATCAAAGTCTGGGAATCTTGTTAACGCAGTGTACCGAAACAGGAAACTTTTGTAGATTTCATATTTATTATGTGAATGTGTTAAGGTTGGAAGACAGTCCCTCCAGTGTTTGGTGCAGGTCAAAGGTCATCTGGGGTCACCAGGGGTCAAAGTCTGAAAACCTTGATAAAGTGATGTCTTAAGATGGGAAGCGTGTATAGATGTCACATTTAGAATGTGGGTGTGTTATGGTCAAAAGATGGTCCCTGTTGTTTTTGGTGCAAGTCAAAGGTCATCTGAGGTCACTGGAGGTCACACGGTGAATGAAAACCTTGTAATGTGCTAACACACCACAAACTGGGAAACTTGTGGGCTTAACATCTGTGTCTATGTGGAACCACTGGAGGTCAAAATGTGAATGAAAACCTTGTTTGGGAAACTTTCTCATGTGGTATGTGGATGCAGGTTATGGTGAGAAGATGGTCTCCATTTTTGCTGGTTGAGATCAAAGGTCATTTGGAATAACAAAATTATTTTTTAAACATGTTGGTATAACATTGAAGTGAGAAGATATGGTACATGATTGCATTATGTGAAATGAAACCTTTTATCTTTCATTGAACCCTCTATGCATTTTTGCCTTTTGCTTTATCCAGTGAGACCTGTTGTGAAACTGAAATCAGTTACTTAAGTGTTAAAAATAAGCCTCCCCCCCTCCCTTCACAATTATAGTACTTTTGCAAATCTATACAATGATTCACTTATTCAGCTTCCAAATGATAAAGTGGTACATTTGAAAACTGTTAAAGATTTGAAATGAATGGTATCCTAAATGGATATATGGTATTAGGCTCTTTTACCTTTCGAGTTACAACCTCAGCTTTTGATTTCACAGTCACGTATGGTAAAGTGTGTCAAAGCGTGAGTTTCATTCAAGCTGAAGCAAATGTTTGTATTATTTGCATTTGATCTGCATCTTAACTGGAAATTTCTTAATTGCATGAAACATTGCTTGTAAAAAGGAGATCAATCATGAAAGAAATGATATTTTATTCAAAATAAGAGGATCAAATAATATGAGCATTTTTTGTCGGCATTTTAACACCCTAAAAGACTTCTGCATATGAGGTGGCTCTGTTTTCCCTAGATAATGAAGCAGGCAGGAGAAAAAACTAGAAAAAACAGGAACAAAATATGCAAAAAGCAAAGGGGATCAAGGAGTTTTGTGCCATTAAGGTGACAACTGTATATTGAGAAAGATTAAGTGACTTGTGGGGAGATGTGCTCCCCTACATTTAATGGATGTCGTAAATTGTAAATGATTTCAAGCATTTAACACCTTTAGTCGAGTGTAAAGGATAAGAGAAGTCATAAAAGAACATCCTGTCCATTTAGAATGGCTCATTAGGTAAAGGTGTTCTTATCCTGATCAGGATATTAGCTTATGTAAACTCGATACCCTCCTTTACTAGCTTTAAAAAAATTTGGTAGTAGTGTTTGGAAGATTGGCGGGACTAATTGTGACAGTCAGGAGACAGGACTGGTTTACTCTTTTATTCTGCTTTTACTTAAGGTCCTTGATGAAAGAAATATAATCATGGAGAAGGGGGAAGTCTTCCAAGTTAGATTTATTACCTACTTTGGTCTTATATGAAGTGGCACAGCATATTTTTGTTTTTTGGGAATAAAGTTGACATTTACTGTGAAAATGTGGGAGTTCTAACTCTATAGTGGGTACTTAGTGTTCTAGATGCTCAACCCCCTGAGTCAGATTATCTTGCAGAGAAATGATTGCCTGCTGGTAAGTCTCAGATGTTACCTGCCACAACTGATCAAAAGCACTCCTTCCCCGTAGGCTGGGGGTTGCAGAATATGCCCACCCCACATTGTTCCCCACCTGTCACAAGTAGTGATTTAATGGGAGGATTTAACTGTATAAGAACTTGAAAAGCACAGTGATGATTTGTTCGATGTTACATACCTACCTTTCTAATCATACACATCCACAATGTTCAGAAATTGTCCATCAGAAGCTAAAAATCATGCAGAATAAAATATTACATCTGGGAGATGATCACTACTGAGTAAGTAGAGCTAAAGTCTGGAAGGAAACCAGTGTTGGCTTTACTTTTTACTTCATAGGCCGATATAGGTCATTTTATTCACAGACATAATTTAGGGCTTAACCAATAATTGGATTGGACATTGGATGGCCAGATATTCACCAACAATGGTAAAATATCGGATCTGCAAGATTTAGTCAAGTGCACTTGCTGATAATAACCAATGTTCTCTAACCTGATAATTTAGTTAAAGAACTCAGAAACTTATTATTCCGTGATGTTTTTGTTGAGTCTTGCCATCTCTGGTTGCTAACCGTTCTGTACAACTCAGCTGTAACTACAGTAGTTTCCAAGAGCAGGGACGTTGAAGATACATTATGACTATTGCTTTTGCTGAACTAGACATTAACGAGAACCAGTAATAACAAGCCAGCAAAGTTGTTATCCCCTATGTAATATTTTACATATGTCAGTTGCATTTTCCCTTCAATTTTATTCCATAGTTGTTTGAAGACAATTTTGTACATTCCCTATGTTTAAATAAAGAATTTATCTGCCCATATAAACTGCATATATCTTTCAAGAGTTATTCCATTGTTGTTACGAACTTTGCTCCGCCCCTTACTTATGATGGAGTGATCCAGTATTAACATGTGTGAGACCTAGTGTTTGAACGTGGTACAAAAAAATGGGAACCACTGAGGTCCATATCACAACACACATCAGGTATGGTGATTAAGATATTTTGTGTAAGGTCCTCCTGACTCTCTTCTGAAGAGCCATTTGGCGAAAATCAAGCAATACTCCCAAAGATGAATAAAATATAGCAACGATTTGTTTATGCTCCATAAGGTATGCATGAGTAATTTGCAACTGTTTCAGAGAGGTAGTGATCACGTTCACAAGTTCAAATGAAATATTAGGACAAATAAAAGTAATATGACAGAAATACTCCAATCAAACAAATACATTTTTACACCTTTATCTTTGGCATATTTCAATTTTGGAGCGTTTTCTGACTCAAATAGCAAGCCTGCTTACTCGAGCTGGAAGATGTTTGGGTTTATACTTTCAAAACATAAATTAGTACAATCAGCTTATCAGAGCCTTTGTTTACAGTATTCTCTTGCATGTCCGAAAAATGTCATCAACCTTGTGAAATTCGCTTGCTCTATTGTGCGCTAGCTGTAGTGTTTTCAACAAGCTATGTACGCTCTTACTCAAGCCTGTCTCGTGTTGACATCCATGGTTGACATTTGGGCATTCTACCATAGCTTTTTATATGAAACTTTGTAGGTTGTTCGAGAGCCATTTTGAGGCCGGCAAACTGACGTAAGATACAATGGCATGTTATACTTCGAAACTCTTCGTCAATATTTACAAAATCATTTCAGTCATATCTTAGCACTGAACATGTAGCAACAAAGTGTTTGTTTACACGATAATGACATGTTAAAACCATTATATCGGCCAATTCAAGGTTTGGCTTTCATTTTGGTATACTCGAGGTAGCAAGCCTTATTTCGTAGAAGATGCAACCTATGTACAGTAAATCGTTAGTACCATGCAGGGCCCGTTGGGTACCTCATGAGATTCTTTACATCTATAGTGTAAGTGTTGTGTAATATCAATTCATTGAATTAGTCATGTTTATTAGAAGTCATTGGTATAATATGATTAAGTATGGGTTATACGGTGTACTACATAAGTACTTTTTGCCACTCAGTACCATTACAAGTGTATTTTTCTTTGATCCATATTTATTGTACCTACAGTAAGACACAGCATGTTGACACTTTCAACTTTTCTTGTAAACCTTTAACCTCTGTCTACAGTTGGTTTAAATTAGGGAATTGTTTTTAAAGTGAGGGATTAAAACTTTTCTCTTGACCTTATGATCATTTAGGGGTTAAAAGCGGAAACAATTGTAAAGGTCATGTTATTAACAACTTTCATATTTCTGTGATAGCAGAAGGTGTAACTGTCACTTTCCATTAAAGGGACTGTAGCATTTCAAATTTAAAAATGGTTTGAAAGCCATTGTTTGTTATATCACAATATTGACTGTCAAAATTGAAGGCAATTTTTAATTGCTTGCCAAAATGTTTATTGAGTATTTGTGGATTTAAGATTTTGACAGACATTTTGACCTCAGACAGCATACGTTCGAAAAACCATGTATCTTTCGTATATGTAAAATTACTTCTAGGGTCCTGCAGGGTTCTCGGAGCTTGGAAAAATCATGACATTTTATTTTCCTTTCCCATGCCTACAAAAGTCATGGAATATTGTAAAAAATACAGCAGTCATGGAAGAGTCATGAGAAAGTAAATAAATTTACTTATTTGACACAATCATAGTACCAGTAGGGTGAACTGGAGGAAAAATGCCCACTGGGTAAAAATGGCCGGTGGACTTGTTTCCACTTCTACTGAAAAATGGTAAGAGTGATTTTTAAATGTGATGTGTTTTAATGAGTATACTGTAAATACTTATTGGTGATGTGAACAGTCAGATCAAAAAATTTTTTTTAATGGTGTGCAGTTGCGATCAAAAAGGAAGAAAAAAAAGTTCTGAAAAACGAGGATTGGAGGTTTGGCCCATTTCACTTAAAATCCTTCCATTTAAGAAGGGACTTGAAATTTTTTAACATTATGCAGTTGCTATACTTACTTGCAAAAGTCATCTCAGTAGATGAAATTGAAATAGTTCTGTAAATTTACATTTTTGTATAATGAATGTTTTATACGTAAACATTTTTACCTCGAGAAAATCAAAGATCTTGGGGTAAATCGCTCAGTGTAATTTTCAGCAATGAATGTTTATTGACCCTAAAGCCTCAATATGAAAGCTGTTTAACAAACATTATGAAGAGCTGGTATTTAGCATTTTATCCCAGTTGTTCCTCATGCAGACTATATAAAGAATACAGCAAATTTTATCCTTCCTATCTTTTCATCATGAAGTATGGTATTCTAACTCACTTTCCCAGCACAGCCCACTCAAACTGGCATAACCAAATCATCAGTATTAACTATGTTCCTAAAATCTCTAAAATGCCTCCAACAACCAATAATAGTAAGTGATTAAAATACATATTAGTTGTTTGTAGCATTAAGTTTTCATCCATTGAATATTTGCAACCATTTTCCTGTTTATGTCCATTTTGGGCATCTATGAAATTTGGGGATCACCATAATTCTAATTTATCTACATGCTTCAAATCAGGAACCAAATCAACCCAACAACACTTCTTTTAACTTCAGAAAGTCTCTGTTGCATAAAACTATCACACCATTGGCTGAAAACAGTCATAAACATTGCAGAACTTAATGCCAATAGCAATATTTGACCCCTCAAAAAATTAAAAATTCAAATTACTCATATAGGAGTTCCTTTTAAGACAAAATATTTATTTTACACTTTGCTTTTAATCTACACAATTACAAAGTGGCCAATTTCAATTTAGTTTTCATCTAATGAATACTCCAAAGATGGCAAGAGATGGCATCTCATTCTGTTAAGAACCCCAGATATCTACAGTTATGACTTAGGTCCAGAAAACATTGAAACGCAATGACTCTGAATTCAAGTTTCCCCTTTCGGTCTCATCTTAACTAGCTAAAAGGGAAAATAAACAAATTTACAATAAAAATCTATGAGGTATGGCAATATGATATGGTGAATTGGTATAGAATGTACATAATGTAACTTCTAGATAATACTCTAGGTAGTACAGTAAGCTACATTTGAAAAATTTTCTTAGGCCAGTACAGTTTTTGTTTTGTACTGTGTGTACCTGTACCCCGGTGTGAGATGTTTAGGTCTACCTGGATTGATATGCCCAAAAATGTCAGACATTTAGGTCCCTAATGTTTAATTTTATAATATACAGGTAAATATTGATAGACAGGTGTAGCCTACATATCATTCATTTGGTGAGGCTTATTCCTTCATTCCATCCCACACTTCATCCGAATAAGTGGTAGCATCACAATTCTTTCCACCTGTTTCAGATAATAATTGCCATGAGTTGTTTCAATTATTTTGCTGCTTTAAGCTGTACAGTATGTTTTATTTTTGATATACACCTACAGTATATATATTCCTGTAACTGACAGAAGAGCAAAGAACAGTCCTTATGTGGCATATATAAACTGTAGTTGGTAAACACCATACAATTTCTCGAAAGAATAGCCTTTGTTGTTTTCAGTCCTAATGTGTCAGCTACGCCTGCAACTTTGTTGTGGCTAAATGTTCCAAATGATTCCAGTTACTTTAGTGTTTGTCAGCTACATCTTGTACAGGTCTGATTCATAACTGAATGCATTGAAGGTGACTCGAAGGAAAAGAAAAAATAACTACAGAAAAATATGGAATATAGCCTTAATTTTTCTTGGAAGTATGGGGCAGACGTTTTTACCCAAAGGCTGGGGTAAAAACGCCCACCATTTTCTCCATTGGAAAGGTTAAAAAATTTCCCTACATGAATATGTAACCCATGCGTTATCATTAATAAAGCAGGCATGTAGCTGATGAAAGCACACATTCATATGCAGATGTTCCTACGAAGTTATCAAAATATTTGGGAAAAACTGAAAAAACAGACACTTTCACCCCAGTGTACCCTGAAGTTTTATCAAATCTCGGATATCATTTTGTCACAAATAGTCATGTTAAGGTCATGAAATAGTCATGAAAAAATTATGAAATTTTATTTTTCTTAAGGTACAGGAAGCCTGTCCTGTATCAACTTCAACTATATATTACTAAATCCGTAGACTGCAATAGAACACAGGAAGCAATGCACAAGATTTTAACATGACCTGTTACCCAGAAGTGGCACCAGTGAGTGGAACGGTGGACCATCTCACCCTGTTCAGGGAAGCCTATCTCTCTCTCCCTTCCCTGAAGACATTTACCCAAATTTACAATTTTACATCCCTACTGGTACAGTATGGTTAAATTTCTACACTTGCTGACAGCCATTTATAATGATTAGGGGAAGTCAGCTCATTTAAAGATCATGTTGAATTAGGTTAGTGTAAAACAGTTCAAGGACAAAAACACTGTCCCTTTAAGTACTTGAGGATGTTGTTAAAACTGGAAGTGCTCAGTACCCACAGGAAGTGACCGAATTACGGTTTGTTTCAAGCAGTACTGAATTATGGTAGTTCAACTATGGTGATTTTATAGAAGCAATAAGACCTTGTAATTAGGACATCTTGGATTTGAACAGATTTACCAAAATTTTGGTAAACATAATAAATCCCAGATGTATCAAATCCTGGATGGGCTAATAATTGTGATATTCCAGAGTAGTGAATTATTTCTTTACTGTTATATTAATCTTAATAAAGCTGCTCAAGTTTGCTCATAAAATTCAACAAATTTTTCCAAACCTGTTAAGTTTTCTTCACATACCAATGGAAAATGGTCAGATTGTTTAAAGGGTGAGTACTTAAGGGTTCTGTTTGGTTTTTTAAAATTTTTTGATCAGGCACTTTAAAATGTTATACCCAAAACTGTTACAAATCAGAATCGTGCAAAATTCAAGTTTTACTGCTTTTTGCAAACTATTGCATATGAAGCTAGACTTGTGCTAACTTGTAAGCATTGTCATATGGTACGTAGTGACCCTTCAACACTCTCATTAATTTGTCACTATCAACTCAATGGGTCCTTTCAAAGAATTACTTAAAAAGTATCTTTAATAAAAACAATTTTTTATGTTTCTGTCAAGTGTCTCACAAGTGTGTTGACATGCAGTTGTAATTCAGAAACTGTTTAAGGTTAGTTTTCATCATTTGTTGTTAATTTTTATGTCTTGCCATAAAATAAATGATTTTCCAACCTCAAATTATTTAGTGTTATATTTTGTGTTATAACTAAATTAGTTTGCTTCTTGTATTACTCATTTTACAAGTTGTAGAATCAAAGGTCATACTTTAAGTTCTTGTGATCTCATATTCTGTACTATAAATTATTATGCATGATGAAAGATATTAATTTAATTCAATGTAATTTGGTTGATGAAGCCTTTGCAGTGAATTGTCCAGATTTACTTTCAATTCATGGTGGTTACACAATTGTAATAAATATCCATTAAAGTTAAATTTACTAGAAAGTTGGTTTTGTTGATGTTTAGCTACATCTCAATCCTTTAGATTTTCCTAAGTCACTATACTTTGTGAGGTTATACGCAAAAACATCATCCATCTGTATGGCAGGCTATAACATTAAATATTGAAAATGTTTATTTAACAAGACATAAGACAAGACCAGTTGGGGTTTCCAAATAAATCTGGGCTTGGTGTTTTGGCTTGTAAAATGACATAAAGGAGGTGCAAATTCTTATTTGTTCAATACTGCTTATGCTTGATGTCTTTCGTACTTCTTTGTAAAGCACCTAGAGCAGTGCCCTCTTGGAAATGATTGGCTCTATATAAGCCTAATTTATTATTATTTTTGTTGTTGTTGTTATTATTATACCTGACTCAGCAGGAGAAATCACCATGTATCCCTCCCATGCATCCCTGGAAGGTTGACACCTCTTTCATTAAAGCTGTGATTTAATTGATGTCCTTGCAGGAAAGCATATCAGCTTGGACTTTGGAAAGAAAAGTTTATAAGTTTATTTAATTTCACTAGTCATGTCAAATTTTGGGAGAAAATGCTTGGCACTCTTCTTTTAGGTTTAATATGCATTGGAAAGGCCCATTTGTTAGTTAGATGAGGATTTGCGGCCCATAAGAGACTGTGTATTGGACTTTTTCAATTGTCAGTAATACTTGCAACCTTGATAAGTTAGGGTAAACAGGTTTTTTGAGACCTCACCTATTTCTTTCCAATTTTGATTCCCCTCCCCTATATAACATGTACCAGTTGGGGCTGTTGTATTCATAAATGAATGTAGTGTTATACCATTATCCCAAACATAAAAAATCCCCCCATGTATTTGTATTAAGGGGGGTGCTGTATACTTTGTGGTTGATGTTAATTCATAGCTTGGCTTTGGTTTCTGATAACTTTGCTACTTTGCTGTCTAGTAAGGTACTAATAAAAGACTGTATGTACACAGAAGACAGCTGACACAGTACTACATGACTTGTGACAGCTTGAGAAAGGGAACAGCCAAAATGAACAGTTTGGCAGTATAGGTCTACCTACACCATGGGACACTTCTGAGGGGCACCCCTACTCTCATCACTAAAGGCCTGACAGCCATGGCTTTCTGTGCTTTTGGTTATGATATTGTTCCAGTCAAGACTTAGTTTCCTAGAATTGAGCTTTCATGTTCTGAACTTTCCCTCCCAGGGATTGAACAGTGTCATAGTAGGGTGGGTAGAAGAAGCGTTATATCCAGGAGCAGGTTGCCATCTAGATAAATGAATAGTAAAGAATTCAAGTCTGAGTTAACATGTTGAGTTGAATGCTACCCAGGTGAAGATGTTTTACGTGCTATATTACGTCAGGCTTATCATTGCCTACCGGCCCTGATAAATGTCTTCTACCAGGTACCTTTTTGTTCTTTGTAACAAAAGATTGTTTTGTAATTACTTTGACCATTAATTAATTTCTTGCACTACACTGCTAGTTCTATACTTCCATCAACAGACTTTAAATTCTGGTTGCACTGAGTTGGGCATGGACGGGAGGCAGTCTCTCACTGCAAACAACATTGGCCTTGACGAAAGCAACTCACATGGTCAAGCCCCTATTGGGATGGCAGCTCAATCAAACGCTGTCAATGTATCAGGCATCAATAGCACAACAAGGAGTCCAGGAGAAGCACGGCCTTCTGGGATTGTAGCTGTTGGGAAGGGGAACAAAGGACGTTACAGAGGTAAGAGCTTTCAATTATATAACATACTCTTTTTACTTGTCCACATTTTGATGTCTATTTTTATGAAGTTTTCCTTGTTCATTTTGTGCGTTGTATGCTCTATGTATAGCTTTCATGTGAAAATGTCTGGCATTTGAGAAAATGTCATTGTTAATGACACAATTGAGATGCCCGAAGGACTATTCATATTCTGACAAATTTCCCGGTGATTTCAATCACTGATTCGTCAATATCTGAATTGACACTTCTCAGCCCAAAGCTAACGTATCATGAAATATTAGTGAATGGCTATAATTTTTAATGGATAGGTTACTGGTCTGTTACAGTGATGGAAGGAATGTGCCAGACATTGAAGTTTTTCATCTGTCAGCCTGTCACTTAATGAGACGGTTAGCATTTCCATCCCTTCATCCATTTTGAAGGAAAAACTTTGATGCATTTTCCGTGAATGTTTCTGGAGAAAATTGAGTTAAATTGCATTCAGTTGTACAGTTTTGTACCTTCTTATTTTATCTTTTATCTTTAGTTATCTTTAAATATTTGAAAGCCATGTAGTGTCTTTGAAAATAATTTATTTTTTCCTACATAAGATAGGTCTGGAGAAAGTCACTTAATTTAAATTGTCAAACATATTATGAGGGAATAGCAGTTATTTATAAAGTGCAGCTTGATTTTATGTTATTACATACTCATATGTTTTTGGAGAAGGGAGAGGTTAAAAATTGAAATAAATTGTTTATTCAGGGTTGCAAGAAATAAACTGCCCAATATTCTGAACTCCTTTTGTTATCTGTGTACTTACCTTACATGCTCTGACAGTTTTATAGTGCCCTTGATTTATAGCCTCAAGTTAGCCCAGTTTATATCTTTTGTCATCTCTTGGATTTCTAGGCCACTTGTTGTCATTTTATTTTCTGATTGGAACAAGAGTCTTGAAAGATCCAGAGCCTTTTGAAAATATATTTTAAGGAGTCATTCCTTTTATCATTGATTTCTCCCAAAGTGTGAATGCATTCATCGGACCCTCTCCTTTCATTGCAGGTACTACCTTGAAAAATGAGTGGAAACATGTTTCAGTTAAAAATCTGTATAATTTATGTTTTGTAGAAGGTTATATGAGATGTTTGGCTCTGGGCCCTCCCTGCTATGTTTGTTATTATGGTGACAGATATAGATGTTCCCTACTCAAAGGTATTCAATTAGTAGGCAGAGACAAAATGCATAGATTGACCAAGGGGATGTTAAAGCATTTATCACATTTCAGTAAACAGAGCACCTCTCCTCCTTAAAAGTATTTTGCAGTTATTTCCTCAATGACTTATGAGGTATGTTATGATATTTAAATGGGAACCCATGCACAAGTTTTGATCATTGGAATTATACATTATTTGCACCTTCCAAGTTTTGTGGCTTAATTCATAATTCCTTGAAACATACCAGCACACTTGACCTCGCACACAGTTAATTTTAAATATGTTATGAAGTTGCAATTTCACCATTTCCCCTATTTAGTGTTGAACTAAGATATTATTGGTGTAACAATACTTATCTCAAAGCAGTTTAAACTGTATCACATTTTTTAACTGGCTTGTTTGATATTAATTCTCAGTGTGATCCACTTAAAATATAATTCTGGAACTGAACAGTGGTATGCATTCTACTAAGCTCAGGTCTGGAATAAGCTACCAAATCTTTGATGTCTGCATGTGCAATATATGCAGATCTTTCACACATATTTAAAAATATCTTGCAGTAAGCTGCACATGTGAAAAGCATCAAAATTAGGGTAAATGTTGTGTTCCATATTGCTTGCTAACTGTTGCCTCAGTGCATGGGTGGAAGATTACTTTCTCACAATGTGTCTTATAGCAGCTCATTGAGTTATCATCAGATTTAACAAATTTTTCCAAAATTGTCAAGTTTTCTTCACATACCAGTGAACGTGGACAATTCCCATACTCTTCATAGGATAACTGCTTTTTATAAAGTACTGAATGGCTCAGTTTGTATTTCAAAACTCTTTGACGAACCACTATTTCAAATTAAGCACAAATTGGTTATGTCAGTACACAACCAAATTCAAAATGTTTGCTTTTTCTGTAACTATCGAAAAGAAACTTGAGGCATTCTAACTATAAGCATTGTCATGTTTGGTAGTGACCCTTTAACACCCTTTTTTAAAAGTTATTGATAAAAATTTTCAGCAGATAGCTCAGATTACAAGCACACAGAACGGAGGACCATTCAGGTGACAGAGGTTTAGAGGAAGTGGCAAAGATATGCCTGGTATTTTTACCTTGTTGGGCAGTGGTCTTCTGTTCTGCTTTTTCTCACTTCCTTGAAAGTCAAGCAATATTTAAAAGATCAAAAAAATGAGGTTCCACCAATGAACTGTACTTGCCAACTGTACTAAAAGCCTTTATAAACAGAATGCAGTCTTGAGCAATGCAGTTCTTTTTTGCCATAGAAAATTTTGTACCATTTTTTTTTTTTTTTTTAATGGCACAAGTTAAAGATAACAATACAAAGACATAAATACTATACACTTTGATGAGAACCCTTTATACTCTTCTGTTGTCTCCTGAGTGGTGTGGCATTTATTTACACTAGGAAATCCAGATACAGCATTTAACTCTTTCAATTGGGAGTCCTGTCAGATCAAAATTAGGCCTGCATTTCATTCGAATGAGATGAGGGCCCAAGGATGAAGAGCTAGAGGGACAGGTTTTTTCCAAGTAGTATTTTGTATCAGTTTTCAAGTGCATTAAACTTTCAAATGAGAGTTGAAGTGCTGAATGAAGCCTACTATAGGTTAGATATTTGTTACTTCTGTTTAAAGAATGATCTGAGAATTTATCGAGATGCACCACTTGTGAAGATCAAGGCATCTCCTGTAATATGGTGAATTTTAGTTTTAAAGGAAAAGATTTGCCCATGGTGCATATGAAAGTAGACTATATCTGACATGATAGGTATTGGAACTGGATGTTAGTGTACTTAACCAAATTATGCGAAATTCTTTTAATATATTAGTGTGGTTTTTACTTACTCTGTATGCTTTAAAGCCTGAAGCACAGTGATTTCTAACCTTTAATACACCTTGTACCCCTTACTTGTTATATTATAGATTAGTTGACCTTTACCCACTATAACAAAAATGAAAAACCCCATCATGACCCTAAAATGCCAACCCCCCTCCCCCCACCACCACATCTGACCATCTCATTACTTTCCAAAATTGCTTAGGAGACCTTTCCAGTATACCCATAGTATTTTCTGTCCCCCATAAGATAATAGTGCCCCTGGTGGAGAACCTTAGGGCAGAAGACAGTATATCTTTGTATGTCTGTACATAAAAATTCTTATTCCATCCAGCATTCAGCAGTAATGTTGATCCAGTAGAGATGAATCTTGGCAGCATTTTTAAAATATATATGGAGTATATTGCAATGGTAAGTTGTGTAACAATAAGTCTTTTGTGAGACTGTATTGTATTTGTAAATGCAAGTCTTGGGTGACTGATCCTTGTGTGTGTCATGTTATGGACTGGGCACCAGGATTTGCAGTTTAAAATGCAAGTCTGACACTAAACGTACACATTCTAGCAGGTATACAGTGTGTACATGATAAATCTTGTTTGCACCAGGCATTTTGTTGTGATGGAACAGCCTAGCATGAGCTCATGGTAGACCTACTACTGTAGGTGCTAGGTGCAATACGTGGTAGTAAGTTGCTGGAGACAGGCCAGCACATATAAGTCTTGGGTTATCACAAAGTGCTTGTAACTGGTAGATTATTGGTGTGACATCAGCAACTGCTGAGCAACAAAAATCTGGGGGGAGGGGGGGGGGTGGGAGGGATCAAAATGCCAAAATGTTTATTTGATCAAATTAAGAGAAATCCTTTAGGGGAAGATTTGTAGGCAAACTATCTTTAGTGAAGCTCCATTGAAGTTTGGCAGGAAGGATGCTAACTTTCTGGTAATTAGTATAACCCCTTTAAACCCTGAATTTCTGTAGGATTCATAACCCTTGACCCAGAAATTGCTCAAGGGCCATCACCAGTTCCACCTGTGCATGTTGTAAAGAAGAAGTCCTGTACAAGGTCCTTTAAAAGCCATATGGCCTTTGTAGTTAGGTTTAAAGGGTTAATCATGTTGTGGTATTGCAATATAATATATGATACCAGTAAAGAATTAAGCCCTGCAGTACATCAGAGCAGTTTGTGGAGTATTGTGTGCAGTAACTGGTCTAGTTAAATGAATGGTTTAGCATGTGCTAATAACCCTATTACAGCAAGTGAAGAGAAGTATGAATTAAGTCCATGGAGGTATCTTGCACAATATTTACGATACTTGTCCAAACCATGATACTTCCTTTCTGATACATCCTGTCGTCTATATTGAATACTATGAGCAAGCCTTTCTTTCTTTCCTTTTTGTTTGTGATTTTATTGTAATAAATGGGATTACTGGCTATGTTGAAGAGAGAGAAAGTATGTAAATGCCTGTTGTTAAAATGAAGGATATTTCCATCTCAATCCATGTCTCGGGACTAGATCTAAAAGATTATCTGGTAGTGTCTTTCAAGTGACTTGGGGCAATAACATACTTGAGCAGCAGAATATTAATTTTACATCTAGGAGGTTTGTCCTAGAAGCAGGTTCCAAATTTAGACAAGAAGAACAGAAATAAAACAAGTTTTCCTTTGGGGAGATGATTATTAGTTCTTGTGCATTATGCATCTGGCCTAGTGGAAGAAGGGATATCAATCAACATCAGAATGTCAATAACGAGAGTACTGTAGTGTAGTATGCCAGAACAGTTACATAAACATAAGAAAAAGATTATAGAGAAAAGAGGGGGAAGGGGGGATGTCATATTATTTCTGGAATACTATACACTGTAGCTTCAAATTGAAGTAAGATTCTTTGAGAGGAATTCAGCAGAACTGTTAAATTACTTTAGACCTGCAGCAGCATGTACTGTATTGTTATATTAAGACTCTTACTCCTTGAACCCCTTTTTATCCTCTGCCAAAAACTTTACCAAGTTAAGGAGTAGGAAAATTCTCAGTGCACTATTTGATTGACTTTGAAAATTGAAAAGGCTCAGGCTTGTTAGTACCTTTTTTTGTTGTTATTGCCCCCAATAACTGCCTAAAAAAAACTAATAGCACTGTGGTAAGCCCTTCCCATAGAGGACAGTAGATACCCCAACTTCTTCCTTCTTTGTGTTTTCCTCATTGTGTTAACATGTGTGTAAATTCTGGTGAAATTCCACTGTTTTATCATCATAAGGTGATTATTGACCAATCCACATTTTAGCCATGTTTGCTCACAGGACATGCATGCTTTAACCAAGCTTGATACAAGTTTGTGACTAAATAAAGAGGTAATTAATACAGCTATAGGAGAAGTCACAAATTGCACATTCAGGAGAATTGGAACCATCTGTGATGAAAAGAACCGCACTTGAAGGAAACATTCCAGAATTCAGTTATCAAAAATGTATTGAAATAAAGTTTTTAATAGAACATATAATTTACTTGACATTATTGCAGTATTCCAAATGTAGGTCAAATGAGATCTTGATTAGCTCCTGTTGATTTGAAAAGCTGGTACTGTTTAGTGCACAGTGATAATACTGGCATGAAATTACTGTTAAAATTAAAGGCTGGGTAGATCTTCTTCTTTGAATAAGAATATAGAGAATGCAACTGGAAATGTAATCCTTTGGTTAAAATTTACTTTGCATCATTTAAAAGAAGAAATAAAAAAGCACAGTGAGCTGTATAGGTACTGCAGACTGTGTATATGTACAAAATAAGACTTCTGTGGTAGTGTACATGCATCAGTATTATTGGACTATCAGGTTCTGCACCATACTGGAAATGACAGTGGTACAACCTTAATGTTTCAAAAATGATTTTGATGGATTCATGGCCAGATACAGGCAATTGACTTAGCCAATCTATGTCACAATAGTTCAAAATAATTATAGTTCAAATGTTTTGTTTTATACTTCAGTTGTTTACAATGATGCTGAGGGGGTTTAAAATTGTTGAATTACAGGCTTGGGGCGATTACATCTCAATGTAATCGGTTACAATTGCCATTACTTCATATTTTACGCTGGCGATTATGATAAAGATTACAGCTAAAATGGAAAATAATTGATTACGATTGCGATTACATTGCAATGTAATCATGATTGCAATCGTGATTACATTTTCTTTCCACATAAACAATGTAGTAGGCAAAACAATCCAGTGTCCACAACTGGAGAAAAGGCCATGGACATTGCTCTAGATAAGCCCAGACAGAAGCAAACTAGAGATTATTGAACCCATGCACTTCTCACTCATTTTAAGCTGGAACATCCAAGAAAGAGTGACAATTAAATTTTACCGTTCCAACAGAAGAACCAAGCACTGTAAAATTGTTTAGTTACTTTACAGGCTTCTTTGTTCAATTCAACTCAAATGTAATCAGAAATGAAACCACAATTGCGATTACTTTGTCATTGTAATCGATTACGATTGCAATTACTTTGCGATTTTCACAAAAGTAATCGATTGCGATTACAACTACTTCAAAATGTATAATCGATTGCAATCGATTACGATTGCTAATTACGATTACTCCAAGCCTGTTGAATTACAAAATTGGGTATTTGGTTGTCCATTTCATAAAGTATCTCACATGCTCAGTTTGGCTGTTGAGCAGTGGTGCAAAGCAAGTCACTTCCACCCCATCCATTTTCCTTTGGGAAAATGGCAAAAGACTGGGGATATGCTCATGTCTGTGGAATGGGACCTGGGAGCAGGATTGGGAGTGATTAGTACACACCTGCCTCATGAACCTCTGAGCACTAGGCGAAAAGAGAGGGTGAATTAGCTCCATGTTCAACACTCTGGCACTGGGTCCTTGATGAGCCAAAACAGCAGAGCAGAATGTTAAATCTAATCCACTCACACACTGTGAGACTCATGCAGTTGTTCCAAAGTCACACCCAGCCCCAAAATAAAATGCAGTGGTGGAATATCCCTTTCAGTTCTTTCAAATAAAAAGAAAAAGTATACAGCCCATTTACTTATCCTCAGCCCCACACAAACTTAGAGCAGATCCATCGTCACCAACCAGCTGGATAAAACAAAGTACTCTTACCAAGTGACTACCCATGTGCTGTTCTAGAATAAACAGTCTACATTAATTCATGTAGTTACATCACATTTCTTGTACACCTTCTATTTTCAAGGAGACATCACATTGTACCAATGAAATTGTGCAGTTAAAATAGACTAATAGTGCTATGTAATTTGATACATTATTTTTCAAATATCATCTAACATCCCATTAAAAACCTGTACAATTTGGTATAAATGATATTCGAAGGAAAACGTTCAAAATCCAATTTTGAAAAATGCTGCAACAGGTCACATGACTTTTATGAATGAATTGTGGCACAAACCCCTCCCTATTTAAGAATGAACATTTAGATGTGGAACTAATGCAACGCTTGGTAAAGTAATCTTAGCAACTTCATGAAAATGGTTACAACACAATACTCGCCCAACATACAGAGCAAAAAGTGCGGACCATGGTGGGGATCGGAGCAAATCATTGGCCAGTATGTTTGCATGCATACGCGCCTGTGTGGAAACAGTTCTGTTTTTGTGCAAGAAAGACGTGGTCTGGGCACTGCAATCCACTACTTGTGTGTCTTTACTGTATGAGCTGTTTGGGTGTAGTTGCTATTGCAAATACGAAGCAGTCACCGCGCAATGCACAGTTGACAATGTAGTCAGTGGCCTCACTCACTGCTATCGTAGCACTGGTGTTTGCAATGATGTACTCTCTAACAAGCGTTACCATGCACATGGTTCGATGATTGTGAGCTCCCTGGTACAGTGTTGCTAATTGTGCCTCCAGTGACGTCACCATCTTGCGACACACTCACATACAGCACGTTTTTTGCTTTCGAATTTCAGATGGGCGGATCCAGGCCTCTAATTGGGAAATCAAAACATTGTATTTTGGTATTTATGGACATAATTTAGTAGGGAAAACATTCACTTTATGTTAAGGTGTACCCTAAGAATATTTACTGAGAAACTCACTTTGGCCGTGTCATGCTCACTTTAACATTGAGTTCTTCAAACTGTTAAATGGTAAAGAATCTAGATCTTAAGTATTACTATGAAAGTGCTATATGTCCATTAATTTTTCTTTAAAGGCCCAATTCTCTCATCCCAAACAGTACCAATTCTCCTGACCTTCCTACATAAAGGCCCAGTTCTCTCACCCCAAACAGTACCAATTCTCCCAACCTTTTTACTTAAGCCCCTCCCACCATTGTCTGAAATTCATCCTTATCCAGACACAATCTCATTTTATTGCTTCAGGGTGAGTATAAAAAAACTCAATTTATGTGATAAAAACACTCTCAGTATCACTCATGCTGTGTCGTATAAGCTTTGGCACTCTGCATTGTTTGAATTAGCTGTCAATCAAAGAGCTGAGCCAATTGAGAATTTCAGCACCCGGGTTCCAAAATTGAAGTTTGGGGTGAGAGGTTTGGCCCTTTAAGCCCCTCTGACAATTGTCTGAAATTTGTCCTCGTCCAGACACAATCTCAGTTTATTGCTTCAGGGTGAGTATAGAAATGCGAAATGTGTTAATCAAAACACTCTCAACACAGTTTATGTTGTGTAGTATAAGCTTTGGTACTTTGCATTGTTTGAATTAGCAGTCAATCAAAGAGCTGAGCCAATTGAGAGTTTCTTCTACCCTATACAAGAAGTGTAGTTTGGGGTGAGAGGATTGGCCTTTAACATTTTTTTTTTTCTTTATTACATTAATGTTTACATGTAAATATACCCACCTCACTCTGTATAGACTGCATCTATTTTTACTATACCCTTAATGCAGAAAACAGTTCATTCTTACCAGAGAAATTTCCACCAATGTTTATGAACTGACAACTACAATACACATTCAGTGTCTTGCATTGCACTATTCATTGTGTAACCTTTAGCAAACTTGCCTTTCTAACCTTTTGAAAATTATGTTTACGAGACATGACACAGTTGTGTCTTGTCATCATTCTGTGGCATTTCATCCTTTCTCAAGTTTAAACTTCCCTGCATTTTGGCGCAGCCAAGTAGAAGTTATATTCCACTCATAATACTGGAAAATGCATGTTTATGAATTTACTATGGCAGAATAGCATGTTAACAGGGAAAGTGGCTTATAATTTGGAGGCCAGTGAGGGATACGCTCTAATAACTGCTCTAGCAGCCAGTTGCTGTGTGTTGTGCTATACATTGTATTGCAAGACCCTTAAGAGCATTAGAATTGAGGTCAAGGCAGGGAGGTAGTGTAATGTCTGCATACACCCAGTCTATACTAACATATGACAGCTATATATACAATTTTGGCCTATATTGATGGTGGGCGGAAACAGTACTCCATTTGTGAGCTTAGGGAACAAATGATCATATTGCTTTGTGTGCTCTGTGTGGTTGAGAGATTTCAAGTTTATACATTGTGGTCTGTGTTGAGGGAATATACCTGATTGCCACACAATTAGTAGAGACTTAAATTACATTTTTCACCCAGATTTATGGTTATATTGTAGGGCTTTGCAGTTCATGAAGTAGGACACTGTAGCTTAGGTAACAGTGAAAGAATTAGGGGAGAGAGAATAAAGGAACAAATTGTGGTGTTTGGATTTTAACTGAATCTAGTATGGAATTGAAGATTGGGATAGGGAATAGAAAAGGAAGATAGCTAGGGTGCTAGAGAGAGGTCAGACAATATGGCACTTTTGATTGGAAAGAAATATCATAATGTGCAGTGAATAAGAGGTACTTACGTTCTGTTTGAAGAAAGAGTAAAAAAGCTAAAAAGCCCTTATCATTCCTTTTTTTTTTTGCTTTTTGCAGAGGCATACCTCCCAAGTGACCAGGCATACCTCCCAAGTGACCCGCATTTTGCGGGTTTGACCCGCATTTGAACACCAAAACCTGCCAACCTGCCCAGCCCTCTGAAAAACCTGCATTTCAAATCTCCGAAGTATCCTTAGTTAGAGAACCACACAAATTAACAAATAATTCAGCTTATCGATAACTACAAATTCACTAAATCGTATCTCACATCACATTCAACTGCTCGCGTTGCTACACAATGTATAGACCCCTATAGGTACGTACGGACCTCTATGATTTTCGCTGTCGCAACATCGCAACTGACTAACCTTCTCAGCAGGTATGAAATATACTCCTTTGTCACTGCGTGAATTCTGTAATAACAACGTGCAATGCCGCATTCAATAGCAAGAATGAATGCCCACTTTGCGAGTTAGAGGCGGGGCTTGTTTCAGAGTTTTGCATCAAATGAACGTTGACTGTTTCATGGCTAGAAAGCCGTGTGAGATGTACGAAGACATGTATTGGAAATCATTTGCAGCATGTAGTTGACATTTGCAAACTACCGGTACCACACTAAAATTTACGGCAATCATAGGGATTGAATGTTATGATAAGGAGAGGTTTGAGGAATTTTGCATTTGTGAGTAGGCCTATCTGTTCAATATTATTTTGGCAAATCTCTCAATACAACATCTTTCTAGCTGCTTAACACAAAAAATTTAGTACCGTAGTGACCTCTTTTGGCGGTAACCTAGCGAAATTGTGTTGGCTGATTTGCCAAAAAAGTGCCACCATTTTGGGTGTAGGCACTTCTAAAATTCAAAAATTTCAGAAAGGGGGACATCCCCTCCCCTTTTACCCCTCCCCTTTGCTGAGGGATAGATTGTGGAACATTGTATGGGGACATAATGATACAAATGTTGCACAATACATGGCTCGAAATCAGACAGAATCTTCAATAAATGATTTGAAAAGAAGTTGATTTGTGGTAGATATTCTGCTATGATCAAAATGTGAGCAAGTTCATTCAGTATTATTTCTTTTCAACGACAATATAGTTGCAGTTTTCCAAGTTTTAATGGAAAATTTTGATCGAAAAAGTTCACTTTGATTGGTACTTATGGAACGTATGTAACTCACCACCTGCTGTCAAGAAGTGATCACTGCACACATTTGAATGTTGACATGGTAGAGAGTGACCTTTAGATAAAGGACCAGCCGCTTTATCATTTTGATACGTAATTAAAGCCGTGTTCCCATTTGATCCAGGGAGGTGGATCTTGATCTACCGAGGTGGATCAAACACTAATGGGAACGCAGATCAACAACACTCACTCAAGATCAAGATCCACCGATTTTGATCGACCGTTCGGGGTAGATCAAGATCCACCGCGCTGGATCAAAGTTTGTAATGGGAACACATCGGTAGATCAAGTGACCCTGGATCTCCGGTTACACTCATGTATGTTTTTGTGATACATCGATACGAAATGCATGGCAGGCCGACTTGTAAACATTGGTGACCTTTTCGCGCTTGCGCAATGTGTTCATAAAACACGTTTGATCTACCGCGCTCACTCAAATGGGAACGCGGATCTCGATCAAGGTAACTGATGTTGATCCACTTCGGTAGATCAAGATCCACCTCCCTGGATCAAATGGGAACACGGCTTAAGTGGGAAAAATTTCCAAATTGGCTGCATATGCTTTATCATTGGAAAACCAGAGTTTCAAATTGCGTTTGTATACAGTATTGTCAAGTTTGTAAACAACTTTCATAAACTTGCTGTACACATATAATAGCTCAGCAACGTTTATCGCTGTTTGCATTGGGCAGTTACCTAAATGCAAAGGTATTTGGGGTATTTTTGCTGAAGTCAGTCTTTTTAACCTTAGCAGTTTTTTGCCGTAGCCAATATCTTATTTGCAAGGGCTGCTTTAAGATGTAATTTCAAGGGTTTTAAAGTTGATCAATTTAAGTTTAATCAAATGCTGCAAAATAACTTCAGTAGAAATGAAATGAGGGGGGGGGGGCTGGGAGTTTTCCACCTATTCTGAAAAAGGGCAAATCCTCCCTCCCCCCTTTGGCAGGAATACTGGGTATGGAATTTTTTTTATCAGCGAAGTGATGCCTAAGTATGAAGGTTAGAAATTCAAGGGAATTTAGTACCTTGATACCATTACGTCTACATGTAAGATATATGACTTCATACTACAATTAGCTGACATGATTTATAAGATTTGACCTGAATTTACATTCCTTCTCCATTATATGTATGTGTGCCAGGGATAAAAGAAATTGACTGCATTCAAAATTGCTGAAGAAGTGGTAATTAAGTGGCAACTGTTATTGGGATAGAAATCTGGCCTACATTTATTAATGTGACGAAATAATTGGTTTAATTAGTAGGTGGGTAATGGCTAGTTGCTTCCAAAGTGCTTGTTCAAAGGCTATTGACCATCTTAATTGCTCAAGCATGCAATGACTGTATCAGAAAAAAAACAAGTTACCTATGTAAATGGTGCTATTTAATACAGTAAGTTGTTTTGCAAAAGTGTGCGCTGAGGTGGTATTTAGCAAGCAGGGCCTAAATTGAACTTTCCTGATATCCACTTCAGGAACTACATCTATAAGTGATGGCAGGTAATTGGACCAGCCACCCTTTCATGTGATGCCCAACCTAATATTTTCAAGCAATTATCATGGTTAATGTAAGCAGATCTATAGATAGACCCAATTTTTGCATTTAGTCTTTTATTATTATTATATTGGCCTACAAGTATGCGGTACACTGTGCCCGAATGTCAGTGCCATAATTTTCAACATGTATTTAAGAGAACCAAAATATTTTTAGTCAAGTATGCTGACCAGCAGAATTTGAAATTTATCATTTATGTACTATTTATGGAGAAATATGAACCATGAGGTTACCATTTTTCAAGATACTGCCCTTGATAATTGTATGGGTTTGTGGTTCACATGCCAAACATGTATGATTTCCTTTCTAGGTTTGCCAGTTCTTATGGAAAGGAAATGGATGATAATACAGTGTAAATGTGAAACACCATGGTCATGACTATGCTGGCCAGGGTGGTACCATGTGAAGTTTTAAATTTGAGCAGATTTTCAACTTAACCTCCTGGCTACTTAATCTGGTGGTTCCCAGCCCATAGCCCTTTTTCCAGTTGTAAGGCACTTGATGGTTTTCCCACCTTTTCCATTGCTTGCAAAGCATATCACACACAACAGCACTAAGTTCCAGTTTAAAAGTTTTTGGTAAGACTCGATCAACCACTCCCAGGCTTCCAGTGTGAGAAATTAAGCTGGTACTTTACCATTAGACCAAACATGCAAATGCAATTGTAACTGAGGGACAATTCTGGTGAAAAGGTGAAGTCAAACTCTTTGTATTGTTACCAACCAAGTTGACTGATTAAATTTTCCTGAAAATTTCTAAAACTGGATCAAACCAAATTGGCATGATATTAGTGTATGAATTAAGACAGATAGAATTGTTAAGTCTTGTGGACCAGGGGGCTGTTCCACAAAGAGTTACGCACAATCTTAAGTTTGATTCACCATACTTAAGTCAACAGTAAATCATAGTTAAGATCATGCGTAACTCTTTGTGGAATGGGCCCCAGTAAAGACAATTGCAGTATATCCATCATTCTTGCCAGTGTTTTTCTTGATAACCTGTTAAAGTTCATTGTAGGAAATGCTCCAGCATATTGTAGTCAGGTACCCCCATTTCATGACTCCTTATGGGTGTGTTCATTTCAGCAGGAACAAGCAAGCAGGAACAGAATTCACTAGCATAATGTGCATAAGTAGTTTTTGATTCAAAAAACTAACCATCTGCATAAGAACTCTCTTTGGTGATATTGACAAAAACATGCAGTTCATAAAGAAGCAATGTCAATGTGACAAATGCACATCAAGGCAATATTGTGAGGGATTTCTGTGCAGTTGAAATGATTTTGGCTTCAACACTGGCGGACGCTGGTTTTTCATAGCGATGAGCTGAACAAAAAGACTTTCTCTGCTCCGCGGGCTAGAGGGATTGTAGCTTTCTTCTCACATTTTGAGCCAATCTCCTTTTCGCTCTTTTATTGTTGACACGATGTGGCGCTTTTCCTATAGCTCCTCGATACAAATTTCCTTTGTGTGCATTGCCAGGACTTTTTGTACTCACAGCAACTTTGATGCTTGGGCAAAGTTACCCAAAGCATTTATTAACTTTGGCCTCTGTGAATAAAAGAAATATGTTGTGAAAGTCAGACCCAGGAAAGTATTGCTTGTTAGTAATTTTTGTGAATCTGGCTGTAGAGCCTGACCTGACCCAGGACCTGACCCAGGACCTGACCCAGGACCGGGCCAGGAGATCAACTTGCTGCAATCGAGAAACATTCATGTGACTTGGATCAGATCCAGAGAGTTCATAAATTTTCAATGCTCTCTATATCAAACACCAGTTTTGTCATTTTCATGTTACCAGACCTTTAAAAACTTTGAAATAATACAAATCTCATTTTCAAAACTTGATTTGGACGTTTTTTCCCCCACATATTAAAAATGCCAGACTATAGGCCAAGAACAGCACCCATGAGTCCCCAAATCTGAAAAAGTGTGAGATAACTGGCTAAACAGGAGTAGCTATGGTGGGCACCACTGGGCATTGCTGCTTGAGAACGTATTTTAGCATCAGAACTACCAGGTACTAGACTAGTCCCTTCCATAATGAATATATTCCTAAACTTTTCTCCAGTACTCGTCTAAGTTTTAGATTTGGATCCGAGAATAACCAGCACCTGTTGGAAAAACTTGGTTGGAAAAAATGGTTAATTGTCACTTTACATTAAGACCCACTTTCTTAACCAAAATCCCCTTCAAACTATTTTGAAGGGGATAAATCACTCCTCACAGTTTGAAACCTAGTACCTTCACTATAAAAAATGTCATAGACATGTTGAAGAATTACAGAAAATCAAGAAAAAAAAAAGAAAATTACAGTAATACAAAGTGGATGTGGAACAAGTGCTATCAATTATTTCAACAAATTGACAGTTTTTTTTTAATGTATTCCCTTATTATTTTTGTCCTGTAACTCTGTGCACATTGTTTTCAATATTGGTAATTATATGAATTTTTTCAAGTAATTGTATCCATCTACCTTTTAATTAAGACCTCTGTAACTCCTTTCAATGAAGGCACATATATTACAGTCATGTCTTCAATGGTTCAGTACATTACCTCTACTATGTAATGTAGCACAGTGAGATACTGCAAGCTGGTAATATTATTCTTTACTTGTTTATTCAAACTCTAAATATGTGTCACATTTTGTCTGGAGGCAGTATTGTTTGACAAAGGTCATACCTTGACATTAATCTTGGCGGGATGTCTTTGAAAAGAAGCTTAGACCTATGCAGGTCCACGTTTTTGGCACCCATAGCTGTCCCAGGATTTTGGTACAAGTGGTGTTAGCTCCGCAAGGAAGCACTGAAGTAGGTCTCACTATCTCATGTAATTGAATTTACTTTGCCTCCCGCATTGCTCTATTTCTCCTAGGCTTTAAAGAAAAGGGTCACAGTTGATCCTCTCCAGAAGGTATGGAGGTGTTCCTTCTTTCTCTCTGTTTAAGATTGCATCCTGTAAATGGTGGAGAGATCCAAATAAAAAAAAAATGATAAATAGGCTGGAATGATGATCTAATTGGTAATTAAACAGAGGCAAAACGGTGTGCTTACAGATATCTGAAAACTGGAGTGAGTTTAGATAAAATTGTAAGTAAGAACTAGCTGAATGTTGATATTGACAGACCTCTGTTTGAATAAAACAAATGACTCTCTAAAATACTTCCCTATAATTCAATAAAAGTATTAAATTGTTACACACACTAACTGGTTTCCTATTTCATATTTTAAATGATCAATTAGGATATTATGAGTGCTAGGTTTATGTTAAAAGTGTGGTTAATGACATCAAGAAATGAGAAAAAATTTTCAGTAAATGTAATTAAAAAAATGTTGATTTCCCACTAAGTTGGTCTGTTTTAAGTCCAGTTTTATGAAGCAGTTTAAGAACTGAGACATTTTTATTGACAATTAATTTCATCTTTTCTCGATAGAAAGCAAGGCAAAAGATTGATTTGTTTGAATATGTGTAACAGATCAACACCAGACTGAATGGCAAATGATTTCAGTTGCCATTATCCTGAAATTATCTTGGCTGGCACTTGTTCAGAAAGCCAAAGAAATATATGTGTCAGACAGAATGACTACTTGGGTTGAAAGAAGGACATTGTTCTGTAAACTATGATGACATGAAATGAAATTTTCAGAAAAGTCAATTGAAGGAGGTATGGAAGTAACTGATCAGTTGTGGTTTCATTTCTTTGTTCCTACATACTAGACATAATTCTTTCCAGCCAAAAGTGATTATCACACAGATTCAAAATTTGCCTCATAAATTTTTTTTTTTCCTTGTATGGAATATTCATTTATTTTGTTTGCCAGTCTGAATTAAAAAATCTCTTGACAAAGTTCAAATCTAATAATGTATGCAACTTATGTATGAATTTAGTATGAATTTTAGACAGGGGAGGGACTTATTAAGTATAGGTTTAGTAGACTTGTAATTGCTCAGTGTGAGGGGATTTGGCCTTTAAATTTGTGTGATGTACATGTATGCATGTGCAGTGATGTCTCAGCATAGTAACATGGCAAAGGCCTTATCAAGTTCAATCTGCAGTACCTTCTGTAGTAGAGGGTTCTGTAGAATTCTACCTTTATTTAAAGGGCCATTCCTCTCAACCCAAACTGTAGTTCTTGTAGGGGGGTACCAAAACTCTCAATTGGCTCAGCTCTTTGATTGACAGCAAAAGCTTTATTACACTGCATGTACCGCACTGAGAGTGCTTTGATTATTCACATTGAGCTTTTCTATAATCACCCTAAAGAAATAAACTAAGATTGTGTCTGGATGAGGATGAATTTCAGACAGTTGTGGGAGGGACTTAAGTAAGAAGGTTAGGAGAATTGGTTCTATTTGGGGTTAGAAAATCATGCCTTTAAATAGTAGCAGCATGGTAGCCAACTGTAGGTAACAGTCACGGTCTTTTTTTTTTTTTAATGCTTATATGGTGGCTCAGTTGTGGGAGTGCTAAGCAGTGCATATTTTTCAAATGGTAGGAAAACTGGATTTTGAGTCAAGTGGCTGATGAAAATTTGCAACCAAATATGAAGTCATGAAAATGATTGGCTGTTATTGTCATGTTACATACATGTTCTATTTTTAGCTGACAATATTTATGTGGGATCGTTAATTTTATTGATGCTAGCGCTTCCTGTAAATAGTGTGGTCCTGCAGTACATAGTGTGGCAGTGCAGTAAGTGGAATTTGTGCAGCTTCAGCAAAGTGTGTTAAAAAAAGAACTCTGAAGGTTTCCTGGGCTTCGGAAGTGTCTCAAGATGTCTTAAAATTTAAAATGTGTGGGAAAGAATGGTAAATCTAAAGGAAATTCTTTAAATAGCTATACCCAACCAGTAGCACCTGTGTTGTGGAGTTACATTTCTTCCATTGGCAATGTTTATTTTGTATTATGAATAAGGAATGAAGGGAGAGACAGTCTTAGTATTACTATGCTTACAGCATTCTCTTAATATTTAAGTACTGGCAAATAGGGTCTACAAATATAATCTTCCCATAGGCATGATATCTAGTGTGGGGATCGATTGATAAATCTATTTTACTTCTTCATATTTCATAGTTACATTCCATATTTACCTTATGGCAAAGCCAGTAGCACACTGGGTATAGTCACCCCTGATCTGGGTCTTTTTGTCATCCTTCCTAACATGTTGCTAGCCTGGTAGATTACAGAGGACAGAATGACCTGGTTGTCACATTACTTTGCTTTCTTCTTCCTTTTATCATTCCTCCTTTTATTCTTCTTCTTTGATAATTCCCTTCATCCAACTTTTCTTTGGTATGATCCATCCTCTGACTTAGAGCATATTTCCTAGTAAAAAAATCAAAGATATATTTTGAAACACATGAAAAGTGAATTCAAACAGCCCAACTTCCATCTTCATACAACATACTGTACCTGCGCTGAAATATAAAATGTTAATTCACTTAACTTAAAATGGTACTGTATATTGCACAATGATTTGTGATGTCATTGTTGTACTACTCAAATTACAATCTTTGTATTTCTTTGTTTTTTGGAAAGTTACTACACCTTGTATCAAGATGTGATAGCAATGTTACTCTTATGGGGTGATGTAATTCTCTGTGCAACATGCTATCTAGGCAAACAAGAAATGTGCAAGGTCATTAAAACCATTTTTAATGTTTAAGGGACACAAAGCAGATTGTGTGAGTTGTACAACAAGAACATCACAAATTGCTGCGCAATGGACCAATTTTTTTTTAAACGAATAAACTTCAATATTTTGTATCTAAGCTCAGGAATGTTCTATGAAGATGGGAATTGGACTGGTAGTTCATTTTTCATACTCCTTTATACATATTTTTGAATTTTTTGACTTGAGGTACACTTGAAGGAAGTGTGAGTTAACATGGCAATTTAAAATTATTGAATAACATCTGTCAGTGTGATTTTGATTCTGTCAACATTTCAAAGTATTTGCAAGTCTTCCAATTTTATTTTTGGTCTTTTTTGATGATCTACAAATCCTAATTCATCCTGCAATTATTAAGAATTTTGAAAATATTGGCATCCTTCTTTCTGACATGGTTGCCCTTGAAAGCCTGAGTGAATATTTTTGTGAACTTGAGGACCTAGACAGTAGAGAAAGACACATGTCACCCCCTGATGTATAAAGAAGTAGGCCTCACAGATGTTGCTATTATATCCATTTGATCAAATTTTGAGGCCAAAGAGTTACATTAATGTCTTCTACTAGAATATTGAATCCATAAAGCAGATTGCTTTTAAAGTTCAATGAATTAGGATCCTTAACAGGATTCGTGGAATTTGGTCAACTTTGACAGTCCTAGAAATGGAAAAGTCAATTTTGTTGGAATATATATTTAATGAATCGTGAAAAATCGTGATTTTCCAGGTCAGCAAAAAAATTGAAAAGAGAAAGAATGGGAAATGTTTACTTGTGAAACTGCATAGTCTCCATCCTAATAAGGCAACGTTCTGCCAGTCCACATATTTAGTGTGGATGCACTCACTGTCTTGTGGTACTCAATAGGCACAGTATTTCCTGCCTGTCATAAGAGGCAACTGACAGGATGGAAGTGAAAAACTTTTTTACCTACATGACACTACATAACACGTCATTCATGTTGGTGTGTGGTTAAATCCCATTTAGCGCAATGCTGTACATCGATTTGTCTTTCTTTTCTGGGATACAGAAAATTACTGTACTTTGTGGTGGTGCAATAAAGTTCCTATTTCAGTGCTTCATTCTAAACATTATAATTAAAATTAGTACAAATGTGTATTCAATGCCTACCAGGGTAACAGGATATGTCATACCAGCTTATATTATAAAAATACTTTAACAAAAAAAAAAGAGAGAGAAATAGAACCCTGCTATATCTTTAAAGAATTCAGTGAAAAGTAGGAACTGATAAGTTGTCATGGTTACATTTATTGAATTTGTGGCATTTTGATAATTTGTTAGAAAAGTTTAATTGTGACTGCAGTTTTGGGGGCATTGTAGTTAGAAGATTAATTATCATTTATTATTAAAGGGGGACTTGAGTAGAATAAAATAAATGACAGCTTTAATGAATAGACTATCACATTTCAATATATATGGCAGTGTAGGATACTTTGAATGTATAACTACAGATGAGGTTTGGAGTGTCAATACCTTCAGAAGTACCCTTGTTATATTAGGATACAGAATATTGGCAAGATATAATGTCATGCACAAAGATATGTCAGCAAAACCTTGTAATAAATCAAGAATGACAAACCTCATTTCTTTTGTACGGTTGATAATTTAATAGCAAAAGAAAAAAAAGGGTGTCAGGATGGCATACTTATTTGCTTCTGCCATTGTCTTTTTAAATGTTATTCAGAAATTCCAATCCTGCTCAGAGGCCACTAAGCTCAAAGAATGAAAAGAAAAAGGTCTTGAAAGAAAAAGCTGAAATCACATAGATGGCCACCGTTTTAAAATTCTCAACTTCTTTTACATGCCTTGACAAGTTTGTCCTTAGTTTCTGTTATTACCCCCTCAGGGCTCGTTTATTTTCATAAAATAATCTGAGCACGTTCTGGCAAAGTGTTACTTGATCGCAATACACAAAAGACTAAAACATTATCCTACTGCGGGGGAACCACACGTCGCAATCAACATTATATTACCCACGGTTATCGCATGTATGCATACTTTGAAAAGATTTGTATGTATAATACCACTTACGTCGTCAGCGGCACACAAGCATTGCTGTTGGAATGACTGGGAGTTGAACGCTCCCAAAGTAAGAAACATGAACGTCGAAATCTGAGGGGCAGCGTAGGGTTATCGAGGACAAACTTGTGAACATCTCTGTTATTTTGCTTGAAACTCAAAGGGGCCCTGTCTGCAAAAAGGATACATTTTCACAAGCTTGCCTAGAAAAAATATTTAATACTCAAAAATTTTTCCCTTGTATTTTGAACCGTTGAGTTGAAGAGATGGTCGCATGGGGCAAAGATGATGGCTGATACCTTTGGAAGAGGAGTAACGTTGGGAACAGGTTTGGTTATAACTTGATAGCATAAAGTACTTTTTTCCTCCTCTTGTGGTTGAGACGAAGCTTTTAACCAATTTTGTCAAATATGTGTGATTTGTCTTTTGTAATGGCTCACTTGTTTCTTCCTGTTAACAAAATTGTTAAGGTCAGTTGGGATTTTACTTGATTTGAGAAGTTTAGTGATTTAATTTCAAAGCAGAGTTCATAAAATGCATCTGAGAAGTGTTCATTGATCTATCTAATTTTGCTGTGTGTTTTAAAGTCCAGAATATATTTTTTCACATTAGTTTGCAATAAATGTATGGTTAGTTAAGATGGCAGATTTTTTAAAGGATTATTGATACCATTTGGACACCACCAATTGAAAGAGGGAATTACATTAATAATAACTCCCTGAATTAACTGAGTAAATTTGTGTTGGTCACTTCAGTATATTTATTGAGGCCTGTCAAGTAGAAAGTCTGGTGTGAAATTGTGTGTGAAGGTGATTTCTGCATGTAAAGCTGGTTTTATTGCAGGTCACTTGTTGATTCAATCAGGGTGCTATCTTCTAACTCCCTGATGGAAGGAAGGTGTCGCTGGTGACTAGTGAGTTCAAGTTGATAATCAAGTCTTTATGGAAATGAGTATAATGTAAAAACAGTATAAAAGTTCAAGCTTCCATAATCAGAAGCATCTGTACATGTGGTGTATTTGCTAATCAAATGTAACTGTAAGGATACAATGAGTTCGATTGGGAGACCTATAGAAGGCACTGCAGATTGAAATTCACAGGTTGCTTTCTTTCTTTTTCATTGTAGACTACATGAATGATTTAGGAAGGGAAACTCGTGGCCCATAATGTTCAAAGTTTTCAGTCTGATTGAGAAATTGCTGTAAGATAGCAGAGAGGCTTGAGCTAACCTTAATGTGTGTGTTTTTTTTTTTTTTTTTTAGTAGCAACCTGGTGCTTCAAAAGTTTTGTGGAATACACTTTCCAAATTGTAAAGGCTTTGTGTCATTTAACACTGGTGGCCTATATTTAAATGCCTCTTTAATTACATCATTTGCTCAGATACAGCTAAGGCCTATGGCTGTTAGGAAGAAGGTTCTCCATGAAAAATTCAATTGTTTTGAAATGGTAGTTGAGCTCTTCCAGAAATTTTTTGTTAACGATATTTTTCAATTTGACTGGGGGAGGCGACCATGACCTCCATGCTGGCTAGGTCAATCCTGTTCGTAAATCAGTTGAGTAATTTTTTACTCAGAGCCTGTTGGCTTTCATAAAAATTTTTGGCATGTTTGACTCACCAGAAATATGTATTCAAGCCTATTGTTAAAGCCTCCAAAGATTTATTCATGGCAAGAAAATAGTCCACTGCTTTAGTACAAAGTGAAGGTTTCTTAAGGACATCAGGTGTTTTTTTCATTGAAATTTAAGGAAAATAAATGTTTCTTTTCTCTGAGTTAGTATATTAGTCATGCCAGAGAAGTTAGCAAAAAGGTTCAGGAATAGTGGAAGTCTCATGTTATTCAAATATTCTTTGTTCTAGTAGATAAATATTCGTCACTTGTTGGTGAAGTTTATTTACATTTTTTGAACAGTATTTACATACGTCTTTATTCTTTGATAAAGTGTTCATCTTAAAGCATATTTTAGCATGCAGAGTCTTGTAATTTGAGCCAAAACGTTTCTTTTATGATCAATGGCTACCTGTTATGCTGATTTTATTGTATGCTCCTCATAGCCACTTGGAGGATTAAGTTTCATGAGAAGTCTCCAGTCGATTTGATTATAATGTGAAGCGTTAGTCAATCTGAATTCTCTCCATGCAGCCTCAAGCCCTCAGGAGACGGCAGCCACTGTTAGAGAGACATGGGGGTAGGAGAGTATCATAGAGTACTTGTGACCTTTCCGCCTATGACCCAATTCACAGTTGTCCCCAGTTAGGGCGTGAAAATGACAAGTTGAATCCATCTTGATTAGTATGAAATGAGTCTCCTGTACAGAACCTTCAATCTGTATAACATGTGCCAACATGGGTTTTGGTGAAAAATAGTTACAAACCAACATTATAATTATAAACCAATTAATTAGAGCAACCACCAGCAGCTAGTAATTTTAAAATGTCATGTCTCCCCAATATTATCCAGTCAAATTACTTTAATGTGCATGTGTTGAACAACTGTCACAATAATTTGGAAGTGTTCAATATGCAATGAATTGAAATAAACTTCATGCTTTTTAATTGGCACTATTGCAAAAAACTTGATTGTGAAAGAATCCAAGTTATCCTGTTTTGAAATGTGAGGACCTGTTTCATTACATGGTGAGATGAATTTGTTACCCTTGCATCTTAAAAAAGAATCAATTACCATAGGCTTTTTTTTGAGGAATTTGTTCCATACTTTTATACATTGCCATTTTGGAGACTGGTCTAATTTACAGAGTTGTGGAAGTAGTCCAATTTCAGATTGCAGCTTTTTGTGTAAAGAAAAAAAAAAATAAAAGCATCAGACAGCTCATAGGAATTTCTCTTAAAAGAGGTAGACTGTTACAGAAGTGCTGTATGATCTTTCAAATGGAATGAGGTATGTTCTTTGTAATTTGGCATATAGATAGCATTAACAATATCTTTTTAGTGTACATGAAATATGTTTTACAGAAATAAACTATTTTTATCATCGCCACAATAGCATTATATCTTTTGCTCTTGTAAAACTTGAATAGAAAATTATTTGTTCACTATTAGGTTAAAGCAGATTTCTCCAAACCTGTTAAGTTTTCTTCACATAGCAATGACAAATGGTCAAACTATGACATTCACCATATCTTACATTCAAATAACTGTCTGAGTGAGTATTTAATAGTTCACTTCAGTTTTCAAAAAATTGGTGACCAGACATTTTTTCAAATTATACACAAAACTCTTACAAGTCAGGACATCACAAAATTCAAAATTTTAACTTTTTTCTATTTTTTTACTTCTATTCTTTTAACTATTGGGTATGAAATTTGACTCTTCTGCTAACTATAAGCATTGTCATGTGGAAGTGACCCTTACATATCAACTCAATGAGCCCCTTTAAAGCAGGCTGCATACCATGCCACTTGTGACATTTCAACTCATTTGTACAAGTCATTCTAATTAAGTTATGTATATATAGTCTTCTACATCAATGACCAGAGACAGGGTGTTTTTTCTAACGGTAAAGCATCCGCCTCTCAGGGCAAAGGCCTGGGTTCAATTTCCAGGTTGGGTCATACCAAAGACTCTAAAAATGGAACCTACTACCATTGTGCATGATGCTCCATGTAAGCAGTATAGTAGGGAAAACAAGCCAGTAAGCCGCAACTAGAAAAAAGGCTGTGGTCGACTAGACTTGAACCAATAGGTTGGAAACTGGGCCATTAACTTGCATCTAGCTAACTACATTAATGACCAGGTTGCAACAGGTGTTCTCTCACCTGATTGCCACCATTCTTGTTTAGCTATGCTTTAAAATATGTCACAAGCACCATTTTGCAGAACAGCCTTCATTCAAAAGCAAGTCTCCTCTCCCAGACAGCAACCGATCAAACTTCGCACCCTCTGTTGAGGTATACCCAGTACATGGTAAAGAGTATAGTTGAGACCTGGAGTTAGGAGGTGGAGGCCAATCTTGATAAGAGACTTACTTCACTGCTATATGTGCAGAGACCTGAAGACTGTTCAAGGTGGGTGAGTGCAAGGCAGGGTCCTGCCTACAACACTGGTAAAGACCAACTGTATTGTTCCCAGTCCTTAGGAAAGGTGAACCTTTCATTTTCAGGCTGCTGCTGTATATATAGTCTTTTAAAAGCAATTTAAGTCCCCAAATGGCTTTTGCACATTTTTGAGTAGTTCTCAAATATTATACAAGTGTGCAAGGTCAGGTGTATGTGCTAATCATGCATACCTCTAATTTTACATGGCTACCTGTGATACAAGTGTACATTCATGTATTTATTTACTGAATCCACATTTGATTATATGCACATACTCATGAATGCAATTGCAATGCAATGTCAAACATTTGGTACAAAACTTCAAATGTTTCTTTTTGTTTAAGCCAAAGTCATTCATCACTAAAAAACTACATTTGTATTTGGGGAAAACAAAGTTGATGATTTTTTGATTGGCAGCTAAAAATGGTGTCACATTTCTTGTGATTTATTTTGTCTGCATAAATTATAAATGGAAAAATGGTACAATGAAAGTATGAAAAGGATATAAGAATTAACACAGAAGTCTAAAAAGTGACAGCCTTTAGGAAACTTAGTCTCTCATGCTACAAAAACAGAAAGTTAGAAACACAGAAGGAAGGATTTACTGCATAGTGGCCATTTCTGAATAAGAATGATGGGGTACAATTCAAGTTACGGAGACAGAATTATCTTACCCCCATAAAAATTGTTTCTTTATTCTAGTTTGTCACTAGTGGACTAAGTGAAAAACCTAAAGAAAATGCATTTCAAGTAAAAAATGGTGAGTTTGTTTCTCCCACTATAATAGCTGAACCATCATGGTTTGTATTTCAGCCAATTATTTACTTCGATGTGTGGAAAAATTTGGAAAACAAAAATACATTTTGTCATGTTTTCAACACACTTGAGTTCTTCAAGGTTTAAGATGGAAATCAAATCAAACAGCATTGCTGCTCAAGGCATGTAGATGGGGTAGTTTCATTAAACTTAACAGCTCTTGGCGGACACATGAACAGATGAAAGAGGGTTCTTCTAATCTCTGAATTTATGATATAGGTAGAAGAATGTTGAAGCAAAGGGACTCAGGGCTGTAGAAAAGGTGCTGGAACTAGGCAAATTAGATTATGTGCAAGAAGGTGCCATCTTTAGCTGATCTTAAACTTCTAAGTTTGGGAGGTTAGGAGGGGAGTGAGAGACTCAGTAAGGGCTATGCATGTAGATTACAAAACTTTGATGAAAATGTGAATTCAGATCTTTCTTAGATTTGATTTGCATATGTCATAAATATTCTCGGGAAAGCTTCAGAATAATTTTATTTTACCATGCAAGATAACAGCTGTTACTATTTCTGCATTATACATTCAGTGTCAATCACTACATATACTGAAATTATTTTTTTGTGATGAGGTAATTGTGATTAATCGCCACACGATCGCAAATTTTTGAGGTTAAACGTTTAGTTATTTTGTTAAACTTTTACAGCCCTATCAGATACTTGGAACAGCAATGGCAGCCCATGCAAGTAAAACACTAAATTTCTGCAGCACTATGCGATGCCTGAATTACTGAGTTGGATTTATTAATGAGGTTCAAGCGGCTCATTGAGTTGGTTCATAAAATTACACAAATTTTTCCCAAAACTGTTAAGTTTTTTTCACATACCAGTGACAAATGGTCAAACTAAGACAATCTCCATATCCCGCTTACAAATAATTGTTTTACAAGTGAGTAAGTATCAGTTCAATTGGGTTTTCAAAAACTTGTGACCATGCAGACACTTTTCAAATTATTCCCAAAATTGTTACAAGTCAGGTTACAAGAAAATTCAAAATCTTAAATTTTTCATTGACCATTGGATGTGAAACTTGACCAACTATGCTAATTATAAGAATTTTAATGTGGTAATATCCTTAAACACTTTCATTAAGTTATCCATATAAACTCAATTAACCCCCCCCCCCCTTAAAGGAGAAATCAACCCTAGCTTCTCCTGGTTCAGTACTTACAATTAAATGGATGTTCTTTCCAAAAGAAGGCCGTCATTTCGACCTTAAAAATTGATTCTTAAACTGCAACATATTTGGGCCATTGTTGTTTGAATTCTACCAAGTGGGGGATGTACAATGATGAGAGCAAACCACAATGGAAAAAGTCGCCAACCCACATACTGTATTTACAATTGCAAGTATGAAATATTTATACCTCTTATTTGCCCCAAGAAAAGGAGGTTATGTTCTAAATGGGTAATTCAAATAATTGTTATCACAAATCATAAAAGTGAAATGAATAAAAGATTTTTCACAATAGCATGAAGAAATAATTTTGGCGATTGGCAACTTCACTGTCGTTCAGCGTACTTTGATTCACATTCTCATGGTATGGGTGTCCCTGATGTAAGATATGGTTTCATTTGGACTACTCTAAACACGTTCCCTCTTGCAGGATGACCCAGATCTATCCTTAAATGGACCATATTGTTTTGACGCAGTGACTGCTGTTGTCCACTCATGTTGTGTACATGCACTATGCACATATTGTATGTATGGTAATGTTAGAACTTAGAGCAGGATGCTGTGGTCATATTGTTCTTGAAAATACAGGACCAAACTATTGCTTGTTTGCAAAAACATGGATGCAAGAATACTTAACTCTTGCTACATATTTTGTGGCCTGAGTATATAGAGAATAAAGTAAGGCAACAACTTGAAGACGAAGGAGCGGCAATTTTCAGGATCTGGTTGTAACGGTTCACAGGCTAGCTTATGCATTGATTCTACAGTATAATATGTACCAGTTTTGAAACTGATCTTAAACTGTGTGATTTTGTGAGGCACTGTTATCTTAGGCGATGGTGCTTTTTTAGAAATACACCTGGATATATTTGGAGTTTTGTGTAACATAGTTGAGGTAAAGATCGAGGAAAAAAGTGAGTATACATAAAAATTGACTGGAAGGTGAGAATATTGCACTTTATACCTTAGTAGGCTTTATACTGTTGCAACATGGACTTGTAAAAGTCATTTAAAATGCTATCAGCAATGCATCTATAGTCCTCCTAGACATGATTTCAGGCTTAGGGTAGACATATACTTTTCTTCTCTACCTTAGGAAGTCTCAAACTGCAGTGTATATGCTTTTTGGTTTGTGTAATAGTGTACATTACATGTGCTGTGGATGAGACATTATTTAAGTTAAGATGTAACTCGTTTTCATCATTTTCAGCCCCCTCAGTTTTTAAAGTAAGAAAATGGCTACATACATAATGCCTTCATGAGGTAAAAAATACTACTTGAAAAACTGATATAAAATGTTAGAAATACTAAATCGACTAGCTTTATTCAGAAAATGTGTTAGGTTTTAGGTGTTTTAGTCTCTTTGAGCAGTTGGGTGCAAAATCTGATTACTGCCTTCCCCTTTAAGCAGCATAGGCAGCACCACGGGATGGGGGGGGGGGGCAGGAGTAAAAAGTTCCCCAGTTAAATCCATTGCTTTCCACCTTCCCCTCTCCCCAAATGAAATTTGAATGGAAAAATATTAGGTAAAATGTTTAAGAAAAGAAAGTCTCAAGAAAACCTTGGAAGTATTGAATTTTAGTATTATTTTTAGTTAAAAGTTTTTGACACATGGTTTGGAGATGAATACATTGAAATAAGAAAAAAAAATGATATTGGTTGGTATTGTTTGAAACAAGCAAGAAGATTGTCGGGTTAGAACATAGTGGTAGTCCATTTGAGTTTGGGTATTTGCCATTAAGTTGTCTGATGTAATCCAGAGTATTATGGCATTTAATTCATTAGCTTTTTTCCTAGTTACAGTATTTTTAATTGCACTAGGCTTTACACTATACTCTCAAACTAAAGTTGTAGTGTCAGTGCAAACGTGATACATTTATGAAGATATCATGGCAAAACTTGTTTATTTATTCATTATAGTGTACTTATGTTTAGACTGGCTATATTTGATAATAGTGCTTCATACACTTGCATATTCTAACACACACTCATTCACATAAATTATTAAAATAGATTGAAGTGTCATGTCCTGTTTGTAGTACTTACTTAACCAGGGACAGACACAGCCTCAGTGTTGCTGGTACTAACTGTACTATACCTCTGCCACTGTCTTCTTGTAACCTTGTTCATGTTGCAATTGCTTTCATCACACTACACAGTTCTTTAATGCATATAAAACCACCCAACATAACCAGTAAGCAACATGCCGAAATAGTGTAATGAACTCAAAAAAGTACTTTAGCATGAACTGGCCTCTATTTGAAATGATTTAAAGGTATGCATATAGCCTACAAGTAACAACTGACCTTGATGGTGTGATCTGTTAAAAAGAAATCTTATAAAACATGTTGTTAATATCTATGGGTGTATGCTAGCGTACCTCCCACATTAAAAGCCAGAAATAGCTACTAGTCTGAAGGTTTTGAGAGTTTGCCTTCAAATAAATGTTGTCATGATGATGAAAGCCTGGTATTGTATAGGTTAATGTTAGTGATGCTCTTGGCCGTATTTCATTAAGTTGAGTAATACCTTGTACAATGCAAATATCTCATGCACCAGTCAGCTGAGTTAAAAAGTCAAGCCAATTAAATTTTTCCCAGTCTCGATTTTTTGAAGAATGTCATTATTAAGATCACACGGAATATGCCCGACATTTAACGTGCATGTGGCACAAAGCTTTTAAAAGAAGTGAATGTGTGAGTGGAAATTTTGTTGACTTTCTGCAATTAAATAGAAGAATTAAATTCTAGCTCATGAATGAAACATTTTATCATGAAGGTAACAAACAAATTCTAAGTTTGTAGAAGTTTGGTGGAGACTTTTCAACTTCCAGGAGACAGGTTGCCTTTTTCATAATTTTTTCTACAATTTTAAGATGTACATCTTACAAATGTCCACAAAGAAACTGCAAGCCCACTCAGAAATTAAATCAGAGTCCTTTTCCTTGTTATAACTTGATACAATTATCTCCTGGCTATAAGGATGTGGAAGGCATGGTATTTTTGAACCTCACTCTATGTTTGACACTGAAAGAACTATGATATGTTAGAGACTTTCAGTGTTGTCATTTTATCCATTCATTCCTCATTTTGTACACCTTCACATCACATGTGACCCCTTCACTCTTCATCTGTACCCCTTCTTATCTCCCCTTAGGTCAAATTGCAACAAAAGGGTCAGTGCAACTTATTGTTTGAAACAAAACTTATTTTAAAACATCACTGTTCAAATGATTGCGAGATGTTATGCATGGGAATATTTTTGCATCCAGATAAAACATCATGGAAAATGTGGTAGAATAGCATTACTTTAAAGGTTTTGTTGACATTTAAAATATAACATAGTTTGGTTGAAGACATTAAATAACAAAGTCAGTCTGTGTGTAAATTGAATGATGTCATGATTGTGTTAGATTATATTACCTAAATCTTCTACAAATATGTGTACCAGTAAGTAGTGAGCAGGATGTATATACATGAGATGCATGTGTTCATGTTACTGTATTTGGAAAGAAGACTACCAGTTTAAAACTTCATTAGGCACAGGTTTCACTAAACAAGTCCATAACAATTAATGTGTCTGCCAATGTTACAAATACACAACACTCAACTCATAACTTTTGTTTGTAGTCAGTCAACTGTAATTATGTCAGTCATAACTGTCAGGTTGTGTTTTGGAAACATTTCAGTTCATTCATTATATGAACTAGCTTTTCTTTAGATGACAGAATTAAATATGAAAAAAAGATTGAATAATTCTCTACAGTGTCTGTCACTTTTGGCTTGAATGTCCACATAATATACCTTAATGTGTTAAACAGGTCATGGAGGAAATTAAAAAAAAATATTCACAGATGCAATATTTGAAGAAATGTCAATGACAACGATCAGAACATAAATAAATTTCAAATGGGTAGTTAGTTGGAACAGATATGGTATGGCCTGAATGTATAGACGGGGACATGCAGACAGGTATCATGACATAAGAGGGTGGCTTAAACATAAAATTTTGTGACCCCAGGATAAGAAGGTACCCCTTGAAACTCTGTCCTAATTTGGTCCTAAATTTTGTAACCCCAGAACTGAGGTCCATGTTTTCCCCATAAGTGATAATACGTACTCTAATTATAGTGTACAACCTACTTTACTTTGGAGGAAAATGGGGTTTAGTTAGCCTCAAACCTTATTGTGGAACATTCACAGTATTTTATATATTTCCTTTTATCTTCCTTTAAAATAGTTGTTATGAGGTTTTTTATTGAACAGAAGAATAATGTATGATATTAACCAATTCAACATTAGGTAATTAACAAACATTGCCATATGATGGAAAAAAAATAGAACACATTTCAATTTGTATGAAATAGTGTAAAAAGTTAAATGAATCGATTGCTATGATGACCTCATGTGGTGTTCCATTCTTGTAAAGTTTATCTTTAAGGGGGAAGTTTCAGCAAAAATTTTATTTTCATATGTGAAAGAGGAACCAAATCTTCACAGTGTGGTAAAAGTTTCATTCGAATAGGATATGTATTTTATTTCGTAATACGTTCGATGTAATGTGAGATCCCGTCCGCGCATGCAAGATCAGTTCGTTCGCAATAAGTGTAGTGATCAGTGGACTTTCTTTTATGTATTTCTTGAGATATCAGTAAATGAAGTGACTAGATTTGTGTTCCAAAGGGAGTTTGAGGGCAGCCGAATTTATATCACTTCCTCACATTGACAAGGAATGCTTTGTTGCCTTTTTTTATCATACTGTTGTGTTGACCTTGAAGTTAATAGGAAAAGGACCTCCCTTTGGAGGGTACAAAGTTTGCACAGATCTCATGTCACTGTTGAAGAGAAAATTGACTTACAAGTTCAAAGAAAAACAAAACTGTGAACTAATGTGGGGGTATGATGTCAAATGTGCTTGCTTCAAGTTCACTTTTTGTCTAAAATGTGAAAATTTAAACATGCTCATATCTTTTGAACCATCACATCAAATTTCAATGCAAATTTTACCAATATGCCTATAGTAGGTAGCCTACCCCTTTAACAAACCAGATCTGGTTGTGAGGCCTAAACCATTCTTTTAAAATATTAGATTCATGCTGTCAAATTCATGGTTGCAGTTTTGTCATCCTTCGTTGACCATCTGTATTACAGAAGGACTAATCCTCTGATTTATTCCTGCTTTTATCCGCATTTAACCCTGTGATGATGGCTGCCTATTTTATTTAGTCCACTGACTAGTCAAAGACAGTTTGTATTCTGCCCCAGTGTGTTGTACAATTCTGAGATTGATTTCATGAAGTCTTCAAGTAGTATATGTTTATTATGATCCATGTAGCTGTTTATTGATACTACTTATTACCTTTCATGTGAGAGTTGCTATGCAGTAGATATGATAAAAAAATTAACTGTCAAAGTCAGGAACATTTCTAGACTTAACAATTACCTGGCTGTTGTATGTGGAGAAAGATTGACTCTACAAAATGTAAGGCATTATGAACCTATTCACATACCTGTCAACAGTCATTCTGATATTTATAGCCTACAACTAGAAATAAAATTCATCAGCTAAGTTACTCTAGACTATGAAAACAAATCGACCTCTTTCCAAAACCTTGACAGTGTTCTATTATCTCCACTGTTTTTGCATAGTAGTTGCAATCAGCATGCGCTTACACAATCATGACAAAACTGTGTTACCTACTCAGTATCTATGCACGGCGGTATCCTAATTAACTGTGTGTGCTTAAATTTGACCTAAATTATTAGCTATATATATATGTGCGGCACATGCACAGTCAATAATTCTACATACATTATGCCTGTTTTGTTTGCATGGTACACAATCTATACAGACCCTCATGGTTTTGCCTTGAGGCCTGGAATTCAGGTGGCTGATTCATACAAGGGGGAACTGTAGAAACACACAGTCTACCTGTTTTGTTTTGGGAGAGTTTTTGTGGGCAAATTGTTTTGACAGCAGTCTAGTCTATCTTGATTGTATAGAGGCATTGCATAGCATTGGATCAATGTGTAGGAGGCTAACAGTGACAATGTTAGGGGGAAAAATACAAAAAATAAAAAAAATAAATAAAAGGAGGGCAGCAGAATGGGAAGGATGCTGCAGTATTTATGAGTTGACACTTTTTGCAATTAAGTAGGACAGCTTAAAGTGAGTAACTGGGGCTTTCTAAGGGGAATTATTCAAAAATCATAATTTATCAAGTTGTGTTGTGAATCAAGGTTCATAATGCCATCAGGCACCTTGAAATTTATGCATTCACTAGAAAAGCACTGTTAGTGGTCATGTTTGTGTAGTGTAGTTTAGTTTTGTTCTTATGAAGGTTGTGCACATACAGTGCTGGGTGAGGGGTTGGTTTTCAAGAAGGGTGTTTGACCCATTTCAGTAGGGAACTACATGTGTGAAAATTGGTAAATGATAAAACTGTAGTGACTTGTTCAAAATAACAAATTTGTTCAAATGCAGTTCCAAGGTCTGATATTTTGTCATTGGTAATTGGTTTTTAGTGCGTTATAAATTTCTTGCTGGCCTGTTGTTTAAATTGTCTTTGTCATGGATTGACTGCTTACATCATCTTTGAGATAAGATCTTGATATAATGTGTTAAGAGGTGTTTTCCCTCCCACAATTGTCTCAAATTCTTCTTCATCCAGACACAATCTCAGTTCATTGCTTCAGAGTGAGTATAGTAAAGCAAATGCGTGTAATCGAAACACTCTCAGTACAGTTCATGCTGTGTAATATAAGCTTTGGTACTCTGTTTTGTTTGAAGTAACTGCTAATCAAAGAGCTGAGCCAATAGAGACTTATGGTAACCCCCTATAGAAATTGTAGTTTGGGGTGAGAGGATTGGCCCTTTAAAGGGCAGGAGCAGTCATCCCAGATTGAAGAAGTGTAGGAGACTGTGCAGTTTCATGATTTGCTGTTGGGAGTCATGTGACAATGTTTTTTCTCTTCAAATGTGAAATTTACCAGAAATAACTGCTTGGTTTACCTTGAATATGCAATAGTAAAGTCATAAAATGTAATTACAGATACTATGACAAGAAATAAGATGAAAATTGAGTTATTTAGCTTTTTCTTCAAAATAAGTTTGGGGGACTGCTCTTCACCTTTGAGGAAAAATGCAGCCATCCCAATTTGGATTATAGTGTAGTCTAGACTGTCCTATTTCATGAATGACCCATGAGAATCGTTTGAAATATTTTTATTACTCAGTTATCACCAGTGTGTCACTACTTTAACTACTATTGAATATGCAATATCTATATCTTAAAATGTAAAGCATGAAAGATACTTTGGAGAGAAATAGGAGGAATATGTGAGATTTAGCTACAGGTATTAATTTTGAAGTAAGTGTTGTTGTGCAACTGGTTTTGACCTTTAGGTTTCTATAAATTAACCAGCAAAGATGTGATAAAAAGTATTTGTATGAGTATCAAGAAATGTGTACCAGATAGCAGATCCTTATACCGCCTGGAAATCAGGTACCCAGTATTTAGTATGGTGAATAAAATATAGTCAGTATTTTATCAGACATATGCACTGAAAGGCATGGATAATACTTAATGCAGTATTAGAGAGGAACAGTAGAGATTATATTCACCAATTCAATGAAACTATAGTTGTCACAAGGTGAAATCATCTGGTTTTGTTTCAAATTGAAAGTGACAAAAGAATAAAGAACATGATAAAAAACAGGCAAGTAAGAGAAAAAGAAATTTGTAAGGTCTGTCTGTTTTGTATTGACTCACTCGGACAGCCTGTCAAGCTGTAGGAGAAGTCATCAGGTGACATCTATTGGAGTTGGCCACTATGCTATTAGACAGTGTAGGGGCTTGCGAAGGACTTACTGCGGGTAAATAAGGATCACATAAACAGGAGTAAGTAATGGGACTCGTAGATCCCCAAAGCAGGGAGGGAGTTCTAGGGTTTTAGTTTTAAAATTTTCTGTAAATTACTATGAGTGATTGCAGTTATTTTAGTATTTTGAAACATGGCTGCAAAGTGTTAATTTGCATAACAGTGACACCTTAAACCACTAATTGTTTAGGTGTTTTCTTCTTTATGGTGTACTCAAGGTGGCATAGAAGGCACAATATTGCATTGAAAACCCTTATCATATTGAGCACTGTATACATGCAAGACTCAGTTTAAGAAGCATACTGTATGCTGAATGTTATGGCTTGGTACCGTGCAAAGGGAACTCATACAAGCCTCTGCATGAATTGACCTTGCAGTGTTACCGTGTGTTATGTGAATTACCACACCATTCAAAACTGGAATTTTAACACTTTAAGCAAATTTTGGCTGGAAATTATTCATAAAATTTTGTCTAACCCCTTCCAACCTGTCCTCTTGTGGTTTCAGTGGCCCCTCCCTGAAGAAGATAATTGTGTTGCTTCATATGTTCCTAATGAATGTTCTCAAAACTCATTTCTACACATTTAATAGTTAATATGAAAACCAAATTCTTTCATTTAGAGTTTGCCCATCGTCTCTAAGAATAGACCTACACCACCTCTCAAAAACAAAAAATTGTTGAAGGAAAAGGATCTTTGTACTGAAATCAATGTTAGAAAAGTTTTATTTTTGAAGAAAATTCTGTTACTTTTTTCAAGTTGATAATCTGTTCATGGATGCCTATTTGATTACACAATAAGCTGTTGTATAGACTCCTGTATCAATTTATATGAATATTTAATGCCATATGTGTTGAAACTGGTTGTGGTCTTTTCTATGTCATTCTAGCAAGTTTTTAAGAACTTTGTCATTGGACTTACTCTATGTGTTTGAAATGAGTTAGGCTTACTCTATGTGTTTGAAATGAGTTAGGCTACCTTTTAAAAAGCAACTAAAGCACTTCTGAAAGCTACTTTCCAATATTGTCTTTGAAAATTTGGAACTCTAAATTGTGTTTGAGTACCTTGTAGTGGCATTAAGTTATCTGTGATTAAAAAGATTAACTGATAAATTTCAGGAAAGGGTTAAGAAGTTTGGTTTTATAATTAATTAGTCCATATAAGTGCTACTGTTAAACTAAGTAATTCATAAAATGTTTTATTACAACAAGTCCTTTCCAAACTAATTTATTATCTATCTCAAGGGTCATAAATTGTCACGATGTTGACAGCCCATCTTGAATTCCATTTTATGAACTAGTTTCAAGAAGCATACTAGATTAACTGCTTATGAAACAAGCCAGTAGAAAAAAAGTGCCACACAAAAATATGTTTAGCCAGAAACCTAACAAGAGTCAAATTGCAAATAGGCAATGTGCATGCTTTTCATGGAGCTGTTTGTTTTCAGACATGGTTTCTTCCACCACTACCAAACTTGGTGGAAATGTTGCGTACTTAAGCAATTATAGATCACCTTTGAATCATAAATAAAGGATGGTGCATAGACCTATTTCCAATAGCAATTGCAAAGGATTGTGGGATAGAGTTTTGGTGTGCGTCATTTCTGTCAATGGCATTATACTGTGGTGAAAATTTACGTATACCCAAAACGTATCCCACAATGCATTGTAATTGCTATTTGGAAATAGGTCTATGGTTGTAAAGTAAAAACAAAGAAACAAGGAACAAATTAGCACCGAGATCTGAGTGATGAATTTTATTGTTCTGTTTTAGTTTCATTTACTATGTAAATTTATATGAAGTCTGTCACGTACTTTTGTACACAATGTAGGAATTAGTACAGTGGAATTGCCCTCAATTATTAGGGAAATGCAGTCACCCTAACTTGAAGTAGTGCAGTAAACTGTCCTGTTTCTTGATTGGCTCTTGAGAGTCATGTGACATTTTTTTCTCCTTAAATGTAAAAGTTACAAAGAGTCTTGGTTTACCGTGAATATGCAAAACTGAAGTCCTAAGTATAATTATTAAAGATACTTTGGAGGGAAACAAAGAAAAAAATTGTGGTTTTAGCTGCTCTTTCGAAATTTGGGGCGACTGTTCTTGTCCAGGCAAATGTGGGCCATATGATATAAAATAAAAGTGTCTAAAGTTTACTTTCCTTGAGAAAGCCAAGAAAAGGGAAGGGTCCATGTACTGAAATAAAGTCTTCAAGTTTGGCTTAGTGTAAGTACTTCTGGTGATTATGGCAGTACGTTTATAACTTACAGCTAGTTAGTTAGTTTTACAGCCCAGTTTCCAACCTATTGGTTCAAGTCGAGCCAGCCATGGCCTTTTTCTCAGTCATGGCTCACTGGATTGTTTTTTCAACTCCATTGCTCACGTGGAGCATTACACAGGTTCCATTTTTTGAGTCTTTGGTATGACTCAAATCTTCCACATGAGAGGCGGATGCTCTTATGGTTAGACCAAACATGCAGTGTTTTTGGGTGGGAGGAACTTGAAGTCCAACACCTCTGTTTTCTCCTTTAACCACACTATTTTCTGGAAGGCCCAGTTCTCTCACTTGCAACAGTACCAATTTTCCTAACCTTCTTACTTAAGCCCCTCCCACAATTGTGTGAAATTCATCCTCATCCAGATACAATCTAAGTTTATTGCTTCAAGGTGAGTATAGAAAAACTCAATTTAAATAATCAAAACACTCTCAGTACCAAGTTTTGGTGCTCTGCATTGTTTGAATTAGCTGCCAATCAAAGAGCTGAGCCAATTGAAAATTTTGGTACCCCCTTGCCAAAATTGTAGTTTGCGGTGAGAGGTTTGGCCCTGTAATGTTGGATTGTAATTTTGTCCATTGAATGCAGTATTTTTATATGCTACCTTTGATACTGAAAATAAATCTGTTTCAATCAATCAGTCCACTCTGCTGCCACATTGCATTGCTGTGTCCAATAGCAATTGAGATGGAGAAAACCATGGGTGTCTTCGGGGACCTTGTGGGCAGGTGGTGGTGTATGGTTGGTTGCCAACCTTGAACAGGTGCATCTGAATTGTTGGGAGAAAAGAAACACCTTGACATGGCTTGCTGTGAGGTACAAGAGTCTATAGCCCACTCCTGGTCAAGTAGCGATGCCCTTTACCCCTTCTGATTGATCAGATCCTGAGAATACTGGGTCACAGGAAGTATCACCTTTACCATCATACACTGAAAGGAAAATGCAGATGAGGATGACCCAAGATCATGCACCAAGCAAAGGACTTGTGTAGAATGAGCTTAAGACACTCAACCAGATGCAGGGAAAAGTACAACCATTGGCCGATGATTCTTTTTCGCTGCCCTTCATGTCAGTAGGCAAAATGACCTTAAGAATTACTGATCAGTCTTAAAATTGCCAGGTCTATGGTGGCACCTATAGGTCACCATTACATGAATTCAAGTTTTCTGCTGATAATAAAAGGAGAACACATAATTTTACTTAAACACTTTTGCTTCTAGAGGGGTCCACCCGGCCCCTCCCCCTCCCATACTGAGAAATAAAGTACAAATGCATATGTATGGAACCTAAAACTAACTCTTTATGTGTATGCTGCCACATAAATTTTCATTTGCTATAACCCAAGATAGTACATTTTATGTAAAAATGTGTAAACACAATCATACACCATGGGTTTCTAAGGAGCTATTCCAAGAAGTAGCAGTACCAAAACTTCACTGCCAATTAACCATACATAAATAGCAATGGTAAATTATGGTTTTGCAGGGAAACCATGCTTAGGGAAGGAAGGGGTTGAAGCATGGAAGTACTACCTCGGAGGTAGTACTTCCATGGTTGAAGGTGAATCAGTTTGTTCCAATTCTTTCTTTCTTTGTTCATCAATATCTCATTATCCTTGCAGCAGGCAGTTTACTGCTACTGATTGTGCTTACCTCTCTTCTTCGTAAGGACATAGTCTGGTTCATTCCTCAGTTAGTGCCCCATTCTAACACCCTTCTGTGACATAATTTGTTTAGCCAGTGAATCACCTTGTAGGATTACTTGTAAAACTCATGATCATATGTACAATGTTAGTCCATGGGCAATGAGGCCAGCTACTTTTCAAACATGCTGACCACAGATTATCATCCTTACATCTTGGTGCATGTGCATATACACAGACAGACATGCAGCTAGCTACCAGTGAAATAGTTTTGTGACTGTAATTACAAGACCCATCAACAACAGCCAAGTGCATAATAAACCTCCTAAAGTCATTGCTGCCCAGTTTTGTAAAATATCGGTTTGAAGTGTAGGGGCCCCTTCTGTGGAGCTATTGATTTATGTCACCTTTTGTGTCACTTGAAGGCAGGTATGTGTGAAAGAATAGATTCAGGACTAGGAGGATTTGGAGACTCATGGGAGTTAACCTTTGAACTTTGGTTGTGTTGGGGCATAGGTGAGGGTTGTTTGGCTGTTAGATGCCCTTCTTTCTTCTTACAACTGTATTTATAATGAATGACTATGTAAGACTACCAAAGGCATACTTGGCATTCTAACTTGCAATGTGTCATTATTATCATATCTAGAAGGATGGATGGGACAGTTTGAGGTCAGGCTGTATAGATTTGCCCAGTTGAGATTGGATGTATCCAACACAATAGCAAAGACAGACACTTGTCTGAACGTGTACTTCAACATGGGATGGATTTGTAGATATTATGGCAATTGAGGGTATCATTGCCACATAAATGGATATTTCCTATAAAGTTTATTCCCTGTGTTTATTCCTGCCAACAAAAGCAAGTGTTTTGTGTTGCTATCCCCATATTTGATTGTAAGTGAATATGGTAAATACCAGCAGCAAATGTAGGAAAAGCAAAAATGTTTCATGGGAGTAACACACAAACAATGAAAATATTTTATTCTGTTTCAAAACTTTTTGAATTCTTACAAAGCTTACAAGGGCTTGGTCATGTGTTGGGTGGGGATTAGGAAAAAGCATAGCTCCCAAGTTCTGAGAGGCTAGATGCGGGTCCATCTGATCTGTCCATTGGTGGATCGCCGGCCTGGGGGAGGGTATATAAGGGTCGAGGGGCTGTCCCAAAAATTTTTTGATTTGAGAAGTGTCTACACACAAAATGGTGGCACTTTTTTGGCAAATCAGTCAACAAAATGTCGCTAGGTTACCGCAAAAAAAGTTCAGTACAGTACTGAATTTTTTGGGCAAACCTATAGCAAAATGTTGTTTTGAGAGATTTGCCAAAATAATATTATGCAGATACTCACAAATGCCCAATGCCCAACAAATGCACATTTTCAGTCGTTAGTTTTGAGGTAAATTTAAGTGCGGTACCGACATAGTTTGCAAACGTCAACTCTGTACGTCACCGGCGGTCGTACCATACGTGCTGCTGGTGATTTCCAATATTTCCATACATCCCGCATGGCATTCTAGCCACGAAAACATAAGCCATTAAGAACGTCAACAACTGTCAAGACAGTCCAGAACGTTCGGGCAACTCTGGGACAAGTCCCGCCTGTGACCTGCAAAGTGGACAATTATTTTCCCTATTAAACGCGGCGTTGCACGACGTTATTACACTATTTTCACAGTGACAGGAATATATTCCATACCTGCTGCGAAGGTTAGCTGATAACGATGTTGCGACAACAAACACAGTTCCGTACCTACCTAGGCCTATGCATTGTATAGCACCGCGAGCAGTTGAATGTGCTGTGAAATACAATTTACTGAATTTGTATAGTGATTGGTAAGCCGAATTATTTGCGCTATTGAATGGTTCTCTTAATACTTAGAATACTTCGGAGATTTGAAATGCGGGTTTTTCAGAGGGCTTGGCGGGTTAGCGGGTTTGGGTGTCCAAATGCAGGTCCAACCCGCGAAATGCGGGTCACTTGGGAGGTATGAAAAAGGGAGGGGTATCTATAGAGGAGAGAAAGGGTTCCTTTTTCACTGACTATTTAAGGTCAATAGGCATATGGTAATAAGAAAAGTTAAGATTAATATTTTGTAAGAAAGGCAATGCAAACATTGGGATCAGTAAACCCTGATATGTTCATTTAAATTGTGACAATTAGTTTATCTGCAAATTGTTGACTCTCTGTAGGCCTACATTCCTTGTATGTATATTGACTTATTAATACACAATCAGAGCAATAAACATATAAGCTTTTTGATGCAGTATAGTTTTAAAGAGGCTCATTGAGTTGATTCCAATACCTTATGAGAGTGCTGAAAGGTCACTCTCACATGGCAATGCTTACAGTAAGCCTAACTAATCTATTTTTGTATCCAATAGGTACAGAAATAGTTAAAATTGTGAGTTTTGTTGTGTCTGAATTGTAACAGTTTTGTGCATAAATTTGGAAAAGTGTCTGGTCATGAATTTTTGAAAACCGAATTGCACCATTCATTACTCACTCATGAAACAGTTATTTGTATTTAGGATGTGGGGATTGTCTAAGTTTGACTATCTGTCATTGCGATGTGAACAAAAATTAACAGGTTTGGAAAAAAATGTTGAATTCCACAAACCAACTCAATGATCCGCTTTAAGTGATGTTAGAAATAAACATAAGAACCGGAAGACAGGTACCAGAAGCTGACAGAAGAGGATGATGGGTAGTTTTTTAAGTGAAATTTTCTGTGACAGAGATATAGTACTGCATTCACCTTCTTGTAAGGAAGGCAATCAAGCTCCACTTTAAATAGATGGGGCTCTTTCCTTTTACTGAATATAAAATTGAACATTTTTGATAACAGATAGATTTAATGAGTGCTTTTATGCAAAGTGTTCTAGAGTCAAGTTCTTTATATCTTACAACTTCCTTTAAGATTCTCGGATTCTCTCCTCCCATTCTCACTTTGCCATAGTCCTATGTCTGAACAAATAACTTATTGCAATTTTTTTGTGTTTCATGCCCAAAACTGCAGAATCTGAGTATTATTTGTTTGTCTTGTACTTATTGTAAAGGATATAACAGACAGGATGTGATCATGTCCTATCTAGTGGTGTCACTATAACTTGAATTGAACTTAGAAAATTAAAATTCATACAAAGCTTATCTCCTTTAAGTATAGAATGTCCACGTTCTATGCATTGTTACTAACCAAACTTTTCTATTAAGAACAAGTAAGAACCAATGTGCCACTGTCTTGCAGCAATCGCAGCACAAATGTTATCTGGTGAGGGGGTTCAGATCGGTTTAGCCTACTTAATTTTACCCCATGCAGTTCCAAGTTTCAAAATCTACTTGATTTCTTTGACCTGTGTAGGACTGTAAGATTGGTATAGTAAGTGTTGTTTTTGTTTCAGTAACAGTTCTATGAGTGAAACCAGAGAATTTGGAAGATTTTGAGAAAGGATTAATATGAGTAGATGGAACAGTTTGTGACAAATCTGCACGGTTACATTTTGACCAATGGGCTGAGATGGTGGTCCATGTAGCTGGTTGCCTCAAGTTCAAGTTGAAGAGTTTCTTTCAGTTTATTCCAGTTGTCAATCTTTATATTTTTGTTTTGTATGCTATTTTATGAGGACAGTTTTGAACTAAATTTGTATTTGGCTTAAAAAATTTTCTGGCTACCTTGTACAGTGCAAATATAGGTCAAAAGGATATTACTTGTTATATTTTTCCATCAGTCTTACCCTCAACCTTGGCTTCTGATATCTGGCAAGATGAAGTACTGTTTATATGAAAACATATTACAATTAACCTTGGTCTATAGTAAGCTGTTGGTACTGAAGCAGTTTGATATGGCATGGGGGATCATTAGGTGTAAGTATAGTGTAGTTTGCCCTTGTAGGCTGTTAGAATACAGGGCATCATTGTTACATTTTATTTGTGTATCTCTACTTCTGTACTCTTTATGGTGACACTACACACTTGACCCTGAGTTGTATATAACAATGAGTGTGTTAGCAGTCTGAGTGTTAATTGTTTGCTTAAGGTGCAGTTGAGAAGTTACTTAAAAAATTACCCATTTAAAAATGTGCAGGGGCCTGTGAATGTTCTTATTAAGTGTCTCAGTAATACTGGTTTCCTGATAATGCACACACTGACATGCTGGCACACACACACTCATGCAGATGTATCATGATAATTCAAGTTGATTTTACATAAAATCTGAGGACCTCATTGTGTTTCCTTTTGTATTTTCATCTTTAATGTTAACAATCAACTCTCAAAACTTTTGAAAACTCATGAAATCCTATAGAGGACCTGAAACCCATTGTTTAGGTCCCCCAGTCTGATTTCAAAACAACAGCAAGATCGAGAGTCCTCACATGCACACATTTGAAGATGTAAAAAGTAACTGATGTTACTTTTGGGGCCACCAGGGAAACATCTGTGTAGGTCAGTTTTGCTGGCCTGAGGGGAGAATCTGAGATACTTCTCTTTTTTGAAATATTTGCCTGGGGACCTTGTGAAATGGTGTGAAATTCTCTGCTGGACAGAATAAGTTTTGGAAGTTTCAGTTGTGGAGGTGTATTGTGGAATTGCCTACGTAGCAGACTGTGGGGCATATCCCTTATTGGGTCATATTTCCACAGTCTGCCAAAATGAACATCAAACAGATTCTTTGGATATTCATAGAAATATTTGACCTTGAGATTGGTTCAGTGTTAGTGAATATTCACAAGAATTCAACATCTGGTTCCGTTTAAATCATGCAGTAGCCCATCCCACCCACAGATTTGGTGGTGACATCATAAAGCACACTTCCCAGTAGTACCTACTGGACAAGTGGTTATGCAGCACAGTAATAATCTAATCAGGTTACAATCTCGTCCTCCAGTTTACAACTACAAGAGTACACCTTCGACCAAAAACAATAACATGAATAATGAGGGAGACATGAATAAGTCATATTATGGTAATGAAGTTTGCGTTTAAAATTGGACGCAGGCCTCTTCGCTTTGACAAACGGTGGGTTGTGAAGCCTTAAAGGGACTCAAAAAACCGAGTTCGCTCCACGGGGTAATTGTGGAAATACTTGCTGCCACTTTATTGTCCTACTTCTCATGGCGACATGCACATGTATGCCTTAGACCTGGATGTCTCTAACACTTTTCCTTGGTGTCCATCAAAGTTATCGATACCAAATCTACCAATGCCCCTTTTTGGTGTTTTTTAAAAGGGACAATCCAAGCTTGTTTTCATTCTTTTTATCACAATATCTTTGTTACAATTGCACATTGTTGCAAATTGTCTGTCACCATGGTTTAATGTTGTGATTGGTCACAGTGTAGAGGAAGATGTCTAGTCTTGCATGTTAATGTTGAATTGTTTTCACCCCAAAATATTAGGAAATTCTCATTCAACAATTTTTAACAGTTTACAATTTAACTTTTTACATTTCCTTAATATCTCATTATTTTGGAAAACAATCAGTTTAGAAATGAAAATTAAGGTGTTGGAAGTTTTTTTTGTTGTTAAACACCTAAGTGTCATGATTGATTCCCCTCATGTACAGTCTCAGTTGTCTCAATTTTTATAAGGTGAGGACCATTTGGTTTGCTCATGCTAGTTTATAGTTAAGCTCTGTGATGCTAGAGTTATTTCAGAAAATGGTTATTTTGGAGAGGACATTATTTAGCATTTTGAGATTGTCTGATTATTAAATTCTGAAAAGGGCATTTACTTGTTTTGAAGCAAAAACAGCTAAATCTTAAAAAATTCTTTTCATTTCTCTCCCAAGTATCTATAATATTTCAGAACTTATAATATTTCATATTTCAAGTGAAGCAATGAGTTTCTCCTGGTAAATGTCAAAGTGTATTGAGAAACAGTGTCATATGACTTACAAGGTGTCACCATGACACAGAGCAGACAGTTAATACGGTAACCCCCAGATTGGGGTATACTGACTGCATTTTCCCTTTAAATGGTGTGATCCTGTAGGTGATTTACATGGGCACTCATGATGTTTTAAATCTTGGAGGGAAGTAATTACTGTGCAGTAGTGTAGCCAGCCTAATTGTGTCATGGGAGGAGTGGGGAGTTTGGGGGCACGACATGAGCGAAAAGCCTCAGCAGAGAGAGAAAAAAAGGCCATCCTAGGTGTTTTTTGCATTGCAAGGTCGGGTCATGGGGAGGGGGATTCTAACCCCCCAAACCATCCCTCTAGCTTTGCCTCTGGTATTGTGTTAATGATAGCTGTGGGGAGTTCTATCACACGTAAATGGATCTGAGGTAGAAAATAACTGTACTGTGTAATGTACAGTATGGTGGTACAGATACATTTGCAACACATCATTTAAGGCTGCGGCAGCCACAACCCCCCCTTCCCCCTTGATTCAGAAGTATTGATGTTCGCACTTGACAGAATGAATTAGACGTACCAAAAACATCAGCAAGTTCCCCAAAGATATGCTCTGCTAATCTGAGCCAAGCAAACAATTTTCCAACCCAGCTGATGGGAGAAAGTTGTGGATTGCAGAGGATGTTTGTACTGTGTTTCTAGGGGTAAATGAACGGTTAAAATGTTTGTACTGTGTTTGTAGGGTAAATGAACGGTTAAAATGTTTGTACTGTGTTTCTAGGGTAAATGAACGGTTAAAATGTTTGTACTGTGTTTCTAGGGTAAATGAACGGTTAAAATGTTTGTACTGTGTTTCTAGGGTAACTGAACGGTTAAAATGTTTGTACTGTGTTTCTAGGGTAAATGAACGGTTAAAATGTTTCTACTGTGTTTCTAGGGTAAATGAACGGTTAAAATGTTTCTACTGTGTTTCTAGGGTAAATGAACGGTTAAAATGTTTCTACTGTGTTTCTAGGGTAAATGAACGGTTAAAATGTTTCTACTGTGTTTCTAGGGTAAATGAACGGTTAAAATGTTTCTACTGTGTTTCTAGGGTAAATGAACGGTTAAAATGTTTCTACTGTGTTTCTAGGGTAAATGAACGGTTAAAATGTTTCTACTGTGTTTCTAGGGTAAATGAACGGTTAAAATGTTTGTACTGTGTTTCTAGGGTAAATGAACGGTTAAAATGTTTCTACTGTGTTTCTAGGGTAAATGAACGGTTAAAATGTTTCTACTGTGTTTCTAGGGTAAATGAACGGTTAAAATGTTTGTACTGTGTTTCTAGGGTAAATGAACGGTTAAAATGTTTGTACTGTTTTTCTAGGGTAAATGAACGGTTAAAATGTTTCTACTGTGTTTCTAGGGTAAATGAACGGTTAAAATGTTTCTACTGTGTTTCTAGGGTAAATGAACGGTAAAAATGTTTCTACTGTGTTTCTAGGGTAAATGAACGGTTAAAGGTTTCACCAAAACTGTCTGCTATATTGGTCTGCTGGTTAGTTCCTCACTTTTTCACTTCATGGTTATGTAATAACCATAAAGCTGTTTACCAGCTATGTTCTGGGAATCTCCTCTTTTGTTCCTTAAAGGCATATTTTCATCATCCCAAACAGTTCCAATTCTCCCAACCTACTTACTTCTAGGCCCTCCCACATTTATCTAGAACTCCTCTTTATCCAGACACAATCCTAGTTTATTGCTTCATGGCTTGTCCCAGTGGCCATACAAGTCCATAATGTGTAATCAAGACACTCTCAGTGCCCATGTTGTGTAATTTAGCTATGATGCATTGTTTGAATGTGATGCCAGTCAAAGAGCTGTACCAATTGACAGTTTTGATATATGTATACTGAAACTGTAGTTTGGGGTGACGAATGACTGCCTTTAAAATGTTCCCCAAAAATATTCTGCATATGCATATTTAAGCTAAGCCAATGTGACTTTCTGCACAAAAATAAGAAATGAACATATTATCACCTGTAAGAGTTCCTGAATTTAAAAACTTTGTTATAATAATGGGGTGACTGCATTTTACTTTAAGAAATGTGAAGTTAAAACTGCAAATATTACTGCACTTGAACAACTTTTAAATTGTGTTATTAGACACATATCATCTCTTACAGCAGAGTGGGCTAGTCAGTGTCTGCCATGTTTTTGTGCTTTTAGTGCCCTACTTATGCAGAGATATTGTAGATATATGAGTCAAGCTCAAGGTGAAACAATTGTGGGATTCTTTGTCCTTCAAATGAGTAATTGTTCTTCATTAATGATTTACATTGCCATTGAGATAAGAGGATATCACTGTTTCACCTGCCATAATACTTAAGTCAACATGTTTTTAAATATATGTCAGATTATTGCTATTACTTGAAAAAGTTGCTAGTTCAAAAACCTTTTTGTTACTTCTAACACTGTCTTTGAAAGGGAAATTCAGTCATCCCAGTGAAGTAATCTGTCCTAAAAATATTTTTCTTACTAATTTATGAAATTTAGGAGAGTAACTCATCAATTCACCTTGGATATGCAATATTAAGAGCAAGAGAAGTCACCCCAAACTTTTTTTTATCTCTGAAGTAGCAGCTTAATTTGACAATTTTCTTCTTATTCTCTTTGAATTATCTTTCACAATATTTTAGGAATTCTATGTATTGCACATTTAAAGTAAAACAAGCAGTAACTCCTATTCAATTTCATAATTGAAGAGCGTAATTATTATCACATGATCCTCAAGAGCCAATCATGAAACAGGACAGTCCATTATGCTAATTGAAGTTTGGGTGGTGACTATACTACTCTTGCGTGCCCTTTAAGTTCTGAAATGTCATGAAAGATGGAGGCCTATGCGAAAGCCATTTAAAAGCCATTTAGCCATTTAGAAGTTTAAAATTTTCCAGGTGTGCTTGCCACAAATCACACTTCCTCAGAAAATTAAGGAGTATGGTAGGTGTGTTAATGTTAAAGGGCTGAAGCCGCTAATTAATCCTCTTGTTCCAAACCACAATTTCTGTAGCAGTCCACAGAAATTTGCAACTGGCACAGCTCTTTGATTGACAGCAAGTTCAAAAAATACAAAAAAATACAAGCTCACCATAAAATGACACATCCTGTACTGTTTCATAAAAGTTTGACTCTTAAAATAACCTGAAGTACAAACTTACGTATTTGTAGTGGTAAGGTAGCTTTAGAATAACTTTGTATGAATGCTTCTATAAATGCAATGTTCGACTAAGGTCCAATAAAGTATACATTTTGGGACCTTGGGTTAGGTTGAGGGTTGCAATAAAACCCATGTGAAAAGCCACTGAAATATATATCATGGATAGAATTCATTGGGATAAACCCATTTACTACATTGCATTGATGTGCATTTTAGTTATTACTGTTGGGTTTTTCAGGTTTATTGTGTCCAGTAGTATGTGGAAGGACTGAATTGAGCATATGTACATACCAAAGTGCAAAGGGCACATTTTTGTGAAAGTTCAAGTCAGCTAGTTGGTATACAGTCCTCAAAAACCTTTTTCTGAATGCATTTGTAAATAGTTGTATGAAAAGATTTTAAACGAACGGTCACTTAAATTAATTAGAGCCTTGAGGCCCAACCAGTAGACCCGCCTTTGAAGAAATCACAGAATATCATGCTTGTCATGACAGGTGCAATAAATGTAAGGTAAATTAAATGTGTTCCTATGACTTCTTGTATAGCACACCAAACAAAATTTGACCCATTCCTGTGGCCATTAGAGAGGAGATATTGTAGCCAGCGGGTGTGAATTCATATTTGGTGTTTGCTGTATCAGCTGCCTACTTGGTCAGTTTATCCACACTGACCACAGCAATTTGACCTTGAATGAGAAAATGACACTCAGGGGTTTGATTGAAAGAAAACAGCAACCTGTTCAGACCAATGACCCATTGACTTGATACAATATTGTCCTCACCCTTAATTTAATAACAGAGTACCAATAAGTGAGTACCACAGCCAAAAAAGGAAAAGCTTGTAGATCCAGTATTTTTGTTGTGTACATAACTATTTTAATCTGTGTTGATTTGTCTGTCTTTCTGCAGTCTGTCAGTCTGTCTGTCTGGTTATCTGTCTGTCTGTTTGTCTCCCTGTCCTTCAGTCAGTATCTGGTTACACTCTATGAAGGCTATTTTCATTCATTGATGGATGCTGATAAATCATAAACCAATGGTCAAGGGTGGGTCAAGAGTGTGGGGCAACTTTGACCAACAGGAGATGTGGGTGGTCAGAAAAGACTATATTATGAAAAGTTATAAACGTTGGAAGATACAATCATAAGTATAATGTAATCTGGCTGTAAGTACGGCATTAAATAAAATATCTTGTAAAAGTGAATGTAGCAAAATTCAGGCAGATGTAATATAGTTCAGGTATTAAAAAATAACAGCCTATTTGGCTAACTCAGGAAGACAGTGATACCTGAAACATCAATGCAATCTTTGAAATTTAACTGGAAAGAGGAAATTCAGTGACTCCCAACTTGAAATAGTGTAGTTGTATACTGTCCTATTTCATGATCAGCTCTAGAGAGTCATGTGACAGTATTTTTCTCCACAGATGTGAAATTTACTTTGAGAGTTAGTAACTGCTTGGTTTACCTTGAATATGCATATTAGAGTCCTAAAATATTGTGAAAGATACTCATACTGTAAGCTCAAAAGAAAAGAAAAAGAAGAAAGAAAAAAAAGAACCCCCCCCCTCCCAAAAAGAAATATTAACTAAAGTATCCCTGGCTTCATCTGTGTTTATATGCCATGGTACAATTGAGGAAATGTTGTGTGTAATCATTCTCCTTCATTAACTTGACTTTTTTTTTATGAACAGGTAAGTTCATGGTCATGTGTATTCCATTATTGAGAAGACCCCAGTTTAATTTTCAGTAGAGCATAAACAGTTTATATGCTAGATCTCCATTCTTGCTTGAAAAATGAGATTTATTTCAGTTTTTGAGTTGGTTACACACAGTTCATATTGCATGAAGTCCCTGTCCAGACCCAAATACCTACTTCAGTAGTTTTGCAATTAAATGCTTCGCTAGTTTGTGTCTCCATGTTGCAGCTGATGGTGGTTGGCCACACAAAGTTATCCCTCTTGTGTACATATGATATCTAGCTGCACCATACAACAGGGCCCTTTTGATAAGTGTGAGCTCACAAACTGCCAAAATTGAATTATACACGCAATCGCTAGTGTCGCCGGAATGCAATTAGGGAGAAATGCCAAACGGCAGCTTCTCTTCTGCTACAAATTGTCCTTAGACTTGAAACGACACTAAAGCCCAAATTAGAATTTGGGTTTATTGCTTTCTATGTATATAGTTCTTTACAGAAAGAAAAATTCTGAATAGGGAAAATAATAGTGGTAGAGGCAGTAAAATGAAGTGTTTAAAAAAATGAAAGAAGAGATAATTGTGGCACATTTTCCTCTTAATAATGGGGACTGATGATATCATGGTTTTATTTTATAATTCATGTCATTAAGTTTTTGATTAGCCAGTGGGCAATATGAATTCTTCTCTCCAAAAGGATTTGATTATATTCCACAGAAAAGTGAAAAAAAAAAATTCCATGAAACCATTTCTGATTATGTTTGCTCCCCGCAATCCCAGCCCCCCTCCCCACATCCCTAAAATGAAGAAAAGATGAAAATAACCCACAAGTGTGTATTTTTTTCAGTGATGAGATCTCTCCTTTTTACCAAATTTGATTCAGGCGGGTATTTATAGCCAGCTGTTGTCGCTTCTGTGAATCACGAGCTGTTCTAGCGTAGTGGTCATAGACTCAACCCAGAAAGCGGAGGATGGTGGGTTCGGTCCCCTGTGCGGCTCAATTTTTCACTCTGGTGTTTTTCTTCAACCGTTATCCTTCTTTGGTAAGAGTTTATATTTATCTTGGATCGGTATAAAATTCATGATCGAATGTATTACTACAACACTTTCGACCTACACATTCTAACTTCGATCTACCATTTTCGACATATATTTTTTGAATTATTTAGGTAGTATGTGCAGCGCTCATGGTGGCTGGTCTGACAGGTGCAAGGATCGGTAGAGGTAGAGAGTTGATGAGTCTGGCATAGGCAAGGGAGGTCATTTCTAGAATAACCGACTTTTATTAAAGGAGATTGCAAGCTGTGGTGTTTGTAGCATGTTCCAGATAAATGTACTCATTTCTGGCAGTGGAAATTAGGATCATGTCACTCCCAGAGACAATTGGAGGAAAAATCCTCACAATGCCCAGCTGAGCGAGAGAGGCCTTGAGAGGCCTGCTTGTCCCAAAATTTGATCAGCGAAATAATGAGCTACCGCTGTGTTTGTGGTAGATCAAATGTCACTAACTATAATTCTGGATGGTGCCAACTGCTGGGAGGTGCAAAAGACACCATTCCAGAACAAGATAACTTACATGGGGGTCCCTTTGTAGATAGAATTTTTGAAAGCTCTTTTGAACTGCTTGATTGTACATTTGCTCCATCTCTATGGACTGAAGGAATTTAAATGCTAGTAAGGTAAGAATTAGTTTAGCTTAGAATTATGCTATGTCATTGGATGTTCAATAGTTGCAGTTGTTGTGTCACCAAATAAGTATAGGAGGACAGAACTTGTATCAGGACAGAACTTGTATCAGCTAGGTATGCAAACCTTAAAGGCTAGGTTTAAAGGAAAAACAATATTTGCATCCATGGGTGTCACTTTTCCAGCACTCTGAATAATTTGGGATCTTTTCAGGGCACGCAGAAACTGGTAGTTTGTCTTTTGTTTTGACGCACTTTTGATTTTGATCTTTCAAGCACTTTGCAGGCAACCATGAACCTAGTTCATAGATCAATCCATGAAAAAATGGAAATTGGCATTAAAATTCTCAAAGTCAATGGTATAAGAGAACTAAAAATAATTTCAGAGTATGCTTTTCCAATGGAAATATAATTAGTAAAACCTTGTCAAACTTCCTTTCACCTATAAATTTAATTTTTATGTGGATCCAGCTACAAATTATGCCGAGTGTTTTGCTTCCTGAAACAAAAATGAATTATACTTCCAGGGTTGTAGGTAGGGAAATGAGGGTCCTGGTTGAGATGCTGACAGAAAAGAGCATAATAGACTGGCTGGTAGAGGGGTTCCCCTTCTCCTGAGCTTCTGTTTTCTTTTTTTCTTTCTCCTTTTTTTTTAAAATATTTTGTAGGTCATACTTGTTTTGAAAATCAAAAGTTGAAAGCAAAAGTAGCATTAGTTTAAAGGGCAAGAGCAGTCATCCCAAATTGAAGTAGTGTAGTAGACTGTCTGGTTTCATGATTGACTGTTGGAAGTCATGTGACAATGTTTTTCTCTTCAAATGTGAAATTTAATGGAAATAACTGCTTGGTTTACCTTCAATATGCAATAGTAAAGTCATAAAATGTTATGAAAGATACTTTGAAGTGATATAAGATAAAAATGGTGCAATTTAGCTTTTTCTTTAAAATAAGTTTGGGGGACGGCTCTTTACCTTTAAAGTAGAGAATGTAACTCATTTCAATAGAACTCCCATTTGATACATTTAAGTTACAATTTGTGCCAGTCTGTGAAACTTTCAGTCCTGTCTCTTGGTTGAACCGGCTGGGGGTATATTCATCTGTGCTAAAGCATTGTGCTGACTTTCATAAAAGATTTAGACTTGCGCAAGTAGGAAGCTGAAGCATGTAGGCCTTTTTCAAAAAGTATATTTTTTTTAACATGTTCTCTTTGTTATCTATTTAAAGAGTGCCTCTATGTAAACCTATCTACAGGTGAAGGCTGCTTAATTTAAATTTTGACTCAAATTTTCTTCAACAAGGTCATGTTTTTGTCGTTAAGTTCTTTAATATGAATAAGTTTTGAAAGCATCTTTATGGAATGAAACTTCTTTCTAAATTAGTCAGTTTCATCTGTTTTGCTTTTCCTGAAAGTAGGGCTGTCAGAGAAAGTCTCACTTGTTTAGTCATAGAAAAACAATGTGAAATAATTTGGTTGTCTTTCATCAAACTTACAACTGTTTTTGCATCAAATTTTGTACTCCATGTTAAACATTTGTATGACACAGTTTCATTTCCTTTTTGGCTATTTCTTGTTCTGTTTATGTAGGTATAGTTCCATTTTATTCTTAAATTTAAATCAAGTAGGCTAGTTCTTTTTTTAAAAGCTGGCCAACAAAGAGAAAAAAAAAAGAAAAGTAGAAATATAATGTTGATGAGTTTGTTCTGTTTTGATTGTAACCAAAGATGTATTGTGGTGAAGTGCCAGTGGACATTAGATTGTCATTAACTACACAAGAAGAAAGAAAATTATTATCTGTTAGAGGGAAATAATTCAAACTCGTCCATTCAGCATGAAGACGCATCAGCTGCCTCTCAATGCACAAGTGGAGAGAAAGAAAATAACAAGTGAAATATTGCGAAAAAGTGCTTGCGAACCAACCCACTTACCTTATTCAAGGCCGCTTTATGTGTTTAATGCAATGTTGACTTGATTCTGTGTAATTGAGTTCTGAAATTTTGAGGAAATAGGGAAGGTTTTAGTCACATATTGGGATGTCTTTCAAGCATGTAACCTTGGTTGTGCCAGACCCAATAAAACTAAGGATACAAGAATTTGTTAGCGAACCCTCTTCATGATTAAAGTAGGTCTGGAAAGGTTGAGCCATTGCCAACCTTGATAAAATTCACCTAAGTAAGATGTTGTAATCATTAATGTATCTGGTGGCTTTTTTGTGGGATCCTTCCTGTTAGGTAGGTCATCCTTTCGTCTGGTACATTTTTGTGTCTGTTTTATCATGCGAAGATTGCAGAGTAATTTTGTTTTAAATGTAAAGATTGGGTTTGAGTAGGAGGAAAAGATATCAGCCAAGGTCAGAAACAGTTTATTTTAGATGTATGTTGGCCATTGCACTCATGATTTAGAATTACCATGTGCTGAAATTGACTTGTGGCAATGAGAAAGCCATGTAATAAAGGAACTGGTTCTATCTCTTGAGAGCCGTTGCTTCCTGCTGGCTCCTGTTCAGTAGAAGATGCTGCTCAAAGGAACGAATCATTGAATAAGCATTGTCATGTTGTCAATTGCCTTGAGGTAAATCTATTGTTAAGAGGACACAGTTGACTCGCTGATTGTTTTCTTTTTGTTTGTTCCTTATTTCAAGTAGTTTATCCAAAAATGAAACAAAACATGTCTGTGTAAAGGAATTTCCAAATGTTATGTGACATTTATGCTCAAACTTAAGAAAATGGTTCTATGGTGTCTTTAAGATAGTGTTAGTAGTCTTGTATAGGCAATATGAGAGATAAAAGAGTTTTACAGTTGTAAAATCTCATGACATTACACCTTATATCTACGGGTTATAGTTTAGTTTTCCTGTGTCATACCAAAAATGTTTTTATCAGAAGTTTCCCTTGTAGATAACACCTGTTGTAAAAATTGAAAATGCCTGTCCAGCTAAGACCCCCATTCTTCATTGTTCATTTGAAGGTTTTGAGAAATTGTAAGAGAATGAAGCTTAGAACAAAAATGAAGTGGATTAGTGAATTTGTTTCTATCAAAACACAAGTCAAAGTTTTGTTACAGCTTTGGCAATATTAAGTATGAAAGAGTCAGTGATGTGAGGAAGGAAGTAAGTAAAGAGAAAAAAGTGCCTAAAAGTTGGCAAAGGAGAATGAGCATTTGAAATCAACATCATCATTTTACAGAATCTGTGAAGGGATGGAAAGCACTTCAAAGTAATTAAATATGAATTTGTGATAACAATCCAAGAACTGATTAGTACATATCATGATCTATTAAATGTGTTTATCACCTTCATATTGGCTGAAACTTTTAGCTTTGGCATCAAAAATTTGTGAGGGTTGTCAGTGAGACTGAAATAGATTAGCCTCAGATTAGATACAATTATTGAATAATTTAATTAACTTTATGCTAATTTAATTATCCCTGGCTTCAGTAGTTTTACAGCTTTTCATTTCAGATGAGCATTTCATGTTTAAAGATGAGTTCTAGATTTCTATTTAAGACCAAGAATCTAAGGTGAAAAAATGAAGTAGAAATATCTGTTTGGTGTCATGACCTGAGATGTAAAACATCAATTGATTATTTTACCTTGGTTATTCCACTACTAATCAGTCTAAGACCATAAATATGATCCTGTAGGTTCTCTCAAGGTACGCACTGAGAGTTCCCATCAATTCAGTAAGAGTGAGAATTTGACAAGAAGCATTTCAGAGGACAGTTATGGACTGCAGAGAGATTTACATCACTTTCGTGTCTGTTCAGTTGTCACTGTTAGTATTTTTAGTCTTACAGTTGTTGAACTCACACAAAAGTATTTGCCTGATTAATGATGTGCAATTGATGTGCGCAAGCCATTATTGCAAGACCTTTAATTCATTTTAATTTGATGTATGAATCACAGCTGTGTCTTGATTAAGAGAAGTTCTTTATTCATTAATATGATGACATCAATAAAACACCAGACTGTGAAGGGGTTGCATGTAGTAAAATGGGGATAAGAGTGAATTAAGGGAAATCAAGGAACCTTTTTGAATTCCACTAGCAGTCAAACAGCACCAGTAACACCACCAAAAACATTCTATGTGTACGATCAACATTTGAATGGGGGGCAAGGTAAAAGAATGAGAGGGCACCTTTGTGGCTCTCCCTATGTCTATCCTGTCACGGTGATAACTCGCGAACGGATTCCTACAGGTAAGGAGGGTTACAAAATGTAGACAGGAAGTAAGTATCAGGGCTTGTATTACAAATGCCATGCCCTTTCCTCTTGAGAATGTAGCATAGACACCTAGCCCAGAATTTCAAAGGCATTGTGGGGTGTAACCCATATCTGAGTTTGTTACACAATCTCTGCCCTCAAGTGATCTTTGCATGCTTTCATTGTGTTCACATTGCATTAGAAGCAATAAACACATCTTAACTGACCTGTTGGCTAATCCCTAATGTTCCATAACTTTGAGTATTTTGATATATCTGGCGCTACCAATGTATTAATCAGTTGTGGAAACTGACTGTATTGTGTCTGAAGTGCACATGCTTCATTTCCTTCCCGAGGCGGTAAAATGTAATCAGGTAGATAGGAATGATGTTACAAAAAGTAAGGAGGAAAATTTCATCATGACAAGAGAGGTAGATCAGAATATATAACACTACCCTTTTGTGGTTATCTTCAAACCTAGTGTCTGGTCTATTGCTAGAGAATTCACCTCTCACCTGGGAGGTCCATGACCTCACTCTAGGACCAAGTCATACAAAACAATATAAATGGAATGTAATGCTGTTGTGCATGATGCTCTGTACAAGCAATCAAGTTGAGAGAATAATCTGGTACACCACAATGAAGAAAATTTCATGGGCACCATCTCAGGATTGATTTTATACTCCAGCAAATCCTCATGATTCTTCACCTTGTTCATAAAGTTTGGGAGGACTAGGGGCTATGGACCAAAGAAATGAAATAAACTTAAAAATTATTCCATTAGTGCTGATATCCAATAGCCCAATAATCTTTGAGTATGTGTTTTTGTCCTACCATATTTGTCTTTTTTTGTATCAACATTAGGACTAAATGTAACGTAGCATTGGGAGCCATGCATACATGATGAAAGTTCAGGTCTTACATAGATACAGTAATTACAATTTTTTTTGTGTGGGAGCATTTTAAATTCCATCTCTTGACGCACCCTGGAGTTAAATAAGTATGTCTTCATTTTAGACAAATGGAACTCAGTGTAAAAATACTTTAAAATAATGTTTTAACCCTCAAAGTTTCACTGTTTTTAGCCTCAAAATCACCCAGGCAATGAAGACAAGTTCCTTATCATTTTTATCATCTGACATAGTATCAGTCCTAATCTCTTTACGTCATGATATCAAAGAAGGTTCAGTGACCGTTAGTGTGACCGGCATTGATTTAGTCAAGTCATGGAGCAATTCCAGCTACTAATATATTGTTTGACTTTAAGAAAATGTACCTTTCGCAATTTTTTTTGTTTGCAACATTGGCCAGATAGCCTCTGTCAGATTTCATCAGATTGCAGCATAATGAATTTGTTCTTTGAGATTTGAAACTGCTCCACGTGCTGCGGCCTCACTAAATATCAAGACGATCGCTTTCTTGCAGCTATCATTGCACTACTGCCATCACCGGGGAAATGGTAGCTAGCATCTCCAACCTGATTGGTCTCCAATGATAGGTTGAGACATTTGATTTCGGATTTGGGGATGACTTAAGATGTCCCTTAAGTCATGTCGTATTTGATTTGGGGTATTTATGAGACCTATAAGACCAGAAATGGTGATTATTTTGGAGTTTGGAAATAGAAAGTGATTGCCATCACATGGGTAACTTTATGTCTCCATATAAAGTTCATCGACCATTCACCCAGCCCTGTACTAGTACCTTGCTGTTTATCGCTATACTTTCAAATTGCTTCCCATCATATACCCTTCTCAATAAAATTTGTTTCCTTCATCTCCAGTCGTCATAAGGGGAGTTGTGAAGCATCCTCTCAGAATAACTGATGGAGGGTTTCGTAGCCATGGAAGAGTAGTGATAATGTTTGTGTAATTGTCAAGTGCTGCCTCACCAGGCTGGCGTGTCATGTGTCTCTCTGAAACAAGTGGCCCCGGCTCATATTGCAAACTTTATGCAGGAACTCTGGCAGGAAACGCAAAATATAAGTGTGTTGCCCTGGTGATCTCTCATTTGACATAGCAGATTCAAACATGTGAGCTAGGAGCTTTGACAATGGTCTTGAATTTCGGAAGTTCATTACAAGTCTGATTTCACAGGTCCATGACCTTCATTGGATATGTTCTGCACTGGAATGTTTAGTGGGAGGGGGGGAGGAGGGGGAAAGAGCAGAACCATCAGTTCTGTAGGTAGGCCTTAGTTTGCAATGAATAATTTGGGGACAAACAAATTGACATTTGTGGGTGAAATGAAGCAGCTGCTAATATCCTCTCAACAAGTCCTTTTCCAACGCAGCTTTTCCAGTTAAACAGGAAATACTCATTTTTGGCCCCTGTTTGCTTTACATACATGACCCATCCACAGTGCTAAAGCTTGTTTGTATAGGCATGGCCCATTCAGTGCTATACCTGATATGATGCACCCTCTGCTAAATGTTATATAGATATGCATGACCCACCCAGTAGAGGAACAATATCCAACAGTACATACACAGTGGTATCATGTACTCTGTACTCTGTACTATGTTACCTCCACCTCAGTTTGGTTAGAATACTGGTTTACTCAGAGCCCATGTTGAAATTTCTTGATTCACCTCAGATGGAAGGATTCTGCTCTTGTAAACACTGTGTTTGTGGTAATCAATCAGGATGGTGATGAAGGTGCTGATGACACCCATACTTACTAACATTTCATCATAATTGATATGTGAAATATTTGACCTTGTTTCTATGGTAACACAACCCAATCAACCCAACTCAGGGTGTATGAGAGTATAGAGTGGAAAACATGGTGTTGACCTGTGTTTTGTCAACCTGGTGTTTAATTGCTTACTATAAAGACAGGGTATATAACACCAAGTGGTGTGAGGTACGTAAGACCAACCCAATACTAACACTGTCTTCAATCATTTTTCCCATTATTAAATAAAAGTTTGAAGGTCTAAAATGGGACATAAAACTTAATGGAACAGATATTTTACACTTAATTGTTGAGTACTCTTTGACTTTGTGAGTGACATGGACAGTGATTTTTGGTCTTGTGTGCAGTTTCATTATTTTACACTAAATTACAATATAATTGTAGCACATGGCATTGCTGGACATTTATTTCGTCAGGAAGATGTCATATGCTGTCATTATAAGATCTTGATATTTCTTTGCTTGCCCAGTGGAGTCTTGTCTGTTTGGCAGTTATTACTGAAAACTGACTCAGGCATAACGTATTCTCAACAGGAAATTGGATTCTTGGTCAAGGACAAATCCTTATGTATGGAATTTTTTTTTGAAGAGGGAAGTAAGTGGGGGCATGGAAAGTGGAATCAGCTCAAATTACATAAAAAAGTGAGTTTTCAGAATGAAAGATCTAATTTGAAAATTATATGGCAGGAACATCGGACTAAAATATCTCCATAGGAAATGCATGTATTGTCATATTTAATTCACTATCTTTACAGCTTTTAACAAAAGTGGTTTAGATTGTAAACCTGGTGTACCTGGGGTGGAGGTGGGAGTGGGGAGGGGGTAATAAAGGGATGGCTAGTAGCAGCTAAACATTGAAGTATCTAGGCAGGTTATGGTACAGGATGTTTCCTTTTGTTCTCCTTTGCCACTTTCCTTGTCACCCCCTCCCCCCCAATTCTACACAACCCCCTCTGCTCACCCAAAACAGCTTGATTCCTAATGACCCTCTTTCCTGCCACCCCATTCCCTCCCAATTCAGCTGTTGTCTCAAACTCTTCTACTGAAAATAGATAGAACTACTGAAGAAAGAATTCATAATGGTAGCAATATACCCTTTCCAATAAAAAGTGGTCAGTTAGAACAAAAAAACCAGCATGAATTAATTCTCAAAGAAACTGGTAGAAACTTTATACCTGAGTCATTTTGCACACTATAATTTAAATATTCTGCTTATTTATAGAAGTTCCTGATATTAGCCATTTTGCAACTTGCTTCATTTTGCAGTATGAGATTCACTTATTACAAAGTTTAGTTACTTACCTATTGTCTCTTCATGTTGTGTGGTGGTGTTATTTTTCATCTTGAATATTCATCATAAACAGCTAATTCCTGTCATCAGTATCTGGGTCTCTTCTCCCATTTGTGTCACATTTTCCTCATGTATGATATCATCATCTTGAAGTTGAAATTTCATATCTGCCATCGTGTAGTCGCCCATTTCCCCAATTTTTAATATCCTAATGTCTATGATGCTATCAGCAATCAGATCACAGCGAACACAAATTGACCTTGAAATTTAAATGAAAACAATTTCTTTGGTATTGCAAAGTTAATTTAGCAGCCACAGTCTAAATTCTAACCTTTGCCCTTTCTCTCTTTAACTCATTCTTTAATTCATTGGTGGGCTAAGTCAGATGTACTTTATGGGTTTCATTGCAAAAATGTGCCACTTATGCTGCTTGTTTTGTCAGTGTAAGCAATCTCCCTTGAAGCCCCTTTTGTGTCAAGTATTGCCCCTAGCACTGCTGGTAAAGTATAACCATGGAGGAGTTTCCTGCTTGGCAGTGATGGAGCTAGCATGGATGAAGAGCAAAATATGTGGAAGATGTGATGGACCATTGTTGTAAGATATAAGGTCAGGCTTACTGGCATCATGGTTACATCGCTCCAGATCAGCAGAAATTATGCAAAGATTGTAATTGCTTGGTTACCAGTCTTGAGTGGCAAACCTGACTGCACTGAGGAGTCATGACTTGTGGGTATGACTTCTGCCCTATTAAATTGAAACTGTAGAGAAATTTTACCAAATTGTCAAAAATCTGCACAAATGTGAAGCTTAGGAAAATTTTGGTAAAGTGTAGTAGACATGGGAAAGTATCCAGTTCTTGAGGAACTGTAGATGAAGAGTTTTACGGCAGGAAGGCTGAGGGTCACATCAAAATATAAGAAAGCTTATGTAAATGAGCTTTTGTGGATTTGATAAATATTAGTTTCAAAGTCAGGCTATTCAGGCTTATTTTCATCATGGTTGAATAACATGCTGAATCAGTACAGCTACAACATGTAATTGTTGAAAGTTAACTTTATACCTTGCTTACAGTACAAATCTTGAATGACTTTCCTTTACTTTATGCTAGAGTCATGACAACAGGGGAGGAGGCTAGAAGTGACTACTTGTTGAAATTATTTGGCAACATTGCTATACTTTAACTAACCATAGCACTTTAGCCAATCAGGACATTAGACTATCCTCTTGAATCATTTTTTGTTGGTTTTAAATCAATGTACAAATGTGGTGCAGAAATGGAGTTATGAAAAAGTTTTAGAAACAAACTCCAATTGTCACTTTAAAAAGTGAAATCCACTCCCAAAAATGTGCTGAGAGACCAGTAAGATTGAATTTCACCTTGAATAAACTGTAAATTTGGGGACATCCCTATGTTCCGACAAAAAAAGTATTTTGGTACCAACAAAGTGACCGTTGGCGCCAACAAAAATGTACTTTGGTGCCGACAATAATGTACTTTGTGCTGATGAGATTGTACTTTGGCACAGATGAAAATGTACTTTGGCACAGAAAAAGTGTACTTTAGTGACGTTTTTATGGAACATGGAGATGTCAGAACATAGAGATGTCAGAACATGGAGATTTTACCAAAAATTCACCCTCAATAGAGTGCTACTTCAGTAACATGGAATGAAATATTTCTGTATTCGGAAAAAATTTTTGCTGTTCTCCAAGTGAAATTCACTCTACTTAGGAGTGGTCCCACAGCATTTTCTTGTTAGAGTAATTTTATATCCTTGACCTCCTTGATGTATTCTTTTGAGATAGGTCAGCATCTCACATCTTTTCCCTAAGTGGAAAAGCTAATGACACCTTCCATCATTAATGGTGTAATGTAGGCTAAAGCTCTCAGATATGAACACTGTTTGTGATCTCATTCAAGGAATATACCTAGTTAATGTGAATAGTGTGTAAGCAAGTGTTTTTGTCCATGCATAAATTTAGTGTATTATCTTAAAGGGCCAATTCTCTCACCCCACACAGTAGCTATTCTCCTAACCTTCTAACTTAACTAAGCCCCTCTCACAATTATCTGAAATTCATCTTCATCCATACAAAATCTCAGTTTGTTGCTTCAGGGTGAGTAAAAAAAAGCTCGTATGTATTATGAAAACACTCTCAGTTCAGTTCATGCTGTGTAATACAAGCTTTGGCACTTCTGCACATTGCTTGAAGTAGTTGTCAATCAAAGAGCTGAGCCAACTGAGAATTTCAGTACACCCCTACTAAAATTGTAGTTTGGGGTGAGAGGATTGGTCCTTTAATGTTAAATATAAAGGTCTTAAGTTTTATGATCATTAAACATTTATTAGGAGTTTGTTGTTATTTGGTAAGGCATTTATTAGTTTTAGTAGAGAAAGTTTGGTTTTGCAAACTTGTTGGGCACTTCTCTTTATGGGTGAATAGTGCATACAATGTTTATTGGTATTACTTTAAATTCTTGATGAACAGGATATGTGTACTCACAAAGAAAAATGTCGGTCAGCTCCTTACTGATGAACTTAGTTGAAGGAGAATATGGTAATGCATGCAAAAGTTGTGGAAATGTGACTTGCTTGCCTGCTGAATTTTCTTTGTAGTATCCCCGTCTTTATTTTTTGTCCAGGGGTAGAGGTCTGTGAATAAAAAATGCTGCCTTAACCCTTCACTGTTGTTTGGGTCCTTTTGGACCCAGACGGAGAGCGCAGCTGTCACCCATCTTTACTGTTTCATGTGGAGCTCAAAACTGCGAGTAGCTACCTGAAAATTCGGCTACAACAACGAGAGAAACAATAGTTTAAGGTCACAGGGTCAATGGCCTACGGAAGCTGATGCGAGGCATGCTACGTCTGCTTTCTGCCCACTCCTGAGACCTGCAAATATGCCGCGATTGGAGCAGAACGATAAAGGGTATAAACTGGGCATCCTTGAGGGCAACCAAGTACAGTATTATTGTTGATTCATAGAATAGAATATGCTACCATTTTTTCATGGACTATCACATAATTTTTTGTTTGAAACTGCAATTGTTGACAATTAGATTTGATGTTCTAATGAGTGAAAAGTGAGTTTTATCACACAAAAATTCATGAACCTCTGAGAGGTTTTCAACGTTTGGGGTCTCACTGTTAGTTGTCAGTTTCAAGGAGGAGACTGATAACATGAAATCATTTAATTTGAACTCTTGCTTCTCCGGAATAAAAAGTGTGAAGATTATTTCCTTTAAAGGTCCAAGTTGTTGCTATTATTTGTACTGTTGTATCATTATTGCATTTTCAATCTAATATTATCTTTAATAAATGTGAATAATGCATTATGCATGATTTATGCCTCTGTGAAATTAGATCTGTAGGATAATTCATTGTCATGTATCCATTTTGTTTTATGTTGTATTATTACTTTCAAGGACTTTTGTTACCACAGGCATAGCTTTAAAAATATGAGTGTCTATTTGCAGTTTAAAGTGAATAAATGTGAAAGCTTCATGAAATGATTCAAACTATTTAGACATCATGTACAGAGTTTCATTTAAAAGAGCATAATAGATATTTTAAATGTATCTATATTAGCTTGATGCTATCAGTGTATGGGAATGCCCCATACTTTAAAGGCCCAATTTTCTCATCCCAAACAGTACCAATTCTCCTAACATTCTTAATTAAGCCCCTCCCACAATTGTCTAAAATTCACCCTTATCCAGACACAGTCTCATTTTATTGCTTCAGGAAGTTCAGGGTGAATATAGAAAGCTCAATGTGTATAATCAAAACACTATCAGAACAGTTTGTGCTTTGTAATATAAGTTCTGGTACTCTGCAGTATCTGAATTAGCAGTCAATCAAAAAGGTGAGCCAATTGAGAATTTCTGTTACCCAATACTAGAAGTGTAGTTTGGGGTGAGAGGATTGTCCCTTTAACACTTACAGTGATATCCAGCATACAGTGCATCTTTAACCTTAAGGGTTAAAGGCCCTCATTTGTCGCCCCAAACTACACTAGAATGGTTATCTGCAGGATTCTCAATTGGCACACTCTTTGATTGACATCAAATTAAAAACTGTACAGTAGGTCATATCATGCAGCATGCACTGAGAGTGTTTTGATTACACAGTAGCAGATTAAGACCTAATGTGTACACGAATCTGGACAGGAAGTGATGGTCTGGTTTCAGTTGGCCATAACTGGGTTCCATCACCTTTAAATGTTTCGATTTCTTTGCTTACCTCTGAAGCAATAAACTTGGATAATGTCAGGAAGAGGATTAGGTTTTTAGAAAGTTGTGGGAGGGAGTACAAATATGTAGATTGGGAGAACTGGAAATGGTTGGAATGATGAACCACACCCTTCAATATTTTGTAGTGTACTTGAACATATGCAAGTTGCTTTGACATTAGGTTTGGTTGAAGAATGTGAGAGTTTTGTGATGAAAATGTGATATACTGTAACAAAAACACTGATTTATACTCTAGGCCTGTATTTATTTCTATGATTAACTAGTTCCTGAAAGTAACTTTTAAAGAAAGATGGGTGTAAATTCAATTTTTTTTATTACAAATAATTTTAAATTACAAGGTAAAACAATTAAATGGGTACAAGTCCTGGGTTGTTTCTTTTCTCACCGTATTTTCTACAATATTTTCTGCAGTATTTCAAAAGTGTGGGAACCTTGAATTCTCCACAAAGTCCAGAGAGAGATGAGATGGAATAACAAACTGACAGTGAAGTCCATCCCCAATCACCTTGTGTTTGACCATGTTCTTTCAACATTCATTGCATGTAAAGGAATAATTTTATACTGCACATTTCAAAATGGCTCCAGGTCAGGTGAACTAATTGAGCTTTTCAAATGGCAAAAGTCGTGGACAAAATACTTTACTTGTATGGACTTGATTTATTGTGTATAGGATAGTCTTTGTGGTGATGGAAACTAATGAGATATTTGCTACCAGAAGGAAACATAAACTAGCTGTGTAGCACTGTGCTTGTGACTACATTGGCACTGGTATACCAGTGCTAATGTAGTGAGTTCTAGTAGTCTTTCCTGAGGTGCTGCAGTGTACCATGGGGCATAGTTCTCGAACAAGGCTGTGTGTTCATTACATGGCCTAGGCCTAGGCTCATTCCTCTCACAACGCAGCTCTTGTGGGCATAAAGTTAATAAACATACCCAGTGGACCATCATCACTTGCATCCCCAAATAATGAAATATTCTAACCAAATTTTCCACATATGATCTCTGGCACTGTATTTACCTTTCTGCAAAAGATGGTTCACAGAAATTCATCAAAGAATGGCCGAATTTTCACTCTTAATTTTGACTGTAACAGTAAGTCAATGTGCCATGATTTTGCATTCTCAACAACTGTTCTCAGCAGAGGTCAAAGGTCACATCGTGAAAACTTGTCAAAATGTGATAATTTCAACTGCATATCAGTGTTAGCGCTGGGACTTGAAATTTGGGGGGGAAATTCCCCCCTTCTGAAAAATTTAGGGGGGGATTTTCATTTTTAGGGGGGGGGGAGTCTTTAAGTTCTGAGAAGTTAAGTCGAGTCTGCAATCTGCATTAACCAATAAAGAGATTAATGAAGTACATTTTTTAACATTGCCAATAACTGATACTGATAGGCCTATGACTAAACAAGATTTCAACAAAGTTAGATGTAGCCTATCAGTTGGCCTGACTTCTTTGCATGTGGCGCAGAATATTTCTCCTTTCTCGTACCATAACCACAGCCAAATTTTCAGCCAATATAACTGAAACTTGTCAGCTTTTTTCGTCTTAGTTTTACTACTTTTGTTAGCAGACCTAGGCTTAACATTAGGCCCCGTACTAGTACTGTATTACTACTGTAGTAGTAGTATTAGGCCTAACTTACTAGTAGTATTACTATTTACGTTATTATCGCTACTCTGTAGCCGTTTGAAAAATAATCCAACTTTACTTGGAGGCCATTTCACACTTCACAACAGTCTAAAACACGACCGATGTTTGCACACAGAGCGATTAGTTTCAGTACACACACTGCACAGAGCTAGCTGCCACTGCTGCGCGATCGTACGCAAGGCCTACAGCCCTGCACTATAGGTAGCGCTAGTACATGCATACCCAGTCCATGCAGTATGGGTGTAAGGGTGTACTGTGTAGAGCTCCGTTTTACACAAACGTTTAGACAAACGGTGACTCCTCGATTTTCGAGTTTTTATTCGTATAACGGACAAGTAAATAAGTTGTGCTTTGATTATAACCCTATCGCTTATGCAAGAAAAACGATGCGGGAATTTCCCGCAGACAAATATTTTTCTTGCGGGATTATTGATTCTGTTGCGGGAATCCCGCAATCGCGCAGCTTAGCGCAAACACTGCTGCATATAGACATTTTCATCATACGAACTTCGATTCAGTAACAATAACAAGTGGATATCTTTCAGAATCCTGTGTAGACTCAAGTGCTTTTGTCATGAAGCGACTGAATTCGCTGCCCTTCATACACCAAAAGAAAATGGTCATATAGCTGTGCAGACGACTATACCCCAACACTAGATTTTGCTTTACATCTTATTCCAAATGATCCTCATTTGCAGCTATTCTGGTGAGATCTCAAAAATAATGCATTTTTCGATCATTGGATGGTAGTTATAGTTGAAAAAGTATCCAACTAGGTCGGTTAGGCTATTTCAATTCATATTGTATTTGTAATATTGGGCTGGTGGGTACCTTTATTAACATTATCCATGCAAGGAGCTGTGTTGTGAAAGGAATGAGCCTAGGCCATGTAACGAACACACAACCCTGTTCGAGGGCTATACTTGGGGCAAGACTATCCATTTCTTCCTGCTCTTGGCCATCTTATTGAAAGTGGGTTCTTTAGATTTTTTTGACTGACCTCACATCATGGGAGTGTACTGTACTCTCTTCTTACAGCTTAAAGTACCAGTTAAGTTCTCAGGAATATTCATTTTGTTTGAGGAATGAAATTAAAGGACAAAATAAGTCAACTTAGACTATTTATCCAACAAGTGTCTGTCATGATATCTCATGACATAGGTGCTTTATATTCAGGGTAATTCAAGTTCAAACAGACGCTACTTGCATTTTTCACAAATCAGTTAGAAAATTATTGTGACACAATTCTGTAGAACCATTCAAGAAAAAAAAGATGACCACCTGTTCTAATCAAAATTTGGGTGATAACATATTTGCATTAAAACTTGATTGTAGCCTATGTGCATTGCAAGCTTGTTAAGTTTTGTAGTAGTTACATGGTTACCATTTCATTTCACTGTTAGCTCCATCACATTACATAATAAATCATGATGTATGAGGAAGTCACCTGTAACAACAGAAGTCAGGTTAATGCTTTCATCACCTAGCCATGATTGCTTGAACAAAGAGGAAAATGTCTTATCTCTGAGAAGGAAAATATCATTTCAGCCTTGAAATATTTCTGTAACAACATAATTAATTCTCTTGCTAGAGTACTACTCTCTCTGGTAATTGCCACTAGCATTGGTAATGGTCAGTACTTGTACTGACTCTGGTAATAGTCATGCAGAGCTAGTACTGACATTGGTAATGGTCAGAACTAGTAATGGCACTGGAAGTGGTCTGAGCTAGAACTGACACTGGTAATGGGCAGGACTAGCATTGAGACTGGAATTGGTTTGAGCTAGTACTGACATTGGTAACGGTCAGAACTAGTATTGGCACTGGAAGTGGTCTGAGCTAGAACTGACATCGCATGGGCAGGACTATAGTATTGACACTAGTAATGGTCAGAACTATACTGACACTGGTAATGGACAGAGCTAGTACTGACACTGGTAATGGTCACAACTTGTACTGACACTGGCAATTGTCAGAAATATGACTGACACTGGTAATGGTCAGAACTTGTACTGACACTGGAAATGGACAGAGCTAGTACTGATACTGTTAATGGACAGGACTAGCACTGACACTGGTAATGGGCAGGACTAGTATTGATGGTCAGAGCCAGCACTGTCTCTGGTAATGGACAGGACTAGTACTGTCACTGGTAATGGACAGGACTAGTACTGACACTGGTAATGGGCAGGACTAGTACACTGCGCATGGTCAAAAACCTCTTTTGTGTAGTGCAGTGAACATTGTTCCATGCTTTGATATATTCATGCATAAATGCTGTTTTTCAATCCGGAAAGAAAATCTTAGCGTAATTAGCAATGAAGTTGGGAAAACAAGCTAGTGAGCCACAACTGAAAAAAGGCCGTGGTCAGTTCGACTTGAAGCAATTGGTTTGTATTACTGAGCTGTATTAAACCCATCTTACCTAACCTAACCAAAAAGAAAAGTCTCTTGTGATGCCTTTGTTTGAATATGTGACCTACATTATGGTTATAAAGGAAGAAAACATTGAGGGACCTAATATTAACAGGGAAGTCATAGTTGCTGTTGGATATTTTCCAAGACAAATTGTTGACATCTGAGAAAAAGCAAATATTTAGAGTTAAAATTGATTTGTTATTTGGACAGGAAGTGTATGAAGTTCTTGTACATATCCAAAGCATTTAAATTACTCAAAGATGTCTGAAGTTTTGATTTTGTTGCAGTATCTACAGGAATTCTGCCAACACTCAAAAAAGGCAGGGATTTATTTATGCAAGTTCAAAAATCACTGCCAAGGTGTCCCCTTCTGAAATAAGAAGCTAAGATACTGACACTTTGACTTTTTATGGAAATGAAAAGGCAGAGTGGAGGGATGAGAGATTTTACCCTCCTTTTGGAAAGGGGTAGACAAATCCCTTCACCCACCACCCTATTGACAGCAACACTGTTCTGCTAAAACTAATGAATATAACCATTTATCAAGTTCTAACTGCTGTAACAAGTTGAGGAACAGTTGATACTGTTTACATAGAAAGGCAACTGTACTTTACATGATTTACACAGTAAATAATGAGTGATCATGCTGTGACTTTTTCCTGTCTGTATAGATAACAAAATTGTTAAATTTGTAATTGTAAATATTAATAACTGTGTGACCCATTATTGGAGTTAGTTATCACCTTACAAGGTCAGACTTGTCTGTACAATCTATTGAGTATATTTGTAGTGTATTACTTTGCTCTTACTAATTACTATTTAACTAGCCATTTGATATATGTATGTGAAACTCACTTTCAGCCCGCATTTAAATCAAGTTTAACTTTCTATTGCACCTGTAAATTGACAAGTGTAAAGTGTCCAGTTACCTTGTATGAATGTAACTAGCAGATAATAAAAACAGACATACACCTCAATTATCCCAGACAATGTGGAGGTTAGTTATTAAAATCAGCTGCTAAAAGTGTTGTTGAAAAGTTAAAGACTGCCACCACTTTTGTCCTCCCAGCTTTAATATGATCTGTTTCTCTCTTCTGACATTTATTGGTCTTAAACCGTTCTACCTAGAGTAAATGTTATCTGTGCACAGTAAACTACGATCACTCAAGTATGAGAGCCCATAGCAAAACATTATTTTTCACCTTGCTATTCAGGCTTCGTGGACTGATGAAAGCAGATTGCATATAATTTGTTTCCTTGTATGTTGTATGCATTTTGTCTTACCCTCCTCAAAAACCTTGCTTCACATCTTTCAGAGATCAGATAATGTCACTGCAGTACAGGTTTAATGGTGTGCTGGGGCATAAATTAAAATGGGCAGAAACGTGAAAGATGGGGGAGAAAAAATAAAACTAGATGCTGGTCACATTTGCAAGCATCCATCAAAGGCAGGCATGCTCAGACATTGAAAACACAGCTCAAGAGGAAAATCTGGGTTAGATTTTGTTAAAATAATTGTGTAGTCTGTGAATTGATGGGGAACATTTGAAGAGGTTGCAGGAAAAATGACTGTTGAAGGTGTAGTAAAAGGGAAACTGTCTATATTGCCTGAACATTCAAAACAATTGTGAAAAAGCAGCCATAATTTCAATTGATTAGGCATCTAGCTTATTCTCTGTAAGTGTTTAAATTATTCCCATCAGTATTATAAGTTTCCTTACACTCATTGTTCTCAAAATTAAAAATTGTCATTTTCATTTTTGTGGTAGGTGTCATTAAGGTTGAAGACTATGCTATTGGAATCTATTATATTCTGTGATACCTCCTGTTTAGATACTAATATTGCCTTAATAGCTGTTTGGGGGAAACAACATATCAGTATAAAATTGTGACCATTTTGAAAAGTTATTGCCCTGAGCAGGCTTGGAAGCATATCATATATTAATCATTTAGTGGATGTGATTTGATTCGTCTGCAGTAAAATTAAATTCAGCAAATTGAGAGTGATTCATTTAGATCTGTCAGAACTTTGAAAAAGAATTAATTTTCATATTGAAACATATGTATTTATAAAACTAAGATGTACTTAAAGCTGTTTCTTTTACATATACTCAATCAAAGGTTCGGTCATGTTAGATGGAGTTTTACGGCCCCGTTTCTAACCAGTGGGTTTTAGTCGAGACAGCCACAACCTTTTTTCCAGCATTTTTGGCTCACTGGCTTGTTGTCCTTTCTCCATTGCTTATGCTGAGCATCAAGCACAATGGCAGTAGGTTTCAATGTAAAAGTCTTTGGTATGACCCAGCCAGGATTCAAACTTCCAGATTGCAAGTCTGAGGCTCTGACCACTCATTGACCATTCAGTTGGTCATATATTCAAAGGATGCAAACTGTTAGATGCTGAATGGAATGCAATTTTTATTTTGGCTCCTTTTTATCAATTTGAGAAAACTGTTGAATAAAATCTGAAGCCTTAGATGGAAGCCTTCATGATAGTTGAGTTCCATGTCACAACATGAATATAAAATAAAAAGTTTTAATGTATTCTTCCTGTCTTGCACTCCTTCATTTGTTTTAAGTATCAAACTGGCACTCTTTTTGAAAACTGTAGGCTGTGAAAGTTTGGTGAATATTTCCCAAAAATGTGACCTGCCTTAAGCAGAAAAATTATGCAGTATTGACAAACTCTTTCCTTCTCGTAATTAGAGAATGAAATTTTAACCCTCCAAAGTGATATTTTTTCAACCAAAATATTGATTGATTTTTTATTTTGTCAGACATACAGTGAAATTGAGGAGAAAAGGGTTTCCAAGATGCATCCAATTTTAGGGAGTTACCTGTACTTTACAAAATAGGGCATTGTCCGTGTGATAAAAACTTTTGCTGCTTACAGCAGAGTGCATTTGTAAAGTTTTGGCTTCAAGTAACATTTTTTTTTTTTTTTGAAAAAAAAAAAAGTAAAGAGGAAATCCCTGCCTTAACCTATGCAAGTTAGTAACGTGAGCTACTTTCAAAAATGTTTGAGAAACTTAGTATACATGTATTTGCCTGGTGAATGAGGCTTTAATTCAAGTTGTTTTTTTTTCTCTTTTAGTAAATTTCACAGATAACTGGGGTATTTTAATACATTGTTACTCTTGCAGTACAAAAGTTGACCTGAAGTAAGGTGTAGTTTGTACTTAGTTGTGTAAACTTCTGGTAGAAAGTTGTATGGTACCATGATGTCAATCCTGTATTACAAGGGGAAATGCCTGTACGGATCATCTTTTGAGATAAATGAAGTACACTTTCTGTTTGCTTGAAAGGCTAATAGTATCAATTCATGAATGCACTATACACAGGACAACAATGCAAGGGGATGAACAGATATTTATCCATCATTCTCAGTGGCAAAAAAGGTAGTAAAATAAAAAAATTAAAAAAAAGACCTTTCTTTATTGGTTCATTATTGTACTCATTTAATATGTTAAGTTTTATTATGAGTAAACATCAGTGTACAACTGTAACTTACTTCTTTCACCATCCACTCTATATCTGCTTAATGAAATTTTGTTTGTACAATGTGATATTTCATCATCCCTTCTTATATCAAATTTTTCCCATGTTGTATCACGACCTTGAGCTGTACGTTTCAGCTCACATAGGCGATTGCTTGGCATACTTGATGAGGAAGAATTACCGTTAAATATGTAATGTCTCAGAGACAAGAGGACAATTTTGATTAATTCGTGAGGGCTTAGACTTGGATCTGTGTGGCTGATAGTAAAGAAAGGGGAAAAACGATGTTACTGTTTTTGATGAATGAAATTGATTTAGGAAGTATAAGCCAAGGAAGATACGTTGCTGTTGAAAGATCACCCATTCATTTGGTCAAATATTCAGGAGAGCATATAAAGTAGGTGATGATGAACTTGAAAATTAGAGTATGATAAGATCGCTTAAATTATCTTTCAAATGGTTACTGATATATTGAAGTTATCATAGATTTTTTGAAGCACTAACATCATTCCAAAGTGGCCTTTTTATGAATGATCATTGACTTGTAATAAAATAAATGTAGCCTGTTGTTAGTTTGTATGTATGTTTGTATGTATGTGTGATTACAAACCTAAAGAATGACCCTGTAAATGAACATGGCAGTATTAAAGCTATTTAATTCCTTTCTCCAAAAGGTTTTTTGTCTGTTTGTTCCTATCAGTGCAGTATGTTTAGTCTCAAGTCCTCAGTACTTTTATAATTTTGAAACTCAAAGAAAAAATCATTTGTTCGTTGCTCATTTATGTAAAGACTCCTTTAACAGTGTTTGGATTTTGTGAGCTATTTTGTGAGCTATTTTTGCTTTAAGCACAAAGATAAAAAATAAGTTTAATACCTGAACTCATACAAAATTATTGGGATGTCAATATACAAATATTTTAAATTAATACTTTTGGACAGTAGGTCTATAGTACCTCTTAATCCCCACGAAATGTTTGGAGATTATTTTATGTTGTTTCATGATGTGTTCTATGAAGTTTTTTCCATGAAACAATGAAAATAATATTTTAAAATGAGAAAAATACCTAGAGTGAAATGTAACTGTTTCTTGTTTTAAAGAAAGCACTAGAAAGTCACAACATTTTAGAAATTAATCATGCTGAGGCCATCTTATCTGGCATGTTGTCCAACTTGAATCTTATAAAAAAAAAAAAAAAAAAGAGGACATACAGATAAAAAAAATAAAAAGAAAAAAGAAAAATGAAATAACAAGAAAGAAATAAAGAAAATATGCATCACCTCTGTACTAAAAGGTTATTTTATACGTGTTGTATTTTAAAAGTCACCTCCAAAATATATTTTATGCTGTATGTGTCTTTTTACCAGAGATATAAATTAAACCTAAAATGGCCTTTCTACCCTGCTGCATCTATGGTCTGAAAGAATGCTTGTCAATTCTAGTCTTTTGGGGCAGGTCTCCTTTATTCTGTTTAACTTAATCATATCTTACTTAAGACAAATGCCAAACATCTATTAAAATCACAGTTGCATTTTTTCAGAGTTATTAAGGTAAAGTTTTTATCTTTTTGACGTCAATTGAATTGTGAGGTAGACAGAAATTAAGCAAAACCTCAGTATTTTATTCTGCCACATTTGAAGTCGCTCCAGGTGACAAAGTTTATCTGAAAATTAATCATGTGGAAGTCTTCATCTAACTTTAACCACATTTTTGACTGTTCAGTGTGGTCAGTGCTGGACTGTCCGAAGGCCAAACAACCAGGCGTTGGCCAATCCAATTAGTCTATTATTTGCAGTTTTGGTAGCCTTGGACATGAAGACAGGGCACAAATAGAAGCAGTCTCCTGGAATAATTTGCTAACAATAATGGCACATATTTACTTTACAGGCCTGACGAAGGGACCTTGATGTTCTTTTTCCCTTCACATCTGGGGAACCAGAGCTTGGAATGGGAGAAATAGAAGGATAGAACTAAGTACAAAGAATAATATATGAAAGAATAAGGACAGAAAAGAATGGAAAGTTGAGTCAAGGCAATATTTGAAAGCAATGGAACAAGGTTAAAATAACTGTTTACTTAGGGCTTGTGAATAGGTGGTATGTAGTGAAGAATATATTAGACTCGTCTGTGACGTGCTTATATTCTTTTAAATTTGCCGCAAGGGTGATTTTTCCCTGCAACGACAAGAGGGAGGGTATTCACAAATGTGTCATAATTGACAAACTAGCATTTGTGTGTCAGTTGTGAGGTTGGTCTGTCCATTTAGATAATAGTAATGGCAATCATTTTGCTTTGTTTGTTTTGTGGTTTGAAGTTATAAGTTTAAATCTGTGTTGATGGTATAGGCCTTAATCTTTGTGGTCACCATGCCTGGGTATTTTTGACATAAATTGAAAATTAAACCATTCTGAAGGAAGCTAGTCATATTATCTTCATTATAGTAAACGTATAGAGGAAGTTCAAGGTTGGCTGATCTTAAATGTAATTAAGATATTATAATAGGAAAATAATACTGTAAGAAGAGTAGATAAACAGTTTTGTAGAACATTAGTATACTTTGTCTAAACATATATGTTGATACAATGTGATGAAACGTGGAACAGAAATGCAAGATTGAGAGCATATATCCTGCTAGAATTGTGATTGAAACGGAATTAATATTGTGAGAAGGAATACTAAAAACAAGGAAAAAATTAGGAAAAACATAAGTTCTTCCCTTCAACATCACAGCTTTAAAGAAAAAATGGCAAGTTCCTTGAATTATATTTTTCTTTTACTGCTTTAAAAGTTCAATTCTTCTGCTAGATATAAAACTGTTTGCCTGCCAGTGAAAGTAATTAAAAAATGAATAAACAAAAATATAAGGGAAAACACCTTAATTCCTAAAGGTGACAAACACTTTTGTAAAACTTATTGCCATAGTATTGTAGGATGAATGGACTCACAATTCAGGAGACAGTCTGTATATGTGGGAAGATTTGATATGCACAAAGTTTGATGAAAAAGAACATGTAGGACACACTGATAGGGGTTTGAAAAAGTGTCAGGGCTTTGATGTCTGTGCAGTGAATGTGCCAGGATTTGTTCTTGAGACATGTGGCCGGGGGGTAGCAAACACAAATCCCTAACAACTCCCTAAGCAACTGGTACCAAACATGTAGTTTTGCTGAAGAAAATTTGAAACACATTTGTTTTTACTACAAATGAAAATAGAAAATTTAAACTTTTCTTTAGGATAATTGAAAAATTTAAGTTGTTTTTTTTTTGTAAAGGACAATTAAAAAGGGATTTCCTTTGAATGTTAAGCCCATCAACTCAGCTATTGCCCATGTACTAGGTATTATTTTTTACACTGTTCATATCATACCATAAGCTGTTAGAAAGAAACACGTGATTAAGAACAATTGTTGTAGACAAGTTTTGGTTGTATTTGTGGCTTATTAGGGGTAAAGGTGCTTTGGTCATGATTATTATGTAAGCCTTTCTTTTTTAAATTTTTGTGGACACTTTAACTGTGCTTCAGTCTTTAACTGATAAATGCATTGATCATGGAAAGTTGTTGACCCAGGTTTGGGAAGTGCACTGTAATATCATGGTTACTTGTGACTGGTTTTATTACCAACATAATCCAATTTTTGATGCTTTAATTGTCAACCAATGCCTTCATAGTGAACATTCATTCTTAAACCAAAGGTGCTATGTTGGTAGGTTCATGAACTTTAGTTTCAAACCTGAAATTACAGTCTCCCAAACAGTTGTAGTGTGAAAGTTGTTCCTGCAAAGGTGGTGGACAAATCTATGTCTTGTGATTGTTGCTGTGAATAGGAACGTTGTTTCACCATTTGCCCTTGGGTAGCAGCTGCAGGAAAGCTGTCGGGTTTTGATTATCTGCCAGATAGCTCCAGTCTATTTCATCTCTGGTGTGTAAGGTTTCAGGATTCTGCTCTATTGTACCACCTTTCATTATTGTTTTGATAATGCAGGAATGGGAACAATAGGCAGGAAAAAACCTAGTGACACATAAAACGGTGCTAAAGTTGTTTTATTCCAATGTGTCGTCACCATCTGCCCCACTTTCTAACTGTGAAGGACACGGTGGTGTGACTATTTTTTTTTCCCTTCTTCTGTTTAATGTGTTTAAATCAATTCATCCCAAAAAGGTGATGATAACAGTGCTCTGGTCACGTTCATCAATAGAAGAATTATCTTATTCGTTCTAAGATCAAATTGGAAAAGGAAATAAAGTGCAGAATGGCACACAGTGTTGAGTAAACTGCTTTTATAAGAGACTTCTTGGCTGTTATGAGAAAGACAAAGTACAAAAAAGTGAAGTGGTTTCCGATAACATGTCAGATTTTTGGCAAATTTTGCAGATAAATTTTGCACCACCAATTAGTATTTAATATTGGTACCAGCCAATATTTATATTAGTAGTGATAAAGTTTACTCAAGCTAATCATACTAAGGTTGTTGTATTCTCTGTTTGATTATAAGTTGTGATTATCATTGTCATATAAATGAAACAATAGTGCAAGAAGTCTCTGTTAATAGGGGGCATATGCTCACTCAGAAGTTCATTTAAAAATATAGCCAAATTGATATCAATCAGCCAGTTATGCAGCAAAATTAAAATATTGGATCTTGGTAACAGCTGTATATTCAACCAGATGAGATGAGTAAGCAAAGCTGTATTGTGTTGTATCATGTGATATTAAAAGTGCAGTTTAAGCAAAAATTTAATATCCATATGTGATAGGGGAACCAAATCTACACAGTGTGGTGAAAGTTCCATTCAAATTAAACATGTATTTCCCAAGATATCAATAAATAAAGTCAGTAGATTTGTGTTCCAAAGTGAGTTTGAGGGTAGCACACCTTTATCACTTCCTCACATCGACCAACGAATGTTTTTTTTCCCTGCCCGGGACTGTGGTGTTGACCTTGAAGTTATGATAGGAGTTATAATAGGAATAGGACCTCCCTGTGGAGGATGCAAAGTTTGTAAAGCCACTTATGCAATCACTGTGAAATGGGATTGTTCAGGAGAAAATTTGGTTGAAAAGTTTAAAGAAAAATTAAAGTGCCCCTCTAGCAGATCACTTGATGTGACCTGAAACCTTTCTTTTAAAGGCCTTCAACTTTCACCCCAAAATAAAATTTTTGTAGTAGTCCACCAGAATTCTCAATTGGCACATAGTTGTTTGATTGACAGCAAGTCCAGTAATGCAGAGTACTGTAGCTCATATAACACAGCATGTACTGCACTGAGAGTGTTTTGATTACACATTTGGGTCTTGTTAACTCACCCCATGTTGAATTTCCCTGCCTATAAAAATTCTGTCCACACCTTTTTGCTTCAGTGAACAATGGTCAACAGAAACTAGATAAGAAGTTGTCCTCCTGCTTGCCTTTTACACCTCGCAAACAGTGGCACATCTGGCCAGTATTATTCCACCTTTGTTTTCATCTTCTGCTAGCTGTCTCTCATCAAACTTGTGGTTTCTTGGATAGTGTTTGAATGAGTTAAGCAGGAAGTCTGGTAAAATTAATTACCCCACCAAACCTTGCTTTTGGTGGGGACTCGAGTGAAATATTTAATAGGGTAAGAAATTCCTCAACCTGAAGTACTAAACTGAGAGTGTGTCTCAGTGAGGTTTAGTTGAGTTTTAGACAAGTGTGGGAGAAGCTTAACCCTTTACCGTTTTTTGGGTCCTTTTGGACCCATGCGGAGAGCTCGGCTGTCACCCATCTTTACTGTTTCACACGGAGCTCGAAGCTGCGAGTAGCTACCCGAAAATTCAGCCACAACAGCGAGAGAGACAATAGTTCAAGGTCACGGGGTCAGTGGCCTACGGAAGCCGATGCGGGGCGGGCTACGGCCGCTTTTCCGCCCACTCCCAAGGTGCGCAAATATGCCCCGATCGGAGCACAACGGTAAAGGGTTAAGTAAGTACTAGGTTAGAGAAATTGGAACTGTTTCGGGTGAGAGGATTGGGCCTTTAAATGTGTTGAAAATTGTTTGAAAAATAAGTGGATGAAAAAGTAAAGTGAAATTTTGATGCATTAGTCTCACAACTTGAAAATTACAATTATTTGGTTCAAAATTTGTTAGTTTTCAAGTTATGAAGGGTACAGCCGTATTGTAGTAGATGACAGGTTGTAATGAGGATTGTTGTCATTAGTGCATATAGTGCAGCATTCAAGACTATGGTTGCATGTATGGTGTATGTAGCACCACAATGGTTCTCTGTGCATGCTTTGTCATAGACCTATTTCCAAACAGCAATTACAATGAGTTGTGGGATAGAGTTTGAGTGTGCGTCATTTTTCACCTCACTAAATGTCATGGACAAAAATGACAGACACCAAAACTCTATCCCACAATCCTTTGTAATTGTCATTTGGAAATAGGTCTATAAATTGAACCTGTACCATTTGCTGGGGTCTCTGTGTTTCACAATAGTTACTTGTAGAATTATATGTCCCTTTAATGCCTTCCTTTTTATGCAAGACAAGTACATTGTTAGTTATTCATGTGTAGAAAGTCAAAAGAAGTAAGGGTGGAGTTAATACATAAATAAGATGTGTGCAATGTTAGGAACAATGCTTCACCTGAAATGTATATGGACTGTAAACTGTCAATTGCAAACTCTTTCTGATTTAGAATGGTACTACTTTTACTAGGTTTGTGTAATTCACAAACTTTTTCCAATCTTGTGAAGTTTTCTTTACATACTAATGACAAATAGCCAAACTAGACAATCTTGATATCCTAAACAAGTAAATTTGTTTCACAAGTGAGTAAAAAAATGAGGGAACTTTATTCTCATTGTGACCAGGCACTGTTTCAGGTCATGCACTAAAATTGTTGCAATTTAGCCACAGCCAAAGTTTTTCAAAATTTTCCATCAATGCATATTAAACTATTAGATGAAAAACTTGAATAATTTAATAGACTTTGTCATGTGGTATTTCCGTCCAACGCCCTCATAAACTTGTTGAACTTGAGCATTGTCCAAGCTTTGAGGTGTGCTTTTACTATGGAGTATAAAACATTACAAATGTGACCATAGCAGATCTGTTTTGGCCTTAGCTTTGCATGGTTTTCTTTTGAAACCATCATTTACCACAGGCACATAGCCAGGGTTGTATCATGGGGGGGGTTGATGTCATGGGGGTGTTTGAGGCCAAAATGAAGGGAAAGTCAAGGAAGGAGAGAAAAGAAACTACTTTTTTTAGGTGTTTCTTGCATTGCAAGGTTGGGTCATGGGGGTTTTGACCCCCACCCCCCTCCTTCCCGTGGCTATGCCACTGATTTACCATTACAATATCTATGTTGGCTGTGATTGGTACCCATAGCTGCACAGGTCATTTCATTTCTGGTATAAGAAGTTTTACTTACAGCTATAGTAATGTGTCACTGTGGTGAATGGAAACTGAAATTGTACTGATGCAATTTTTTGCAATCTGAAAACAAAGAAAAGTTGTATCTGTCATACATTACTTGATTAATTCTGTCAGCTTTGCTCCAGTTTTAGTGTCATAGTTATCTTAATTGGAAGAAAAGAATTAATGTAGAAAGAAAATAGTGTTGTAAGATGATGAATTAGGTAGGAGACATATATATATTTAAACAGATTTTGGATCTACCTGTAATAATTGACCATAATTGTTTGAAAGACAAAACAGAAATTATTCATTTACTGTAACTAAAGTGGCAAATAAACCTTGGCACACTTTGAAATTTTCACAAATGAACAGTTTCGATCATTTGAACCAAATGTTAAAAAGTCTGGGGTTATTAAATCTTGCCAAGTTTTACTGCAGTTACAGAATTACTGAGGTTTTTCTTGTTCGTCTCCCCAGCAAAGCAGTATTGATGCCATAAAAAAAGCACAGAGTACTTTCACTGTTGATCTTCAGCAAGGATTCAGATTGACCTGATCCACCCCGCAAGATCAACTTCTTGTATTGAAAGCTCTTGCACTCAATATCAGATCTCAAGATTTTGATCCACCGACAGGTACAGATCATATCTTGAGGTGGGGGTTCAAAACCCTAAATGTAAAAGTTTGGACTGGACGATTAAGGTGACCGGAGGTCAAGATGAGCTGTGATGCAGCATCCCTTTTCTTCCCTCAAAATACATACAAAGAACAAATTGTAGAGAGATACTGTGTTTGATATTCTTAGAGGGTTCATTATGTAACTTCCTGTTTGTTGATTGTTTAACAGAGGCTTTGATTCATTGCAGGGAATAAACTATAAAAGCAAAATCATTGATCTCGAGGAGAGGATCTGATCCAGTTCTGATCTGCCCCTAAAAATCAGCTCATGAAAGGGGAAGTGGTTTAAGTTAAATTTGCCCCCAATATTTCTGTGTGTGTCTGTGTATCTTCTGCATAATACTTGTTTGTTACACAAATGTTGAACATGTCTAGCATTTGTCCATAAGTAACTTATTTATGAAAGAGTAGCCAGAGATATATAGTTTAAAGTACGTTGAACTGTTTGCTCTATCATCGCAAGGTTTCTTAAAATGTTAGAAACAAACACAAAAAGACTTTAAATGACAGTTGTATCCCCTTAGATAGAAAAATTAAATTTTTGATTGTGATGGAATGAAGACTTCAGGTTGCAAAGGACAAGTTAAGCGGAAAAAGTTACATTAATTCAATCAGAAGAAATCGGGAGGAGACCTTTTTTATGCATGTATATGTCCGGGACTCCTGGATATTTTACAAGATTTGCTGGAAGAGGTTTGGCACAAGTTTAAGATGCAACTGATGGCTTGCAAATGAAATCCAAGCTTGCAGTTTAAAAGTTGAAAGAAAAATAAACAGGAAAGAGCCCTTAGTGAGATGACTGTTGTCTGTGAGATGATATTTTTGAAAAAAAATGTACTCCTGTTTAAAAGAGCTTAAAATATGAATTATACCTGGCTATCATGAATGGCTCTTTCAAATTATATGACCACAATGATGCTATTGAATTTTCAGTTATGCAAAGCAAGTCAAATGTTTACTTTGGGATGAATGCAACATTTGTATTGATGAAATAATAAACTTGGGAGGAGGTAGGACAAGATTGGCACATTTAGTTTATTATTGTTAGTTAAAGGGCATTGGTTTTTACATTAAAAGTAAGGCATTAAAGTTTTGGATTCTCCCGTTCATGTCTGTTACATATACCAGTATTTACAGTGTTATAGTTGGCTTCTATTAATAAAATAAGTTAGGGTTCTGAGGCTTAAGGATTGAGCTAAAAGTTTCTTGGTGTGTTCCAAAATTTGCGATTTTCCTTCCCTTTCCTTATGGTGTGTCAGCCTGTTACCAACAAGCTTTTTCACTTAAAGATCTAAAGATGATATATTCCTGTTTTGACTTTGGAATGAGGAGGTTTCATTTTACTTGCGTAATTTGTAAGTCATGAATGTCAAGTCTGCCTGCATTTTTGTCTCCCTAAGTTGCTTAGATTTTTATAATTGAGTGAATAAAACATTTTGATTTTTAGGATATTAAAAGGTTACAAGTGCATAAAAAGGTGGACAACAGGATTATGAAGATCTTTGCTTACAAACCCATTAGCATCAAATCTGTGTTTTTGTGGCAAGGTGTAAAGGTGGAAGATAGCATTGAGAATTGTTAGTCATCGCAAATGAGGCACCCAAATCAATGCAGCTTGTAAATAACATTTCCAACAATGCTTTCAAGTTACAGATGCAATTATCAGTCTGTGTGCATTAATAACTGATGATTTTACTTTATTCCTTTATTCTGAGACCCCATCTTGGCCTCTTGTATAATTTTCATTTTGGTCCCATCATTTGAATCATATCCCAGGGCCTTTTTGCCGACATTTTCCACTTGGCTAGAGAATGGACAAACACCTTTCAGCTTCTGTCAATTTCTCTCCGGTCGTGAACAGATGGAAAGTTCTTGATCCAATATCGATTATTTTAGCTTAAGTTCAGGGTCAGTCTTTTAATCTTACCTCCTAGGTCATAATCAAGAGTAAACAGATTACACGCCTGGGGGAACAGGACCGTCTTTAAAGATTGGAAAGAAGAAATTACAGGTGATATGATGCGAAAGTTTGCGTTTTTGCAATGAACGTGGGTCACTCAATTCATAGCTGTGTTAGGTAGCTTGGTAATATTTTTCTACGCTGAATTTAATAAATATTTGCAGAACAGTACTTCTGTAGGCAGAAGAGGTACATTTTACACTACATAAAATTTTGTAGTGTGCAGTCAAATTTTGATACATTCTTTGGTATTGATTTATAAATGTAAAGAAACTCATACAAATATTTAAAAGTTTGTTCAAGGAGTTTGCTCGCTCTCTATCTCTATTTATGCTCTGCATGCTCAATAAGCCAGAGTTTACAATTAAAACCTGTTAGTGGCAGTTTTGTTATCATCTGCATTGTGTAAGGTAAGGGGCACTTTATGGGTACGCATTTCAGATTTTGTCATTCTTAAGCTAGAAAAAATACATTTCTTACCCATGAAAGGCACTGTATCAAGCTTAATACCTTTTAGAAATGTGTCATTTGACAGTAATTAAAGCTAGAAAGAATGCATTTCCTATTGGCCAAATTGGGTGGTAAGGAAAATGTTTGATCTGAATATGCAACAATCCTTGAAAAATGATTCTCACTATTAGTTACATGCTATCATACATCCTCATGTTTATTTGGATTCTTCCTCCTGCAGGCTTGAAGGTGTTCTGTTTCCTAGAGTCATAATTAACTGAGTCACTGTCTAATGATGTACTGGACATACACATTTTATTATGCATGTATTGTAGTTGACTTCTATTTTTAGAAAGTAATTCATTGGCTATATCCTCTTTTTCTAACTAAATTTTGTCCTTGCTAAATCAACTAGTTGGAAAATTGCATAGATTATGGTGGAAATTGTCCAAGAATGAGTGAACTATTTGTTCATTAATGTATTAGGGCAGTGCTGTGCACCACGAACTTCAAACAGCTGTAGAGGATTTTCACCAACATCATTGTAAATTTGCTTTACTTTAAAGGCCATGCATCTATTGACTTGTACAACAAATGTTACAGTGTTGATCTATTAACAGTGTCAGTGCTAGAATGTCAAAGTTTGGGGGGAGGTGGGAACTAAGGGCAAAGAGAAATGGGGGGTGGTTTGGGAGCAGTGTGAAACCAAGCCAAAAGCGCCTGTTTCTGCTGGGTCCAGGGGGCAAAGCTCCAAAAGCTCTGAGTCTTTAGCATATCTTTGGATGAAAAAATTATGTTTTATGAGATATTTTCCTTTTTTCTGATTAATGTATCTCTATTGAAACTGACCTAATGAAAGGGATAGACAGAAATCTAAAATCTGTAACAATAAGGCTTGAAGTTGCAGTAACTGAATGGGAGGGGGGGGGCAGTTCTGGTTGGGGGTTAGGTGCACATATTCACATTGGAAATAAACAGGACCCGCCATCCATAGAAACACATCTAGATAAGGGGCATTGGTAGGTTTGTCTGCCAACCGTGACAACTTGGAAGCATGTGTTTTGCTTTTTTTTAGGGACTGACAAAGGATGCACTGTCTTAAAGGTAAAGATAGCAGTCCTCCCCCCCCCACACTTAAAGTAGTGTAGTATAACGTCCTGTTTTATGATTGGCTCTCGAGAGTCATGACACAATATTTTTTCTTCTCAAATGTGAAATTTACTAAGAGATACTTCTTGGTTTTACTTGAATGTGCAACATTGAAGTCCTAAAATATTATAAAAGACACTTTGAAAAGAAGTTAGAAAATTACGAGATTCAGCTGGTGCTTCAGATTAAGTTTGAGGAGACTGCTTTTGCCCTTTAGTTTCCCCCAGAGTTTTATTCCATATTTCTGAATATCATTGCATCTTTTTTTAAAAAGTAGTTTGAGGATTTTGTCTAGTTACCTGTCCTTTTCTTTTTTTTTGGGGGGGGGGGGAGAGGGAGCACCCCCTTCCCTAGCTTAAACTGTCCCATGAGAATGCAACCAACCTTAAGATTTTTATGTTATCCAAAAGCTTAAACTCCTCTGTAAATTTATGTCAATATGTTCAAAAGGTGCTTGGTCATATTCACCAGAAGTACTATGCCATGCCTTACCTGAAAACTTTATTTGAAGAGACCAATCACTCCCTTATTCTTGACTCTCTCAAGGAAAGTAAACTGTATAGAAATTTTTTGACATGACCCCATCCATCTGTCTGAACATCCCAGTGGAATTTGACCCCATCTTTTACTTTTTTCACTCATATTTGTTACCCAAACTTTGCACCATTCCTTTGTTATTTGTAGGTGACACTTTGTACTGTAGCACATATATGTTGGTGTGTCATAAAACCCCATCTATCTACCAAACAAAAGGTATTCAAACTTCTTGGAGGGTAAACACCAGAACCTTAACATTACTGAGGTGAGAGCAACTTTGTGTAGGTTGTTCCTGGTGTGAGTTGGCTTCCAATGTGTTTCCTATCAACAACGTCTTGTTAATCTCATTTCCCATGATTGTAAAATCAGGTCATGAGCAACTCACATTCCCTCAGATGAATCTTACTTGTCATAATGTTTATGTATTTACAGCTTGTTTGGCAGTAACAGCTACGTATGTAGCACTGAACTTGTAATCGGAAATTTGATTGCAATTAGTGGTGATCCAAGCTGAACTCTGGAATGGTCTCTTTCCTGAATTCAAGACGGTCGTTTCCTTACTCTGATTTGTTTGTAGGTCAGCATAGTTCAAAGTACTCTCAGTCTATGTAGGTTACTTTACCCTGTCAACCTTCATTAAGATTATTTGAGGCAAAGTGTAGCATACATTGTTAATGGATGGATAGCAATATGGTGAAACATTATTTGTGTGGCAGGATGTGTATTGATAACAGTAAAGTTTGATGAGTAAAGATTTCTGAAATTTGATACATACTTCCCAGTACATGTATTAGTTACAAGTTCAGCTCTCTATTAGGTTGTTAGTTTAACCCGTTCAAAGATCTCATTTAAATGCTTCCCTCATCTTATGCCTGCCAGTTATACTGTACATACTGTATAGTAATGAATGTGGGAAATCCGTGTTATGCTGTCTTTTAAGAAATGACCTCCTTTCATGTATGTTTTAATTGCACTGAAGTTTTGTCCACAGTGCAATGATATTTCATACCAAATTTCATACCATATTAAATTGTATCCTGATCCCTTAACAGGAACTAATGATCTGTGGTGCCAAACTTTTGATCTTACCCCATGATAGTAGCAGTTCACATGTCATATTGTACAAATTGCACAGTAGAGGTGGCCTGTTGGTTGGGCTGTGTATTCTACACCATTAATGTGGATTGCAAAGTGTCACATATTAATTATATCCACATTTTAATTTCATATTGTCTGGGATGAAATGTCTCAGTGTGGTTGAAGCCAATCAGTGGCAATCTTATTTTTCCAGTTTTACTGATAGGTTTAACAAATTGGCCCTGATTCCTAAAGTTAAACCATTCAGTTAAATATATGGGGTTATTCTGCATTTTCATGTTAGAAGTGAATTCCACAAGCAATAAACAGTACAAACTTATTCATTTGATAACAGTCTCGTAGAATAATTTGTTGAATGGTAACAACATGTAGCTTTTGTCCTCACCAAACTAAGGTCAAATTCATTAAATACAACACTGGATAAGTCCCATGCAATATCAAATTAGTGGGCAATACTATAGTGCAACATATCCCACATGCTTCCTGGACAGACCAAGATATGCTCCAACATTTTGGAAGGGTTCTACCCCAAAAAGAGTGATTTATTTCTACCAAACCCCCTTTCCCCAAAGTTACAGATGGAGTACAATAAAGCTAAAGTTTGCTTCAAGGTCCCTATCATGCAAGGTGTAATCTGAGGGGATTTAAAGCCTATTTATGTAAGTTCAAAAATTGCTGCAGTGGTGTTTTTCTCTTAAAATGGGAACCAAAAGGCTGACATTCTTATATTTTGATGGGAAGGAGGGTACGTTTACCCCCCCCCCCCCTCCACTGGGATAAAAACACTTTTTCATTTAGCATAGATAATAAACTTCTTGAAAGGTCTGTAAGAAAGGTAAATATCATTTGATGTATTTATCCAGGAGTTCTCCTTTCAGCTAATTTCAAGTGTAATGTTGGTGCTTTTTAGCCAGTGTAGAACTGTAGATAGGGCCTCATGGCCCCACACCACACCAATGACCCATGGTAAATGTAGATGTCTGAAGGTTAGGAGGTTGATAGAACTGTAGATAGGGCCTCATGGCCCCACACCACACCAATGACCCATGGTAAATGTAGATGTCTGAAGGTTAGGAGGTTGATACTTGCCAAGCAACTTCTAACATGACCAACTGCATGGACAAGTGGTCAGAGCATCCAGCTTGCTACCATGAGGTCAGAAGTTCCACTCCTGGTTGGTAAATAGCAAAGACTTTAAAGGGCTTGTCCTCTTACCCCAAAGTACAATTTTTGTAGTAGTTCACAGAAATTCTGTATTGTCCTAACTCTTCGGTTGGCAGCTTGTTCAAACAATGCAGAGTACCAAAGCTCATATTACACAGCATGTACTGTACTGAGAATGTTTTGATTATAATCTTTGTGCTCTTGTTTTCTCAACTGTGTAGCAATAAACTGAGATTGTGTCTGGATGGGGATGAAATGTTGACAGTTGTGTGTGTGTGGGGGGGGGGGGCTTAAGTGAGAAGGTTAGGAGAAGTTGGGGTGATAGAATAAGGCCTTAAAAATGAAACCTACTGCCAGTATCCTTGGTGCTCAGTATATAGGCAGTGAAGTAGTGAAAACAAGCCAGCAAGCCACAGTTAGAAGTAAGGTAGCTGTCTGGTCTGACTTGAACCAAGTTGGTTAGAAATCCATGTTACCAGCTAACTCTATCATAAATGTAATTCCTAATTATCCATGAAGAATTCAATTGTTTAACTTCAATATAGATATCCATATGTAGGTCACATTTTAGGTACATATAGATGTATATGGAAGAACCTTGGGGATCTTTTGTGATTGATGAGAACAGTTGTTACAACCATTTTCTAATTCTTTGAAACATCTTAATCAATAGATACCAGACAAACTATTTTTAGAAAGGTTGCTGTGGAGTAAGTCCTTTGTAAAATCATTATCAGAAGATTTCTTTTCAACCCTTATTACTTGAACCAAGAAAAGAAGACTGAAAACCTGCAGAAATATGATGTCAAATATGTCTCTTTATTATGTGAATTCACCTGCATGTCTCCACTGTGCTGTGAAGAAATGGGTTATTTTTAAATTTCCATTGAATTTACAGCAATCATTGCATCAATACATGTGTATACACCTTTTTCGATTTCATATAGGCACGCACTGAAGCATTCAAGGTCTAAAGTATAGAAACAATGACAAAGTGGTCTTGTCTGTTTGTATTGACTGGGTTAGTGGTTGGACCCTTCTATCTGTTGTTTTTTAAGTCTATCATATTTTTTGATGTTCCATGATATATTAGTATTGCAGTTAGTACCGGTAAGCACCGATACTGATTCTGTATGGTAAAACTATCATGGGGTAGCAACTGTACTGCAATAACTGCTCTAAAGAGATGACTTCATGTGCCAAAGACATAAAAATTGAAAGATGATTATTAAGTTGAGGAAAATATCTGGTTGGTTGTTGAGACTTTCGAATAAAATGAAATTGGAATCTCTGATCAGAAAAAGTATACTTTAAGGTATAGATTGTATTAGTGAAATAAAGTGAAGATTAATCTGTGCGGTTTTATTGTGAAGCATTATGAGACCTTTAAATGTTTTCATTATTTGAGTGGTTCTGTCAATAGACAAGCTGTTTACTGTGAACTATCAGATAGTACAGTTGTCCTTTTCTTCCATTTTCACATTTCGCCTTTAGCCTTGTTATTTATTAATCAGGCTACAATCACTTATGTTTGGTTAGGAGAATATAAATATAAAAGAAGTGTGTAGTCAAGACAGTTTGTATTGTGACCTTGATGAGAATGAGCTGATTAAAAATAAGCAGTGGTAAAGAAAAATAAATAACGCAAATATTTGATGGTAAGTAAATAGGGCATTTTAGAGAGAGGTTGAAATCTTTTGTATCATGAGTTACCGTATACAAAGGAAAATAGTGGTATTATGAAGATCAGTTTCAAAATGAAACTTGTGTGATGGAAGGAAATTTGAGATTAAAAATAGACTGAACTGTTTACAGTGACAAATTATGTCAACCTATAGTTTTAAAGAGGGGGGGGGGGATAGATACTGGTTTGGTTTGGTTGGCTAGAGTTTTTAATGCCTCAACTTAAGGTTTAATCTAAAAACAATCTCAGCCTTTTTTTCAGTTGTAGGTTACTGGATTATTTTCCCAGACCCATTGCTTAAATGCAGAGCATCACACACAGCAGCACTATCATCCATTTTTAGAGGTGTGACTCAAGCAGGAAATCAAACCCAAACCTGCCAGGTGATAGATGGGTACTCCACCACTCAAACACAATTATACATAAAGATATAGTAGGTGCATCGTGAGACAGTAATGGGCTTAGTGGTACAGCTCTGGATTGTAAAGTGTTTAAAGGTTGTGTGACATGGAAAAGGCAAATTGGATATTCAATGTAAAAAGCATTAAAAACCAAGAAAGTAGCCATAATTTTCATCAAAATCCATCAAAAATTTACCATTTTACAGGGCAGTTTCTGATTTGTGCTTCATTAATAAATATTAGCTCAATATGCAAATTCTTGTGAGGTCATGGGAGGGAAGTGCCATAATTTCACTCATTACATGGTCCAGGAAACTGGGTTGGAAACTGGGCTGTCAAAACTGGGCCGTCAACTCATCTAAGTAACTAACTATATGGTCACAGTCCAGGAGGGGGATAACTGGGTGATTGAGTGGCCTTTTTATGTAACATTCAGAGACAGTGTCATTTACATTTCTGACCTCATGCATGTTGTCTTGTCTCGTTTTAATGGCCTGCTCAATTTATGAAAAATTAAAAATGATTTATTTTAATAAAGTTGTTCCCTGCTTTTTTTCTTTTTCTTTCATTTTAAATGTGGATGGCATAGTTTGACCTTAAAGTTATCTATGATGATAGCAGTGAGTTGGTCAGAGAAAATATCCTTCATAATTTTAAAGTGCTAATTTCCTGTTTAAGAAAGCTCAATCACATATTTGGGTCATTATAACTCAATCATTTCTGTTGGAGCATACTGTTGCCAAGAATATTTTCCGGTTGTGGTTGCAATATAAATGGGGGAGCTAGTTTCTTTCACTTTTTAGTGAAGTTATTTGAGTATACGGGATGTCAGTGCATACATGTAGTGTAAGATATCATCTTGACCTTTCACCATAGATTGTAAAAACTGAAGAGGGTCTGTTATCAGTTTAAGATCCCCAGGTTTTAATTGTGAGCTTGTTATTTGCTGTTATATATTTGGTTAACAGTTTAGTGTTTCCTGTAAAAATTATCCATTGGGTCAATGATGCTCTACATATGAGAAATTTTTAATCCCTACAAAAATGATTTATCCAATTTGTTTAGTTATAAATACCAAAAGGTGAGAGTACTGCATGTTACTTTTAATCTGAAAACTGTCATGTAGAACAGAGCCTCCTGATACTCTACTGAATAGTGCAACAGTTAAAATAAGATGAAATTTAATGACACATCAACATGAATATATGTTTTATAGTGTCAACTAGGTAAAAAGGGTAAGGGTTATTTCGGTTGAGTAAAACAACTTTCAAGTACACAATTACATCAGAAGACAACCAATTTGCCCACAACTCATCTTTTGTGTTAGTCTGAAGACTTCAAAGGTACTCCAAGCAGGACTATACTTGTAAAACTGTCAGTATATTCCTTCATTTAACCTCAGCACAGTAGTTCTGTGCAATCAATTTTTTTTTTATGCAAGAAATATTTCTTAGCTCTTCTGGTTGTTTTGTATTTAACTATGTTGAAGAAATATGGTCATTACTGCAGTTGTTGTTACCTGAAGGCAAGGTTTTTATTTTTTCCCTTCTAGAAATAAGCACAAGAGTACTTGGGAATTGAAGTGTTTGCATGTCATTTTCATGCCCAAATTTTCTGAGGGCAGTGCTCCTTTTAGTCCTTTCCCTTTCAAATTTTAGCTTTTCTTTTTTGAAGCCAATTCACTTTGGTGGAATCGATAGCTCAAGTGTGTCCTTACATTGTGTCCAAAGGGATGTTAAAGGGCTTGTCCCTGTGCCCCAAACTACAATTAGTAGTAGTCCACAGAAATTCTCTAGTGCCTCAGGTCTTTTATTGGCAGCTAGTTCAAAAAAGGCAGTCCCAAGGCTTTGGAATGAACTGTACTGAGTTTTGCTTTTTTTTTTTTGGTTGACCTTTTACACTCAACCTGAAGCAGTAAATAGAGATGGGATCTTGATGAGGATGAATTTTAGACAATGACCCCTCCCCTTCTTTTTGGTTTCAATGAAAAGAGAAACCTGAGCATTCATGATGATTCATCTGGGGTCACCAGGGGAGTTAACTCCAAAAACTTGTTTACAAGGTACCTCAAAGTAGGAAGCTTGGACTAATTTCAAATTTTGTATGGTGATGCATTATGATGGAAGAGCCCTATCAAATTTGGTAGAAGTCAAATGTTATCTGGGTTCACAGGGGGTCAAACTATGAAAACCTTGTTAATACAATTTCTCCAGATAAGAAACATGAATAGATTTCATACTTGGTATGTGAATGTTTTATGGTAAAAAGATGGTCCCTGTCATTTTTATTGGAGGTCAAAGGTCATCTGGGGTGTCTATCTGTCTGCCTATCTATCTATCAATCTGTCTATCTTAGGGTTTCACGGTACCACTGATAATTGGTACCGTCGGTACCGCCACAAATGGTACCGGTATTACCGTAGTACCGGTACCAGAAGAGTAAAAAAGTAGGATTTTTATCACATGCAAAATATCCTTAAAAATACCATGCATTGACATAAGTGAAGTCTTCTGATAATCCCTGCCTCCCGTTTCAGTATTTTTTATAACATTTAGTCACCCCACACTAAACAAATCGGTAAACAAAAAAAGAAATAACCTCTCTGCAAATTTAGCGTCCGATAATTTCGGGACACACAATAAATCAGCGCCGCACGTCCGCACCGGAGCTAGACCCCACAAGATGACAAGAGCACTCAGGATTGTAATGAAGATTGCAAAAATAATTTCTGCAAATAATAAGAACCCCCCTCCTAAAGTATAACCAAAAGTTATTAAGTAGAACTTTACAAAAATATTTCCATAAAAGACTGATTCATCAAGCTTTCTTCCCTTGAGATATCGCTATCAAAACTAAATCAAAGTGCTTCAAGATTGAATTTACGAATGCATCGCGCAGCAATCCGTTGTACAATAACACTATACTGTTCTTCAGTACGTAGAGCAATGCAACAAAGCAAGTGAGTTGATCAGTTGAACTGAACACGCGAGCCAATGATTTAAGCGGGATTTACTGTGTGTTCAGTCCCATTGCTTCACCGTGTTACAGTAATTTCTGAAAGAACGTTCGTTGCGTTCGACGAAAGTTTTTCTCCCACAGACATAGACAGTGGACGTTATGGAACGGTCCCACTGAATCACTGTGTTAAAATCAGAAATCGTCGATGCAACGTTCATGTCAGAGCTTGCAATGCTATGATTCTTTGTCTGCTTACAACGAATTTCGCACTCGTATAATGTTGTGTGCTATCGTAATCAAAGTGAATTTTATCAATCAACGCATGGTATCTATTCGCAATACACCATGTGAAAGCATTTGCTGATGAGCAGCGATCGTTCGGGGGTTGCGCAGAATGTCAAAAGAAAGCAAGGGCCCTGTTAGTGTGGAAGGTACTAGTTCTGCGAAAGTAACGTTAAACAGCACTTTCCGAAATTCGTAGGGGGATTTGTGACTGAAATAGCGCAAAACGATTATCAAGTGAATGTTCCCTGTTTGTATTGCAATCCTTAGAGACACGGCGCATTTATCAAATGGGTTTTTGTTTCATTCAAGTATGATTCAAATTCAATGCTTTATTTTTGAGAAAAGATTTTCACCGCAAAGTTGACTAATCGCGTCCGTCTAGTCTAAATACACAATGTGAAGGCGCAGGCTAGGCGAAGCTAGCGCTGGCAGGGATCGTTCTGAGATTGCGCAGAATGTCGATAGAAAGCAAGTTCCTTTTTAGTGTGAATGGTGCTGGTTCTGCGAAAGTAACGTTAAACGGCAATTTCCGAAATTCTTAGGGGGGATTTGTGACTGAAATGGTGCGAAATGATTATCAAGTGACTATTCCCTGTTTATATTATAATGTTTAGAGACACGGGGCATTTATCAAATGGACGTTTGTTACATTTTAGTATCATTCTAATTTAAATGCTATAATTTTGAGAAAAGATTTTTCACCTTACAGTTGAGTACCGAGTCTCTATGATACTTCGGTACCTTTAGGTTGGTGGTACCGTACCGTACCGGTACCGGTACGTACCGGTACTTACGGAAATACCGGTATACCGTGAAACCTTAGTCTATCTTAATCTCCCTTGCTCTTTGTGGAGGTCGATGGTCATCTGGGGTCACTGGAGGTCAAAATGTGAAAACCTCCACACCATTTATCAAGATGGGAAATTAAAGTAGATGCTACAAGTGGTTCAATGCATTTTTGCATTCTTGTTCAAATATTCATTGTTCATATCATCAATACTCACAAAAACATTGTTTTGACTAACAAATTTGGTACAAAGGACCTGAAACCTGGCTATATGCTCTCTCATGCTTATTCGTTTGTAAATTGTTATGTGTAATTTTTGAAGTTGAAGAAGTGTTTATTGGGTGTAGGAAAACTTTTCTTAGTGAAGCAAAGTGGGAATTTTGTTAAAGGTACCTTATAATTCAAGCTAATACAATCAATCACTAGCTAGCTAATTTAGTAGGCCACCTTCATGGGGTGTGTTTTTTTTTCTGTATACACAGATCCAGACAGCAAGTGATGGTCTGATTTTAGTGGGCCGTAACTAGGGTCCATCACCTCTAAATCTTTCGATTTCCTTGCTTACCTCTATCATGGATAGTTGTACACAAATTTGTATCTTGAATTTTCCAATTTCACTAAATGTGAGGGTTTGAAATACATGTAAACAATAAATAAAGACAATTTTATGCTGATGGACCCCACTAATGGCGGCCTGCAGTCCTTAAAAACAAGCGCTACTCGGATTTGTCTATAGCCACCACTTTCAATAAATAAAAGGTCAGGCCGTGAAGTTTGTTTGGTAGTTTGCTTAAATGGAAATGCTGCATTTGTGTGACATTTTTTGCATTTGGTCATTGTTTACATATAAACTGATCCCTCTTGATGAAAAAAAGATAACCTGAGTAAAAGTTTCACTCACCAAGCACTAAATAATGAGTAATTAAACTTACTGTGGTGTCTGAAAAATTTCTTTACCCAAACAGTTATTCATTCAAAGCCGTGCCTTTCTTATCTATAATTCGACATCCACCAATCAAATTGGTACTGTTGCGCATATGTCAGACAATAACGAACCACCTTCCTAAATCAAGTACATTTCAAACATGGTGCAAATCCTTCCCACAAGTGACCTCATACGACAGGAGGGAAGTATGGTTTGTATTCATCAACCTTCAGTCCACAGGGGGAGCATAAGCAAAGAAGTTGGGAAAACAAGCCAGCGAGCCACAACTGGTAAAAGGGCTGTGGCTGGTCCCACTTGAGCTAATTGATAAGAAACTGAGCTGTGTTAACCCTTTACCGTTGTTTGGGTCCTTTTGGACCCGTGCGGAGAGCTCGGCTGTCACCCATCTTTACTGTTTCACGCGGAGCTCGAAACTGCGAGTAGCTACCCGAAAATTCGGCCACAACAGCGAGAGAGACAATAGTTTAAGGTCACGGGGTCAATGGCCTACGGAAGCCGATGCGGGGCGGGCTACGTCCGCCTTTCCGCCCAATCCCGAGACGTGCAAATATGCCCCGATCGGAGCACAACAGTAAAGGGTTAAACGCCATCTAATGGACTAACCAAAGGAGCTACCATTATTTCATCAGTTGCATGAGAGTATATAAAAACGTACTCTTGATTTATGACTGCACCCCTCACCCTTCTTATCCACTTATACTCTGGTATTTTTGGTTAAATTAATGGTAATTTGAACAGCATTATGAAAGTGTTTGCATCTCTATTCCTTGTGTCTCAAAAAGAGCCTTAAACAATTAATCAGCATGGAGTATGGTGATCTTTCAAAATTAAATTACTATCTTGCTCCCTTTAACACAACATTTTTCAATCACAGTTCCATTTTGTGGAGAAAACAACTTGTGAAGAAAATACCACAATTACATATTTTCAGTTATGTGCAAAATTACACAGTTTTTCTTTACCTCACAGGACAATTTTCCTATGCATAATAAATTTTTTAGGTAGTTACCACAATTTTCCCATGCATATATTATAAATAAATATGATGAATATTATGATAGATGGGAAATAGATCTTAATAGTACGAATGTGTCTGTGTGTGAGCTTAAATTAAGTTAGCAATAGTTATACAGACTTGATGGTGGTCACCCAAAATTGATTTGAAAATTAGCAAACTTGGGCAAATGTTTTACTGTTTGTGATAAAAGTATGTAGATGTATTAAACGTAACTGTCGAAACAAAAGGTTATTTAAGGAAGCAGTTGTTCTCTATGATTTCTTTCAGTTCAGTGACATTTTGTCACATGATCAAAAGGACCTGTAATATAATATTATGTAATATATTATTTGGAAGACAGTTTTCAATAATTGTGATGAGAGTGACCTCATTTGTCCTATAAATTTTTTGTGTACCAGGGGTGTCAATCTGGTTTTGGAATGGGGAGGGGCAAAACTTTTCCAACAGTCAGAACCCTGGATTGTGTCCCAGACTGGACTGCTCTGTAAGTTATCTACCCAGAGGAAAACAAGTGCACTTGTATATGTGCATATGCAAACTCACATGTGCGCTCATATACTGACACACAACACAAAATGATAGATGGCACCTTTTAAATGCAATACTTATTCTTTAACATGCTCAAATAGATATTTCTCAAACATATAAATTTGTTTACCATTATGCTGTTTTTGTTTATTCTGCCTTTTGTTTCCTTTAAAATGCCTGAATTATTGAGGAGGAGGGGGGAGGGCAAAAGGATGTGCTTGAACCACCAATACTTCTATTTGGGGAAATTTCCACCTGCCACTTTAGGATTGATACACCTGTTGTGTACCCTTCTATAGTATTTTCATTTATTGTAGGACTAGCAATAATATTTTCTTTGACATAGTGCAATGGAGACTAATTTAAAATGGTACCATATGCCTCTTAAACTAATTTCTTGGCTTTACAGGCTCTCCTAAAATTTCTGTTTTTACTGGCAGTAACAATTTCTTTCCTTCCAGATATCACAGCAACTTACATGCAAACATGGTTTTCTTGTCTCATTCAAGTTTGACATACCTTTAAAAAATGACATTGAAATTTATTCCTCTCAGCACCTTCAGCAGAACTATAAAGGTAAAAAGTCTGTTGGGCAATCTTGTTCCAGACATGTTGTGTTCAGTGATTACCTCTAAGGGCTCCTCTATACCCGCTTTGACCCTCTTATCTGTCTCCTGGGCCTGTATCGACTCTGGCGCCCTGTTGGCTGGCATTCCAACAGACCTGTCAATTAATTATATAAATGTTTAATTGTGTGGAAAATCGTTGTGTTCTGTCCCGGCCAAATTCTATTGACTCCAAACCTGTTGATGTTGGGAAGAAGCGAATTGCCCCGTGGCTAGAGCATAGGACATTTTATTACCGTTTCCTAGCATTTATCAGATGACATTCAATCCAGTCCTCACTAGTTGCAACTTCCCCTGGTGTTTTTTTTTTATATATTATTATTATTATTTCTTGGTTAGATAGTGGGAGAAAAAGGAGAATTTCATCTATCTATGATTGTTTTATTTTTTCTGGTTGAAGTGCAGAGTAAAATAGTAAATTGTTGTTTGAAAGAAACGTGAAAATGAAATTTTGAGAGAATGGAAGGATAAAGGGAAAAAATTAAAATAGGGGAAAAGAAAAAACAGGCTGTTTTAGCTATCCATGGCATCTGATGACGCGGCACGTGCCTGATAGATTAGTTACCGATCTCGTCTCATCTTACGATTCTGATTGAATTTTCTGCACAGAAATCAAAACCGTCATGTGAGTTCAATGTCCGCCAGTGGCTTTGGGTTCAATGGCTCCTCACCATGGACATTATTCTTGGTGATGGAATTTTAATTTTATCTTGAAATTTTCAGTAATGTCACTTTCTTCTTCTTTTTTTTTTTTGTTCGTCCCTTTTAAGTGGCTCATGAGTAGCAATGTACTTTTCCCATGAAGTGGGTGGGTGACATTTGTATCATCCAAATTAGATATCGGTTGCGAATATTGTCAGGAAAGTGTTTTCAAGGAAAGCAAATTAAGACAGCTGCAGATTGGGGAAGGGGCCCATCATAGGGTGGTGGGAGTGTTTGTCCTTGACATAAGGGGTTACAAAGTAGTGAGGATAATAACATAAGATTTCAATAAAAGTTATTTTGATATGTATCGTAAATTACAAGTGAAGACTGTACCATACCAAAACAGATAGGTTGTAATGTAGTTACATGTGATGAGTTAGTTTGATAGGATTTAACTGTGCACTAACATGAGTGACATGTTATATAGTGTCAGCCAGATAAAAAGGTAAAGTTCAAGTATACTTTTTTCAAATATGATTCAAGTTCAAGTTTGGGTCCAAGTTGTCAACTTTAGACATACGTCTTATGACAGGGAGGAAATACCAATATCGTTCAACCCCCCAGTCCACAGGGGGGCCTATGATAAGAGTGTCTTTCAATGAACTTTTTCAGTTTACAAGTCGCAGATATTAATTAAAAACAGACTTCTCTGAGGTATTACCAAACTCTAAACTCCCATCTGTCTGCAGTGATGATCCAAGGCAGGTTGATCCCGCAGTGATTTTCAATCCGAAACCCATTGAGATTTTTCTAAATGGGATCAATGGTTTAATGATCAGGCTTTTTTTTAATGATTTTCATCATATCAACAGCTGACCCAAATTTGTCCCATAACAAACTATACTCCAAACATAGAGAGCTGTTATCAATTAGCAGGGTAACATTCATTCAAAAACCAATGTGATTTTTGTAAGCATGCCTGCTATCTATTGATGTGATATCACAAAATAACTGGTTTGCATTTCATTTTTGATTCCTTGCCTAAGGGCAGGCTAGGAATCTGTGTGGTGGTGATGTAGTGTGAATGGTGTGTTTGTATATGATGCATCTGCTTGGTAACACGTTATCTCAAGAAAGGTTTGTGCCACTAGTCTCATATTTGGTGTGTGGTTTGGCTCTATTCAGTTGTTGATCCCTATTGTTTTTGGTAGAGGTCAAAGATCATTTGGGGTCATGAGAGGCCAAATGGTAAATTCCTAAGAAATTTTTTGTAAACATGGTATCTCAAGAAGGGTAAGTGTGACTATAATCTCTTTTATTTGGTGTGTGGGTTGGCCATATTGAATATATTAGCCCTATTCTTTTTGGTGGAGGTCAAAGGTCATTTGGGGTCATGAGAGGTGAAAATGTCAAAACCTTGTAAACATTATATCTCAATATAGGTACATGTGACTATTCACTTGTGCATGGTGTGGTTGTGGGTAATTAGTTGTATTGAGTAGAGTATCCCTTTCAGTTTTTGTGCAGGTCAAATGTCTTTTCGAATGGTAAATTCCTTAGAAATTGCTTGTAAACACAGTATCCCCTGGAGGGTAAGTGCTACTAATCTCATATTTGGGATTTTGGTTGGTCATATTGTGTAGATGATCCCTGTCAGTTTTTGTGGAGGTCAAAGGTCATTTGGGATCACAAAAGGTCAAATGGTAAGTTCCTTAGAAATTGCTTGTATAACATATTACCAGAGGAAGGGTAATTGTGACTAATCTTGTGTATGGCCGTGAGTTGGTCCTGTTAATTAGATGATCCAGCTATTATTTTTTGTGATGTTCAAAGGTCATGAGGAGTCAGCAGAGGTCAGAAGTCTGGCACACCTGTGTACACAGTATCTCAAAGCAACTTGTGGGCTTCTCATACTTGGCAGGTAGATGGTGCATATTGATAACATGATCTCTATATTTTTTGTGGAGGTAAAAGGTCATGTGGGGTCACCAGTCATTAAGGTCTTGTTTACAGATAAGGTAGGAGTCTTGCACAGATATCTTTCTTGGTAATGTGTTATACTTAAGGAAAAACACTTATTATTTTTTGTGGAGGTCAAACGTCATTTAGGGTCACAAGGGGTCAAAGTTGTAATACCATGTTCACACAGTTTGTCATAAATTAGAGTCTTGGAAACTGCAAAATTCACATACATAATGTGGATGTGATGTAGTGAGCAGAACCCTAGTTCTAGGTGGTCAAAGGTCAACTGAAATGTTGCAGAGCATGGATCTCCAAACCCATTTTTCATGATATCTCAATTTAGGAGGCTTGTATACTTTGTGGGTACTTGATTAAGCATTGTCAATTTGAAAAAAAAGAAGTTCACATTTCAGTGGCAAGGAATCTCTAAGCCTTTTTTTTGGCTATCTGGTTTTAGTTCTGTGTTTACATAGATTGGCAAATATTTGGCTGCCTCCATCCAGAGAAGGAAGTTATTTTAACTAAAATTCCAAAAATTGGACTGTAATCCAGTCTGAAATCATTGTAGTATGACCTTACTTGGTAACAAGATGTATGAAAAGGGAGAACATTGCACTTACAAACTGGCAAGTGTTTTTCCTTCAACCCAACTCCCTCCTTCCACATGACTGACATCTATAGATAGTCTGTATATCTAATTGTATGGTGAGATTGATATATTTGTTGACATTCATGTGCCTTCCCTTTCACAATTATTTTGCGACCCGCTTGTTAGTGTCTGGACCTGTTACAGGGTTCGCACAGGGCCTTGAAAATGTTAAAAGTCCTTGAATTTAAATAATTCATTTTCAAGGCATTGAAAGCACTTGAATTTTACAAAACCACATTTACCCTGCACATGTACATGCTCAGCTATCTTACCATCTAAAGTATTGGCAAATTTGCCTGAAAACCATGTAAACCCATTGGTTTTATGATCAGAAAACGATCCGGCCCCGTAACAAATTTCGGCAAAAATTTCTGGGTATAGGCTCCACTTTGCTATCGTATAGTGTGTTAGGCTAAGTCACTTGTGTAAAATAGGTGTCATGATGCCTTCAGGATCGTAACTGGACAGGAAAAACCCTTGTTTTGCCCATTATGAGCCCAGAAGATGATGACTATGACAGGAAGGGCTTTTCTATCACAAAATATAGTTAAAATCTGAAGTTGGTGGTGCTATAGCCCTTTAGGTGAGCTATGTATATGCCGGGGCCCAGGTATACCTTTCCTTACTGAGCTGATACTGATCAGGCAGCATCATTCAGTCCATCTACCTGTATGCCCACACTTGTTAAAAATGCTTTTCTTCCAATGTGCTTTCATGAATCTGATTGAAATTTGGGCACAATGTTCCTTGGGTGGTGGGGCATGTGGGGTGCGCAGGAATTTTTAGATCCAGGACCCATGTGGCACTGGCCATTTTATGATGTTCTGCAAAATGCTTCTCCTCCTCTGTCAGTACTCTTGTACAATGCTGATGGTTGTTCATAGTGATACCCTATAAGTAGACCTTCAGGGTGTTCAGGAAGTTCTAGCCCAAGGCCAAAGATGGTCCATAGGGTCCATGCTGTAAAATATTGCACAGTAATTTTTTTCTTTTAAATTTTTAAAACAGTTGAAAGCCTGTCATAATTGCTTGGCTGATGGATTGTTTAATGACATTCTTGAATTTTGGTCCAAAGTTTTGTATGGGCCACAATATGGCCCATTCCATGAAAGTTTGCAAAATGTTTTTCTTCCTTTAGTTTCTGTCTAAGGTCCAACATGTGCCCTATGGTCCGTATTGTGAAGTATTGCAAAATGGTCAGTCCTTCCTCAACTTAATGTTAGGCAGAGCTGCCAGCCTGTCACAGTGATACTGGATTAGTGATCATAGGGTGTTCTGGAAGCTTAGGTTTTTTTTATGAAATTCTGTAAATTGCTTAATCCTAGAGATTCTCTTGTACAATGTTGATGGTTTGCTTGCAATGATCATGATGTTCACTTAGTGGCACCTTCAGGTTATTCCTGACTCCTGAGGTGTTTGGAGTCCAAGTCCCAAGCTTGACAATAGAGTCCATATTGTGAAGTATGGCAAGTGACTAACTTTTTCTCCAGGTAATTTTGAATAGAGTTGAAGGCCTGTGATAGTGATGTTTGATTAGTGATCTGTTTACATTTTGGGGCATTTTGGACCAAGGTCCCATGTGACCCCTATGGTACTTTTTATGAAAATTTGCAAAATGCCCCTTCAACTAAGGATTCTCTTGTACAATGTTGATGTTTTGTCTGAATGATACTTGGTTAGTGGTTCCTTAAGATGATAGTGCTTGCATAACATGGAAGTTCATTTTGATTATTGAATTAGTGCATAGAGTGCTGTCATCCTTAAAGGGATTTTTCTCTGAAAACCTCAAAAGGTGCTCAAGTATTTAAAACTAGGAAAAATTTTGGGATTGCTCCGTAACTTGAAAAGCAATTTGATGTCCTTGAAAAACCAAGTTACATGTTGAAAAGTCCTGGAAGAGTGCTTGAATTTTATCTTGAGAAAAGGGTATGAACCCTTCTATTAACTACATGGGTACATCCATTATTCCAACCCCACCCTTACCCCAACCCCCAATAGCCAACCGTTTTAATTTGCCTGGGTACATTTGTCATGTCCTAATAGCATGCTGTTGCATATGTGTGGGTTATCTCTGTCTCCATGCCACATAATCAACCATACACCTAAAAAATTGCTGTCTGTTCACTGAATTACAGGGTAGATGTCTGTCTCCATGTTGTGTCCTTGATTATAGAACCAGTCCTCTCCCCCCAAACTTCAGTTTTGGTAGGGGTGTACTGAAATTCTCAATTGGCTCAGCTCTTTGATTGATAGCTAATTCAAACAATGCAAAGTTCCAAAGCTTGTATTACACAGCATGAACTGTAGTGAAATAGTTTTGATTATACACATTGAGCTATTTTATACTCATCCTGAAGTAATAAACTGAGATTTTGTCTGAATGAGGATGAATTTCAGATAATTGTGGGAGGGGCTTAAGTAAGAAGGTAAGGAGAATTGGTACTATTTGGGGTGAGAGAATTGAGCCTTTAAGCATGGGAATTAGCCACTTCAACCCACATGTATTGTTGGACATGTTAGGCTGAGTACACCCTCATTGCAGGCTGTTCCTTATACCCATTTGACCATATGTAGCATGTTGTCTTTCTAGTTTCACTGTTGCAGTGGTTGTGTCTACATCCAGGAGAGAGGTCTTGTCTACTACAGAGGCCAAAAGGTCAATACTTTTGTGACTAACAACACTTTGAAACAGGCTCATGATGGAACTTTTTTGTAATAAACATGTATCTTTTCATATATCATAGAGGTCACTCACCATTCTAACCTCTGGACAACTACTCTCACCAGTGAAAACTTTTTTCTGGAAACTTTGGGTCATGTGATGACATTCCTATGAGTTCCATATAATGCACCATCAGAAATCAGATACTTTCTGTGACAAAAAGGCACCACTTATGTTGCTTTCAGTCTTGAAAAGTTTACTCTCATTATTCAAAGCTCGTGCTCATGAACTTTAAGTGCCATAATGTACAGTGTAAATGATACAGTGCCACCACTGCCTACCTATTAAAACTTTGCCTTTTATATGCAGCAAATGGCGTCACATTATCTAGGTCTTTTTTTTACCCCAAAGTTGGGATATTCTTGAGAATTTTGATTTGAGCAAAATGTTTAACATCACCATGGAGCTTTCCATGGAACAGTCATCTTCCTATCACATAAACCCAACCAATTTTATACTAAGATTAGAGGCACCCCTCACATGCATCAATGCCTACGTACAAAATTCATTTTTAAGGGCGACACCCTCAATGAGATTTTAAATAGGGTTGTTCATATTCATGATGCAACTTCTGTTAGACACAACATTTTAGCTTATTGGTTGTGAGAAAGAGTACATCACTTTGCTGTGGTATTCACCCTGAGAAAACTTCATCGTCGGCCAACGACCTTCAGATTATGACCGTAAATGGGCATCTGGCTACACATAAAGGAGGATTAAATGTTTCTTTACCAATTGGGGTACTTCTGATCATTCAACCCGAACCAAGTGTTACTTGCACTTTTCTGTAAAAGTGCGAATTCCTACTGAATCAGCTTCCAGTTTGATGTTTGAACTCGGTTGCCCCCTCTATTCATGTTGTGCGCTCCGTTAATCTCCTCAACGAGGATACGGTATGCTAAACACTTTTGCAGGTGGGTCTTCATTGGTAATTTGATGACATTTTCTTTGGTACTTAACTGTCCCTACTGACACCTGAACCCAGGTCATACCTGTCCCTAAACGCTCCAAACATCCTTTCACAGTCTTAGTCCCTCAGTGATTTCTCATATAGCCTGTGGTGTACTTTGACTTTTGTGCACTTTTTCCAACTTCCTTCACAATTCTTGAAGAGACAAAGTTTATTTTGTACCTGGCATAAATAGTTGGTTCTGTTTTATTGTTGACTTTTACTTTCTCATCCTCTTTCTAAGCTAGTCGGGGTAATTTTTGTTGTCCACCTGTACAGCCTTACAGTCGCCCCTAACCCCTTGAGGATGGAATAATGACTGTATTGTCGTTGACCTTCGCAATATTCTACTTCCTCCTGTATGATACTCTGATAAATTGACACTCCAAGTGTATTTGAGGCCTTCTTTCACTTCAAATTTGGATGGTTTGGAGTGAGAACTTGCTTGATATCATGATAAAGAATCACATGCTGGGTTCATTGACCCCAAATCAGAAACATTCACGCTTTTTATCTTCTGGTTTGTGTCCTTAAGCCATCATTCATTATTCTGACAGTTGTTAAGAGGAAATACACTCAGCCAATTTTCAGTAATCTTTACCTTTGTACTTTAACTTGAACCATCATCATCCATCCACCAGTCAAGCAATGGTCATTTTAAAGATTTCAAGAAAATGGACATGGATAGCTGATTGGTGTTCTCAGCACTTTACAATGCCCTCCAAATTTTAGTTCATTGCTATTGGTCATGTAGAGAAGAACTGAAAAGTTAATTTTCAACTAAAAATGCATGTTTGTTTTGAGGTTGAAACTTTTACCACTTTATAGAACTTTGTAAGTGTAACTTATGGTTATGATCATTGCTTTCTAGTAGAAGTAAGGTCAGACTTGTAGCCTACTTTATGATTGATTTTGCTGCATTAGTGATACTCGGTTAAACAAACAATTATGAAAACCAGGCCTCAAAATTCAGAAGGCCACGGAGGCCATGGCTGCCGTAAATTTTGCTTTGACCTTCAACAGGCATTTATCACACACTTATCGAAGGCCACTTTTGGCCGACAATGTGTCAGTCAAGCTGCTCTATATATGTTGAACTAATGTAAATACAGAGTGCAATTCCTTCATCATTTCATTTTTGCTGGAAAATTGACAATGCAGCCAATATGAACCAATATTTTTTTCACTTTGGTACTGTTCTGTTGATATTCTATGCAAATCAATCATTCGTAGCCTACTGTACAATCCCTTGTTCAGTTCTTCTCTCAAGTCAGTGTTTTACATTTTGGTCTTGGATGAGAGAATTTTGGCCTCCATTTAACCAAGAAGCTATTGGTTGTGAAGGCCATTTTGGCCTTAGAGTGGGGAAAACAAATTTTGAGGCCTGAAAGCACTGGGCCTATGGCATATCAAATGCGACTTAGACTGGCTGTGGGACCAACTCATGATCTCATTGTTTTTTGTGAATGTTGAATTAGCAAAGATGAATCCCTTTATGCTATCAATTTAGTAACCACCACTTCAATGCACAAATGCCGCAGTTATGTGATAGTTTATAACTTTGGTCTTCTGGTTTTATCAGGTGGTGGGAGGACCTAGTATGAAAACCAGGGACCAAAAATATGTAAAGAGAAGAAAAAATGCTGGAATTCGATGTCTTAATAAATGATCGGATTTAATTCCATTTCAACACGGTAAAATATTTGGTTATTATCATTGTGCCAACTTGAATTTGTGCAAATATAAAGGAGTTCTACATGAATAAAGTTTTGAACCTTTTATCAAACAGATTGCTTCATTCATTTTCGCAAAGAACTAGTAATTAAGAATTGTATTTCAGGCTACCTCATAAAATTTTAAAGATATTTCACAAAAGGAGAAGGGACCCTTCTCTTAGGCTTCTCATAGAATACACTCTGATTCTCTTTGGATAATTGACTCAGCTAAATCAATGGCTTAAATACTATCATCCTGCTTTTATGTTTTAGCTTTATGTGAATTATTCAAGAAAATGGCAATGCACCGTTATTAAATACAGTTGTTACATTATCAAAATGTAGACTAAGAAGGCATAAGAATCGCAAGTGTGTGAGGAAAAGGTATTTATAACAACAACATTCTTTTATGTTTTAGTTTCATATATGTTATTTAAAGAAATGAATTTTGTAGTACTTCTGATCTGACTCCAAGACTGTAGTTCATCTGTGGTGTGATTAGGCTGCAATGTCCAAGTTAAGACTAGATTTTCATTATTTTACCTCAGTGTTTTTATTTTACCTGACATGTCAATTTAGTCTGTGTCACTGTCTATAAAAAAACAAACTAAACATCTGAGTATCAAACACTTGCCTACAGCATCAAAGTAGATTTCCAGACCTTTTTTTTAACTAAAGGACCAGTTTTAACAGTTGAAATAACCTTAGCACTACTCTCTACCATTAAGTGGCAATGCAAGTTTCCCATACTTATTTTTTTCTTTTGACCAAAACAAGCTTGTTATGACAAATACTCATATGTGCCTGAATAAGATTGATGACACTAAAAGGGGTTCATACAAATTTGTCAGGTTCTCTTCATTACCCACAAGTTGGCCAATGGGATGCTGCTTGAGATGCACTGATTTGCAGGTGAATGAATACACAGGTACTTTGTAAATTTATAAACTGGTCCTATACTCATGCAATTAAGGAATAAATTCATTTTGTCTTATACACACTGAGTTTGCAAAGAGATAAAATGTTGTGTTTCATGAGGCTAGAATTCAATAGGAGGTTTTAGCCATCAGGCGACATAAGACATCTATATATTTCACCCGAGAAAATGGCCTTTTCCCGGGGAAGTTTGGCTAAACGACCCTATTGAATTCTAGCGGCATGGCTGCTGCAGTGAAATATGATCATGAAACACAAATGACACACATTTGAAAGATGCAAATATGGCCTAGTTCTGTCAGAAATACATACTTTCGAGTACATTTAGCACTTACATTGGGAAATGTATGCAGACTGAACAGCCATGAAAACTGAAAAGATTCCTGTGGTCTCAAATTCTCTGGTATGTAGAGCCTTAATGATTTATTAAGTGCAAACTGTGCATGTGATCAGGACTGAGGAGTGTACAAACATATGAATACATTTAAGATATATGGCAGGTATTAATGCATCTAGGTATGCTAATTAAGTAGGTATTCAGTAAAAAAACTGTCTCATCAAATAAAATTATTCCATCTTCATCTGATAGGAAAATATTAATGTTTGCTTTGAAATAGTTACACAGAGAATGTACAGTGCCTTAGAGCTTTTATAAATGTGGAAGTATGTTGGCTAATCATGTAATCAACGGCTAATATTTAATTCATGTCATGGATTTCAGTTGGATAAATGAAGCAGTTATTGATGTTAGGATGTGTTTGTGTGGTGCTTTGTTGATGTGTATTGTCTTTAATAGGGCTGTGAGAGGTACAGCTAGTGTTAAGTCCAGCTGAATTAATAGTAGAGTCAGTGGATATTAATTGTAACATCCCTTATGGAGCTGTGGGTTCTCATCCTGGAATAGCCAATGACTGACTCAGGAGTTTATCAGATGTAAATGACTAAAGCAGTTGAAGATAACTAATACTGTTGTACTTAAGTTGACCAAAGGTTTCCTGGTTTACTGGTATTTCTGTAAGCACCAGTACCACCAACCATATTAAAGGTATAGAAGTATTAAGGAGATTGGTACTCCACTGTAAGGTGAACAACTTCTCTTAAAATTACTGCAATTGAATGAAATACTCCTGGAATGTAACCATCAAAAACAATTTGATATGTGCCTTGTGCCTTTAATCATTAAGATTTGAATAGGATATTTACATGATCATCATTTTGCACCAATCTGGTCACAAATTTCACCTAGGAATTTCCAAAATTGCTTTTTTAATGTTAATTTCACAGAATCCATCCTTCCCACATTAATTGGAACTTGCTTTCTTTTGTCATTTTGTGCACGTATTGGAACGATCACTACCTATCAGCAACGCTTTTATATTGTGTATTTAGGATAGTTACCATGTATTGGTCGATCAAATTCATGTTGAATACAATAGCACATGGCATTATATGAGTGACAAATTTGTTGCAAGCAGACAAAGAATCATAGCATTGCAAGCTCGGACATGCATGTTGCTTTGACGATTTTCAGCACAGTTATATAATGGGACACCTCCATTACGTTAAATGTGTGTGCGAGAGAATCGTTTTGACGAATGAACGAAACGAATGTTTGTTTAATAATTTACACAGCAAAGCAGTGGGGCTTAACACACAGGAAATCCTGCTTAAAACATTTTCACTCGATCACAGTCTATTGATAAGCTACTGCAGTAGTATTATTTTACTACAGATTGCAGCCTGATGGTATTCCATTAATTCAAACATGAAGCACTTCAAAAATAATTTAGATAGTAATAATTTTGGTTGGAAGAAAGCTTGATGAATCAACATTTTATGGAACTAATTAAAAGTTCCTTCTTAAAATTTTTGGTGATAATTTAGGAGGGCCACTTTCAAAAAGTGTAATTAGTATCAATATTACTAGAAATTTTTGGTGATAATTAAGGAGGGTCACTTTGAAAAAAGCAATTGTTGTCAATATTGCTAGATTGATAATGGTGAAAATATGAATCTTTCATATATACAGAGAAAAATGTGAACACATGGATGGGTTTCAAAACATTTAGCCTATATCTTAAAATAACAATGATATCAGAACATTTTGCTTCTAAATTTGGGGGTCAGTCATGGGATCCGTAAGTTTGGTCAACCATCTGTTAAGACCCAGATGCACTATTCCCTGGGGAAAACCCATCATAATACTGTGGAATACAACAAAATACAAGGAGTTAAAGGTAGCTTATCTCAAATAAATCATCAAAAAGTTGTATGCCAACTGAACTCAGCAGTGCAAAAAACTTTAAGAAACTTGTTCAAACTGACAAGGCCCCTTATCAGGTTATTTTATAGCCTGTGTTAAAAAAGTACTGAATCCAAATGCATACCGAATGGAGAATCAATGTTGAGTACAATGCTGTAGTTTATCCAAATATGAAATAAATATTTCTATATTACAAAGTAGATTCTGATTACCTTGTATTTTTGTGGGCTTCAGAATTACGAGTCTGAAGTTATGCTATTATGGAATTGGGTAGTAGAATGATATTTGAGTATTTCAACTTTCTTTACATGTACCAGATGTACTAGATTTATGTTATCACAATCATATGTTGAAATACGAAACAACACCAGCTGATCTGATATTTTTTGGCCTTTCCCGATGTTGTAAAATATAAATGCCCAGGGTTACTTTACATAACAACCTGAAAATATAATTCTGGGACCTGCATGTGCAAGTGGTATTTGTGCATAGAATCAGTGCATTTCATTGCACACATTGTACATGTATTGGCAATTAATACAAGTTTGCCAAGCACCTGGTACATTGTTGATGATCCCAGGTTGAAACCATGATCCAAATTTAGGGTTAGCCGCAGATGGTTAGAATTGCTGGGTTGATGGGAAGTGGAAGTAAGTACTTTGTTAAAATTTTGGAGTGATTTCGTTGTGTTTTATGAGTATATATAATTTTGGCTGAGGATGAAAGGGGGTCCTATGCACCCCTCACCCCCTGGTGATGCCTTTTAAGATGTATGTGCTGCAAACTGTTACTTACCCTTTAAAGGCCCAGTTTTCTCCTCCCAAACAGTACCAATTCTCCTCATCTTCTTACTTAAGCCCCTCCCACAATTGTCTCAAATTCATCTTCATTCAGACACAATCTCAGTTGATTGATTCAGGGTCAGTATAGAAAAACTCAATTTATATAATCAAAACACTCTCAGTACTGTTCATGCTGTGTAATATAAGCTTTGGCACTTGTTTGAATTAGCTGTCAATCAAAGAGCTGAGCCAATTGAGAGTTTCAGTATGTTGGTACCATAATTGTAATTTGGAATAAGAGGTTTGGCCCTTTAAAAGAAAATAGTCCATAAAAGATTATGGGTCAATCATAATTTTCAGTGAGGCATTTTAGTTGTGTACAATTATTTTAATTAGCAATAAAGACAGGAGACAAGAAGTGCCATATTTTGGATATTGGAATGTTTTATATATTATCTTTTCTTCTGAAGAAACTTCTTTCATGTACCATTAAGAAATATCACATATTGTACCTAGCCAGATGCTGGGGAGAATTTTGCAGTAGTTTTGCAGTAATTTTGCTTTTCATGAATTTGAAAAAAAAAGTAAAACGATACAATGCATCATAAAACAGAAATTGAAATCTGGAATTCTCCCCTGCATCACCAGGTTCTTACTGGCAAAGTTATACCAACATGCAACCCACCGCTGCCGGTCAAGAACGGTCCAAGGAAGGTATGACTTGAAACTATACCCACAATTAGATAGGCTGATTAAACTAAGGCCAAACATGTAACAAATTAGGCTTCACAGCATTTCATCCACTAATTAATAGCCCTTAAGATAGGACTTTCTCATCAAATAGTAATTTTCATCATTGTAGTAATGAATGTTATCTGTTTATATAGCTAAATTTTGTTTTAGCATATGAAATACAGGTCAGTAGTTCCATATTCTGCAGATTCTGATGAGAACTAATTTATTGTAAACTATAACCTCAAATGCTGTAGGACATTTTACTATGTTTTAACTATTCTCCCTGAATTTGAAGTTAACATCATCATAAAATTTTTTATTTTATAGTGAAGTGGTAGGATACCTCTTTTCATTAAATATAGGAAATTTATGGTGTTAGAAATCCTGTTCCACAAATATTTCATCTCTAATCATTACAGCAATGGCGCCACTTAGACTAGATCAATTTGTTCCTTGTACTAGATCAGCCTGGGTAGGTCAGGTTGCAGTGGATGTTTAATCTCAAGGACATTTCCTTCTTTTCTGCAGGGCATTTTTCCTCAAGGTTACATTGCCCTAGACTTCATATCAGAAATATTGAATAATTTCAAGATAATTATTTTATGCCAATCAGGTTTTAGGTACTTTCAAGGTTTGTTTCTGGCAAGATGTGTCCTTGGACTTGACAGTGGTCAAGGCAGTTCAGCTTGCAATCAGAATTATTTTTATTTCAGGGTTGTTTGGTCAGTTACCTCAAGTCAAAAAATTCAAAAGTATATATTAAACAGCATGAAAAATGAATTCTTACAGTCCAAATCCGATCTTCGTAGGACATTCTTGAGCCAAGAAAATGTTAAAATTTATTCACTTAAAACAAATAAGTCTATTGCACAGTAATTTGTGACTCTTCTTGTTGTACAACTCACATTATGCTTTGTTTCCCTTTAAAATGAGAAATGTTTGTATGACCTTGAACAATTCCTGCTTGCTTGTATAACATGTTGCACATAGAAGGCTTCATTAACTATACCCCCCCCATCCCTATAGGAGTAAATGTGCTATCACACCTTGCTGCAAGGTGCAGTATCTGTCAGAAAACAAAGAAATACAAGGATTGTTATTGGAATAGTACAACAATGACATTATCAATTGTTGCACAATGTACCATTTCAATTTGATTGAATAACCATCAACATTTTATATCTCAGCTCAAGAATGTCCTCTGAAGGTGGGATTGGAATGTTAGAGTTCACTTTTCATGCTGTTTAACATATTATATATTTTTATTTTTGGACTTGAGGTACACTTAAACTTTAAGCAGGATTTTCTTTGTTCAAAGCAGTTCAAAAATAAGAAATAATTAGTGGATGGAGGGGGTGGCTGGATAGTAACTTATTTAATTTTCATAAAAAAATGAAGGTGTAACAGATTCTCTAGGATGGGTTCAGGTCCTATGGAAATATGGTACTCCTGTGTTTCAATAGCATCAAGTCCTATATTTCATTGGCACAGGTCCAGTGCTTCTTTGGTATAGGTCGTTTGCTTGCGTAGCATAAGTCTTATGACTCTATTTCATAAGTCAAGGTTCGAAATAAGATTGGAAAAGGGCATAGCTAAAATGAGAAAAATGGCTGTAGGTCTCTGTAATTGCTATAGGACATTTTTTAGGGGCACCATGACTCTCAGTACTGGCAAGCTAGCCATGGCTGTTGGTGCTGTTGATTATTCCAAACACTGACAAGTCCTGATTTCTATGTTAAAACTCTTTTTGGTCCATGCCAGGCCTTGTGTTTTAGATTTTCCAGAAGTAGTGCAAATCACACTATTCTGGAATCTAAGGAGTATGGTTGGTGTGCTGTTATATAAGATTTGTTTAAGGTCCCATTCTTCATCTAGGTATGCAAAAAATCACACTCCTCACAGTGATTTGAGGTGAATGATGGTGTGCAATCACACTTGCACGCCTCAAAATTCAAGGCCTGTGTGCAACAAATACGGTGCAGGGTCTTTAGTAACTTAGCCTTTAATAAGGTCTATTAGAGGATGGTGGCCTTATGCTTCTATGATACATGTCCGGATTTCATGGGTAAAGTCAGCTGTCACAGTTACCTTCTTGTTTAAAACGACTGGAATTTATCATTTCATGAGAAAGTAAATGTCTTTTTATGAAGGGAATCATTCTTTAAATTTTAAATATTCTAGAGCATACTTTGTTAACAAGAAAAGGTAGGTGGTAGTGGAAGTAACTTTGGATTGCATGTAATTGTGTATAATCTGTTATCTTTTCACTTAGATCATTTGGGTCAAGCATTCATTATTGTAAATTCAATGTTTCAAATTTAGTGGTAGCCAATGTTACAATCAAATGAAAAAGGGCATTGTTTGTATTTTTCTTCAATTAATGTACGATGTCTTTACACCAAAGAAGAATTTTGTACTTAGTTAAGGGCAGAATTAATCTTGGTCTGCGGTGAAATTTGTGTTGTTGGTTGTCTGGGTTTAGTAGTGTGTTACTCAAATTGTGCCCAATTGTGTGGATGGTCACGATTATAGGTAATGAACCAGGGCAGGGGAGTATGCCAATATTTCAGATATTGCTCATTCTCTTTCCATTTTCATGTAGAATTTTTTTTAAATAAGGTAATGTCCCTAATATTGAGAACAAAGTGAGCTGCCCTTGACCATACATGTATGCAAATTATTGGTCGGATGTGTGTATACATCAGTATAATTTCATTTCATTTTATTTCTTGGGTTTTTACAACATGATACACATTATAAACATATAATGTATACATAAATTTATGTCACTAACATAGTCCCTAAAGATGTGAAGGAAGTAAGAAAGCCCTCAAAGGCTTCGGAAAGTGTTCCACTCCCTAAAGTGAAACAGAAAATATAAAGCAGCAAGAACTTAACAGGATGCTTCATTTACCCCCTCCCCCTTCCCATCCTTCCCCTTCCCCCTCCCCCTTACACACCACTATCAAAGAAATGTACAACTTGATTTACTTGCAATAATTGATATACTGCTGTCTGTGTTGTAAGTGCTCAATATAGAGGCAGTAGCAGGCTTCAACAGTAAAAGTTGATATTATGCCAGGAAGCATTAAATCTAAAATACTAGGAAAAACAATGTATCCCATAAATTGCCTTTTGAAAAAAATTCCCCCAGACCTGGGAAATGTTTTGCAGGTTAACTGTCAACTTCTTCCCCTGTGTGAATTGTTAACATATCCTAAACAATTGATGCATGTAAAGATCTCTTACAAACTTACTTGATCAAGTTTAAAGCAAGCACCTACATGAAGGTTCTATTTTAAAAGCTGTTTTGAGGCCAAGCTAAAGTACTCATCCCAGAAGGTTCATATATTAAGCTTATAATAGTTTATGGTTATGTTATTTTGGAGAAAGAATGAAGTTAGTGTTTATTTTTATGAGAGAATAGCTCTTGTTCTGGTTTGACAATTTGTTGCTTGTAGCAACTTGTGATCTCAATCTGACGCAGATGCTATTTATTACATGGAGATAGTGCCCTGAGAAAAAAATGTTCAAGTGCTCACAACTTTTCCTATGTTGTAAAGTAGGTAATCTGCCATTACTCACCATATTCTCAGTCCTTTGAGAGATTCTTTGGCAGCTACATTTTCTCTCAAATTTTGCAGACTTCTTTTCAAAATTCAGGCTAATATCAATGCAACACTCAAGAGCTCCCATGGTCGCTAGTTCCTTACGTCAAAAGTGACATCTCCTAATCTCAGCAGGAAATGCTGTGAATTATTCATAGCCATGTAAATGAGCTGTCTCACAAACAAGGTTGCTGACCTTGAAAGCATTTTTCAACTGGTCTCTCTCTGCTGTTGTGAATATAATTTGTGTTCGTACTTTACCGCTGCTGTCTTTTTAGAATCTTACCCTGTACCTGAGTGTCAGTTCTGAGCTGTCAATCTTGTGAAATGCTAATTGCCACTCTTGTAGCTATTGCAGAGGCCCCCTAAATATCTCATCTTTGTGCTGTGAATTCGTGTGGTTCGGCATCGGTATTTCTAAAAGGCTTTAATAAGAAGAAATATTGCGTAGGATTTTTCCTAGCCTACATTTCCTTTCTTAGAGGTTAGATAGATCTAAGTTAGAACAAGGATATTGAGGGCAACCTTTTTTAGCTAAAACTTATTGAAGTGTTCGAGCTGTGATTTCTGAGCATCATTGTTTTTTCTTTTACAAATACCAAAGATTTGTCATTATTTTGAAATGAAATACCTGGTAAAGCTGATTTTGCCAAATATTGAAATTTGCAAAGAGCCTAAGACAACTAATTCTATTATTTCTTGTTTTGATCTTAGTGTTTTTGTGGGTGATGGGGAGGGGGTTTCAAGTCATCATTTGTGCATGAAAGTCTACTTTTCCTGTGCTGCAAGTATTACTTCTAGTGTGGCTTAATTTCTTTAACTTTCGTACTGTGCAACTTTTGTATATTCTGGCCAACAAGAGTATACAGTAGAAGTAAGAGTTGAACATTCATTAAGTGTTGCATAATAAGGCAGTATTAAAAACTGGTGGATGGCTTACTGAACCCCACGTTTCTTAAACCATGAGTGTGGGGTGTGCTTCTGTTTCAGTGACCTAATGTGAAAGGTTTTGTCCTTAGATACTGATACTGCAAGACTACAGTAGCTATGGGGGAGCACATGCCTTCCCCAATATCAGAGAAGGGATCCACTTTTAATTCAACCCCCAGAATAGCTATCAATATATCTGGTCCCCCACCCCTCAAAACAACAATCCTGGCTATGTGCCTGCTTCAAGGGGGGATTCAGGGTTCTCTTTTTGTCTTCAGTACCAAAACCTTATACTGATGTATTGTTTATGGGTTCAATGTGTGCTCTAGTTTTTTTGGAGGCATTGCCTTATAACATCTGTAGGAGTAGTGTGGATGCCCCACAAGGTACATTCTTGACTGAGCTACGAACATATTTCCACTTGAAATTTTATGAAACTCATATTTGGTATTCATGATGATTAATCCAGTTTATTAAAAATCCATTTGCTTTTAAAAATGCCTGAAGCCTAGCTACACTACTTGAGCATTAACCCACTGTTTCAATAATATTGACTGTTGTAGATGTTTATCTGCCTTTGACAAGCTTTTTTCATCGTTAGTATAAAACTATGGCAGTGACAAGGAATCGTTTGCCCTTGAAACAGTGAAGTTTTTTATCAGTGTTAAATTAAAGTAGTATAATGATGAAAAGAATGGTTTTGTGTGAGTAACATATTTTTTTTTATCAAATTTGTGTTAATGTTAGTTTTATCATGAGTCAAATTATACAATTTTGATTTTTCCTTTTTCTGGTTACCTTTGTGAGTGTATCAAGTATAATAGTTCATTACATCTACATCTCTGTTTGATATTTTTGGTGATGTTGTTGCAATATCAAGGGTTGAATTGACTATTGTTTTGTTGAGTGAGCTTGTTCTTATACATATTTTGTTCGCCATTTCCTATTAGATTTGTCTAAAAGTACAGTTCGCCAATAGGCCTTTATCTTACGGTAGGTTTGGTCATGCATAATATTGGATTTTCAGGTGTTAGTTCTTTATGTTACTTACTTCCACCTCAGAAACATCTAGATGTCCGTCTCTACACTTCTGTGAGGGCCTGAACTTTTTTTTTTATAATTCTCAGTTTTAGCTGGTTGACTAAAATTATGATGCATCTTATTATTGTGGACATATCCTTTCATCCAGCTTGCAGTGAAGGTAATCTTCTATGTGTGGTAAATACACAGTAGAACTAGAGACCAATAAAGATGTAAGGAAGGTTCTGTAGGGTATTATTACTATGTCAGAAGTAAGTCGGGGGGTGGGGGATTTCCCTTATCCCAGTAGTCTTAGCAAGTGGCACCACTTTCTCAGTTAATTTTCTAAGAAATGCATCATTAAATTTTAAAACAAAAGAAATGTTGAGAAAAGTGTTGGTGTTGTGCAAGTCTTTGCTTCATGTGTGCACTACCTTAGTTATTTTAAATATGTGGAGTAACAATATCGTTATGTCTGGAAAATATAGACATATGGTGTTGCATAGCTGTAGGCATTCAGCATCAGTAAATTAAAAGAAAACTCAATGTTGATGATATAGCAACCAGAAATAAGTGTATGTGATGTATTACTGGAACGCATGAATCTTGTAACTGGTACCAGAAGTGAAGTTGACTGCAAAAGAAGTTTTAAGGATGGAAGCCCTCTATTATATCAAACTATGGTGATTGATGGTTAACCCTTTAGACATGACTTGGCTTCATAAAAGACGATACTGTAGAAAGTAGTTCATGCTGAACATTGATTTACCTAGCACTTATTGCTATAATTGGTAATTATATAGCAATACAATTTCCTGTGTGCCAACCATATGGCTGTGTATGCCCACATCTATGAAATTTGGATAATTTCAATTCAATTAAATAAAAAGGTTTTAAATTTAGGGTGGTCATGGAAAAAAGGTGTAGCTTTGAACATGTTTAGTACAAGGTTCAAAACTAGAAAAGTCCTTTTTGATTGGAGTAAGGGAGAAGGGATTCAAAATTTTTTTGCAATGACAAAGCAATGCATAGACTATGACATATGAAATTATGAATATTTGTTTCTTTTTTCTCTAAAGGGATTTTAGAAAGGATGAGGGGAGCTTCTTGACTTTAATCATCAAACATGAGAATATATTAAAAAGGGGGGGGGGAAATTATGTAAGGTGTCCGAACGTTAAGCTCTTAAATGGTTCTCGTATAAGGGCGTAATTGCATTTTATCTTTGTTGTTGCAGTTTGTCTGAGTAAGGCATGAACAGCATTGAATATTGACTGGTTGGAAGGATTCAATGTGTAGTTTTATTTGAATGACATTTCAAGAGAAACTGCTAGTTATACATAAAAAATAAAAACAAAAAACAAGTAAGTAGAAAAGTGTGTTCTCTATGGAATTATGTTAAGTGGCACGGATCAGCAATGTCTAAAAGGGTTATGTGAAAGTATTGTGTGCTCCTTTGAATAATTTATTTTCTTCAGTCTTCAAATGTGTGAGATTATAAAAGTGCCATTTTTTGGTCCCAGGAGCTTTAAATCATTTGTGGAATGGGGGAAGTTGGTTCAAGGTTATTGTAATTTGGCCTACATTTTTATCAGCTAGGACATTGAACTTCAAATTTGAACTGAACCAGTCTTTGTATTATACTATTGTGTGTTTAGACCCATCATTATTAACTTTCAACACGTAATGAACTGGAAACGAGAGCTCCCTTTTAAAACTCTATATTGCATTGTGCAAAGTGTAAAAGCAACATGAAAGAGAATTATGTTTATCTATTGTCCTTTCGTCGTGAGATACAAGTCCTTCAGGCATACTGTGTAATCATAGAATCTATTCATAAAGCATTTATTTTCTGTTATTTGTAATCATTGTGTTGTATACAGGCTAGCACAATTGTAGATCCATGGAGACATATGTGTTCATTTTATTTTGAATGCAGGTTTTTTCATGTAAAGAGCATACAAGCATGCAGTATTAACTTAAGGCTCCATAAAGCCACAGACCTGATAACTACGTGTCACCCCACTTTGCACTATTAAAAAGATAAATGATGAGTGAAGTAGGTTGCAGATATACAGGGTTATGTGTATATAAGTTTGTAGACAGAACTCTCCAACCACCAGTCAATGGCAGTTACAATGTGCAATTATTTATAATACCAGAATATAGAAGTGAGCAGCTCAATGCCTGTAGAAAAAATTCGTGGTTACACTTATTGGTAATTGGCCTATAACCCGTTACTCTATCATGCATGGTTAGAAAAAAATTGAGCTCACAAAGAGCTTGGAAGAAGTATTGTTAATCTTTGCAAACTGGGTTTGGTACCCTCATAATACAAACATGTATCTAAAGATTACCTTATTAAATTAAATGCTGTCGAAAATTTAGAGAATGCCAAATGTCCATCAAAATCCAGTATTAGATACCCATTTATTTAAGTTTTATTTATTATTATTTTTTTTTTTTGGGGGGGAGGGGGTAGGGTTAGGGGTGGGAGAAGGTATATGCCTAAATTTGAAAAAAAAAGAAAGAAAGAAAACCTTTTCCTCTTTTAAGTGCATTCTATCCTGTTGGCATTTATTCCATGTTTTTTTTCTGTCAAACGAACATTTGTGTGTACGGATGTCAGTTGATGCCAACAGTGTTACTTCAACCTTATTTTGTTGAATTAAGTAGAGGGCACTCTCCAATTTACTTCAACAAAACTGTGCAGTTACACATATGTTCCCCTTCCAGAAGAAAAAAAAAATGCCACCATTTTAGGTTAGCAGCCACCACCATATACAACATGAGCAAATTGATGGCATTATTTTGCCATACATATATAGTTGAAGCTCTCCTCTGCAGACACGGTGACATATGTCATTGCTCAAATGGTAAATATTATATGCCACTAGTAATGACAGTCCTCTGCATGAGGGTCAAGGTAACCAAAGATAAACAGAGGAGCACACCCCCTAAACATATCTAGCTTGCATAAGACTGCCCACAGTTTGTAGAGATGAGGGAGGTATACAGTGTGTGGTAGCAAAAGGGTTAACAACAAACCAAAAGTTAAATTCTTAATGTTAGAAGTACTTCCTCATCAATCAGTGAAGTGTCATTGCACATGAAGTTTGGATTAAACTAACCCTTTTGCTACCTAGAACTGTATACTGCCCTCACTTTTCAGCCCAGGTACATTATAAATGTACACTATTAAAATGAATGGTCATTAAAATTCCTTAATACCTTAATAACTCTTTCAAAATGCCTTCTGTAAGAAAGTTTTCTACATCAGTATGAAATAATGTTCCATGTGATATAGCCCTTGTTTTTATTATGAGGTCTATGGCCTAACGCGGAGCCTGATTTACAGTAGCATGTACGTGGCCTTGACCTAGCCTCACAGAACTTACTGTGGGCCAGAAAGGAACATCTAGCTCTTGTTTCACTGTTCCAGAGCTCTCAACTCTCCCATTTCAGGCGGAAAATTACCTTAAATCATGCCATATGTTCCCACCTTTCTGCTTTGTCCAGCTTTTCTCATGTCCATGACCCTTTTCCTCCCTGATGTCTAATAAATCCTTGTACTAATTTCCAGTCAACATTGCAGATAGCTTTGCCATGGCTGTGCATTCTAGAATGTAATGAATGCAAATATTCAAGTGTCTTTTCTCATGAAATTTATCCTATGAGAGTATGTCCTGAAGCCTTAAAGGGGCTCATTGAGTTCGTTTATGAAATGCGACAATTTTTCCAAAACCTGTTAAGTTTTCTTCACATACGAATGACAAATGGCCAAACTTAGACAATCCCATATCTAACATACAAATAACTGTGTATAAGGTTGGTGCTTTATGGCTCAATTCAAAAATTTGAAACCACACTTTTTCAAATTATGCACAAAACCGCTACAAATGAGGACACTACAAAATTCAAAATTTTTCCCTTTTCGGTTTCTTTTGGATTGAAACTTGATAAATCACGCTCATTATCAGCTTTGTCATGTGGTAGCCACCCTTTTATAATACTCTCATTTAAGTTATCGATATCAACTGAATAAGCCCCTGTAAACACCTAAAAGCTAGAGTCTTAACCTGTAACTCTCTATCTCTTGGACTTTGCTCCTGGGCTCCATCATAGGGGCTGAGGTGAATGGGTCTCAATGGCAAAATTTCTTGGGGTGGTCATTGACTTTGATTTAAACTGGAAGGAACATATCAAAAGAGTAAACTCTTAGGTATCTAAAAGCCTTGCAATTATGTACAACTTAATAGATTATATCAACTACATAATTGTTAAGAAGTGTGGGGGAATACATACAAAATTAATATTCACTCTGTCCTGATATCGTATTTACTCTATTAAACGCCCCGGGGGCGTGAAATTTTCGTTAAGGGGGGCGTTTATTAGAGTCAAATTTATGTGACTTCTGATAAAGTGCTGCATATGGCATATTTGTCCATTTGGTTGTCAGCTTCACAATCAGCTGTGAGCTCCTCCCCAATGATCGGTAACCAAACTTTCCTATAAATATGGTAGCCACGAACAGCACTCTGAACTTTGGAAGTGTGATCAACTTTCGCCGACATCTTGATATGTAACGTTACACACAGAAGTGACTTTTTTACGTGCCCGCGGCATATGCATGCATGCATGCTGTGCACAGCATACAGCCAGGCCTCACGGTACTATACTGACTGGCCGGCTATACGCATGTACATATGGTAATTGCATAATAGTTACCGTGAGTAGCACCATTAGCAGTACATACGCGTTCATAGCATGTCACTGTTAAACAGTTTTCCTGTGTTGAATTTGGATTTTCATGTTAGGCTGCTCGGATAGGCTAGCGTATATTTGTATACCTACGGTATGTACAGTTACCACTTTCAAACCGCAAACGAAGCAGTATAGGTTCGCGGTATGTGGTAGCGTGATGGATATCAACAGATATTAGTTGCAGAAATATGCTTTTACTTCGAGATACAGTATGGGACTTTAGGAGATTTCGTGGCTTCAAGGCAGGACTATTTCATTTTCCTTTTACCATATTGTCTATGGAATTAGCAATTTCACTTTATGCAAAGTGACGAAAAAGTGGGGGGGAGGGGGTTTATTAGAGAGGGGGCGTTTAATAGAGTAAATACGGTAAATCAAAAGAAAGCTATCTCACTGGTTAATACCCCATTTACCCCATTCTTTCTTGACATGAAAATATTAAAGTTAGTAGAACTTGCCAACTTCGAGACAGCTCTTTTATTATACAAAGCCAAAAATGGTACAGTACCTCCGACAAGTCAAAAGTTATTTATTGAAAAAGAAAGAAAAATTCGTACTAGCTAAAAGGATAATTTTGACTAAATTTCTGTCCGTGCAACCTTGTAAGCTATGATTATCTCTATACATGAGGTTAAAATTTCGAATAAATTGAATAACGATCTAGTAGAAACTCAAAAGATTGAATATGTTTTCAAAAGAAGTTTAAAGACCATGTGATCAATAAATAATTACTTTTATATGTTCATATGCATAAGCTAACAAACATATACTTGCCTTTATAAGACATTGTGTAACCTATGAATATCAAAATTGATTGAATTTAGTTAATTTATGTTGCTCTGATAATTTTTTGTGTGCAATCATTATTTTGGGGGAGGGTTTTTCAAGTTTCTGAAATTTCTTCTCTCTCCTCTTCCATTTCATATTAATTTCTGTTAGTGTTATAGCTTGATGTTATGTTTCTTTTTCATCCCTTAATTGGTTCCTTGCGTTAGCAAAAGGAACCTATGTAGTCAGGTTGGCGTGTGTGTGTATGTGTGTGTGTCTGTGACGCTAGCTTGGGTAACTGTAACTCAACAAGGGAAAGTTGGATTAAATTGAAACTTGGTATATAGAAGTGCCGTAGTTTGAAGGTGTGCCCTATCGTTTTTGGTGGAGGTCAAAGGTCATTTGGGGTCACCAGAGGTCAAAAAATAAAAACCTTCTCAACATGATATTTCAAGGTAGGAAACTTGGATAGATGTCATACTTAGTGTGTGGGTGTGTTATGGTGTAAGGATGAAATTTGATATGTTTGGTGAAGGTCAAGGGGTCATCTGGGGTCACCAGGGGTCAAACACTGGAAAACGTTTTAACTTAGTATTTTAAGGTAAAAAGGACAGATTTCAAATCAATCTGTGTTTGGTTAAGGTCAAAGGTCATCAAGGTCACTGGAGGTCAGCCACTGGAAATGTTATTTAGAAAATGTTGTAAGCTAGATAAAGATAGGTTCAGTAGATTTTTTATCTCACCTGGTTTTGCATGCTTACACACCCAGACACCTTAGAAATTTGGCCTTTACATTTGTTCAGTAATGATTACTTCGGGTTGTACACAGATTTTGGATCATTCAAAGTTGTAAGAGGGCAATAACTGAAATCTGTAGATTTCAATGAGCACAGGTCACACTGCATTAAACTGGTCTCTCTGCCAGTGGAAGCAATGCATGGGTTATACAGTATGTCTCTTTAATACTGCTGTGCTCTGTGGGGTAACCTAATCCTCATTCTATTATCACACCCCATTAATCACTTGCTTTAGGCTTAACTGCTGAATAAACCCTGTTTTCTGTGTAGAGATAGCAAACAGGACAAATGGTAGATTGTTTTAAAGTAATAGCAAGTTTTATTTGAGAGCAGGAAAAAATAACTTATGAGAGCAGTACAAGGGGTGTTTTTCTCTCTCTAACCACATTGTGTATTGTTTATCGGTGATAATATCAAGTTTGATTACAAGCATAAATACATATGGAAATGAGGAAATGTTTTTGAAGGATCACCAAGCATTATACAAGCTGAATGTAAGTAAGGCCACAAAAATTTAATCATTGATATCATGTAATATAAGTACTAAAATACCCCTTGTGAAGATGTTACAAACATTGAGTATGAGCTTTTGCTTCACTCTATTTCAGAGACTGGCTGTACACTAGTTCTTATAATATCCAGCAAGGAACCACAGTGCCCATTGGGCTCTTGTTTCCTATACAGTATACATTATGACTACACTTGCTTAAAAATAAGGACATTCTGACCAGACCTCACAAAGGGGAGGTCGGGTGTAATAAAATACTCCTTATCTGTTCATTTATTTGTTGTAACAAACCACTATCACTTCTAGAATAGCACTGAAACCCTGGCCTGTGAAGAACTTTTTCCAGTTGATTACACAACCTATTAACACAGCAGATAAGTCACTCAACTGTCCAGTGATTGCAGAGTTAACCTTTTGTTTAGATTATGAACAGGAAGCCTTTAATTATGCAAAGAAGGGTTCATATGTCACTGAGAATAAATCAGCCATGTTCACAGAAATAAAATTTAACTGGATTTGGTAACAGATACCCAGTTTATGATTCCAAAACCAGAGTTTGGATCTCTAAGCAGATGAGTTGATAATGCATGACATTGTTTTGTAATTTCCTTTTTGTCATTAAATGAAAATAAATCAAACCAACAAAAAAAACAAAGGTGTGCCTCTTGACCCAGTCCATCCTTTATTGGCGTTTATTGGAGTTCTGACATGTTGAGAGCTCTGCTGGTCAATCATTCAGATTTACCTCCCAATTCACTTGATTCACTTCAAAGTCATCACTTCCACTTTCCCTCACCATGTCATGGCTAGATTTTTTTTCAGGATCAAATGCTACGTTGGACGTATCGGTACATGATTCACATGAGACCATTATGATACTAACATCAACCTGATTTTTCTTCCAAACTCAACTTACACATATATCATTTGATATACCACATATTAATTCATTTTGCGTATGCTAGAACACTGCTTGGAAATAAAGTGGGGCGTACAAGAATGTTTCAGGTCAGAATAAAATTGAATATTGGTAGTTTCCCATTGGTCTTTACATTGAGTTCGTATTTTACCAATGGCCAGCATTGTTAGCAAAAGGGTTGATTAATTCTGAATTACATTCAAATTTCCCTTCAAGTACACATAGCTTATAAAATGTTGCAAATGAAATGAAAATACCCTTTAGCCTAACAAGTTTTCCAAATTGTGTCACCTAAGTTTGGACATTTTATCCATGTGCATGTGGGAGGGGAAAGATGGGCTTGTAGCTGGACAGAAAGTACATATTATACACAGTAGCATAGTCAGGGTTTCTCTGAAGTAGCAGGGAGAGAGGACATACAGTATGTTATATGAATATTGCTGGCCTGGGAGAAGATCAAAGAAAGAAGGATATTACCCTGACCTTTGAAAATAATTGAAACTTGGGTTTACATCCAACCTGATGCCACATGTATGCTACCTTTTGAATAAAGTTTGTTAAAATACTTTACATATTTTTAAAAACTAAAAAAAAGTGCACAACAATGCTCCCATAAGCCACTCATAAACACGTATCTATGTGTTCACTTCATATCAATGTTTTCTGAAGAAAAATTGTGTCCATTTCCCATAGTGGCATGTCTTTGACCTTTATCACACATCACTTTTAACTTTCCAAAGAGCGTCCCATCATTTTGAAAAAAGGTGTGAGTAAATTCACATGCTTTCGACTTATATTAATGGCTATTCTAGTAATTTGCTGACCATATATTAAATTCATTCAAGCATTGATCCATGGACATTTTACCTTTGCTGCTCAGCATTTAAATGATCTGTTGAGTAGCCTTCATTTGTAACTCCCCTTGGTTCACCTCTTCATGTTGTTTGTGCCCTTCCCTTCTAGTTTGACATGTTCATTTGCGCTGGTAATCAAAAGAAATAACCAGCAAGACTCATTGATTTATAACCCCTTTACAGCCCCTATGCTGTGTTGTTTTCTTTTTCATCAACATTTATAAGGAACAGTTCCCTTCTGCTTTCCAAAGTCCTAAACCTTATCGACTTGAACATCTCATAGTAGGAACTGATCATTGAACTTGGAAGTAGGTCAAGCCTTTTGTAGGTTGGGTTCAAAATTTATTCCCTTTCCTTAGTCTTACCTATGTTATTTTTATGACTGCCAATTGTTCATTTCTATGCAGCTTTGCAATTGTAAAAGTCGGATATCCACAAATTTTGTAGGTTGTCATGACAACTTGGGATGTTTTTTGAACTGTACTGTGATATTTGTGTTGTTTTATTTCAATCACTTGTACCAATCCAATTGATTTAAGAAGGCTAAATGCAACATAACTGCCAACTAGTAACCCTATAGTAAAGCCAGTTCAAACTGACATAAATTGTGAGCTACGTAAATTGGAAAGATCAGAGAATTCAGGGCAATTTGTAATAAGGTCATTGCATGGATATCATTGCTAATCATGTGTTCCTTTAAATAATCCAATATTTGCAATGTCAGACAGTGCCTTGCAGGACAAACAGTGGCACCTTCCTTGATAACCAGTGAAGCAAAGTACAGTTTTATTCAAATTGTTCTGTGCTCAGTCTTGACAATGTAAGAATAGGACAATGCCAGATCAAAGCCGCTTTTCATATTTCGTATGTATGTTAAATGCACTCTGGTTTGTTCACTCTGTTAAAAAAACTAAGTTGCCATGCAGATCAGTGATATGAATGACAGACAGAAAAACAGGGAGGTCAAAACTCAGACAGACAGAGAGACATCTCTCAGCTGATAGCATTCAAGAAAATGAAGATAAAACCATTCCTCTTTGAGTTTTATTATTGTGAAAAATTTTTCTTTAATTTTGGTGTCCTCTATATCTAAGAGCAAGTTATTCTTCAGTCACAAATATTTAACTTAGCCAGCTCATAGTTTGGGAAGGTGGAACCCAGGTAGGGTAAGCTATATGAATGGTATTTGATGTCTACCAACAATTACAGGACATTCTCAGTGTAATCATCTAGGTAATTATGACATTACCTTTTTAACCCTCCTAAGTACAATACCACAAATTCACTGGTAGAAAGACATAGTCAGTTGAAAAAGTTAAAAAATACAAACCCATGATCCTCTACACCTTACCATAGTATCAAATACTTATGAAAGGATAGATTTTTTCTGAACTACCAACTTCAGAAAAATGGGTCACTTATTTGACATTTACAAAAAAAATTGTTCAGATACTATAAAGTGACACCAAGTTATCCTAAGTATTTAACATTACAATACACTATACGTGTAGGAGTCATTGGCCAAAAGTTTTTTATCCAGAGTAATGTATTTTGGCTCTACCCCCCAGAAGTTGTCCAAAAGTTAACCCAAAATTGTCTGAATTTTCATCAAAACAAACCCTTCAGATGAAAATTATACCTGAGCCAATGTATGGCTTGATTTTCAAAAAGATTTACAGCACATTGTTCCATAATGGCTTACAAACTGGGACAGAAAAGCCTGAATGGGTCTAGCGTCATCTGTCAGGTGAGGGGTGCACAAGCAAGTATACATCTGAAATTTGTGAAACTGGCATTTATATTACATGTTAAGCATAACAACCATTGCAAACTATACAGACTGTGTAGCATTCAAACTTGCACTGGTGGAATGAAGAATATTCCATCCAGTTACCACTTTTACGGCTTTCTATCAAGACTTCACATATTATCTGTTCATTTAAGAGTATTTCGGTAGAATGAGATGATCTGGAGTGAGTTCTTAGGTCAGTTTGGGTTTTAGGAGGTACAGTAATGTTTGTAGATACAATATGACATTATTAGGCCCCAAAGGAGCTAAAATAATAGTGCAGATATGCCTTCCTATTTTTCCTTATCTGGCTTGATAATCTGAAAGATTTGACCAGAAAAATAACAGCAGGTGCACCCTCCTATCACTCCATACAAATTTTCTATTATACTGTGATTCCTACAAAGCCTACTTAAGCCTGCTCAACATGTAAAATGATGTTACAGTTTAGGGTCCACCCTGGTATAGCTTCTCTGACACCATCCCTTAATGCCTGCATTGAAAGATTATTACATTTAAAGGTAGTATGACATGTCAGATAAATTGGCTCTGATTTCATAATTTAGAGGTAAAGAATTACTGTTCATGGTATCATGGTGTCCTGTTCCTATCAGGAAATCTGTTGGAAATATGTGGACATATTGTACAGTTCTCAAGATATCAAAATTGGAATACTTCTTAGACAACTTTTTATCTATGCAAAAATAATGATGTGGAAGATTGCACACTGTTAACATTTTTTTAACTCCAATATTAATTACTCCCTAATTGAGCATCAGATAGGCTACATTTTAAGTGATACTAATAGTTTTCAAGAATACATTTACACTTACAAAATAAAACCCACGGGACATATTTATGTTGCATTTGTCCTTGAAATGTAGGTTGCAAAAACAAAAGACAGCATTTGCCATGTATTGACTGCCCTTGCTTAACATCATAGGATTTGCATATTATGTTTATTCATTATTAAATATGACTGGGAAGTAGGTTCTAAAACACTTGCTTTTATATGGATTTTTATGAAAATGTCAGCTAATTTCTTAGATTGTAATGTTTTTTACATCAAGTGTTCTGTATAATTCTCATGTCACCAGACCTTGAAGCAGTAACGTGACAAATACAGTAATTAGTATGTGACAATTCAGTAATGTAAAGTTATGTTAGTATTTTATATTTCAATATGAGTTTATTGCAATTTAGGAGCATTTAGTAAATGTTTTATTTAGCAATAGTAGGTACAGGTATCATATTGTTGTAATATGATGTTCCAGCAGTCAAATAATATTAAATAATAGGAAGGACATATCATGTATATATGTTCTTGAAGATGGTATGGTAGCATTATATGACCCCCAATAAGGTGTGTGACTTTTTCATTATTACCATGGCAAGCATATGGTTCCATAAATGTGATATGTTGCTCATAAAATGCTCAGATCACTGGTATTCTTTAGGAAATTTCACATTTGTCAATACAGTGAGATGAACTGCCCCAAATTTGTATTTCTGTTTATATTTGTATGGAGGAAAAATTAAATTAAATGAAATTTCTTTTGATACACTGCCAGAACCTGATCATGCAACTATGTTATGCAGTTATCTGGTTTGTGCACAATATATTGCAATTCACTACTTAGACTTAGGATCTCATTCATAGGTCTGTAATTATAATAGTTAGGTCTACATTTGTCTTAAAGTCATTTGTCTCCAGTTCCTGGACTTTGACTCAATATTATGCAAATGCATTTTTGCTGAAGACAATGAATGCAACACATTTTCAGGATTAACAAATGACAAATACAAAAAATAAAAAAAATATAAAAGTATTAATAAGTTGTCTATATAGTAGCTTTCTATTTCCCTTTACTTTTTACATTTTCTTTGAAGTTTGGTTTTGAAAAAAGAAAGTATAAATGAAGGAATGCTACAACATTTGAAGCAAAAGAATTAAATGAAGAAAAAGTACAGTCTGCTAGGTACAGTAACATGTAACCTAAAGGGACAGTGTTAAGTGCATAGAGGCAAGAAGGGGTACAATATGACCTTGAGATGTCAAAAAAGGTGTACTTATATGCTTGTTTTAAAGTGCCTCCTGATTTAGTCCCTATCTTCTTTTCTGAGAGGGCATATAAAGGAGAGATTGGAGCTGATCTATAGGACAAAGTCAGATCACGTTTGGTTTAAGTTTTCTCTATTCCAGGCAAACTACAAAGTTATTAAAAAGGATGAAAAACATGTACAAGTGTTCAAAATATGGTTGGATGCAAAACTGAACAAGTTGAAGGATTATCAAACAAATAGAATGGACAAAGTTTTAAAAAGATGATAACATTCCATTTGAAAATCAAAAGAGAACTGGTATATTAAAGGGCCCAGACAACCAGAATTGTGTGAACAAGTTTGCCACAACTTCATGTATGAACTAACATAAAGTTAAAACTAACAAAAAATGATCTGTCATCATAGTCTGATGTTGTGATTGGTCACTGTGTATAAGAAGCTGTGTAGTCTTGCATCCATGTGGAATTTTGTTACCCGAACAAAATTACAAAATTCACATTCGAAAGTAAGGAGCTCAAAATTTAAAAGAAAATATCTTTTTCAGTTGATATAGCATTACCCTTCACCATTTTGTAGAGTACAACCAACAACTTTGCTTAATGTTTCTTGCAGCAGAGTCAATATTATAAATGAATTGAATGCAATGTCAAATTAATATGACATCACATATTTCCTATGATGCACCAGATCTCAAGGGAAAATTTCAGTACTTCAAAAAATCTGTATCTTCCGAAGGCTATGTGCTATGGATCCAGATGCAGTTTTAACCTCTGGAAAGAGAAAAAAATTTTTGCATATTTTGAAGTTAATGAATTTTGTCTCCAGAATATTCCTTTATTTAAACATCAGGTTCTGCCCATTAATCTGATTTTGCTTCAAACAATGCAGGGAAGGTCACTTCACTCAACCATATCCTTGATAACTTTTAAAAATTCAAGAGCCATAATATTTAGCCTTATGTCAAAAATGGTGATACTAACCAGAAAGTTTATCTCATGCAGCCTACTTTGTGCACTGCAGCTCAAAATATGGTTGAGTCAGCGCTCTGAGACATTGAACTCTGAACCATTTCAAGGACAAGGTTTTTTTTTTTTAACGTAAACAGTGAGGTCATTTATCTCACATTTTTTTTTTTTTTATGGTAAATAGAGAAATGTTCTCAGTTTAATACAAAATGATCCATTATTTCTAGTATAGAACTCCATAGAATATTATATTCATTCAGATTGACAGTTTTAGCCCATGCAGTTTTGTAAAGTACAATTGGTAGCTTAATTGGTGGGGGAAGAGGTGTCTGACTTGCCCTATTGGTTTAAAAAATACAGTTGAAAATGGCACTTTGAATATTAGAAGAGGATAATTTGTTCATTTTCATGCATTTTGAGCTGTTATAATGAACTTTTGCAAGGTCAAGAATCACCAGTGGTCACCTACCTTTGAAAATGTAGGTCTCTGAATATAGGCCTACTTCAAAGTAACAAATGTTTGGCTGAACCTAAATGCTTTACAGTAATGTTTATAGGTGAAATTTTAATTGATCATTTCATGTGTTTTAAAGAACATGGGAATTTTGGAACTGATGTTTATGGGTGAGTAACATTTACGTAAATGTTGTCATTTTACCCCCAGCTCTCAAAAGTTCTTAAAGTTATTCTTTTTAATTTAGTTAAGCTTTACAAGTTAATAATAACATAATAGCATACCACAATATTCATGTGTTTCAGTCCATGACATATCATGGTTTAATTTATCAAGTTCTATGTAAAAGAAAACAGTTTTAGTTATTTCCTTGTCTGAATAAAGTTTAAGGAAGGGGTTTTATAGAGATTTAAGAGATACCCTTGTATTTAACATTTACTGCATACTCAGTGTTGTCTCTAAGAACTGAGCCATTTCTTTTGTCATATTACACACCAGACAAAGTCATGTCAAGTAAAGTTATTGTTACTCACAAAAGACTAAATATCAGAGATTTTCATCTTGAGATATGGTTGACACACTAGATTAAACGCTATACGTTAACTTACAAAGACAGCATCATGAAAAGATGAATGGTTCGCTGGACAATAAGTGCAGAGAGGACAAATCTCGGATTGAAAACCGCAGAACAAAAAAGTCTGTTTTGTTGCTTAGGTATCCTTGAACTACCTTCACATAACCATGATACATAGTTTAAAAAACGTAAGTTAAAAAGAGTTTTAGGCATGTGTTGATGGTGAGCATGGTTTTATAAGGGGTCTATGACCACAGGATTGGTGCCTTCAAAAACTGTGTCGCTCATCTCAATGACCCTCCAAAGGTGATATCATTTATATATTGTTGGGGGTCTTTGACCACCGAAGGTCGCCCAATGCAGTCATTTTCCTTCTTAGTTTTTTTTTTTTTTTTTTTTTTTATGAGATCATAAAGACAGTTTACTATTGGATCTGTTACTACTTTTTATCCAGTTTGCTAGTTGTCTTTATGTGACATAAAACTCTTTAAGCTAGCTGTAGCTTAAAAGAAATCATAGTTTGTATTTTTTCTGAAAATGTTCAGTTTGGTTGACTTGAATGAAAATGGGAGATGAACAATAAACTATAATAGTGAATAACATAATAGCATACTGAAATACTTAGTTGTCTATGAAGACTTCTTTCAATTTAAGTTTTGTTGTAGAACACAAACCCTCTATGTTCGAATTCTTACAAACTATGTGAAAAGATGAGGTATCAAAAGAAAGTTTCATTTTTAGTCCATTTCAAATGATATTTTACTAGATCACCAGTATCCAAGTGTATCTGCCTTGGATCAAAGGAAAATTAAGCATTTCCTTACATCTGCCATTTGTCAAACACTGGTAGAGCATTGGCCTGCTTCCTAACGTGCAAAAGTGTTACACTCCTCAGAGAAGTGTCCAGTATGTGAAATGTTGTGAAAATTGCCATCAATCCTGTTCATCCTAGGAAATGGTTTTGGAGATCAAATTTGGGGTCTATCAAGGATATTTGCACCATTTTTCAATTAATTGGATAGGGAGGGGATTGGTAGCATGTGGTATATTTTCTTCATCCACAAGGATTATTTTGGCTACAATACTTGTCAATCACAGCAGGGAATTTGCCTTGAATCAATTGGACAAGATACCCCTTTTACTGGAGTAAGGTAGTGGTCTTATTCCATGTTTTTAAGTGTAAAAAGTAATCTATAGCAGATTAAATCCAACATCATTCTTAGAAACTTCAGATTTGATAGAAACTGGCTGGTGTCATTTCATTTATGAATTCATCTTTTAAAAGGGGAAAAAATGGTTTTACTATTAAATTTAATGGAATATGTATTTTCAAAGAAACCTCAGGTTATGAGATCCATCAGTAGCATTTAAAACTTCAAATTGACAAAGATTTGACATTTTCTGGAATGGTGAATAAATGTTTATGACATCATTTCATACTTAACATATATGATGGTAGGAATATTAAAAACCAAATAATAATTTAAAATCACCTTTCATGCAACCAACTCACTGACCCACAAAATTAACAATCACTGCAAGCAGCCTATCATTCCAGCCTCATTATAATGTTAAAATATGACTTACCCTGACTATATCAGAAATTAAACATCTGCCTACAAGTTACCTTGTGCACGATGTGTGAAATACAATTTTCACACTTCAGGAGTTGTCGTGATAATTAAATCCTGCTGTTTAGATGCCCCGCACCCTCCAACATGTTGGGCTAAGTAAGGCATTGATGCATTCCTTGCATTTGTAATACCTACCTTCATTGCAGTGCTGGTGCCAGAAAAGAAAATAGTAGCAAGCCTAGATATATTCATACAAAGCCCTTCAGTGCCTTACCATTTACACGTTTATATCTTGGGTCAAGGATACAGTCCTATCCACAACACCAAATATTATATCTGTCTTCTTTGAAAGCTAGAGGGAAATTCTAATCTCATTCTCTCAGTCTGTAATTCCTTCTACAGATAAATATCCCTCTCATTTATTTTACATGTGAAGTTTGTGGGCAGCAAAATACTGTTAGCTTCCTTACTGAAATACCCACATACTAGTATTAAACCGTCTCTCAAGGCCCATCAGTGTTCAGCTCTGACTCTTTCAATTGCATGTGTTTTCATTGGGGTTATTTCTAGAACTATACTTAATAATAATGTTTATTCACAGCCTAGGGAGATTTTTTTGTACAGGCAGCAGTGTATGTAGGCTAGTGAGTGTACGGTTTTGGCTCTCTCTTTCTCTATTGCATAGAATGTCCAGCATGCCTTGAAAAGTGACGGCTCACAGGTCAATGGCCAGGTTTCTAAAAACTTTTCAAGTGAAGGGAAATAAAATAACACGAGCGGAGGGCCGATCAAAAGAAGGCAGTCACAGATATTCTGTAACTCATGGTTTTGTGTGCTTTGAATTTTTGAAGGTCAGACTTTGCGTCCTGTTTTTGTTACGAATGACTTGTTTGTGTGTCTTTCATCTCATAACACACACATTCAACCACAATATTTGTGCAGCAGTCATAACATCGCATAGAGCTGCAGCACTTAGTACAAAACACTGAAAAGAAAAAAAAAGCTGTGTCGAGCATTGCCACTACTTTCAGTCGTAGTCGAAGGGTCTCATTGTAAGGAGGTGCTTTTGTTACGTAGCTTTTTGAAGAGGGGTAACTCTGGAAATACTAAAGAAATTTTCTTTGTCCCAGTAAAATACAAACTGAAAGCCAAGACTTTGGTCGTCACCAGCAGATTGGAAATAACAGCATCTCTCAGGATTTTTTGTTCGGAAAATGTGTTCGCTTTATACACAATATGATGTTACATATAAATGTGCAAGCGTGTAAGTATCACTCTTAAAATCCAACTTTTTTTTCCCTTTGGTAGTATTCTCTTGCCTTTTGTTTTCAAATTCCATTGTTGTGTTGTTACGATTTGGTTGTCCCTCAGGGTATCACAGCTCCTATGCCAAGGGGAGCATGTAAGCTGCTCCAGTAGTCGGTAACTGTATAGATTGGTAAAGGTTAGCGATAGGTTAGCTAGGATATGTGTAAAAACACAGCCAGATTCATGGCAGGGGACCTAACACAATAATTTCCTGCCTATAATTTTTGTCTTATTTGTAAACAAATTAGTCTTTCCTCTTTATTACTACTACTGACATATTTAGTCCAATATTTGTATATGTCCCTTCTTCAGTTGTAATTTTATTTTTATTTGCAACCTTAGACTGTTTTTCAAGGATTTTTCATGGATCATACATTTTTGTGCCAGTTTGCATGAAAGGCTCACCCTAAATTCTTGTTGTCTTGAAACATTATTTCTGCTTTTTATGAACATGAGGATGGAAATTCTAATAATTTATGCCATTACTAAAACATCAAAGTATTCTGTTTCATACTGCTTAAAAACCTTTCAGTTGAATGTAGAATTCAATTTACCAGGTAAGTGTGTTTTTGAAACAAAATTAAATACTTCAAAAGAGTGTCCCCCTTCCTCTTTCAATTGTCTTTACACAAGTTTTTGTGTGAGCATCTTTTTAGTTTTGAAAGTAAGAGGTAGTTTGTACATCATACTTCTTGATTAAGAAAAAAAAGTCACTTAATGTAGACAAAAAAAATCACTCAATGTAGACATTTGATATATCTGTTTCTTTTTTCATATTTTTTTAAATTAAAAGACATGAGATAAATTCTGTCTTTTTTAAACTCCTCAGTGATCATAACATTAGTTATTGGACAGAGTTTGATTCTTAACCTTTTTCTTTGGCTCTATAGTACATGAAAGTAAAATTGTCTGTGGCCATTGTAGGCATCTTTCAATATTTCAACATAGAACTATGCGACATAGAATTTAAGTACATTTTATGATATTTCATTGTAGTATTTTACAAGCATGTGCTCTTAATATCATGGGATAGGTATTAGTTTTAACAAAATTTCTAATATATCCTATTTTTATTTTGACATTTGGCTCTTATTGCCTTTTTGAAAATATTCCACTCTTTAAAATTTTGGAAAACTGAAAAATAATCAGTTTGCAGTTGACATTCAGTTAAGTAATTTATAAATGTTTAATGCAAAGCAAAAGGCACAAAATAAATTACTGTGGTAATTTTGTAGTTCAATTTCATCGGCATAACTTCATCTAACTTCATTGTATAGTTTGGTGATAAATAGTATTTTTAACAATTGTTGCGTTGCTTAGTAGTTAGTTCATTTACAAAAAGTTTATTATTGTGTTAAAGAATTCTGTTGTCCTTAAGTCAAGAATTGAATAAGTAAAGGTCCTCCTTGTATGGCAGGTTTTCTCAATACAGTGATCCAGTTAGAAATTTAACTTCTTTGTACATAGTAACTTTCCAGACTCAATTCATAAAATACAAGGTAAATGTTAAATATCTCTTTATTTAATCTGGAATATTGCATAGAACCAGGAAATTGAACTGATAATATTGTAAAGTATAGAGGTGTTTTCAACAGAATTAGCTAAAAAGTGTTTCAATTATTAATGTTATCTGCTCAAAAATTTGCTGAAAATGAAGGGCTGATGATGGCAGATACCTTATATTACTCTTTTGTTGGCAAATTAAGTGCAACAAGTGCAAATTTTACCAGTTGGAATGTAAAATTATGAAGCAGAATACATTCAAAAAAAAAAAATTATCTTCAAGTTTAGCTTTGTCATGTTTGAAAGGAGGTATACTTTTTTTTTTACTGTTTATCAGTTTGTTTGCAGTTTCTTGCATTTTTTCATTTTTTTAGGTGAAATTAATTTCAAAAATATATATAGTAGATTCTGTTGCTGTATTTATGTATTAATTCGAGTAAATCATATATTTCCTGTGAATTTTTTGCTGTAAATTATCCTGTGTGGATAGAAGTGTAGGTTTCTCTTGCAAACACTATATTGTAATTACTTGCACAAGGTCATAAACATTGAAAAGAACTGAAATAAAATCAAATAAAATCAAATTTGTGAAACTAAATGTCACTGTTAAAAAAATTTCCATCCATTATAAAAATTCATTGCTCTCATGAGATGTGAGGCTCATAATTTAGACAGGCACATTACAGTGCAGTGTGCATTAATCATTGTCTGTGAAAAATTCCTTACAAATAATTTTGTAATTCTCTCTTATTTTACTTTCCCTCATTGAATTTTTATGTGATACAATTTTTTGAAGAATGAGTACCAGTATGTTAGCCTATATCTTAAGTTTAAAAAAAAAAAAAGATTGGTTTCTTTATAGTTTCAAGTCCTACCTATCTTATTTCATATGTAGATGTGTAATAAAACTCTAATAATTTTCATGTGTTTCTTAACTGGTATAATGCCACAGATTTATTGCGCTTGTGTTTTTTTCATGGACTAATAATATTGCTAAAGTTTTGTATTTTTTTGTTGCCTTTCAAAAGCAAATTGTGGATCCCCACCTTAGTTTGACTTACGGAGTCATTGTCACCTTAAGAAGTCTTTTATAGACATGGCTTAAAAATTTTCAAAGAATGTGAATTTGAATTCAATACTTTAATGTTGGTTAAAAAATTGCCTTACAAACTAGAATACATGCAAATCAGTCATGGGGTGCAAAATAAAACATTAATACTTGTAAATGCATGCCAGTCGTTGGGAAGAATCTAACTGTTAGTATCTAATGGGAGATTTTAATTAAGTGTTTATGAAGAATTTTAAATACTGTACCTCAGTGTTTGCTACCATCTTTGCCGTCAAACATTTGCCCTTACACAGTAAAATACCAGAATTGAAAAAGACAGTGAACTTTACTAACAAAGTCTTTTTTTTCATAAATAAACAGTGGAAATATTTAAGTTACAGAGTTTGTTGATCAGATTGTTGTAGGGGTGTTTAAAAATGGTAATATCTTTTAAATTTTTAACACTGAATATGTAAGATCACCAAATGTTGGTATTTTGGATATTTCTTATTTAAAGAAATCATGAACTCTCTGTGTTTTAACTTGCCTCACCTTTTACTCAACCTTTAAATTTTCAACTTATCTACATAAACATGTTCACCGAAAAGTTATTTAACTGCTAGCTCATGTGATTACCTGTAAAAGCAGGTCAAAATGTAGACTCTGAAAGTTAATAAGAAAAGAAAACATTGAATTAACCACATAGTTATACAGCTTTTTCTGCATCATAGTTTGTCTTCATAGAGCACTTTTCAACAGGTCAAAGGTAACATGGGCCTAAGGTGCAGCAATAGTAATTCTATTGGCCCAGTGTTTGGTTAGCTCTCTTCTACTGTAAGATTCATTCAGACTGTTGAGTTAGTATCCCCTGGCATTATTTCGTAATAGCCGTACCCTAGTATTTGTTCAAGTATGGAATCGCGTGCATCAAGGGTAGTCTCTGGCAAAAATTTTCTGAGTATATGGGTTATTGTTACATCCCATACTGGGTCAACTGCATGCTGCACAACCCAGTCTTTCAGTATAACACTTTAAATCCTGAGTTTTGTCATTGTTGTGTATGGAACCCTATATAGTGCAAGTTAGTTGGAAATTACGGATCATTGACGTATCTATTTAAAACCACAGAGAAATAAAACTAAAATGAATTAATAGGCATTTTAATGTAAATTATAGTTTTGGTTATCATTCACAAGGTTGAAGTTGCTTGTATTTTTAGATATTTTAATGATATTTTGGAAGGTCTTTCCAGTGCATTTAATGGAAGTGTTTTTCAGTGGGTAAAATGCATGAGCTTGAAGTGTCCTAGCAACTGGATGAACCTGAAATTCAAATTTCAGGGGATAAAAATTTGTATAATCTTATCTTTGGAATCTTTGGAATTGAAACTTGAGGAAAACCTCCTCAAATTTCCATAAAATTCCAGGGAAACTAGAATAAAAAATTCCTGATTTATCACCTGACATATTTCAAAGAAAATGGAATTTTACAGAAGTTTTTGTCAGCTTTTCTCTTACCCTACATTAGTCATTAATATTTCAGAAGCCAAATTATTTTAAGAACTTCCTCATGTAGAAAATCTTCAAATATTTGGTCTTGTTGATTCCTCAAGGAAAAGCAATCTTTCCTTCTCCCAAAGGAAACATGGTCTTTACTTTTATTTATTTTCCTTTCAAAATCTGAATTTTTAAAAGAATAGTCATCACTTTTTGTTTTTATAAATGCTAGAACCATCAATCTCAAAGTATTCCTCAGTCTTTTCGTGTACAAATTAAAGTCATAAACCTGTGATTGTTATTACAATTATTTAGTAAAGGAGAGACTTGGTTTTAATACAGGTATGTCTATGAACCAAGTAGCCTATACATTGCATTGTCAGTGTGTAAATGACCTCAAATAGTCAAGAGTTTTAGTGGTTATAGACACCATTGATAACAAATGTTAGTTGTTATTTCTTCATCTCATTCTATTTGTTTTCAAGTCTTACCTTTATCTCCTATAAAAATATGCCTTTTTCTTGCATTGCCATGATAGGTCTAACAAATTCAAATTAAGTCTTCCAGTTTTGATTACAAAACTGTCAAATTTCATGTGAATTTGGAACCTAAGAGGACTATTATTAACTTCTTCAGGCACTGGGTATTTGGCATCATCCAAAGAAACTTTTCTTTTAAAGTTTCCTATTTCCAATTTTATTCATCCAGATACAATTTTCTCTGTCCAATTTTCTTCAGTTTGCTTTTAATGAAATACTTATTCATGAAATGGCTTGATCTTAGAGTCTTCAGTTTCAGAAACAGGACTTTCTGAAAGTGTTATGTTTCAACTGCAGCAGAAAATTACTCTCTCTACAGGGTCACCATAATCATATTATTTCATTTTCCACCATTTAATTGGCTGTAAAGGTTAAGTTCCCTTTAACACACTATTTATGTTTTCATTTATCTCACTGTAAATTCAATAGGAAGGAACACAAAATTTAACTTAAAAGATCTAAGAAGCCATGGGTCATTGCACTAAACTTTAGAAGTTAGAAGATGAGAAGCAAGCAAGTTTACTTAATTTAAATCTATCACTTGTGTATTGTTTAATGGAAGACTGCTTAATTGAAGGATGCTCATAATTTAAGACATAATGTATATCCTTATGTCTGTGACCTACTTTACCGCATTCCGAGCATAGTGACTCAAAATCTTATAATTTAGGTGAAGGGTAATTAGAGTCTTATATTACAAAGGTGACTGGCAATTTAGACACCATGGTCATCGTGATTCAGCACTTAGTTGGCTCTAATAAAAACAAAGTTTTGTAAGATCAACTCATTTAAATCTAACATGATGTATCATGAGTGATCTTTTTATTTGATATGTAAACAAAGTTTCATTGATTATTACTTTAAGTTTAAACTGGTTGAGTTTCTGACCTTGTTCTACTTGTTTATAGTGGTTGTTGTAATATTCCCAGTTTTGGTGGTGCATCCCCCATAACAGACCCCATTATTTGATGAGAAGGGTTGCACCTCCAACAATTTAGAAATTTAGTTTCCTCAGGTCTTGAAATGATGGCCTTGGTTCTTTTAAGTTGTGAAGACAGAGAACATGCATGGTTGAAACCTGCTGTGCTTTTTTACGTGCTCATACAAGTATTGCCAGACCAGCGAAAAGATTACTACATATGCTTTTTGAATGGCATTTGAAATGAAGTAGTTCATACAAAATACGCTGCATCGTCTATTCCTATTCCTACATGTCAACTCTAAAAATTAGTTAAACTATAAGTGTATAGCATAGTGGAAGAGAGCCCTCACTCAAGAACATTGTGTGATGTCCATACTTTTTTTTATTCTTTTCATCTTTGTGGACACCTTACAGTTTTTGTCTCAACTTCTTTGATTTGGGGTTTTTTTCTTCAACATATTGTTTTTCCTTTGTTGGACTTCCATTGAAACAAGTTACTTCATATGCAGTAGCTTTGCAATGAGCATTACAATAGACCACCCTAGAGCAGAACCCAAGTCATTCCATCCAAAACGGGGGGCATTCATGGTCAGTGTGACTTATCTCTGACATTGGCTGCATCACGTTAGACCCTCCCCCCTTTCTTATTGTTTCAGATATCAAAAGCTTGAGTTTTGTATGAAGCAAATGGGGTGGAGGGTGATGAAGCTGCCAATTAATTTTTCCTTGTATTTTGTGACTTCCCTTGGTTGTAATATCAAACAATACTGCTATTAATACTACATTTGTGGTACTTTGAAACTTTTACATGGATTATATATGACTGGATCTGGATCTCGATGGAAACTGTGCCACACTACAGGTAGAATGGAAGGCACAGGGGGTTGGTGTGCTTGAGACAAGTTAATCCTCCCATCTAGGGAACATCAAAAGGGAGATGACTCTAGGCCCTGCAGGTCAGAAATATCCTGGGGAAGAAGGTTCCAGTCTCTGACAGTGTGAGGAAAGAAGCTATGTTAATAGCAATTCATGTTTTTTTGGATGCTTGTGTATAGCTGTTTGAGTGGGTCAGCTGGTATAATCCTATTTGCATGGTTGAAGGAAAATATTGTATTTTTTAGACTATTTATTGAATCTAACCTAATTGACATACAATCAGATACATTTAGATAAAAGAGGGGAATCAAGGAAAAAATCTTACTCAATGGAATCCTACACTTAAAGGTAATTAACCTTCCTGTAGCAAAATTGGCAAATCTGTCCAGTCAAACAATTATGCATGCAAAACCAGACCTTCATTACCTTTGATTCAAAACCCACCAATCAAATCCATTGTATAATGTTGCATCAATCAACAGCAAATGCCTCCTTTAGATTACAACCAGTGTGCAAATACAAAAATGTACTGAAATTTATACTATGCCTATGCTGAACCATAAATTGCTGTTTTACACCCTGATTATACTGAATGCTAATATACTATAGGGGGCATATGTCTCTGATATGCTATGCTATAAAGAAAAGTGCTAGATAAAAAAAATTTTAATGGCTTCCTTTTGTCTGTAGCAGGCTGTTTTACCTTTGCAACAGCAGAATGTAGAGGTAATAGTGAGCTTTAGATTTCACGATGCGGATGTCAGCTACAACGCAATGACGTCACAACCTGCGTTTCCCCTGTCATTTAACAACTGAGTGTAGCGTTATTTAGCGTCGCGTTCCAAATGGCGTAGATACGTTGTAGATGAGGTCCGCGTCGTGAAATCTAAAGCTCACTAATGTTATTGCTATAACAACTGCTGCTATTGGTTTTAACCCTGGTAGAAAACTAAACTTGACCAAACCTCCATGCTTTGGAGTGGCCCAAATACCTTTATGCAATAATATTATACAATAAATGGAGGCACATTCAGATTGACCTGAACATGAAATGTATTTTTTATTTCAGCAGTAGACACAGAAAAAAAGAAAACATGCAAAATGAAGGAAACTTCTAAAATTTGAAATGTAGTAGAACTTGACTTAATTGCCAAAATCATGAAACGTATGACCCTACCTTTTTCCTATTGTGGATCAGCCATCCCCCCCCCTGAAGTTCTTGGGTCAATTGCCCCCCTCCCCCCTTGAAGTTCTTTGGTCAACCCACCCTTTGCAGTGACATAACGGCACTTTGTGATGGCCTACCAGCACACTATATCCTTGAATCAAATTGAATCAATTAAATTAAGGCAAATATGATCTTTCATATAATTGCAGGTGTTTTCAGTGGATTTAAATGTTTGTAGTAGCTTACAGAAAGAATGACTGGGGTATGAAATGGAACAGTTACTCTGGTGTGAAGACTGTCCAGTTTACTTCCCTTAAATAAATGCTGAAGAGTACTTGGTGAAACCAATGCTAGTCAGGCCTTGATTTTTAGAAATATTTATGGTTGTCCGTGGGGCAACCATTTCACTGTTTGTAATTGTTCAAAAGGAAATCTGATTTCCAAAACATTTTTCCCCCAGTCACAAAACAGTGAATGTGTTCATGTACAAGTGGTCTTGAATAAAAAGATGTTATGCAAGAGAGACAAGAAGTTTGACATATTGTATGATGAAACAAGTAGAAAGATTTGATCAGTCAGATGTTTTCCAATCAGATAAAAAACATGCTGCTTTTTAATTCTTTCTGAGCAAAAAGGTTGCTCATTCGGACAACCAAGTTTCAACTTTTTGTTGTACTTATAGAAGTTTAGTTGCCCTAGACAAATGGACAACCATGAAAATTAATCCCTGCTAGTTAACTTGGCATGGATAAGGAAGAAGCACTGCCCTGCAGAATGTTGAATTTTGCATGCATAGGTTTGGTTCCTCTTTCACGTATTACACCACTCAAAAGGTCTGTAAACTGTCCTTTTTTAATACCCCAGACTTTATTTACATAATATGTTGAATAGTTTAATAGTCTGTAATGTTACAGTTCATTGGTCCCTAGTAAAGCAAACTTAGAACTGCATTTATTTCACACTATAACCTGATCATTTGTATTATAATCACTTCAGAGGGAGAGATCTGTTTTGTTATTTACATGTCACATAAATCTGTTAGCCTAAAGTTCAGGTTACTGCTTAATTTAGTAAACTTTCAATGCATCATTTTTATTACGAATTCATGTTTACAACAAATAGCAAGGTCCATTCAGTAACAATTGAAAAAAAAAAAATTAGTTTACACATCAGAACTACCGCTGAATGCTTAGTGAGGACAGAAACATGAGTCATATTGAAAGTATAATTGTTAAATATTTTTTGTAGAACTTAAAGAAATTCAGGACTGAGGAATTTGTTATGTTCTTTATAAACCCGAATTAAATTTTGTTTAATCAATCCTCTGATCATTTTAATGTTTCTTGAAAGATACATGTATTACCATCAGATTGATTCACTAATACTTTTATATTTGGACATAATCCTTGATGTGAACCTGACTGCAGCGACATGAATAACAAATGCTCGTCTGAAGGTTAAAATGTAGAAGAGAATCTTCTATATCTTTGTGCACAGCCACCCCCTAAAAAAAATTTGCTCACTCCCCCCCCCCCCCCCCAACCTAAAAAAGACATCCCTGTAGCTGGAGTTTAGACTTTACTTTGAGGGGATAGAGAAAAAACCAGTACATAAAGGAACTTTTGCATGTAAAGTGGTTGACTATCGTTCATGAAGGTCAAACCAAGAAATCTGAGTGTATGACATCAGTCCCTTTCTCTTCCAGTTGACCATCCTCTTCCTATACCCATCCTCAATATTTTACACACATTTTTCAACAAACTCATTGTGAGAAATTTAACATAGACATTTTGTAAAAGCCTACCCCACATTTAATATTTCTTATTACCATTTTTGCAAACATTGTTTCTGTACTTATTGATATGAATATTCATTGATGCCCTTGACATAGAAAGCTCAGAAAAGTGCAACCTTGGTGATCCCAAACAAGTGCTGTTGAATTACATTGCTGTACTGATGCAGGTACTAGATACTGTTAAAACTAATTAAGTTATATTGCAACTTTGCAAGAATGTTGTATGTATGGTAGCAGTCCAGCCACATAATATTAAGCAATAAGGTCTGTAGTACAAAAGTCATAAAAAGTACACACTGGTACAAGAGTAATAATGTTCTATGTCAACATATCCAATGTTTATTATTTGTCCCATTTTATTACTGGTTTTTGATCATGATCCCAGTTACAAAGCTGGAGTCATCAGTCTTTAGGTGTTGTGTTGTATTGGTGTCCAACTGTTGTACTTGTGCAGGACAACCTATGATGGTTAGTTTTTTTGTGGAGATATTTGAAAGGTACATGAAGAAAAATGCAATAGATGTAAAATGTTATTATCATATGTTGGCATCGTAAAATGCTATTTGCTGGTTGTATTTATGAAATTAACAAAAGGCAGCTAATAAACAGTTAAACAGGAAAATATTAGGTCAATGCACTAAAAAGATTAACTGTGAATAGCCTGTCATATTACAAATGTGCAGGCTCAAGGATGAGTTGTACTGTAAATGTAAACAGACATATTATCAATAATGAGTAAACCTTTTCTGAAGATAAAAAATAGTGAACTTTCTATTAAAGTGGCTTCAATAAGAGAGGATATATGGTACGTCTCTGTAGGTACAGGTTGCAATGGTTAATTTTCTGTCAGTGTTCTTTGACTTGGTCTGGAATTGGAACACTATTTAAACATGATACACCGTGAAAACAATGGAATATGTGTACCACAAAAATGTAGGATATAATTGAATCACACCTCATAGGGCAGTTGTTCTATGGTGTTAAGGGAACGTGGAAGAAGCCTGTTTCCTATAAATTACAACTTAAAGTTAAGTGTAAACCAATTCAACAGTTAATTTTAAACTTGGCATTGTTTGAGAGGCCAGTTAAGACAGGGAAAATCATCGATTGTTCTTGGATGAAAAACCAATCTTACTCTGACCAGACCAGGAATCCAAACCCTGACGGACTCTCTTCCTTGGTTGCTAATTTGATTGCTTCAAATACCAAGTCCTGCATTTATCCATGCTGTCAGAACACGTGTTAAAATAAAATTATGGATTTGATTGTTATACTTACATAAAAATAAATAGACAGCAGTGACCTAACTTGAAGGAGGAAATAGATGAAAGGTACAATTTAAAGGAAGGTTATTTGAATAATATTGAAGTATGTAGTCTACCTAGCTAGTACTGTACCTTCTGTTTACATATTCATTACCAAACTTGTATGTGATTGCTGCACAGGATCTAAGAATTCAATTTAGAATTGTTTTCTAACATAACATCTTTAGTTTAAAGCAGTTTTAAGTATAACAACCATATATGACATGACATTTATGTTATCCCAATCAAAGATCTACAAAATGGTTATATTGTTTTCATGCTTAAAATAAGTATTTATTGATTCACCTTTATATTATATGGTAGAATGCAGTCATATGTTTGAACATATTATATTAAAATATGTGTTAATTTAGTGCCATTTTTACATTGAATTTTACAAAAACTGCCATCTTAGTGTAACCTGTAGGTTACACACACACAAACCGCACAACAAATAAAAATATTGTGATGCATTGTTACGTTTTTCATTTGGTTTATTGAATGAGGTCTTCCTTAAAATGTAAATTGGGATGGTTATAATAAATCTAAATACCTCTACTCAATAGCAGGTTAGTTTGATTTTTGATCGAAAAAATACTCGTAATACTGGCAGTCATAATATATAATGTACTCTCCATTGACAGTATCTTAGTTTTATTCAAATCTTGTGTATACATGTAAAATTTATTTAAGTTCCTCAAGGATAGATTTATCTCTCAAAGAACACCTTTGTTGGCCCTTTTTTACCTCAAGAGTTCACTCTTTGAACCAGAAATGGATTCTGTAAATTTGAAAATATTCCATCTTTTTGTGACCTTGTGGGAATATTGAAGATTTCAAACTTGAAAGGATCCCTTTAAGGCTCAAAGAATTTAAGCAATTTGAAGACCCATATATTTTAGAGGAGATCTAGGGCCCTTGCTTATATGGCTTAGAAAAGGGTGACATATGTATTTGTATGAACCTAACCTGTTTTCAGCTGAACGTGTATAGTTTCACCTGTGTTTAAAATATGATATGATAAAAAATGTATAATTTCGTATCTTTATTTGTTGTAAAGTCCATTGGTTATGTGACCATACATGTTGAGAATCGGTTCTATTGTACAAGATATTAGAGGCAGGTCAGGGATGCAGATTGAATCAATGCATACTGCCACTATCAATTGGGGAGGAAGGTATAGACACATTTTAGCTTCAACAAGTTGTGGATTGCTCATTGCTGGTTAGGAGATATTGATAAATCTGAAGCTTATATATGAAGGATACGAGGGACTTCATTTCAGTGCATTTCAGTGTGGGTCAGCAAAAACCATTGCAGTTTAATTATTACCATTCTCTATGGACCCTCATAGTTGAAACCCTCTAAAGCTGTGTTTAAACAAGGGGGATGCGGAGGCAGGCGGGTGTAGGCACGGATGCGGGTCACCTGTTTCCACGAGGCAGATGCGAAGGTGGGCGGGCGCGGAGGCGGGCACAGGTGTTGAACCTGTAACCATTGCTTCCCGCTCATATCCTTTCAGGCCACATCATCAAAATGGTTGTTGCATAAGCCTCCTTCAGGCCGGACTATGAATCTCACCTTTGTCCTTCAGTCCCATTTTTTATGTGATTGCCAGCCAAGTGTTGGCAATCATTGTTGCGTCAGTATGATCCGGTCAGTCACATCATACAGGTACGGTTTTTGACGCACCAGCTTGATAAGCTCTTTGGTTTGCTCTCTTGATAACTGCGGCTTGGAGGCCATAGTGATTACGACTGCTGAAGAGTTGAACTACTGACCTTGTTGTGTAAACAGTAGCCTACACACTTGGGTATACAACTCTGTGTACTTTGCAGTTACTACAAGCTCGTGTGAAAATGGAGAAATTCCCAGAAATGATTTAGAAATACCATGTGGGCAGTCACGGGCACTGGTAAACTTGAAATCGCTACATGAGCGATTTGAAAAAATGGGTCTGCGCAGGCCTGTGTACCCGCCTATCCGCCCGCATCTGTGTTGGCCTTGTAGAAACTGTTCCATTGAAAATAACAGTGAGCGATTTTTTTTTCGCCCACGTCCGCCTCATGAAAACACATCTTTAAGATGACTGTTCAGTGTCAGAGCACTTCAAATCTTGGCTGTTATTATTAAGAGCTCATATGGAGTTACATGGTAAGAAATATATTATCTAAGAATTTGACTGGAATAATCATTTGGTATGTGCAATTGGAAACCTGGAAAGGTGTTTTAAAGGAGGGGAATTGGGTAGGGGCAGACAAGGGGCATGTATCAGTATTAGCTCTCTTACTTGAGTGCTTATGTGTTTTATATGCTCCACGTAAATAGATAATTTATTTAGTGACCCATGGTTGTAAAATGACAGCGCTGCTTAATAAACATGAAAGAAGTTTACTTGCAAAAATCCAACAAACATAACCAAACCGACATGAACTGGATGTTAAAGTTTGTATGTAATGTTCTGGATATTTCTGTACCACTTTTTTCAGTAAACTTCAGCAGCTTCATTGATGACAACTTTAGGCTGTGCCATTTTCTGTGACATGCAATCAACCATCCCACTCTTCTATGAAACTGTTAGTTGGGAAGCTGACCTCGGGGTCATTGAAATATATTAAACTCTGATGACATCACACAATTTTGAATTTTAGCTGTGTATGGAAATGAACACTTGGTAATTAGAATGGCTAATTTATGTTGTTTGCTTCCAATGAGGATCAAGAAAACTATGAAACTTACCAGACTGACTTCGCAAGTTATCATAAAACCAATTTCAAGCGAAATTGTTGGCCAAAAGGCGCAAGAACCATAGGGAAATTTTAGGTCACACTTTCCAACGGTTCGGCTAATGGCCACAAATTTGTCCCAAAATTATCCTGAAGCTGTCCAACAATTACCTAAAACACATTGTATGACATGAAATATACTGTCTCACATAGGTTTGTTGATAAATAATTTGAATATTCCTGAAGACGATTTATCCCACTTTGTTTATGCTACAATTCTGTTTTCAGTACACCTGTAGTAAGTCAGCCATTTTTAAATACAATCTATGATAGTAGTCGATGTGGAGCACTGGGATACAACATCCAACACAGTGCCATGCTTTGGGTGTGCACGTACATAAAGTGATGGGCAAGTGTGTACATATAATGTGTAAATAAGCAGAACAAAGACACCATGTTCCGTATAGCATTTTTAGTGAAGATAGAAGGACTACTAGAAAGGTAACACTTCATTTTGGGAATGTTATTTGTTCTCTCTCTTGCAAGTGACATTACAACAATTTCTCACTTTAAAGAAGGAAAATGTGCAGTTTGAAACTTCGCAAAGGAGCTCTCACTCATTCAGTTTTCTCAAGAAGCTTATGATGAAGACTCTAGCCAAAGTTCACTCTCTGACAATTGCTCTCTACTAAAACGAGTTTCATTTGAATATTTAGCTTTCTATTTTTCTTCGACTGCCAAAATTTATTACCTAACGCTATGAATTAGAATTTTTGACATTTTTAATGGGTGTCCCTTTTCACTTTGCGTAAGCTAGCTCTAGCACCGTCTCCCAAAATGCATTTCAACGCAAAAGATAAGGGTGTAAAGATAGCGCAATAACGGTCACAAATGTGAGGTCTGCTTTTAACTGTGAGTAGCCTACATTAAAATAATATTATTTATGTCTGTTGCTTTCAAGTTCTTGTGAAAGTGCAACACTTGTGAAATTCCCCCTGCGCACTATCATTCACTCATTAACATTTTGCATGAGTAGATAATGCAAACTAATGCACATGTTGAGTTCCCCAAGGCCTGTTTTGTGTTTTTCCAGGAACAATGATCACATTTAAGGTTGTTGCCTTAGACTTTGGACAAAAAAATCAAAAATGGGTGGGCCTAAAGTATGTGGCCCTTGCACCATCAGAACCATATTTGTCCCACTGGTGCAAAAGGCTGGACAATCTTGGTTTACAATGTTCAACAAAATTGCCTTTTTTAGCATGATAGTATAGTTGCAGAGACTGCTTCAATTTGTTCAAAATAATGCAGATACTCTCAAGGTGTACTGCAAGTAGGGGACAATGTTAAATCTTTAACAGTCACTTGTGTATCCTGAAAAGTTCTTGTTCACAGCCATGTATCTACTATAAAAAAAAAAAACAAAAACATTGCTACATAGTTTTCAACCTCTCGGTTAAAAAGGGTGTTGTTAAAATGGGCACTGGTTGTGAAAGGGTTAATGAAAACAGCAATTGCTGTTTGTCATGTAGCAAATCCTAAACTTGATTGAAAGCTGTCACCCTGCAAAAAAGTGTTGAGGTATTGAGAACCATATGTAGCTCGTGATCATGGCATACAATCGGAACCTGTAATAGGTTGAGCAGTGTTATAGATGTCAGTGGCTGTTAACTTTTGGCATGTATTACTTATCTTTTAGCATTATGGTACCCATTAATTGTGGATACTTCATATACGGCATTGATGGGAAACCTTTTGAAATTGCACATCCTTGCAAAGTGAAAACTTTACCCTCTTACCTTTGTCATTCCTCCATGCCCTCCCCCCCCCTCCCCCCCATTCAAACGGAGCTATAAACAGTGGGTGTAAGAACAGCAAATATGTCTGCCTAGCTAGTGTAAGACCTTCAAAATTGTCATTTTCTTTGCAGCTTTCAGTCATGCCATGAATGTATACCATCCTTAAATATGGTTGCCTATCTGTATCATCACTAAAATTTGTACACCAACAGTCCTCAAATTCTAGATTTCTAAATAATATGAAGAAGATACAGATGTCAACTGGAATGAATGTCATTCATACTGCTGCAACTGATCAGTTTGTGTAGAGGCCCAGTGATGAGTTTGGTTGGATGGGTAGGCTTCAGCAGCTAGCTAAGAGCTCTTGCATGTTATAGATAGGAAGGCTCCATACAATTACTTGTCATATAATTGAAATCATAGACATCCACATAAACTTAAGTGAGTGACATTACTCAATGCCATGTGCAAGGAGGAAGAATAGTGACTGTTTCAAAAATTTCATCTGAAGAAGAAGCTTGATGCATCAAACTATTACGGCTATCATCGTGAATTACAAAAAGTGGCCATATGTAAATGACAATGTTACTTAAAACATTCTCATTCCTGAAAAGAAGGATTTTTTTCTTTGGGGGAGAGGTATATGAAGGAAGATTGATGTATCAAAATGTTATTACAGCTATCCCACAAGATCCCAGAGTTTTTACTTCCTTGCAAGAGAGGTGGAGGAGGGAATGCAGGGAGATTCTTCCAAATTTTTTTTTACAAGCTATGGTTTTTTTTTGGGGGGGGGAGGGAAGGAAGGATTTTACAATTTGAAACTTTAAAAACATTTTGCAATCAATTTCTTGTCAGGTTCAGGACATAATGGATGCACATGGTTTTTAAACCGTGTGCATCCATTATATCCTGAACATGCGGGGGGTGGTTTTGAAAAGTGTGCAGGTGTACAGAAAACTTGCCATATAATGTTCAGCAGGAAAACATAACTTGGCAATTTTGACTGACTTTGAAGTCAGCATTGCCATCATTTTGATAATTTTAGGTAATATTAATTGTTAGTAAATTGATTTAGTCACCAATGGGTAACTGTGTTGTACTTAGCATTGTTTTCCTGATTTTACTTTGTCCAAGACCAATTTTCAAAAACATTGTTATTTAATAGTTTCTTGGTATGTAGTCTGGCTCCCAGTCAAAATTAGAAATGATAAATGTACCACAAGTTGCTCCTTAAGTTAAAACTTTATTTTGAGTGAATGCTACATTTCATAATATTGCATGAAATGATGAGGACCCCTTTTGTATCCTGGTATTGCACTTTTCTTTTTTTTTTATTGTTATTTTATTAAAAATGTCTCCTTCCCCATTTGGAGTAATTCATGTGATTTGACTTGAGGTACTAATAGATGGTATCACTAAGAACTTTAAAAGGTAGAAGTATTGATCAAAGATGATATTTCTTCATTCAAATAAAACAAAATTGTCACCTTTTTGTGTACTATGTAAACATGTAAACATGCTGAAATCTGATTCTCTTACACTTTTTGAATTTTAAGCAAAAATTGTTTTCTTCTTATCTATCCTCTTGAGGAATGAATGTAAATTTTTATTCTCCCCTCAAGATATTTCCCCAGGTTTTCACTCTGACCTTGGACACATGATATAACTGGTCATCTTTTTCGATTTAATCAAAGGTACAAAGCCTTAAACCCCTTCATTTGAGTTCCTTTTATCGAGGCCTCCTCTCCTTAGGCTTCTGTTAAAATAACAGAAAAATTAGCGGTCTTCATATTTGTCCAAATGGATAGGTCAATAACCCCTATTCAGCCATCGGAAATATTGTGACCATTTAAAATGCACTTTCTAGCTAGCTATTGCCTGGCAGTTTCAAGCCTTCCAGAAAGCTCAGTTTTGCTTGTTTCATCTTTAGGCATTAACCTGTCTCTAAAGAATACTCTAAATAAAGGAAATTATCATTTATCTTGAAAAGCTATGACCAATGACTAACTTTAAAAGTGATTTTAAGCAGTATATGGACATGGGTCACTTGGTCTTACTCAGTAGGATTTCCCTGAGGGTAAATGCAGTTGGAAGAACTACCGTCCAGGTTAAAGAGTTGCTTAAGAGCATGCTAGAGGTATGACCATTGACCTTAAAGAAGGCTGGACACAAAGCTTAGCTTTAAACCATGAAGGTCAACCCTATCCTTTAGCCATTAAATACAAGAAAAATGTTTATTTTTTTTTAATCTGTTGTGTGTGAAGGAAATATATGATTGTAAGTTTGTATTGAAAAATATGTCACACTTTGAAAATATTATGGTATGTAATGCTGCTATAACTCTGATTATGCTTGACTATGGTTTAATAGAACAGACAAAGATTGATTTTGAACATAGTTAAAGAAGTTTGTTGAGGTTATTTTTCATTTGGGAATATTCTGCATATTAAATGAAAATGTTTCACAAAAGAGTTTCATAGTTGTGCTAAATTGAGTCAACATAACCAATGGACCAAACAAAATGCTTTGAAGTTGTATGCTATTATTTTTGGGCAAATGTGTTTGTCATTTAATTAACTTTAATTTGAATGATGTAGATTCTGAAGAAGAAATAATTTTATCAAATACTTTTATTGAGATATTTAGGTAGATACTGCAGTTTAGTGTTAAGTATTGTTTTTAGGTCATTTAATCACCTACATATTGATTTAGGGCAAAATATAGTATGACAGTCTTGAAGGAAAATAAAAGTTGATGTATGGATTGATGTGCAATATTCTTGATTGAAGTCATCTTTCAAAACTGACTACCTCTAAAGATGAGCATTCCATTTACAGCGCTAAATCAATAAATCATAATAATGTTACCCTTCAGTACTGTCAATATTGTTCCAGGATATTCTATATGAGACTCCATCTAAAATGTGTGTCATATTTCTCTTTGCTCTTTGCCCCACATTGCTTCTCCAGAAGCAAGGATTTACTTCGCATTGCAAACACAAATTGCAGTGCAGAACACAAATGTTTGCCCAGGGAGACCTTCAGCTTTATTTTGGTGGCCGTCATGAGCTTTGGAAAAATCGTCCATGCCAGGATTCTATCTGAGAAAACGGAAACCCACAGGGAGATTTTAATTGCAAATGCTTTTCTGCCATTCGTATACATTTATAGGAGCTAGCAGTTTCACTAGATAAAAAATGGTTAGGAGTTGGGCAGCAGAAAAATGTGAGTAGATTCACATTGGTTTTACTGCAAGTTAATTTCTGTGATAAAAATTACTCTCAGACAAAGTTTGAGGAGAGATGTTTTGATTTTATAATGGAAGGGAACCAAGAGGATCGAGAACAATTTAAAAGGCTGTTTGGAAATTGAGAGAGGTGGAGTGTAACTCAGAGGCTGCTGGCATCATCCATGGTCTTTCACAACCATGCATTGTTCGTTTGTTTTTTTTTTGTGTGTGTGTTTTTTTTTATCTATTTTGTGTTGGTTGAGCCCAATCTGTAATTTTTTGGTTGCCAGTGTTCAAAGAGGTACAAGAATGATTCAGGGGTGATCTAAATGGGCTATTAATTTACAGGTACTGTGAGGTATTGCTGTATCATGCCTTTAATGATATGGGTTTGGACTTTCTCTTTCTCATGTACCCACTTGCTAGGTTCACAATTCATTCTTAACTTCTGATATAACTTCTTATGTATGTAGTGGAAGATTGCCACCACTAAGGTTTCAGAAGAACTTCAGACACTTACATTTGATGCCAAGTACAATATTGAATGTCCCTCATATGCACAGTATTTGCTTGTTAGTATATTACATGTAGGCCACTAGATTTGGTCATGGTTGAAAACAAATTGATTTCACTGCTATATTAGTTGACAGGAGTCACAGAAAAATATTGTGAGCTTCAGGTTATTGATGTCAAGGAAGTATTGTAAATGTAGCATTGCCTTTAATCACTCTATCTATGATATTGCAGTATTGGATATGTTTAATCCCATCTGTAGGCAGGGGGTTGTAGAATACACCCACAGTGTCAACTTACTTGTCATAAGAGGTGACTACAGGACCAAACTTGTACTTGAACTGTATTTGAAATGATAATTAAAATTCCTCTTTTAATCTAGTTGATACTTACACATTCACACTGCTGTGTCATTAAATCTCACCTAACTAACTGCATTTGCTCAAATCTCCCAAATTATTCAAGTGGCCTACATGTTCTCTTATAATGGTAGTGGAGGAGCAGTTGGAGTGTGTAAAGGAGGTGTAAACAGCAAAGAATCTTGGTTTCATTTAACATATATTATTATGTGCATAGTTGTAGAATGCAAAGTTTAATAAACTGCCACTTTAAAAGTTCTACTCTAATTTATCAGATTTAGGGTCCCCTATAGGAAAGCACTTACATGTGGTCAGGTATACAGCAAAGGGGAAAAATTCTTCAACAGATGGTGGGTATGTATGATCTCTTGGAAGTTTCTCAAAATCTCTAGCTAGAAAGGATAGAAGATTGAAGTATGTAATCAATATCACATTTGTAGGTTGTAACACGATCTTTGGTGGGAAAACAATATCCAATGACATTAAGATTTTGACAAGTTAGATTCATGTCCATAGATGATACATCAGGTGAATTGGCATTTGATTACATGCCCATCTTAGATGATACAGTTCAATTGACAAGTAGTACCACATCCATGTATGGGTGATCATCAGGCACATTGCCATTTGGGATACTGTCGATCTTGGATGATACAACAGGTCAATTGACAAGTACCACATCCATGTATTGGTGATCATCAGGCACATTGCCATTTAGGATACATGCCCATCTTAGATGATACAACAGGTCAATTGACAAGTACCACATTCATGTATGGGTGATCATCAGGCACATTGCCATTTGGGACAGATGTCGATCTTGGGTGATACCACAGGTCAATTGACAAGTACCTTATCCATGTGTGGATGATACATCAGGCACATTGCCATTTAGGATACATACCCATCTTGGATGATACAACAGGTCAATTGACAAGTACCACATCCATGTATGGGTGATCATCAGGCACATTGCCATTTAGGATACATGCCCATCTTAGATGATACAACAGGTCAATTGACAAGTACCACATCCATGTATGGGTGATGCATGAGGTGCATTGACATTGAGGATGTCTGTTTTAGGTGACACATCAGGTCAATTGACATGTACTACATCCATTTATGGGTGATACATCAGGCATATTGCCATTAAGGATAGATGTTGATCTTGGATGATACAATCACAAGCTGTGTGACATTGCTTCTTGAGAAAGCAACATAGACACCCCATCAGTAGATCAAAGGTTGTGAGGGATGTAACTTGTATCTGAGCTTGTTGCATGGTCTGTGTCCTCAAATGAGCTCTGCTTTCACTGTGTTCACACTGCCCAAAAAGCAATGAACACATGTATGCTTGACTGGCCTGTTAGGAAACCCCAAATGTTACATAACATTTTGTGGATTTTAATGTGTCTGTACTGTCAATCAGGTGTGAAATGTGACTATATCAAGTGTGCATGTAGTGAGCTTCATTTTCTCTTTGAAGGGATAATTGAGCTAATCAGGCATAGGATTATGTAACAAAAAGTGAGAAGGTACCTTTCATCGTGCAGGTCAATTGACAAGAACCACATCCATGCATGCATGGGGATACATCAGGCATGTGTGGCTTTTAGGATAGATGTACATCAGGTCAATTGATAAGAACCACATGTATGGATCTGGCTATTTTACGCCTTTTAAATGCATTAAATGAGACATATTTTTCAACAGACATATATGCCCATATGTTTCATTGCTTAAAGAGCAATATGGTCATACCAAATTTAAGTGGGACCCTAATGTGGTTAGTAAAGGGGAGTGTTGCAATTACAATTGAAAGTGAAAAGGCTATTTTGTAGCAATTTCATGATTTTGTAAACGTATTAAAAGATACATTAATGTAGGATGTCTGAAAAGATCTTAATGTTGAGCCCATATATCAAAATTTCAAAAAATAACAGATAACTCAAAGTTAATATTGGTCTTATACAGATACTGGAGGTTTAACCCTCCCCCCCCCCCCAAAAAAAAAAAAATAAATGAAATAAAGAATCTTCTGTTTGTACAACATGTGTTTGTTACTATTGCGAAATTACATTCTAATACTAACTGCACCTCAAATTATTTTGGACTAAATTTAGTCTTCATGTTCTTTACTTTGTCTCACAAATAATTTTGCTTGTTTGTAACAAAAAGTTTCAAGCAATCTATCAGGATGTATTTAATGTAGTCCATGTGTCAGTCAAGAGGCCCCTTTGTTGGAAGCATATTCGGTACCACAATATGTAATGTCACACCTTCAGGAACGTACCTGACATGCATAGCTGTTGAACGACAAGAACTGCAAATTGTGAATCAAAATACATTACTGGAAATTATGTAAGGCAAAGATAATAATTAGACCATTACTCTCATACACAGCACTGATCATTCACCGGGTGCAATACTTCATGAGATTGTTAAGTTTCTCAGGCATCAATCTCTGGACTTAGCTCTTTCAATATAGAACATTCGCGAGAGTGATTGTTGTGCATGCTTGTTGTACACAGACTGCTGAAAATCCCCATTGAGTTAACTGTTATTGCAGGTAGCCAAATTCACGCATTAAAACTCTACATTGAAGTTCTTTTGGATTTGAGGAAATTGGACTAGCGTAGAGTTGAGACAGTCTTGTAAATGTATACAGAATGCACATTGCAGTGAATGAACTGCGTATGAATTTCACTTTACGGTGCATACACTCAGCTATGGATCATGTACGTATCTGAATTGAAAACACACAACAAGCAAACACTCAGTGTGCTTGCATGCTACCTATGAATCTAAACAGACAAAAAATGGGATTGCAGTAAATATTATTTTGCCCCAAGCATTGCTCAGTTAAGTACTGTTGGTCATTCCTACCTTGTGCTCTCTTCCATAGACTGCCAACTGTGGGTTTGCGGTATGGAGGTAGAGCTGGTTTGTGCACGTTCACTGCCATGCAAGTCTTGAATGTTTTATGTTCAACACAGTGCTCTGCATATCGAAGTGCATAAATATAATACTAAGTTATGATATGTAATTGTTACTGGTTGTCCATATTAGAGAAAATATATTATGGTATATCTTACCTATAATGCCATAATTGGTCATTACCTGTGTTACTAATTGGTTATCTGCTCAACACTGCCTGCTAGCCCCCTCTTATTTTGACCATGAAAAGAATCAGTACACTGTTCATTGCTTTTCTTTTTGATTTCTCAAAAGAGAAAACTTAGGAGTCTGACTCTCCTTGACCTTGCAAACACGTGAGAGGGACCATGGGTTGCGATATCAGTATTGGCTATCACAAGCTATCAATGGGAATGACCAGCGACCTTGTTTTTTAAGCTATTGCTTAAGGCATTGTTTTAACAAAAACAAAACTAACAACGTTTTTCTTACCAATAGTTTATGGGGTCATCAGATGTCTATCGTTCTTTTAGTGGAAAAAATCCACTGGACCAGCCATATATTTGAACATCAGTTTCCTGTAAAAAGTTAGTCTCTGTGCTATGTTCTCATTGACTATACATAGGTACACAAGTGTGCTCATACAGCAGGCCCAGCAGCTGTATGTAGCTTAACAGCTAAACTGCTTGCTAATTAAGAACAGGAAGTTGCTGGTGTGTTAAAATATTATTGGACCTTTAAGTATAAGTTATGGGTTAATTAGGCCTACTCAGAGCTGCTTTATAATTTACATGTTTTTACAAGATGGGGGGGGGGTGTTTATTTGGAAAATGTATAGGTATACCTAGCATTGATTACTAGCCATATGTATCATCATTAACCCCCAATGCCACAGAGGTGCTATATTTTTTTTATTTTTTTAGGCCAAAGGTAATCTCTGAGGAGTAGCTTTCAGGAAACATACATAACAGTGGTTTTGATTAAGTTCTCTTGACGTCATCTTAAAGCAAAATTCACTTATGTCCCACATAGTGCTGTCCTCAGCTGTGAAGGCAGCCATCTATAAAAATACACATCTACTGCCTTATTTGCAAACTGCCATTACTTTGATTCACTTGATTGAGTTAAAGAAAACGGGTCTAAAGATGAAGAAATAGACCTCATCCTGAGCAAGAACCTGTCGGATGGTCAATATCTATAGAAGGCTCAACCTAAAAAATATCCTAAAGTGGGATGTAACAATTTAAGATGCTTCTTTTCTCTGTTGGTATGTTTTTTTTTTTTGGCCTGTTTTGATGTTACATCCAGGTGCCTTTTTATGTTCATCTCTGACATCCACACATAGCTGAAATGTAGGACAACCTCAGTAGTTCAATGCTTCACAGCTCACAGGTAATTTATTGGCCTTCATGGTCTGGTAGGGAAGAATTGAGCTCACCAGCACAATCTCATAGTTAATTTAAAGGGAGAAACCTTTGAAATGGAAATACCAGTTGAGGATTGTACATTCTGTTAGATTGCAGGTGTGAATGAATGCTGCTGGGTTTTCAAGTTTGTCCATATTTGAGATTTATCATGTGTTCTTTTTTTTTTTTAAGTAGGCCTACTTGGTTTTTTAAAGCCAAAGAAAGAGAAGTTGCAATGTTGTCACAAGAAAATAGAGAGGATTTTTTTCCATGTAATATGGTGCCATATTGTAGGACTGTTGACATTGTAAAGTGCCTTTTTCTGTATTTGAAGCAATTTCTATCTGTGGTGCTAATGGGAATGCTTCTTCAGCAAAGACAATTGGACAGTAACATCAGATTAAGAATTGTGCATCCAATTAAATTAATATTAAAAAAAGACCTGATTGTTTAGTTGAAGAAGTCAGTAAATTAAGACACTATTTATTGCTATCAAGTTTGTTTCACTCACTACCCTTCATGTGCATGATGTCTCTTCTTCAACTAGAGATACATGGCTTGATGTGTTGGTTGGTGGCATGAACTCCAGCGTACTTGATACATTGGTCAATAGAGGAACTTGGTGTTTTCACCTATGAATAGCGAACCAGAACTGACCCAGATCATTGTGTTATTGGTGGTGGGGTTATATTCTTGTTATCCAGATCATCATGTCTTGAGAAGTTATTAACCCTTTACCGTTGTTTGGGTCCTTTTGGACCCATGCGGAGAGCTCGACTGTCACACATTTTTACTGTTTCACGCGGAGCTCGAAACGGGGAGTAGCTAACCGAAAATTCAGCCACAACAACGAGAGAGACAATAGTTTAAGGTCACGGGTCAATGGCCTACGGAAGCTGATGCCGGGGGGGCTACGTCCGCTTTTCCGCCCACTCCCGAGGCGCGCAAATATGCTCCGATCGGAGCACAACGGTAAAGGGTTTATCTAAAGTATCTGCACCACTCAGCTAAAGGGTTACGTGCACACACGCAGAGACAGTGGCATCAGCTTTGCAGTAAACACACTCCACAGGCTTATTTTAACCCACTACCGTTGTTTGGGTCCTTTTGGACCCATGCGGAGAGTTCGGCTGTCACACATCTTTACTGTTTCACGCGGAGCTCAAAACTGTGAGTAGCTACCCGAAAATTCGGCCACAACAACGAGAGAGACAATAGTTTAAGGTCAAGGGGTCAATGGCCTACGGAAGCCGATGCGGGGCGGGCTACATCAGCTTTTCCGCCCACTCCAGAGGCGCGCAAATATGCCCCGATCGGAGCGCAACGGTAAAGGGTTAAGTTGATATAGGGAGGAGGATCAAACCCTGACATTGAAAACACTGTGTCAAATCAAGTTGATATGAAATCAAATCACATGTATGGCAGATAAAACCATGAATTGTCCATTACCATTCCTTGGGCTCAACTTCTTGTTGCTTCAGATCACCCACAATATTTTTTCACAGTCTGAGATAACGTAGGGTTAGGATATTGGGAGTGGGAAGGGAAGTCAGATGCCCCAGGTTCCTACTGACAATTTCGAACACAGTAACGTGTGCTATACTGGCTATACCCCCTTCAGTCATGGTGCCTTGGGGCTCCCCTTTAGATTGTGTAGGAGTTACCCCAATGATTTTCAACTAAATAGCAATGGAGACATTAGTCTTAATCAAGTGACAGTTGGGAAGCAGACCTTGCATTTGTAACTGTTACTTTCCAATGTTTACACCCTTAGCACTTGCAGTGAAATGCATTCTGGGAGACCGTTTTCAAGCTAGCAGAAATGTAATTTTAAAGAGAAAGAACACATAATATTTCCAAAATACAGTGGTATTTTTCTTATCATTCTATCTTCATTAAAAATGCTTTACTTTGTCATATCTATGCGTTATACTCTTATGGCTGCCCTATTACAGATGTACTGTAAGACAGATTCATAGCATAGAAAAGTGGGATTGACAGTCTTCAGGAAAATTGGAACAATTATCAGCCAAGTATGTGAGAAAATGTATTTTGAAACTAAATTTGGACATTTGATATTTGTTGTGCAACTTTAGGGATGATTTGGAAAACAAAATTTGTGACCAATTGCCAAATGCTCAGAAAAGGTGACCTAAAATCTGTCAATCATTTCGGGCCTTTTGGCCAACAATTTCATCCAAGGTTGTGTTATATGATAATCTGCAAAACAATTGTGGCAAGTTTCATAGTTTCTTTGATAGCATTTTGGGAAGTATACATAAGAAAAAAGCCATTCTTGTTTCCAAGTCTGTATTTCCATTAAGGTGGCTAAAATTCAGAATTGTGTGATGTCATCAGAGCTTAATATATTTCAGCGACCCTGAGGTCAGTTTCCCAACTTTGAGATCTGGCTCACAAGATGGTGGATGTGATTTATGGCCTCATTCTGTATCTGTACACTGGTATATTTTAACACATAATCTCTGATAGTTGTATTTTATTTGTCAATGGTTTGACTTACTAGACTTAACCATCATCCCTTTAATTGGCTATGCAAGTCTGTAAGCAGCAGTAGAAAAGGAAGAAAGGATGTGTGGGTGCTAATATGCATCAAGTTTGTTGTTTTATATTGTTTCTATGTTGAATCGTGCTTGATTGGGAGATTAACATCTTAAAATGTAATTTGTGTAAATGATGCAAAGATTTTATCTCTTCATGCAGTATTTTTTGTATTAGTTTGGTTGCAGGGAGGTTATCTTAAAAAAGGTCTAGTGTTGCATAATTTACAAACTGGTTCATTCTCTTAAATAATGCTGATTCTCCAAATGCTTTTACTTTTTACCAACTTGAAAGGAACATTTGTTCCTTCCAATTTTTATTGGAAAAGCCAACTATTTCAGTCTCCTTTATAAACTTATTTTTACATGCCTCAGTTATTATTATTTTTTGGTTTTTTTTTACTGGAAACATTGCCTCCTTACTTATTAGTTTGTCCCAGTAAAACAATGTTATATATGGTAGCTGCAGGGTATGCCTCAAAGAGGATGTAATGAGTCATCTCTTTTAGTTCCAGTTTTAAAGGGAGAAGTGGTATTTGTCAGGTCTTTGCTTATTTTAGATAATTTATTAAAGGAAAGAAAGTTTAGATGACGAAATTTTTGTTGTTTTGTCAATTTTTTTTCTTCAGTCTCAGAATTTATCCATAATCAACATGTACGAAAGTAATTTTTCTTGGCAAATCAGTATTTTTGAGAAATATTTTGTCTCTCAAAAAAAAAGAAAAAAAATCGGTTAGCTTGACTTAAGTTACAGTTAGGGTAGGAAATTTCCTAAATTTTGGGGCCATTCTGCTTTCATCCTTCCTAGCAGTGGGAACTAACGAACGAGTGTGGTCCTTTTAACACAGAATGTGTCATGTGTAATTTTCCAATATTTCCTAGCAGCTGATTTTTAAAGGTGGCAGCATTAAAATTATTGTTTTGGGTTACTTCTGATAACATGATATAACAATAAACATTATGCAAATAATGTTTTAAGTTAGTTGATTCACAACAAGTTTAATAACTTGCCTGACTATACCTTCATTGTCTTCTTTGCCTCCTACGTATTTTGTAAATATTCAAGTTTGGAAGAGGGCCTGGTATTAGTGCCTCCCCTGCCCATTGATTATTTAGAGTGGCATATTCAAGAGGGTAGTAATTAATAGTCAAATTAATCAAATTGCTAGCTTTTTTTATTTTTATGAAACCTTAATTACCTACAAAGAACTATGCAAATAGATATTTTATTAACCCATTCTCTTGGAGTGCTTCACATTATTTTCAAGTAGTTTGCAGTGAATGGAGGAGGATTTTATGAACGAAATTTGTCTAATTAAAATCAAATATAAACAATGCTCCCATGTCTTACTCCTCCCCCACAATTTATTTATACACTTTTAACTTTGACAAAGGAGGACTAATAAGTGTCTTAACGTTCATTGAATTTTGTCTGGACTGATCAAATAAAGCAAGTCAATGTGTACACATTGAATACTAATTACCCCATCATATTTAAATTAAGGGGAGGTTAATACATAGTAATTAATGGCTGGTTTCATTAGTATGAGGGAAAATTTGTACCCACAGAAATCTGTACGTTTACATTTAATTCATCTTATCTTTTGGGGTGATACACATTTATTTGGAAGTGGTTTTGAGGACATGGAATGCAAACAGTTTAGTCAATTGGAAATATATCTGATCCATTTGCAAATAAGATTAATGTAATATAAATGAATTGAACTAGCTGGTATGTCTACTTCACCCTTAATCAATACCCCTGGTATATTAGGATGCTGTTAAAACAAGCTCAGCTGGGTATGACGGAATCATATAAAAGACCCTCTGCAAGTCAGATATCTGAAGTATGCAGCCCTTTAAATATGACTGTAGTTTAATTTATATATAGGCCTTGAGCTTAGTGTCATGTGTATAGAAAGATTTCTGCAGAACACATTCATGGATGGCAGTGTAGGTGTTGAGATATTGAGTAAGATCAATTCTAGAGAGGCAGAAAATATAGGTTAGTTGAGCATGTGAGGTCATCTCGGCAGAAAGTGGGTCACTGTTTCTGAGGTCTCGTGTTGGCCAACATGGGGAAGTACTTGGAAGAGAGGAAGTGGGACATTGCTATCAGGGTTCATGAAGGGGGAAACTGTAAAGCCAATCAGAGACCTGCTCTTGGAGGCAAGTAAGATTTAGATGAGCAGCACAGAGACAACAGAATTGTGCTGCTGTTTTGGTTTATGGCAGTATTTCAAATGAAATTGATTATAGTGTCTACATGTAGCTGCTATTTAAGCAATTCTTATGATGGGAACCTTGGATTAGGTTCTTGAACCCAGGATATTTTATGGTTTGCTGTTTTGCTATGACCTTGGCACAAATCAGGATTTGAAAGGTGTGCATATATAGCTTTCAATGAATTCTGCTTGAATGAAAGTCATAGTCTTAAGGCTTATTCATTAGAGAAAGAGGGTTAATGAGATCAGTAAATGCCACTGACGAAATCATTATTAATATAAATGGAAAATAAAGAGGTCATTAAATTCTAGTTTGTATATTTAACAGATTTTTCTAAGAGCCAGTTTGATTAGACTTAGTGGTTGACTCAGAGACACAAAAGTAAATTTCTTTTGCTTAAATTATGTTATTCGCATATTTGTAAGTACATAATATTGTCATGATTAAATCCATTATAATATGAAGTATAGAAAGACAGAGGAGGACATGCATGCACCAGAGTACCAGGGTCTGTGGTTGCGTGTCCCTGAAATGTTCCAAAGTTCCCTGCAAGAATTCCCCTCCCCTTAATATCCCCCTCCCTCTCTTCTTTCCTCTTCCCCCTCCCAAAACATTACAGAAAAATTCCATTACTCTTGCATAGCAATCACTGCTGCATAAATTGTGCTTAGGAGTAGGGAAAACAAGCCAGTGAGCTACAACTGGAAACTCAGCTTGGACCAATAGGTCGGAAACTGGGCCGTAAAACTCCATCTAACTAACTAACTCATATGCTAAAGCTAAATATTACATTTATTCAGCTCTAGTTAAATAGTATGTGTAAATTTTCTGAAGTATGGTACCTAATTGTACTTCAAGATTCCAGACCCTAGTCCTGTCTTCCTTGACTTACCCTTCAGTGCACCAAACTGTGTAATTGGCCCAACCTCCTTTTGTCCTGCAGTAACAAACAAAATTGATAGCACAGTAGAAAGTAAATCAATTAAAACCTAAGTATGAAAAGTTTCCCGAAAGAAGGGAGAAATTTCTTCAGATGTGGGCAGTCCAAAATAACCTTCAAGGGATGAGTTCAGGGGAGGGGAGAAGAGATATACTTGATAAATTACAGGCCAAGAACGAAGTTTGCGTTCATAACCACTGAATGAATTTAAGGTGTAGATAAGCTTTGAAGGTCCACTCTTTGTAGTCAGTTTTTGTGAGTTGGGCAGAACTTGGCTGTGAGGTTTTGTTTAAAGGAAACAAATTAACAGTTAATTAATAAGTAATATTTGGGCTGGTTGAAGTTGTTATCTTCAGAGTTATTGAACCTGAAATGTGATTTTTTGGCAATACTTCCGAAATACATGAAACTGAAGTACAAACCAGGGGGTAGAAAATGAAAGACACATGAATTACAGTATCTAATTATATTGTCACATTAACTTGTAAGACATGCAAAAACAATCAGTAATACAAAGAAAGGTTCTGGTTTGCAAGGCCATGAAAATGGACGACTTTAAATACTTGCAAAATGTGATTGGTAAGAAAATCATAAGAAAATACAATGGTATAATTTTCATAGTAACTAATATCAATGGAACCCTTACAAAAACAGGTGAGGCAATTAGTTCCCAATTTGCCGGTTTTCACATGTTTTTCCAGGGGTTATCACAGGTTTTTGCATGAAAACATGTGTTTTCCCTTGACATTCAAACAACGGCGGTTCAAACAACGAACAGCTTATTAAACAAAGTAGCCTAATTGCAAAGTTTTTCTTCGAGTCTAACTTTAGGCTGTGAAAATAGCGACTGAGACTCAGTAATCCGATCCGGTTTCAGTGACGCTACGAAATGATTCAATGAAAGTCACGCCTGTGTTTTCACTGCGATAAAGAATAGAAAAGTCGTGCGGGTAAGTGACCTATTAGGAGGTCCAGTGTCTTCTACTTAATCATGGGGAGTAAAGAGTGTATCTTGGTCAAAAAGTTCCTAACAATTTGTACCAAAGGTATCGTTGAAGTTTCCAAATGGAAGACAAAGCTTTAAAAATAATTTAAAACAAAATTTTTGTGGAAGTATTGATGTACAAATCAAAATAAATGTTAGCCTCTATGCAAGAAACACGGCAATATTTTACTTCGTTCTCTGTTGATATATGGTCACAACCACTAACTGACCTGAATGCATGCATTGTGCATGCTATTACGTAACTGCTGTCAAAAAGCCGGCCCGAGGTGTGACCTTTTAGACGGTACAATGGCTTCCACTTAAATAATAGGGAGTGAAGCTGTATCTTGAACTAAAAAATACCTCACAATTCTTAGCAAGAGCATCAAAGTACATTACGAAAAATTATAATTTTAAGCAAAAATGTTGACAAAGTCTTGATGTATAAATGTCGATCACTTTGTAAAAACATGACAATATTTGACTATGCCCTGCTGTCAAGTAATGTACAACCGCTTAGCGAAACAAAGCTTCATAAAGATTGCTACATTTTACAGAAGGTACACATATTTCTGACAGCCCCATGTGGACATATTTTGGAGGCGAAATTTGATGTTTATGCAATAATGCAATCAAAAATTATAAATATACCTGATGAAAGTCACAGTATTCTTTCAAGAAGGAACAAAAAGCCACACATTGCAATATATTTTTGGTGTCCAGCAATCCCATTCACACAGCTGTCCCTCTTAACAATGATCTACCCTAACAACAACGACCTCGATGGTCCAAAATGAAGACAGTCTTTGGCTTGGTACTACTCTGCTGAAAAGGGCGAAACAAAGAAATAATTTTCAATCGTTGAGCTTACACTTGAGCCAACACTAAAATGCACGATCCTACACATGTTTTGCAAAAATGTTGTCTGCATGAGTCCAAAGGATTTCCCTTTCGGGAAACCAAAAAAAGGAGGGTCATTGATCAGAAGACACCCTGATCCTCCTTTTACTGGCCAGTTTCTATTCTGAACATGACAGGCACTCCCCATTACCTACATTTCCTGACTTCAATCTGTCAATAGCAAACTAGGGTATATGGATCAGACCATGTAACTGATTCATTGGGAAAGGCCCTCCAATTGTCTCAGCACAGTATGTCAGTGCAACATGCATGCATGACTTTCACCTATACATGTGTCTTTACTGGAGTCAAGGTGAGATTTCTGTCTGCTCCAAAATTGAGCTGCATAGAGTCAGGAGTTGTAGTTGTAGTTTTTTTCCAAATTCCAGCTAAAGGGCATGTCCTAAATTGATGAGGACTTCCCAAGTTGTGGGCTACTCATTTCTTCATTGTTTATTCTTCCTCTAATGAAGGGAGTCACTTAGGTTGAGCCCTACACATTCTTCGGTTTCTTTTCATCGGTTCTGTACTGAGATTTCCAGTTACAAATTAAAGTTGTCAGTTAACCCTTTACCGTTGTTTGGGTCCTTTTCGACCCATGCGGAGAGCTCGGCTGTCACCCATGATTACTGTTTCACGCAAAGCTCGAAACTGCGAGTAGCTACCCGAAAATTTGGCCACAACAACGAGAGAGACAATAGTTTAAGGTCACGGGTCAATGGCCTACAGAGGCCGATGCCGGGGGGGGCTACGTCCGCTTTTCCGCCCACTCCCGAGGTGCGCAAATATGCCCCGATCGGAGCACAACAGTAAAGGGTTTATCTAAAATATCTGCACCACTCAGCTAAAGGGTAACGTGCACACACGCAGAGACAGTGGAATCGGCTTCGCAGTAAACACACTCCACAGGCTTATTTTAACCCTTTACCGTTGTTTGGGTCCTTTTGGACCCATGCAGAGAGCTCGGCTGTCACCCATCTTTACTGTTTCATGCGGAGCTCGAAACTGCGAGTAGCTACCCGAAAATTCGGCCACAACAACGAGAGAGACAATAGTTTAAGGTCACAGGGTCAATGGCCTACAGAAGCTGATGCGGGGCGGGCTACGTCCGCTTTTCCGCCCACTCCAGAGGTGTGCAAATATGCCCCGATTGGAGCACAATGGTAAAGGGTTAATGGAAATGTGTTTTCAGTATAGACGAATCTGATTAGCACTTGTTTTTACTGACTGTAGGCAGCCATTAGTGGGGTCCATCAGCCTTTAATCGTCTTCATTTATTGTCTACATGAATTTCAAATCCTCATATTCTGTGAAGTTGAGAAAATGAAAATACACTTTAGAGTACAATTATCCATGGAACAGGTAAGGAAGGAAATTTAAAGATTAAAGATGATGGACCCCAGATGATGGACCCCTCCATCCGTATTTGTCTATATGTACTCTTTATCATTCTTATCACAGCTAGTGACTTGAAAATGTAGGGTGCTCATCCAGTATAGCAAAGATTCAATTGTATTTTTTACTGATAATGTTTAATTTTTAAATTCTGGGTTAGTAATCCTAGAGCATTTGTCTTCGCTTTGCATTTTAGATTCAGGAGATGCTTCATTAAATGTAAATATAACACCATTACCCGAACCCCAAATCCTTCCCCTCTCCCTCCATACCATGTAAGGGCCTGGGTTTTTGCCTCAACTAGACATAAAGTTAAAATAGTATCAAATTGGATCCATTATTTATCTGCTCTATGAAGGCCTACATGCAAAGATTAAGTTTCTTACTTTGTTTTAATGTTGCAATTTTATCATATCCTGTGAATCTGAGTAGTCACACTTTTCCTTCAAATTTATTTATTTGTTTGCTTTTGTGCTTTGTCACCCCTTCTCTATGCTTCCTTTCCTGTTTACCCCCTAACTTGGTTTTTTCTTGTTCCTCTGATATCAGGCATTATCAGGATAATACATATCTGGCACAATGGCATATTGAACCTGTTCTTCATTCCCTATATCTTGAGTTATTCTTTAAAACAAATACATGTGCATTTATTTTACAACTTTGATTCACCTGATGCTTGCATATGACATAAAAACTCTAGGGATGATTTTCATGCTATGTGCCACTTAGTTAAAGTATTTAAAAACACACAAAAAAAATAGAAACGTCCACCACCTCCTGAGATATTCAACTAATATGCCCAGAGAGAGAGGAAACAGCGTACGGAAGACAGCAAGAGAGTCGATCAAAAAAAAAAGCGGCTTTCCATAGAAAAAGGGAGAAGTGTTTTAGTGACGGCTTATTTGGTCATTACCCACCTGGTCATTCACCTCAAACACACTTTCGTGACGGTGTTTTCGTTATCCGCACGCATTATGCCAATCAGGCAGATTGCACATTGAAGGCCAGTCCGGTACATTTGAATCAGACACAGAACCAATCAGATTTACTTAAAAATAAATATTGCCTGTGGAGATGTTTTTGTGCCTCCTTCCGAAAGCTTACGGGGTTAGGTAGTAGAAACAATAGATGCGATAGAAACAAAAACTGAAACCTGTACTTCATCAAGTTGTTGCTGGGAGGGAAGTAAGATTTAAGATTTTATAAGTGTTAACATGGTAGCTTGCATATTTATATTATGTTAGTGTCGTCTCTCTCATCTATTACAATAGTCCCTCCTTTCTTTAGTAATTTGATTTCGGCTGTGTCATCTTTATCCAACAATATTCATCTGTTGGGGATTGGAAAGCCAAGTATTTTGAATCACTTGATGTTTATATTTGATCATTTTTCTAAGGAGTACTTTGTTCTGTTTCAAATTTGTGTCAGACCAACATTTGTAATTAGACTTGCAAGAAAATTAGTTGTCCTGATCACTTCTTCATGCACTTAGCCTTGATGTGAGGTAATCATAATAGAATCATTTGGAATCATTATCATGAGGAATATTAAATAAAAGTCAATATCAGTAATTGTTGAGACACCCATCAAAATCTGGGTGGTCTATACAAGAAAATACCTCAATTTGTGTAATCAATAATCTTGAAGAAAATCACAAAATCACAGTTTGACATCAGGAATAGATGTGGAGGTATCAACAGTAATATTTATAATAAACTTTATAATAAATTTCTAATTTTGATATGTTTGGAACCTTTTTATATAGTCAAATAGAGTTTAAGTACACGCAACAGTAAAGTGGACAGGGACCATGGCATATTTGATCCTTGAGTACCCTGTGATGCTCAGCATTTGTATCAAAGGAATTCATTTAACTGAACTACCCTCTACAGTGGATTGTTCTAAGTATGATTGCAAAAAATCAAGATCTTGTTGATTGACTGTCATGCCTGCCCAATATGTTCTGTAATAGCCCTGGTTGACTGCATCTTACTTTGATAAAACCTTTTGAAACCCTCTTTTTGTCTTGAAGATACCTTTCGTTTTGTCTTTGGTTTGTTTTTTTGATAGATATGTACATATATATTTTTTCTTGAGTGCTATAGTAAACACTGAGATCGTTTTTGGTCACTCCTTTCATTATCCTGTCTGGTTAGTCCACAGGGTTATAGAAGATTCGGTTAGGGGTAGGCACATGAGAGAGAGGTAGGACTAATGAGATGGGGGATCAGTGGAAGGGGGGACTATATAGACTTAATCCCCAAACTTTGGCTAACATTTTCCTAACCATTTGAGTTTCAAAACGATATTTTTAAATTTCACCTCTAAGCCTTTATTGCTTGTTTTATAAAGGGTTAACCAATGTGTCACATGATTGTTATATATTTTCTTTTTATTTGAACAATATATTATGCAGCTGCTGTCATATTTGTATCACATGAATATGCACAGTTTTGTAACATAGTTACATAATGTGCTGAATGTTCATTATTTTTTTTATTTTTATTAAAAATAATGTCATACAGACCGACAACTATTAGTGGATACATGTGTCCAGGAAGGGGAGGGGGTAAATAGGAATTGGTTTGATTACAATGGTAGCAAGAGACTGTGTGCCACCTCTATAAAAATCACTAGGTATGTAAGGTTGTAAGACATCTCGTCTTAGGTCACTGAAAGAGAAACATGTTCTATTTGTGTATAAATACTTTTAAGAGATGTAAAATCTAACTAATTACTTATCACCTAATATGAATTCAGGTAACCCATTGTTTTAATTCTGCCATATCTGTTTTATATTTTACAGATGAACTCAATGAGCTTATCAAGTGTATGGTCTGTGGTGACACCTCAACAGGGTTTCATTATGGGATTCATTCTTGTGAAGGTTGCAAGGTATGTTAAAATGAGACACCAATATGTTCTACAGCTTGAAGATTGCATGAAAAAGAAATGACTTTAGTGGTTAATTAGTAACAACCGAGCACACAGCTATGAGAAAAACCAGGATGATACTTTTCAGCCAAAGATACTGTTTGATGAAAGTTGTCATTGTTTTAAAGAGGCTCTCCATAAACAAGACTTAAACGGACGTAATATTACGCCTAAGTTTTTGTTTGGTTTAAATGACTTTGTGTTCGAGGTAGCTTTGCAAAGATTGAGTCATTGAGCACTGCCTACCTCAGGAATACATCAATTGTGGTGGTATTTTATTTTTTATTTTATTTTTGGTATAGTTGAATAGTATTGAGGGGATCAACTTTTGGGCTCATTGAAAGGAATTTCTGACCATGGCCGGTATGCTCCGATGGACGGCAGCCTGAAGTGGGCTGCAGCCACAGAGGTGCTATGCAGGCTGTAGAGAGATATGATCTTTACCCACACATGGCATGTTAGAATTTGGAGTAATGTCAGTTTTGAAAGTACACAAATCAGCATTTCCTATCAGCCTTTAAACTTCAAATGACCTCTGGTTCCTGCCCATAGGCAGCATTTTATAAGGGGGTGAACAAGCTATAGAGATTTATCCCTGACATGGACATTACTATGTTCCCACATATCCGTGTTCCAACTTCTCTATGTTCCGACCTCTCAATGTTCTGACAATATTAATGTACTTTGGTACCAACAAAATGTACTTTGAAGCCGACCAAGTTTACTTCTGGGCCGTTTGGTCTAAACATAGAGATGCAACCATCCCTGACATGGTCCAACTCCTAGGTGAACAGTGTTTACCTGTTGGCCAGCACAACTGGAGTTGTCTGCATGATATATATTAAGTGTACACCATGATTTCGTTTAAGATGTATTAAAAATGAACAAGTAACATCAAAAGGGTTGAGCGATAGTAGCTTTGCTACTGTAGTTATTTTTTATGACAAGTAGCCTAAGCTTGATGTTTCCTGTCTGCACCCTATTGTACTTATATGCATCATGTATCTAGGATATTTTTGTCAAGTTGACCAAATAAGTGACCAGTTCAAAAGGAATGTTTGATTGTAGGATTTTATCAGAGTGATTTTGCTTAGTATTCTATGTTAAATGCTTAAATCTGTCTGTAGTCCAATTTTCTGTAGAAAAATACATAAGGAAGCATGGCATGAACCTGGGTAGTTTTTATTCATTAATAAAAGTAAAAAAATATCCCCCTGACATCCAATATGGCTGGGGCTTGAAAATCAAGCTATGTGTCCTAATAGAGCAGTGATTAATGTGTAGCTATGATTGTAATCATGTAGTGCATGTAAATGCTAACATTACACTTTCCTGGATCAGTAAACTGGGTAGAATTAAATGTTTTGTTTTAAAAAAAATTATGATTTAGTTACTTCTACTAGCTTTGAAAAGGCTAAAATAAGTCAAATAGTTGTATTCAAAACTTCATAATGAGTAATTATAATTTACTTTGCAGACTAGCAGAAAGTTAAATGATACAAAAATCATAAATAAAGGACCTTTTCTCTTGGTCATTTCTTTTCATTTTTCTATTTACAAATGTACCATTATTAGCTAGTTGAAGGAAATCAACACCTGAAATCAAACAAAAGAAAGGAAGTCCACAAACTAGTTTATCAAACAATAAAATGAGGACAAATTTACCCAAGTGCACATGCTGTAAAATTTATGAGAAACCATAGCCAAATTTGATCAAACATTGTAAAGGCATATTTTCATCACCCCAAACAGTTCCAATTCTCCCAACCTACTTACTTCTAGCCCCTCCCACATTTATCTAAAACTCATCTTTATCCAGACACAATCCTAGTTTATTGCTTCATGGCTTGTCCTAGTGGCCATACAAGTCCATAATGTGTAATCAAGACACTCTCAGTACTAATGCTGTGTAATTTAGCTATGATGCATTGTTTGAATGTGATGCCAATCAAAGAGCTGTACCAATTGAGAGTTTTGATATATGTATACTGAAACTGTAGTTTAGGGTGACAAATGGCTGCCTTTAACTCTGATATATCACTACACCAGCAAAATTTTTGCCAGATAACAGAGCAATTGCATAGATAATTGCTCTGCATTGTTAATGGGAGGTTATCTTTACCAATGAAGTGTTCCCTGACACCAAAAGGTGTTGTCTGTAAAATTCTGCATATAATTGGAGTAAGATAGGAAAAATTCAGTAAACTTTACATAGTAAATAGCATCAGAAGTCATGTCATTGAGAGGTTTATATGTTGATGATACCATAGGTGCCTTGATTTTAATCATTGTAACTCTTAAAATATGACAAGAAAGGGAAGAAACATTGTATCAGTAATATCTGCAAAGGTTACCTGTAAGAACTTTATTCCCTTGGAACACTGTTCAGTAGTGTAGAATGTGCAATGTGATCCGTATCAAAAAGGAGAGAGGATGTCGTTTTTTGTTACCCAAGTGGACAATGATGGATGGACAAGGATGCTGATGTGGTGCCTGTTTCTCAGCAACTCATTTTGGCATCTGCATGTTCAGCCTCAATGTGTCATGTTATTATATAGCTCAATCTCTGTTATAGGCAATTGCCATGTTTTGTAAAGATCTCCAGAGATTTAATGGAATACATGACGAGGAAAAAATAAAAGTAAATGAAGGTATGAATAAATTATTCAAGGAGAAGAATTTAATCAAGAAACAAAAAGGGAAAGAGATGTTGAATCTAGTAGTCTGGTATCTATCATACAGTAGCATTGGGAGATCACATTTCTACATGTGGTTGTATGAAACTGTACTTATCTGGCAAAAGCCATAGTCAGTGTAAGCAGCTGCCTTTTAGAGCTCCCTGGTCTGTTTGAGCTGATTTCAAAGTAAAGTTTTGTCTAAAAGTGCGACCAAGGTCATTGGCAGGCTTTTACTCACCTTGCTTCCTTCAAGTCATGATTGATTGTATCAACTTGACAAAACGTTTGTAGCTAATTTGTAAATGATTTCAGTGTGGTCTGGAACCAAAGTAAAAAGCAGACTCTTAGGGTGTGATCCACACTGGTAGGATGCATTTACACTAGATCTACATTAATTCTTCTGGATTTGATCCCAAATTTTGATTTTGGTGAAAGGACCATGATGAGAATCCTTGCAAGGGATTTGTATTTTAAATGCTCTTGGATCAGCGGAAACTAAGATTCAGTAGGGAGTCGATTTCCCATTGAAGCACCTGTTCATGTGCTAAGGGTGTTCAGAGTATATGGCAAGTGTAAATGCTGTAGGATTAAAAATTTGATCTACTAGTTACATTGGGTGAGGTCCAGATCTAATGTAAATGCAACCTACGAGTCTTTCCATTGCCAGACAAACAACATTCAAGTGTTTTGGTACATTTTGAAAACTGGTTCTGCAACCATGCATTTTTTTAAGTTTTATGAGTGTGTCACATATCCTTTAAAGACACTACAGGATTGTAGTAGTAGTGTGCAGCAGTATGCATTTTTGGGTTAGCTTTTGAAATGACAGTTTCAATTTGTAGCATCTTATTCACAAAAAGTTGAATAGTTAACCTTGGTCATTCCTGGAATCACTGCATATTGTGGTCTATTCAGTTCAAGGCTGAAGTTGTATTTGCTAATAAGCACATATGCTAATATGTGCATACCTTTGTGTTCATTCAAGTATTAAGCAAAATAGTTGTGGGTTGATATTATAAGAGAGCACTGCTAAGCAACTACAATACTGTTGATTTTTGGTTTCGATGATTTGAGAAATCAAAGCATTCTTGATGGCTTGTGTGTGTGTTTGTTTGTGACACTTCTCTTTAACACAAAATCTCAAGATAAAAATTTCTGACAGTTTTCAAACTTGGTATGTTGCTTAGATGCCCCATGTTGAGAGAAAGAATCCTATTGTTTTTGGTGGAGGTCAAAATTGATCTCCAGTCACAAGGGGTCAAAATCTGAAAGACTTGTTAACACCATATTCCAAGATAGGAGACTTAAATGAATTTCATATGTCCTAGTTGGATGCATTGTGATCAGAAGATGTTCCCTATTGTTTTTTGTGGAGGTCAAAGGTCACCTCGGGGGTCACTAGGTGTCAAAGTCTGAAAACTGTTTGTATGATATCTCAAGGTAGGAAACTTTGAATGGATTTGTATTAAATTTGCAATGTGGATGTGGTATGGTCAAAAAATTGTCCCTATTGTTTTTAGTGGAGGTCAGAGGTCATGTGGGGTCACCAGGGGTGACAGTGAAAATCTTGATAGCACAATATCTTAAGAAAGGAACTGTGAATATATTCCTCATTTCTCATTGCATTATGGTCAAAAGAAGGTCTCTGTTGTTTTTGGTGGAGGTTAAAGGTTGGGCTCACCAGGGGTCAAAGTCTGAAAATCTTGTAAGCACAAGGTAGGAAACTGAAGGATTTCATATTTGCTATTTAGATGTGTTATGGTGAGAACATGGTCCCTTTTGTTTTCTCTGGAGGTTAAAGGCCCACTTCTCTCACCCCAGACAGTACCAATTCTCCTTACCTCCCTACTGGAGCCCTCCCACAATTGTCTGAAATTCATCCTCATCCAGATACAATCTCAGTTTACTGCTTCAAGGTAAGTATAGAAAAACTCAGTTTATATCAAAACACTCTCAGTACCGTTCATGCTGTGTAATATAAGCTTTGGTAGTCTGCATTGTTAGAATTACTGTCAATCAAAGAGCTGATCCAATTGAGAATATCGGTACCCCGTACCAAAATTGTAGTTTCGGGTGAGAGGTTTGGCCCTAGAAGAACATCTAAGGTCACTGAGGATCAAACTCTGAAAACTAAAACATAATATCTCAAGATAGGAGCTTTGGATAGATTGCATATTTAGCATGTGGATGCATTAGTGAGAACATGATCCCTTCTGTTGTTGGAGGTCAAAGGTCATGTGGGATAACACAAAATTATTGTTTGAACTTGCAAGTGTAACATTCAACTGATATGAGACATCATGGCATTATTATAAATTTTTAATAGAACATGTATAATGTATCATCAAAAACTCAAATGAATTTTTGCATGCAGGTATGCTGCTGTCATGTAGACTGATGTTTTGTATTGGTTTGGTTGTGTTTCTATTTTGCTCCTCATTACATCCTATTTATGTATGTATTTCCCTACTTGTCCCATCTCCTTTGCATAATGCAATTTTGATTCCTGATTGGCCAATATAATCCTGCTAGTTCAGTTTAGTATGAAAACAGTCAAACTTATAGAATGACTCATAGAATTGCTGAGGCCTGTTGGTGTAAGCCAAACCAAATAAACCGACTGACACATACCTGGTGTTACCAGGTATTCCAGAATATGGCAAAATAGATACTTTGCACATTAAATGGACTATCATATGTTTCTGGAAAGCTCACTTTCTAAGACCTACGAGTCTCCTCACATTTCATTTACACAAATTTGTCCCAATTTGTTTCCCTTTTTTGAAGATTTGTGTAGAGTTTATACATAACAAAAAGAATTATTAAATATTCAAGTGCTAAGTATGCGTTTTTCATTTAGAACCCTTTGTTTACCCATGCTCACAGTGCCCTTACTGTTACACTTGCAGTTTTACAATTACAACACTCTGAGGTGTCTGAAAACCAGCCTCCCTTCTCAATATTACTAGTAAATAAAATGTTTGGTTCAGATTCTAAAAAGAAAAATTTATGATACTACTTGTTAACAGAGTATCTCAAAAAAAGAATGTCTGAAAGTTTTCAAACTTGGTACATAGATGCCTCATATTAAGAGGAAGAACCCCATTATCTTTTGGTGGAAGTCAAAGGTCATCTGGGGTCATCAGGGGTCAAAGTCTTTCCTTTTGTTTCTGTTGGAGGTCATCTGGGGTCACCAGGGGTCAAAATCTGAAAATCTTGTTAATGTGATATCCCAATATAAGAAACTTGGATAGATTTCATATTTGGTATGTTGATGTACTATGGTCAAAAAATGATCTCCATTGTTCTTGATGGGTCAAAGGTCATCTGAGATCACTAGGAGTTGAAGTCTTGAAATTTTGTTAGAGCAATATCCCAAGATAGGAAACCATAAATTTCATATTTGGTATGAGGATGCATTATTGTCAGAAAATTTTACCTATTGTTATTGGTTGTGGTCAAAGGTCATCTAAAGTCACCAGGGATCAAAGTCTAAAAATTTTGTTATTGTGATATCTCAAGGTAGAAAACTTGGATAGATTTCGTATATAGGTATGTAGATGCATTGTAGTCAAAAGATATGGTCCCAATTTTTTTGGTGGAGGTCAAAGCTTATCTTGGGTCACAGGGGGTCAAAGACTGAAAATCTTGTTAACGCTTTATCTCAAGATAGGAAACCTGGAAAGATTTCATATTTGGAACAAGGATGGGAATGGTCAGAAGATGGTTCCTATTGCTTCTGGTGGAGGTCAAGGTCATCTAGGGTAGCCAGACGTCAAAGTCTTAAAATATTGTTTGCAAGATATCTCAAGGAAGGAAACTTGGATAGATTTCATTGTTTGTTTGTGATAAGTAATGTTCAGAAGATGGTGTTTGTAATTTTTGGTGGAGGTCAAAGGCAATCTAAAATAACCTGGTGTCAAAGTCTGAAAACATTGTTAACACGATATCTGAAAATAGGAATAAGGTTTCACGGTATACCAGTATTTCTGTAAGTACTGGTGAAGTATGGTACGGCCAATGTACTGAAGTATCGTAGAGTCCTGTTCTCAACTGTAAGGTGAAAATCTTTTCTTAAAACTATAGCATTTGAATGGAATATAATACTAAAATGTTACTAAAAGACCACTTGTTCACTCCCTCTTGTCTTTAAACATTACAATATAAACAGGAAATATTCACTTGATAATCATTTTTGGTTCCTTGTGTAACAAAGGAACCTATGCAGTCACCTTGGCGTATGTATGTGTGTGTGTGTGTGTGTGAATGTGACGGATTGGAATGCGAGGTATGTGGTGCGATAACTCAATAACCGAGTAATCAATTTTTTTCAAACTTGGTATGTATGTAGATGTTGTGGAGTAGATGTGCCCTATTGTTTTTGGTGGAGGTCAAAGGTCACTGGTGATCACCAGAGGCCAAAAACTAAATTTCTGTTAGTAGCTGTAACTCAGTATCCGTTGTTCAAGCAGTGGCATCATTTTAGGATAAGTTAGATTGGTAGGAGGTGAAAATGTTGGTACATTAACCAAAATAATTGGAAAGGGTCAAAAGGTCAAAAAGTAATGTTTTATTGATATCTTGCCACTGAAACATTTTAGAGGGGTGGTGTAATGGAGATTTGTGTTCGTCTAAGTGAAATGCATGTGATGACCCCCCTTGACCTCACTTGACCTCATTTGACCTTTTGACCTTTGTGACTTTTTTGTGACTTTTTTGTGACGTCAAGATTTGTCTTGATCAGACGAACCAAAAAGGCTATTACACTACCCTCCTACAATGTTCGTTACTTGAGTTACTGACATTTAAATGACAAACTAGTGTGTACTTTTAGGTCATATGTAGGCCTATTGCAATGCCAGGTATGCGGTGCAATTACTCAATAACCAAGTAACATAGTGGAAATAATGGAAAGTTGTGTTCGTCTAAGTAAAGTGCACGTGAAGACTCTTTGGGTCTTTGTTCAATTGGTTTAAAAGTCCAGCTGAAGTTTAATGCCTTTAGACAAATGCAATGTATAAAAGAAAAGAAGAATTATAACCCCCTCTCAGTCTAAAAGCAGTTTAGTTAACAATCAGGACAGTAATGCAATTATTATTAAAAACAACCTTTTCCTCACATACAGTATTGTTATTCACAGTGCAAGCTAAGATTCCAATTTCAATAGTAAAATATGAAAGCAGTTTCTCTTCTTTACCTCTGCTTTTACCCTAGGGACTACAATGCTGTTTCTAACACCCTCTTTAGGTTAAGAAGTCAAGTTGAAAGTCATTTATTAGATTCTACAGAGCTATGTTTGTTTCTTGGTCTTCCAGCCAAATTGTGAAGAAGTAATTGGTGGTAATAAATCACTATCGGGCTGCTGCCTTTAGTAGCAGAATTGTGGGCTTTTCCTTATTTTTGCTTTTCAGGCAAACACATTGGGTAGTCTAAAGGACAACCATGACATAATTTCTAGTCATCCATCATAAATTTTGGTGGTCAGGAATGACCAGATGACTGTTAAATTTCTTTGGTGCAGAAGAGACTGTGTTTATTTAAAATCAGTTTTGATCTACTTTGACTGTATTTGACCTTTGTGACTTCTTTTTAAGGTCTGGATTTGAATTGTTGAGATTGACCAAAAAGGCAATTAACTAACCTCCTATACTACCCCAAACTCAAGTAAATGACATTTTAGTGAAAGGTGATGAATGTATTTGTCGCATGGAAGTGGGCAGTGTGCAGTGTGATAATTTGAAAAGTTTAGTGTTCCATTTCTCTCAAACAGCAAGTGCTTGTATGATTTTGAAACTTAATGTGCCCCTATGTTTTTGGGTGATGGCCAAAAGTCATTGGGGTTAAAGGTGCAAATTATGCCTTACCTTGGGACTACCTTAATACAATATCATCTTTAATGCAAGGAACCATAGTGCCCTTGGGCTCTTGTTTTCATTTGATAATCATTTTGTACCATAGTGATAAGTCGGTGGGAAGAAAGCTTGGTAAATCAATATTTTATGGAAATAATTTGGTTAAGTTCTGCTTTATAACTTTAATTCGGTTATAATTTAGGAGAGTGATTTTCATTACTTTTAAAAATTATTTTTGCAATCTACACTACAATTCTGAGTGCTTTTGTCACCTTGTGGGACTGTTGGATGCAGAACTGCAGTGTGGGATTGATTAAGTCTCTGTTCCGTATTTATTGGACACTAATTTGCAGACAGTTTAACCTTTTTGTTTACCGATATGTTGTGTGTAGAGTGACTAAATGTTATAAAAAATAGTGAGATGGAAGGCAGGGATTACCATACTGAGGTCAAAGGTTATTTGGGGTCATCTGGGGTCAAAGGCTGAAAACCTTGTTAATGCTTTATTTCAAGGTAGCTGTCTCTCTATCTGTCTATAGCCTGCATAGCGCCTCTGTGGCTGCAGCCCCCTTTAGGCTGCAGCCCCTCAGAGCCTGCTTGCGATGGTCAGAAATTCCTTTCAATGAGCCTTAATATTCATGAGCACTCACCACAATTGGTGTATTCCTGAGTTAGGCTATGCTCAACGACGACTAAATCTTGGCAATACTACAGTACGTTGAACACAAAGACGTTTAAACCAAACCAAAACATATAGGCGTATTGCGTCCGTTAAAGCTTTTAATTTAGATGGAAGTCTTGATCATGGACAGCCTCTTTCAAACAATAACAACTTTAAAAAGAGTGGATTTAAAAACGGTAATCTTTTGTTACAAAGTATCAAACTATCTTTTCCTGTGGTTGTGTAATCCGTTGTTCTTGCTTGCATAGTACCAAACAATACCAGTGTCGAATAACATTAATAGCTGTGACTCAGTGTACTGTTGTACAATGGTACAAGTGTTTGCCTGTTAAATAAATATTAACAGCCTTGCTTCAACCAATCCACGTAGAGTTATGTAAATGAAGTTTCTGTAAGTTTTCTACGCAGTTGAACAGATTTGGTATCCAATGCCGGCAGACGTTAATTTTTTCGTAGCGATGAGCTGGACAAAAAATTTGTCCGCCCCGTGGGCTAATCTGGTTATGGCTTTTATGGAGGTCAAATGTCATTCAGGGCTGCTGGAGGTCAAAATATGAATGAAAAGAAGAATGAATCAAAACATTTCAAGGTGGGAAACTTTCTTGTGTGGTATGTGGATGCACATTATGATGAGAAGATGGTCTATATTTTTGTTGGTAGAGGTCATCTTGGATAGCAAAATTATTTTTTAACATGCTAGTGCAATATTTGAGTCGGAAGATATAGTACATGATGGCATTATTTGAAATGGAACATTTATGAATCATTGAAACCTTAACTCGTTTTTGCATTCTGGTTATGTCAACTCTCTGAATCCTGCTTCATGTAAAAAGTGTATTTTTTAATTCAAGAATTCCACTGAAACATAAGTGTCAACCATTTCATTTGAATCAAAACTTTTCCATTTTCTGAGCTTTGTACCCCATAAAAACCAGAATGTTTTGATTTTCCGACTTATGGTTCTGAAAATGTACCAATAGTAAACACTAATTGAAAATACCAAAAAGAGAAAAATACATGTAGCTTGGCAAAAGTAACATCAACCTTTGCATATGATTTCCACTTTTATTTTGAGCGTATTGATAAGAAAAGACAGCTTTTGCATACAAGTCAGACCATTTAGCTGTTTTAAGGGGCAAGGGCAGTCGTCCCAAACTTGTTTGGAAGCAACTGTTAAATCTCACAATTTTCTCATTCTCTTCAAAGTGTCTTTTGTAATATTTTAAGACTTCCTCAATAGTGCATATTCAAGGTAATCCAAGCAGGTTACACTTATTACTCCCAGTAAATTTCACATTTAAGGAGAAAAAATATTGTCAGATGGTAATCACGGAACAGAAAAGTCAACTACACTGCTTCAAGTTGGTGTGACATCATTTCCCCTGTAAGTTAGGCTTGTGGGCTCATCCCACAATGTGGATTATCTGCTATGCTTCATTTTCTTGGGTGACTTTGTTGGCAAATATGCTAATATGATGACCTTTTAGACTCCTTGAACTCACAATCCTGGCAATAAGCCCTGCTGTAGAGGGCAGAAATTTTGAAGCACCTGATTGGATTATTAAAGAAAAAAGAATGCTGTATGCTTTATTGGAAAATATGTGTACTTGATCTTGAGATCTATTTTTACAGGGTTTGAGTATTGCATATGCAACCACACTTTTAAACTTTACCATTGATTCTTGACCTTTTTCACCATTGGATCAATGACCAATGAATAGACTGATAAAGGTGTTTTGCTGGCAGTGGCTTCTTGTTAACCTTCCATGAGAATATTTTTGTCTACATGCATCTCTGCTGTATAAACTTACTTGAGACAAATTGTCACTTCACATCCAGAGAAATAAACAAGAAGTTCTGTGTATTCAGAACAAAAAAAAAATTCAATAAAACATATTATAACATTGAAGTCTTGAAACCCGCATCAATCTAGTAAGTCATCTCCCTTTCACAACCTTTTACAATATGCTCACCCTTTTGTCTCCGTTGAAGTAAGCGTCAATATCACCAAATGTGAATGCACTTTTAAAAGGTGATTTAAAGAATAAAGAAGCTTAGCTTTGGCTTTTGTTATTCATCTCTTCCCAGTCCCAACATAATTAAAACTAGAAGATCTGCTCTGTTGAGACCTTTTAGGAATCAATTAATTGACCTTTGAAGCAAAACGTAAACCAATATTTTGCTCTGGATTTAAACTGCAAATTGATTTGAACTTCTCCACAATTTGCTTCCCATAAACTGATTTTTCTGTTTCTGTATAATTCAGCAAGGCATACATCGAGCACATTTTTTTTTCTCTGCATTTTGATATTTTGCCAATTAATTATCTAGCCTTTCCAGTATTGAATGTAGAACGGGAACTTAGCATCAAGTATTTAAGCTAAAGACAAAGACTTGTAATATTTGTCAATATAGTGAGATTGCTGTAACATTTGGATGGATACTAAATCAGCCTAAAAATAATTACTCCAAAATATTGTGGCTATTGTGTGTAATCAAAACAAGTTCTATGATATCTTGTACATTTTTGCAAATATTAGTCAACATGGAGGTTTGCTTTTGTTGTATGAGTTCCAGAAAACTGCTACTGGTTCCATTTTGGCTGTCAGATTTCTCACGGGGCAGTAAACTTGAAGTGGATAATGTAGGATGGAGAATGCAAGCTAGAAAGGGTTTGAGAAACGTGGTTCCCAGCCGCGGGAAAAAGTCATGGAATTTAAAAAAAATGCTTTAATCCTGGAAAAATCAGAGAATTTGAGGCAAAATTTTTCAAATCTTGGAAAAGTCATGAAATCTGATTAGCCAAAGACAAATGCTGAAGAATTGATTGCCTTCATTAAACTAAGTGTAAACACTCCTGTAAACTGGTGTAAAAAGTACAGCTTTCAGGTAATCTAGTTCAGTACTGTAATTACTGCCTTTTGTCTAGACTGGTTAATAAGTAAATGTTTTCATCTGGAATTTTGAAATTTCATCATGGAAAAAAACATGGAATTGTTTTTCTTGGAATGCTGGGAACCCTGGAGAAAATGTCAAGCATTTCGAAGTTTGCATTACCTCTGACAAATGTCCACATTTATTTATCAGTCAAAGGGCCAATTTGACTGAAAATGTAAACAATAAATTATTTTCTGACTTAAATTTTAGTAAATACTAAACACTGATTAAGACTGAGAATGTAATGATGGTGCAGTCCCTGGATACCACCATTAGTGGGCTGGCCCAAATTTTATGACGCAGTCTTTGGATTTTGGTATTTCTTTATGATTATTTGTGATATGAAAAGTAGTCATTTCACGGGGAGAAAAAGAAAGCTACTAGCATAATATGTATCGTTTTCACGTCATGTCAAATCAAACATGGACATGTGTACTTGCATGGTTGTATTATGAGTATAAATGCACTGTGATAACTCTAACTAACATACCCAACCAGAAACCTTCTGGTACGTTTTTAAAATGTGTGATGGAAGGTCTCTGCACTTTTTGGAAAATTGACAAGTATATTGAATGAGATTTGTAGGCGATGTCTTTGCACTGTGAGTATTTTTACTGTCCAGTAGACTGTAATGTGCAGGCAAATATTATTGTGGTTTCAAAGCTAAAGTAATTGAAATGTGTAGTGGTAGATTAAACGTGGCTCTTGAAAGCTTTATGCAGATGCAAACATTACACTTGAGTGAAATATATCTGTGAAATAGAGCATTGAATGTCCTAGGGAGTTTATATCCTATAACTGCTATGGAATATTGCTAGTAAAATGTGGTGAATGGTGTGTTTAGTGAAGCTCCGTAGTGATAGATAAGATTTATATGATTTATTTGACTATTAATGAAAAGAATGGCTCAATCATTTAATAGAACTGATGGGTCACAGTGAGATAGAGGGTTATGTAGTTTTCAAATAGAACTTAATATGCATAGGGTGTGTGCATGTGTGATATTGTTCTGACTGGCACAGAGTTTAGCAGTTTAAAAAATAACAGCTTTGATGGATTTGTGTTTCATTTGCGCTTGTTAAAATATGTGCTTTACGTATTTGCAATTTGCCATAATAATTTTATAAAGGAATCTTGAAAGTCCATGCAGAATAACCCTTGATTTGTCTTACTTTTTTTTACAAGAAACAAAAACTACTTCTAAGCTAAATAAAGTAAGAGGATCTAATGTACATTAGGGGCATAGGTAATGGACCCATTGATATAGATTAGAGTGCTACAGTTTTTATGAGAAAGTGATCAAATTCATTCAGATCTCTATTGCAAGATTCTTTAAAGCCATTTATAACTTCTTAGAATGTGCTTCTTGTTTAAAAAAAAAAACACAAAAATAAAGCTACTTGTCACTATTTTAACCATTATTTTTAACAAACTTTAAATTCTGACTTAGATTTGACTTAAGCAGTTTAAGTATGTGGTGTTGAAACAGTATCATGTAATGTTTATGATTATGGTCAAGCAATGATGAATTTTAAAAAGAATTAAATATTTAGCACATTTGGGAATGTGCAAATTGGACCAAAATGGACTGCTAGATGCAGTTAGAATGGGCTGGGAAGCTCTAGACTGAGCAGTGATCATTAAAGCTTTAAATTGTAACTTGTATAAATAATTGAATATTCTGTATGATTTAAAACCTTCATGATAACACTTTTTAAACACATTTCTTCAGTACTCAGCCCTTTTCTTTGATGATATATTTTTACTGATTTGCTTGGAAGTTGAAATTTTTAGTTTATCCTGATGACCTGTGAATGAAATGTTTCTCTTTGAAAAAAATCTAATCCAAGCAGAAACTGCAGTCATGAGAAAATAGAAATTTTTGTGATGCATGAATCATCTGTTGGTTTTGTGGATGAAGAGAAAGATATGTTTTTGAATCCAACCACCACAAAGTGCAATTTAAACATTTACCACTCAAAGCCAAAAAAAGATAGGAAATTCATTTTTCTTGAAAAAAGATGTTGATTATTTTCTGTGCAAATTTATTCTATATTGATTGACATACAAATGGAAAATATGGACTGTTCTGTTCTTCAAACATTTAGACTGCTTTCCTTTTCTGTCATTTAATCCCTTTTGTAGAAGCCTACAAATCAATCAAGTTTGTCTCCATTCTCCCTCTGAAAGATCAATGTTTTGGGGAAAGAGGATGGCCGGAGAGGCATTGGGTTTCTTGATTACAGTGAAATTCAGCCTGGGCTGTTCCGGGTAGATTTTGCGATAATGTTGTTAGGTTGGTGTTAGCGTTTCAACAGCCGACTACTAGTTTTGCTGTGTATAGTTTCCTTCATTTTATTGAAAGAAGTTGGTTCCAAAATTGCTGGAATTAGTATGCTATTGATTTTGACTTGCCTTACAAGTGAAAGTCTGGTAGCTGCAGAGTCTTAGACACTCAACACTGTTTTGTCAGGCATGCCACATGGAGCAATTGAAAGGCATAACTCTGATGTTAAATGGTGAAAGAAAGAATGAAACTGGATAACAGGAATCACTTTAATTAATGTCTGTTAAAGTTTGATATAGGTTTCTATACTATAAAGGTCCATATGTTACTTTAAATCAATGTGAAAAAAGAAAACAACCTTCAGCTTTGCTTTGCACAGCAAAAAAATCTTTCAATAATTTTGTTCATTAGTTGTAGGTGAAGTTTTTTGATTTCTTGCTGTAGGCAGGCAAGGAATCTGTGCAATGGTGATGTGGTCTGTGTGTGTGTATGTGTGTGTGCACCTGTAAACAATGCCTTAGTGTGCAGGGCACTCATGAGAGCTCATGTCTGGCAAGTCTTTCCTCACTCATGGGGAGCTAGTAATTGGCATAGCTACTGGGAAATTTGGACACTGCAATGAGCTCTGTCATGTGATATGCAAGAGTCTGCCTGCACTTACGGCATTCATGCACTGCATGACTTAACTGGCTAAAGGGGAATTCCGATGATTTCCTTATGAGGAACTGTTCTCAATACCCAGTAAGGCTTTTAGTACAGGTATGTGCTGTGTGTGTGTGTTTGCATACATGTGTTTGTGCCACTTCATTTGTAAACACCATCTCTCAAGATAGGAATGTCTGACATTTTTTGAATTTGGTAACCCTTTTGTTTGTGGTTGGGTCCAAAGGTCAGTTGAGGTCACTAGGGATTAACACACAAAACTCCTTATAAACATGGTATCTTGAGATAGGAATGATTGACACTGATCATATTTGGCATACATAGATTTGTCATGTCAAGTTGAAGATTCCTATTGTTTGTTGTTAGGGTCAAGGGTCACTTTGGGTAACCAGGGGTTACGCTGCCAAAACCAAGTAGTAGGCTTCAATTTCAAATTTTGGTCCTCAAGAGAATTTGAAGTTTGCTGCAAACACATGTCTTTCCCCTTGTCCCCTGTCCCCCTTCCCAAAACATTTGCTCCCACCAGTGGCTTGCCTGGCCATAGGCCTGGAAGGCTTGATATTACAATATCTCAAGACAGCAATGAAGGACAATTTTTATATTTGGTTCATAGATTTGCTGTTGTTCTTGGGTGGAGGTCAAAGGTCATTTGACCCCACAGGCACTTACAGTGCAAAAATCTCCTTAATGGCTTTAATTCTAAGGCCACCAGAAGTCAAATACGACATCACCAGAGGTCATATGCCAATTCACCAGAGGTCATTTGCTAGGTCACCAGAGGTCATGTGCCAGGTCTCCAGAGGTCATATGCCAGATCACCAGAAGTTGAATGTCATATGAGATCATAGGAGATTACAAACTTCTGTAACATCATACCTTTAAGTAGGAAAGTTGGAAGAGTTTAATAATTGGTATGTGGATGCAATGTTTTGGGGAGGTCAGAATTTGGTCAGCCAACAAAAGGTAGAATTTCCCAAGAATTTCCAAGATTATCATCTGAGGTCACCATAGGTCAAAAATGCAGAATTGTACTTTCGACAAGGAATCACTTAGCCTTTTGGCTTTCTGGTTGAAGTCATGTCAAAGTGTGTAACCTTGACTAAATTATGAAGCATTAAGTCGACTTATAATTTTACTTTAAAAATGCAAAAAAGGGGAATGTTTTTCATCCTTTCTTTATTTATGTAACCCAGTGTCAACATTTTTTAACCTGGCAGAGTAAATAGCACAGACAAAAGATCCCTTATCAGTGGAACATTCCAGAATTTTCAGTCTCTACTATAAACAAAAAATAAACTGCATCATTTTTTTTGGTTTTGGTTTTGTTTGAAGATGACAATTTTTATAATTTAATGAATACTAACTGTTGAGATAAATGTGTATTGTCTGGATTACTTCAAAAGACACTGTGGGAGAGGTTTCACCCCTTTGTGTAGTATTGTATTTGAATAAAGTCTTCTTTTGTTTTTTTAATCAGGGTTTCTTTAGGAGAAGTCTGACACAACATGAGTCTTACACCTGCTCCAACAATGGCCAGTGTGACATATCTCTTTATACCAGAAATCAGTGCCAGCTATGTAGGTGGAAAAAATGTCTGGCTGTGGGGATGTCCAAAGAAGGTAAGTTATTAATATTATTAGAATAGTTTACGGTAGAAAGGTAGAGTGTAGGAAAGTTTTGTAAGGACAAGGAACTTTTATGAAATTTTCTCAACCCTTAGAAAAGACATCCCACCCAGATTAGTCAACTGTCTGGGACAAAGTGCAGAGGTATTAGAGGAAGGGCTGGGGATACTACATGCCACAAATTTTGGTCACCTTCAGAATTTAGCATGATGGAACTTTCCTTAATACTTTCGGTTCCATCCTCCTTCTCTGCCTGATTACCTCTAGTATGGCTTCATGGAGGAAATGAAGCCCACGCTCACTACATGCACTCTTGATATAGTCATGCTTCACTTCTGATTAATTGGCAGTAACAGATATGTCAAAATACTCAAAAAGTTATGTAACATTTGGGACGAGCTAACAGACCATTAAAGCATGTGTTGCTTTTCAGTTTTCACACAGTGTGAACACAATGAAAGCATAGCTCCTTTGAGGGTACAGTTCATGTGACAAACTCAGATACCAGTTACACCACCTTTTATCTACTAGGGTACCTGTGTTGCTTTCTCAAAAGGCAATGTGATGGCATGGGTACAATTTGCAGAAATTAAAGGCAAAAGTTGTAGAATTCTGAACAACATTTGGATGAATTTCAAAACTGCAGGGCAAACCTCGTGTCAATTTTTGAAGGCACTGGTCAAAATTTGTCCAAAAAATAATTGGGCTCAGCAAAACTATTGTGCCCTAAAATTAAAGGGGGTTGCCTTTTGAGAAGTGAACTCACCTGTCATATATATCTTTCTTTCATGTGCTTATAACTGTAACGTGTATTATATGCAAAATAGTACAAACATTCCTAGTATGTTTGCATGTCATGTTTATGTTGTGCAACAACTAACAATGCCATGGCCAATTTGAATATCTCAAATGTTACTGGAGAGTGGGGAATCTTGAAATGTTCTGCAGCCAATCACTAACAACTCAACCTATGTGTCCTCCTCTACTAGACAAATCATAGGCCCCAGCTACATTTGCCATAGATGTAGTCTGTTCATCAGGTATATGTTGTGTTCTCTGTGCCATTTCAGCCAAATTTATTCCACAATGAAAGAGCTCCCTGTGGGCTGGGGGTTGTATAATGCCGATGGTAATTCCAGCCTGTCACAAGAGGTGACTAAAAAGGGAAATGCAATTTGAACTTGAACCATACCTGAAAATAAATTTTAACTTGAACTTTTTATCGAGTTGACTGACATGTGTAGTGTTTGACCGATCATCTGTTAAGTAATCGGCATGGGGCCGATTATTGCGTTATCGGTAAATAATCGGCATCAGTAAAATTCTGCCATTCAACCGATCACTACCACCGATAATTTGGAAATTGAAAAAAAGGGGCTAAATATACTTGAAACTTGCTCTTAATTTCGTTAAAATTACCGTAAATACTCAATCCTTTAAGTTCCCGCCAAAACGGGATGCATTGGTAATCACAAACGTATAAATTTTACCCCTGCCATGGGAATGATCGTTTGATGTTTTCCGCTATAACCCAGTAGTATTAGCCTACTTGGAATTCGATTAAGAAGTGCATTCAAGGTGTATTCCTTGCTGTCTCGCAGAAAGCGCTGCGTAAGTTGCTGTACAAACTGTTCTGCACAAAACACATAGTACAGACTATCTAGCTGCAGTCTTTCGCCATTTTTTCAAATCCCCAACCTTTGCATACATTTATGTGCACGTTTTGTACACTTAGCACCTAGAATCTTGTGAAGTTCGGTGGTTATTACCTTGCATAAATTAAGGCATTCCCAGCATTCTGTCCGTAATGTTATTTACGGTAGGACTTAAGCAATGTTGTCATCCTACTTCATTGCAAATGAAAACAGTAAGGCACGTGATCTCTAGCTTGCAGCAAACTTCTTGGCCCACGCTTGCACTAGACTTACGTTAGTGTCTGTTTTTACCGCCAAACAAGGCATAATATTTTGTTCGGTGACATCATATGCAAAAGATCCATTGCAAAATTTAAATGGGCCCCTGCCTTGTGATTGGTTCAATTGCGTTGATTCTAGGCAGCCAATCACAACTCGCGCCTTCGCCTATGTGATTTAGTGTGTGAAAATACTCGGTCTCGAGACAAATTTTCACGTTTAGTTTGTGTTACGACGATCGCTCTTGTAATGCCGGCTAGCAAAGCCGGGCGAGGCCCGTGCTAAATTCACCTAGAAACGGCATCGCAAATCTCAGCGTATGTGGATTTTTCGGGGATGGGACTTACGTGAATTTCAGTTGCAGATTCTTTTTAAACAAGACGGAAGTTTTGGACGAGAACTGCTAAAAATATGCGGGGATATTTATATCGGAAAGGAACCATAAGATAAGTTATACGGGAGCCTAGAACTGCTAAGATTATCATGATTGCTTTACGTGGGGTTCGTTGTTAAAAGCGGGAGAGTAGCTACAGTACATTATCGCAACTACAACCGAGAACAGTAAAAGAATGCAATGTTCCGACATGATTTGGGGATGAAAACTAGACAGAGCATGATGTTGGCCTTAGAACTAAATTATCAAAGGGCATGTGAAATCGACTGCAAACAATTGTACAGTATTAAGGGTTGATTTGTATCTCCACTTTTGAGGTGAAACTGTTTCGCCTACAAAAATGATATCCCGTTCGTAAAACGAACAGAACTATTCCCAATATTTCCATCCTGAACTGGTTATGGTAATACGAAACGCACGAAGCAAGGGGCACGTACTAAAGTGGCAAACATGTGACTTCCCTCTTTCTAATAATTAATCGGTGATCGGTAATCGGCATCGGGCCGATTGTTAAATTAAATAATCGGTAATCGGGTATTACCGATTATAGCATAATCGGTCGAACACAAGACATGTGCACATCTGTGTTGGTGTGTCGTTAAATCTCATGAAACTAACTAACATCACAATGAAAGAAATATTAAGGAGTATAAAAACCTTAATTTTTCATATTTCTCTGACCACATGTATAACTCCTTTGATATGCACATGGAATCAACCTTTTTGTTTCTCATATGTGCAATGAGTGGTGTTGTCTTAACCTGTAGTAATTAGTCATAGGATATGACTGCACAAGTCTATTTTCGTCTAGATCATTTTTCTTTGTGCAAAAAATATGAAATGCCACATCCAAATCAAGTTTGAAATGTAATCCAGATCATGATCAATTAAAATATGGCATTTTTTTTCTTGAAATTCTGATTTTCAAACAAAAGTAGTTTTTAAATCAAACCAATTATCTGAACAGCCCTAATATTATAATCACTGTTACATTATTTAGTAGTTCTGTTAATATCAGCCTTATCCATAGGTGAAATTAACCCTATTGTAACATATCAATATCAAATATATTTTATGTAATTGATTGACATTTGCATGGAAGAAGGACAAAAGTACAAAAATAGATTTGAAGTAATTTCTTTTTAACTTTGGAATTTCCTCTAGCCCAACAAAAATAAAGAAATGAAGGAAGCCAGCAGAATAGTCTCACAATTCAATGCTTAAAATACATATATCTGAGTTTGTCTGTAACCCATCTGTGATATGATATTTATGTAGCCCTGAAGTGAGCTGATGATCTGCATTGTGACACTAGCCAGCTTTCAAGGCATGAATTATTGGCCATGGTTTTATGAGACAGTTTATAGAGTTCTCCTCATAGGTTGTAAACTGAGTGAAACAAAATATTCACAATGATAGACATGAATCAAGCTGCTAGGTTCATCTTGACTGCTGCTGTAACTTGGCATCATACACAGTGATTGTAACATTAACAAAGTCATGTTATCTGGAGAATTAACTTCTTTTTCTTGTAAAGAACACATTCTTTTTACTTGGAAGTGTTCAGAGTTTTCTCAGGATGGGAATGAGGGGAGCACATAACTTTGTGGAGGTTAAATGCTATGTTAAGTTACCCAGTCATTTTTAGTAGTTATTTGTGATTCATGAACAAATTATTGAAATCTTGAAGGAAGGGGAGGGAGGAAGATAGGAGAAGGGGGATTAGTTGAGGTGTACCCGATGCATTTTTACCAGTAATTAGCCTGTCAAGTGCTGGATATTAAGGTGTAATCTCTCGAAACCAATAGCAACTCCCTGCCCAGACATATTTGAGTATAGCCCTATAGCATTCTTTAAAGAGTTGATTACTCTACTATGATTGATATTTATTCAAATATTACATTTTCAATCTGGTTGGTCAACTATGGTATGTACCATTCGTGTTTCAAATTACAGTTAACTATATGTTGCACACTCTTGTCCTGAGCAATATTAACTCAGTTCAGGCTGATTTGTGTGGCTTTGTCTTGGCTACATGTGGTATGATTTCATTGAAGGGGAAGGGGGGGTTGGAGGAGGGGGGCATAAAGTGACTTTGCATTTGTCACTCTGGTGTGACTTTAGAGAACCTTTAAACTGCAGACTTATTCCAAAACAACAGCCTAAAGACAGTCAACTCTCACCCTAAATAACAATTTTGTAGTAGTCTGCACAAATTCTCATTCTCTTTGATTGACAGCAAGTTCAAAAAATGCAGAGTACTATAGCTTATATTCACAACATGTAGGGGAACTGGGGGTATAATGGACCCCTTAGAATGAAACAAAACTTCTTTTCTGTATACTAATCTAAACACAATCTAGTTATTTCACCTCTCATTGAACACATGTTACACAGAGTAATTGCAACAAATTTCAGAGATATGTACAAATTGCAAGCTCATTCCCAATAATTTGATTTTGAAATATTATGCATTAACTTTTTGAATGGTGGGCAAAAATTGTTTTCATGAAATTTCAAAAGCAGTGCACAATAACATCATATTATAAACATTGTATTCATTTGCAAATATGTAATGAAGAATATAGTTACAATTAAGGTCTACTCACAATTACAAAGTGAAATACATGGTGAATTGGTGAATTGAAGCCCCACTTCCTGGAGCAAAACAGACCTAGGTGCTGTTTTATATCTCAAAGGGGAATTCACATGTAGGGCCTTTATTTCCATAATTTGATACTATTACCTTCATAGTTATTGTGTCTATTCAGATCATAGTAAATTAAATTTCAGGATAGTTCATTCAGTGACTTCTCCTTAAATTTCAAAATTCAGTGAGAAACACACTAACACTTGATCCTAATAAGCTACTCAGGAAACAGGATAGTCTAAATCCAATGCTTAGCTACCAACTTTTCGACAACTTAGATGCGAGTTCTCCTCTGTCCTGCCTGTTGGTGGATCGCTGGCCTGGGGAAGGGTAGTTTTGTAATTTCTGAGGTGCCTACTTGAAAATGGTGGCACTTCTTTGACAAATCAGCCAACATAATTTAAGTTGTCCTCAAAAACATTTGCACTGAAACTCACAAACTTGCAAAATTTAAACCTTTTCCAAATAATAGTGATCATTTGTTATTTATTGTGCTGTTAAGTTGTATCCCCTGGGAAGTGGGCCCATGTTACTTTCACACCAGAACGGTGTCACACTTTTTCCAAACTGGTAATTTTTCAGGAATATTCAAGTTTCCTTTACAAAACAATTGGGTACAATAACCACAAGATGAGTGTAAGTTGACTGAATGCCTATGCAGCCCTTGCAATTCAAAGGTAATTACATATTTTTGCATAGGATGGACCAACAGAGTGATTGTGGTAAAGCCAGCTCAAGCCTCAGACACTTGGTTTGTACATGGTTGGTTGGTTTGAATTTCTTGAGACCGTCCCAATTTTAACTCACTAAACAGGCAGTGACTTTGGCTTCTGCAAGGGATTGCATGACAAACCATTACTGAACTTCTCACATTAGGACATTTTTGATGCCTGCTATAAGCTATGGTATCTACAATGCTCAACATACCTAGTGCACATGCAAGCAGTTGAATGAACTAAATGTAATTCACTAAATTTGTGGTGTGACTGGGAGGACTTACTGTGAGGCTCAAGATCATACATATTTGAGTTATAGGTTTTTGAAAGGGTTTTGGGGGGGTTGGTAGATTTGGATGTTCAAATGTGGGTTGGAAACCTATAAAAGGCAGAGGTCACCTGAGAGTTGTGCACATGGAGGGAGGGGGAAGACAAGTAAGGTACTGGAGTATTAGATGCATGCCACCTTAATGTACAAATGTGTCAACTTCCCCAAGACTGAAACTGTAGGGTTCATGGAGAGAATTTTCCTAAAAATTGTTTGACTTACTTCTGTCAAAGGTTGACATGGCATATCTTATATGTAGAAAGGGAAAACATCTACCTTCAGTTTTATATGCCCATTTCTAGGCCCAATCTTCCTCTGAAAATTCTCAGTCTGGTTACACTCTGCAGCATGGCCTCATCAAAGTTGTGAAAAAGTGCCTTGTTCCATTCAATTTCAATTTCAGTTCAATGTATCATTATATTTGTCACAAATGTTCATGACTGTGACATTAGGTAACCATGGTGGTGCTTACATACATTACATCTTGCTCTCATAGTTGAGGTAATAAAGAATGAGGTCTTTTACTGAATAGTTTAACATGAAAATTATTTTTGACTTAAGCGGTAAGTCATGCAAATTTTAAAACCCATCCTGTAATGTTTCTTTTGCTTGCATTAAATACTACCCATTTGAATGATGAGTTGTTACATTGTGTCACTGAATAGAATGATAAGTGTTAGCTCAGATCGATCATGAAGTAACATTTCTTGAGTTCTTTAAATAATGAACCAGCATGCAAACATGAAGGGAGGCAATATAACATTTTTAAGGTCAGTTTTTGCAATGTGGCCTCACATAACCGAAAAAAGTGTCATCTGTGGCCTATGGAGAATGCAGTAGATAGCCTCATGAATCGACATACTGTGACCCTTGAATCTCATTAAGATGCCTTGCCAAGTTTCTTTTGGTTGAGAGAAAGTCTCTAAGACTTGTCCATATAACTTAAAAGGATATCCTGTAATAGGGTGTAAAGGCCTAATAATTTATATCTATATATTTTTTTTTTTTTTTCCATTTGAATTTGTGATTATTTAGTTGGATGTTTGGTCTTCCACAGGTTTATATCTCTCTCAAAGCCATTGTTCCCAAAATATCTTTCCTATGTCATACACATCATATTTGTATTCACATCTTCTAGCACAGCAGTTTTGAATGATTTCAAGGACAACATTGTTTCAATTTGGTAGACAAAAAACAGCCAGATTTTGTCCCTTTTTTTTAATCTTGTCAGGTTTGTTTACAGGTATTGGTATCCATGTTATTTATGAAATGATAACAATTGTTTTCATCTTTTTTTTTTATTCTGTTAACTTGGCCTTGTATCATATGCACAGTCTGTATTTTTATACCTATGACCCTAAAATGTGCATATACTAGTATATTAAACTATTCCATTCTAAAGTAGCACTGCCAAGTGATTCTTGAGAAATGGTAATGAATTATTGTTATTATTATTATTTTTTTTCTTGAGCTTTAAAGACTCCTGTCTTCACAAGCAATACTACAGTCAGATCTTAACATGTTCTTGCCATACCTCATACCAGCCTCAAATGAGTTTTGGGCACCCAGATACACTGTCAGTATCAGTGTGGCCAACATGTGAAAATCTACTTTCAAATATATGAAATTATTCATGTATTTAAAGACCTAACACAAATGTGTTGCCCCTTTAAAAACCAGCTGTTTAACTCATTGGGGGCATATCTGTGACAGTTTTGTTAATAGGAGCTGTCGTATTGCTACTCGGCTTCATTCCCATCCTGTGGAAATTCAATTAACCTGAACTGGCAGTTTTCAGAGCAGCTAAGTCACAGAGGGACTGTTGCAAGGCTTTTAGGATGCTCGTAAAATGTCACCAATAAGCAAACCACACTGGCATGATGTTTCCCTTATCAGAAATGTAATGCTGACTTAGCTACTGCCACTACACCAGTAGGCAGCTTCTCATACATATGGAGTCATTCAAGGTCAAGGTTAAGTTGACAGAGCTGTCCATTCTTAGCTCAAGTCAGTCCTTGGCTATTTTAACCTTTGCCCTCATTCCTGGAGGGTCGGCAGGTAACAAGCAGGAGGTGGTATGTGGGTCACGAAGCAGAGGTGACTTAAAAGCTGCTTTAGGACATGTAAATATCTTGCATGTTTATGAGACCTATTGAATAAAGGGTCACATTCTCATTTTAGAGTGCATAACATGTCAATTTTAATCAGGGGAGGTTGCTGTGGGACCTTGTTCCTTTTTAAAGTATTATCTTACTGACAACCCCAACCCACTTTTCATATCATCACCACCCATGAAATACATCCATCTTGACTTGAAATAATTCTTACCATCTAGTACAAATAGTCATAGACATACTTCTGGCATTTACCTTTAACTTGTCTAATCTGTACTGTAATTTGATATTGCTAGAAATAAAATGTGTCATTCACTCATTCATACACCATCATCTCCTTTCATATTTGTTAAAGTTCATTATTTTGAGTCCATTCTTTAAAAGATAAGTTGCACTGTGTTTTTAAGGTAAAAAATATGTATGTAGTATGGCCTCCTGAATGTGACGGCAATTTTTTTCTGGGTGCTTTGTCTCTGATCTGGCAGATGACACGGATTGCTGTCCTGGGGGAGGGATCTAAGGAGAGACTCATGTCATGCATGGGGTCTACTGCCCCTTTTGAAAAATTTGTTCACTTAAGATGGGAAGATGTTTGTGTTGAGCCAGATTTGTTGCAAAAGTAATAATAGTATTGGGTAGTCGTAGCGTTTGTTTGTGATGAAATGGCATCTGGCTCTGTGTACAAAGTCTGTATTCTCCCTTCTCCCTCTCCTTAGTCAAAAGTGTGGTGGGGCACAATATCTGGCAGGTGTACAACATTTTCAGTAGCAGATTTGCATGATTCCTATTCTCTTCAGGTTTCAGATTCTTCCCTTACGTCGACCTGTATTTGTTCAGAAATATTCATGTTAAAACTATGAGTCGAGCCATCTCTCTTCCCCAAATAATCACTGAATTTACATGAACTACAATACAGAGGCAGATGATGAAGGAAATGTTTTTACATTAGTTTGATTTAGAATGATCATTCAAAGGCAATTACTGAATATTGACACATATTTGTTTTCAATAGCAGCTTGTTTTGTTGTTTGTCCCCCTCCCCCACCCCATAAGGTTGTCACCTCATAGTGTCAATTGATGTTTCTCTGCCTTCACTAAATTCAAATGGGTTGTATGCCTGATCCAAAGTCATAATATTTTATTCAAGATTTTGGACCCTTCATATGCACAGTTGCCTGCCTTACATGGTAGTAATACTGCATTTTTCAAAAATTAGGATCTGAGCAATATCACTGCAGCAGTTCCATTGCTAGGATATTTATTCATGTACTCTTATTTTTTTTGTTTTGTTGTGATGTAAATCAATACATCCATCTGGGTTTATCTACCAATCATTATGGATGGTCAGTAGTTCGTAGGGACATTTCATCTATTCTTGTGGTCCAAAGTTCATTGCTCTGTTTAGAATGCTAGCTCTTTATTTTTCAAGTTTGGGGGGACTTTTGACCTGTCTATCCAGGATCAGTGGTATTGGATCAGGTATCACTGACATTAACCCTTGACATTTGCTGTTTTTTATATTTGAAGAATTGTCAGGAGCTCACAAGACATGAGTGCATTAACCCCAGCAGGTGATATTCTGGTAAACCATGGGGGAGGGCTACATCAAGGGTGATATATTTTACAAGTTGTAAACCTGAAACTTGGGTTGAAAAATGATGGATGGGTACCATTCTCCAAAAATGTATTTAGATGAATGATATGTTTGGTGCCAGGGGTCAAGGTCATCTTGAGGTGCTGAAAAACATAAGGGGGAAACATGGGAGTGCTTTTTATGAGTGGATAGGGTCCCATTAAGATCTGTTTCTGTGACTCCCTGGGGTGACTTTAAATTGGTGGAAACAAGTACAGAAGACTGAAAGGCTAAAAAATAGCATGATTGTCAGATTAAATATGGTTTGAATAGATACTCAGTCCTATGGTATGTACAAGTGAAAGAAAAGGCATTCAGCTAAACATTTTGACTGAGTATGTTACAGAAAAGTGAGCATTTTAAAGACCTTGAAGTATGTTAATTTATGTATAACCATATTTGGCATTGGGTGTCGTTCAAAGAGTATTCTGGCTCTATGTGTTATTTGGGTATCCTCCTAAGTTTCATGACTTACAAAATGAAGGTGTTTTCAAAACGGTGTTTTTCCCATGTTTATGTTTTTATTTATATTTTTATTTGCTTTAGGCCTAACAGCCTTTTAAGCCAGTACCACAAATGTTTAGATTTGAGTACTTGAAGCTCTCAGCATGTTTGAAACTATTGACTCTATTCTGAAAATCAATTTAGAAGAGTCTAAGATTTGTTAATGATTTTTGCTGATATGGAGGTACACTAAATGCAAAAAGGTCTAATGCCGTTTTTTCTCCTCTATATTGCATTTCAATGTGAATTGTGTTAAGAATGGAAAATTTATTAAAATTAATTTTACTAAAATCTGCTATGAAATCATACCTAACATGCTGCATCATCTTTGATTCATCAATGATTAACATAATTTACTTAGCTCTTTCTGGGAAGTATACGGTTTCAAATTGAAATTAATCCTCTCCTAGAGGTTTATACACCATCCAACAGTTAAGATCGTGATTTCACCTTATTGTACTACCAGATATTTTAACCCACCCTAATTTTCCTTCAAGGTATGAGCAAGAATCTCCTATAGCTGTTTGTCGAAGTTCCAATTCAACTCTCCATATGTCAATCTGACGTGGGATACTGAGACAAAGCAGGCTGCAAATCACCACACAAAATGTGCATTCCTCTGTCCCCACACCTTTCCAAATTGTGTTTATTATCCATAATTCTAGCCACTTTGCATGAGAGTAGATTAATCTGCTTGCTAAGCTTGTTTGACAGTGCAAATGTTACCAATGAAGGCCAGTGTATAACCAGGCCGAGAATAAACAATTTATAGCCCCTTGGGAACTTGCCTTAGGCTGGAAGTCTCCCTCTGAGACACTCCTGCCCAACTTGCTCCCCCACATGACTCCAGAAAATTTGTGAGGTGTTAAGTAGTTCCTCCCTATGTCAACTCTATTTCCAATAAATCTCCATCCTCAATCTGTTCAATCAAAATTGCCCTTCCAGAGATGAACCTGCCAGCAGTAATTTTTTATCATTTGCAAAAGAAACCTGCTGGACCAATGTCTGTTAGCTTTAAAAACCAATTGTCCAGTAGTGGCCACGAATCAATGTTTTTAAAGTGTATACCTCCTTTCTCAGCTACTGTGTAAATGTATTTAATTTGTTGTTCTGTATGAAGCCTAATGAACACTTTATTTAAATTCTTCTCAAAAGAAACCAGGGCGAATAAGGGTCAATATTGAGTTTACTGTTTGCCTGTCCTCATCGTGTATGTTTGGCATCTTGAACATCCTATTTACAAAAAGACCATTCTGTTCCATTAAAGTTCTCAGTTAACAAACATGTTTCCTCCTTTTCATTTACAGGATCCAGGTTGGGGAGACGTTCAAAACGCATGATTGAAAGAATGCATGAAACTATTGCCAAACAGCAAAGTGTTGATGAGTCGTCCTTGAAACCACCAGCAGGTTTCTATGGCAACCACCCAGACCTGTTTCCACATGGAAAATATGATGGCAATCATATGGCTGTTGGTGGCCTTCCTCCAGGAGCACACCATGGTCCCATGCCCTTGCCTCATATGGCCCGCAGTATGTTTCCTCATCTAGGGATTCCAATGCCTGTAATGGGTGATGGACCCATGACGCACAACAAATTAATGATGGATCAGTCACTATCAACTTTCATTAAACAGGAGTTGGATCATGGCAGTAATGAGGATGATCGTTCATGTATGGAAATGTCAAATGATATACCGTCATCAACTGCAGTGAGCAGTCGCCATCATTCAGTATCGAGTGGTAAAGACATTCATAATTCATCACCTGATGGTCATAGGCAAGTAAGCTCAAATACACAATCCCCTACTATTTCCAGTCTGACTATGCCAAAATTTCCCTCAAAGGAGTTTCCTTTTGATAGATCAAGTTTCAAAGGAGGACAGAGACCTTCACTGCCAAGGGAACCGCTAGAATCCAGTAATCATGCCCAGCACACTGCTGATGCACAAAAGCTTGAAGTAGACCTTGGCAATGGAACATGCAAAGACTTACCAGTTGGTGAAATATCAAAAATGTTGGCCTCTGGGCAATCAGTCATACTTATACCAAGAGACTCTCCTCAAAATTCAGAGCGATCAAAGGATTCTTCCGTGCCATCAAGTCCAAATTTGTCCATGGCAGGTTCCAAGGAGGATGGAGATCGCTGCGAAACAAATCAGGGAGATTCGTACAAAGATCATCAGTTTTATTCACGAGGGGATAATCTTTCATCAAAACTTGAAAGAGAACTTAGTATGAGAAGTGGCAATTCACCTCCTTATTCCCACATGGATGCTGCCAATAGTCCCTACCTAAACTTTAGTAGAGCCATAGCTGCAGCTCATTTACCTCAAGGCTTACCTCCCCACTCCTCCTTCTCTCCCCATCATAGTCACTTGTTTGCCATGCAGCAGGGATGGGGGGCAGCCTTCTCGATGGCTGGAGCTCGTGGCCAGGCACCGCCCTCTATCCTTACTCAACAGAGCCTGATGATGCCGTCACAGATGCCTGGTAGCTCATTTATGCCTCAAATGTTGCATACAATAATGAACAAGGAAGCTAATGATGAAGAGAACAGTAGAAAGAATGGCTCGCCAAATCCCAACAAAGGTCAACCTAGTAAACGGCCATATCCTAATGATTCACACTCCCCAGAACAAACAAAAAGTAGTAAAAATATCCCTGCCAAATCAGACTTTCCTTCCTATCCAGATTTCTCTATGCTATCACCTTCAATACCATCCCCTCTGGTGAGCCTGACACCCATTCAGTCACCACTCATGGCTGACTTGGCGATGCAGTTTGCCAATGGTATGGATGATAGACCTGGGTCTGTGGACTTGGGGAGGGATTCACTTACACCAGAGGGTTTTAATATCAATGAGCCGTTTACACCTGAAATGGAAGAGAAGTGTGAGAAACTGGTGAATGCGATAAATAAAGCATACCATGACACATGCTACTACACCTTTAGACGAATCAAAATGTTACGGAAGAAATATTTCAAGGAATTAGGCGATGATGAAACACTTGAAAAGAGGGTGAGTAACTACTGCTTGTTAAATAATTAAAACTTTATTGTTGCTTTTAATAACTGTAGACAATTCTGAGCAGCTAGTGAAGGTGGCCATGGGGTGCTTCAGCCGTAAATTGTCTTAATTTTATGGTCTACATGCAATGCTGAACCTCATATTCATTGGATAAACTCAATAGGTATTTTAGTGTACAACCATCCATGATACATTTAAGCAAAGAAGAGAAATTATTAAAGCTGACAGAACACAGTTATCAAAAGTGGAAAAAGTTGGGAAGCTGGGAGTCTCCTTCCTGGGAAATTTTGCCGTCTGGAGGGAAATTTAGGCAATTGAAAGGAAATTTACCATTTCTGTACATCAAAACATGGGGAGAATTGTGGGAAATTTAACTCCCTTCCAGGGAAATAATTCCACTCCCTTTCTGGGAAATAAACATTTTTTCAGCCCTGCCAGTTATGGCCGACTCAATTGGATCATCACTTGACTGATCGGAGTCAGTAATAAGATAAGCCATGGTTGTGCTATCCCAGTAATTCATGAAAAGGGATCGTTAGGTTGCATACACTTTAAAAGGTCAGAAGAAGTCACCCCCAAACTCATTTTGAAACAACAACTGAATTTCCTTTCATTATCTTCCAAGTATCTTTTGTGATATTTTAAAACACATTGTCTCATACTCAAGGTAGTCTAAGAAGTTGATCCCAGTAAATTTCACATTTCAGTGAGAAAAATATTTATTGTCTCATAATTTTCAAGAACCATTCATAAAATAGGAAAGCCTACTACACCAATTCAAATTTGGGTGACTGCATTTCACCTAAAAAGATACTAAAATATTCCTTTAGTTTAGTTTCAAGGAATACCTGCATATAAAACATACAGAGAAACAATGAAAATTTCTCCTGCATTTTTCTCAAGTAATGCATTAACAGCAATATTCTGTCTGAAATTTTGCTATAAAGGGCAAGAGTCACCCCCAATTTTTTTTTTTTTTTGAAGCAGAAACAACAACTAAACCTCACAATTTTCTTTCAATTAGTCTTCAAAGTGTCTTTCACAATGTTTTAAGACTTCTTTATTTGTATTTTCAAGGTTAACCAAGCAGTTACTCCTAGTAAATATCACAGTTGAAAAGAAAAAAAATATAATCACATGATCTTCAACAGCCAATCATGAAACCAAAATGACTGTAGGAATTCAAGTTGGGATGACTGCATTACCCTTCAATCAAATTCTTGATTCCTTAGAACCAACCCAACACTTAGGTGACCACTGTTAACTTTAGTTATAGTCTGCTTTCATATATAGTTAGGAATTTCCTTTCAAATATTAGAGAGCCAATCCTCTCAACCCAAACTACAATTCTTGTAGGGGTTTACAGAAATTCTCAATTGGCTCATCTCTTTCATCGATGGTAAATTCAAAGAATGCAGAGTTCCAAACCTTATATTACACAGCATGAACTGTACTGGAAGTGTTTTGATTTTATACTCTTTTCTCCACTCACCCTGAAGCTATAAACCAAGATTGTGTCTGGATGAGGATTAATTTTAGACAATTGTGTGAGAGGCTTAAGTAGAGGGTATTAGAATTGTTACTTTTTGGAATGAGAGAATTGGGCCTTTGAACATGGTGAACACATCCCTGAAGAGCACCATTACCTTAGTAAGAATAGCCCCCCTCCCTTAAATTTGGATTAGTGTAGTAGTCTGTCATGTTTCATTATTGACCCTTGAGAGTTGTGTGACATTTTTTTCACTAAATTTTGAAATTTATGAGAGTAAATCAGTGGTTTACCTTGAATATTCAATGTTGAAGTCCTAAAATATCATGACAGCTACTTGAAAACAAAATATGAAGGAATCTGTGGGACCTGACTTGTTTTAAAATAAGTTTGCGGTGGGCTATATTGTCCTCTAAAGGCATTCAACTCTCATTTCAAAACTACAATTCTTATAGCAGTTAACAGAAATTTTATATTAGCACAGGGCTTTGATTGACAGCAACTTAAAAAAATACAGTTCTGTAGCCCAAATCACACAGCGTGTAATGTACTGGGGTTATTTTGATTACACATTGAGGTCTTGCATACTCACCCTGAAGCACTTAACTGAGATTGTGTCTGGATGAGAATGAGTTTTTATCTACAGCTGTGGGAGGGGTAAAATTAAGTAGGTTAGGAGAATTGTAACTGAGGTGAGAGGATTAAAAGTGTTCATATTTCCAAAGTGCTTTCAATATATCATTTTGTTTCTGTCAAGTAAATTTAACATTTCTTTGTGATATGACAGATTATGGCTGAAGACCATCCATTGTGGGTCATCAAATACTACCATATGTATCTTTTTTACTAAAGTGTAACGAGGATAAAAACTCATGAAAACAAAGGTCATTGCCTATTAAAATAGTTCTATCACTGCCTAAAAAGTGGTTGCCATCATGCCAAATAGTTTGTAACATTGAAAAAGTGATTAACAAGGTGTTTGTGACAAGCAATTTCATGCCATTTTTTCAGTATTTCCATAGGCGATTAACATACATGTATAAAAACGCCTTACATTGACAGAAGTCTAACCTTTTTTAAAAAATTAACGATGGCGTTCAACTTAATATCAAGGTTAATCTATTCAGTTCAGGGTTAAAAGTATTGTAGATGTTTCAATGAATAACACCACTTAGAATGCATTATTATACTACCATTTACATTTGTGACAGCTGGTCTGGATGGGTACTGGTACCATTTGTTGCCATCATAATGAAATAAAAATTGAAAAGTTACAATATGCTTTCAGAGGTAGAGAATATGTAGGTAGGACAGTGCAATACGGTTAAATGTATTTATTGATGTTGTGAATGTACTCAATTAAACTATAAAAACTGAAATTCGAATTCTTTTGCCGGTAAGATGTGGGATGGGGAAACTTGTATACTCAGTGTACTTGTAAAACAACACAGAACTATAGGGCCTGTGGCATTACTAGAAACTCGTTCTCCAGTAATTAAGGAAAACAGAGATATTGAGAGATATGGTTAAGATAGGTTTGCAATTAGTAATCATAAACCTGATTAGTAATGAACTCTATTCTACAACCTATTCAAAAATAATATTCACTTCTATTTTACGTCTTATAGGAAGACATTGTAGCCTATGGTCCAGATGAAAAGGGTATTAGTATATTACTTGTACTTGGGGGGGCAGGAGGGGTGGGGGTAGATGAGTGTGTTAGTTCCATTCTTTCTGTAAATTCATGTTTAAGAGGACATAGCTGTTCCATCAACTATCATCCTGATTATCCTGGTAAGGACCATCACTATTTATATAAAGTGTGTAGTCTTTGTAGGATAAAGTAGGTCATGGGAAAAAGGTCACTACCATAGGATCACATCCAGAGCCTGAAAGAAATGCTTGTTTTCTGTTGAAGGGAGTCCATTTTTTTTGACAGTTCCATATGATGTGATTTTATGTACAAAATTTGAAGGAAAGTTTAACTCTAGTCATCGGATAATGGTCATGTTCCCAATGGAGTGATATTGCTAGATCATAGGTTTCATTGCACCATGGATGTTAATTTACTAGATCCTACCAAGTTTTGCCATCTATGGATCATGTGCAAAATTTGAAACCTTTGTAGAAAGAAATGCAATGAATCCAAGGTCATTGATAAAAATGTGACAGTTTCTATTGAAATGAGAATAATCATGAGAAGAATGGACTAGGAGTCTTAGGCTTGCATTTTAAACTAATTCCTTTCCTTCTCAATCCTACAACTCATTTGTAATAAAGAAGAAGTCTGTTTCAGACATATACCTTCCATTCATAGCTACAGCTCTTCCCCTGTACTAAAATGGAGGCACTCCTTTCAGTATGTCTGTTACATATAACAAAACATCATTTTCAATCCTTTCCTTCCAAGGAATCTTTTTCCCTCACCTATAAACACAGTTTCTTACTGTGACACCTTTAAAACCCACTACTCTCTTGGCCTGCAGTATGTAATACATGGACAAGTTGTACAACAAATGCCTTCCTGTCACATACACTGCTGCTTGCATGCCTCATTTTAAGACAGCTTTACTTGTTCTCCAAGATAAAATCTGTTATTAAACATCCATTCCGTAACCCTATTGCCTTTCAACACAGCTTAACTATTCCTTTAGTCCTCATTACAAAAGCATTTGTTTTAATGCACAGCCCATTAATGGAGCATCCGTATCTCTCCATTTTGCACTTCATTTTATAATTTCCTAGGTTATGAGAATGTGTTCAATTTATTCGTGCCGGTAGCAGCATGAGGGGCTCCCATGTCATTTGTCTCTTCATCCTCAATCTGGTTGCAGTGATCATGCTACACAGCGGTGGTTTGCTAACAAAACACCATATTGCCCTACATTTCAAAAGACCAACTGATCACTTCCGTGGGTAAACTGCTGCAAAATGAAGGCCAAATTGAGATTGAGGGCGCTATACTGTAATCTGTGAACTACAAATGTTTGTGACATTAATTTGGTCCTAGGTGACTAGAGTGGTGGTGCTGTTCCATTATTTGTAGGGCAACAGATGTTTTAACACACAAACTTGTAGCTCTTTTAAACCATTAATGTTACGGGGAAATTTCTGAAATGCAAAAACCTTGTTTTGTAAAATATTTTTTATCCTTTAAACCTCATCTGGGATATAGGTAGTAGCTAGAATAACGTTATGGTGTCATTATTTTACATTCTGTTTCTACATATCAGTGGAGCTAGTGAAAAACTTTTAATTCATGAATCTGAACTTAGCTAATTTTTCTCAACTGTACTTGTGTAACCTATATCTCTTTGATTTTCTCATAGCTGCAATCTCGGTACAGCCATGACTGTTCCAAGTGCACCCCTCCTGCAGGGTTTCCCACTTCAGAGGAACCTCCTAGGGAGCTAGACCCCAAGGATGGACCAATCACCAGCCTTAAAATGTGGAACTTCTTCTCAAGCAAGTTCACCAGCCAGATCACACGCATTGTGGCTTTCAGCAAACTGATCCCAAATTTCAAGAAGATGGACCAAGAAGACCAGATAACACTCATTAAGAGTGGTATTTTTGAGGTTCTCACCATTCGTTTCTCCACTGTAGTTGACATCAAGACCAACTTGGTCCATTGGTGGACCACTGGGGATTCATTTACCTTAGAGGATTCCCACAAAATGCCTCTTGGCAATCTCTTTGACCTTCTCTTTAACTTCGCACATCGAGTCAACAAAATGCTGCTGGATGATAGTGAATATGGTCTTCTCTCTGCACTTGTCATAATGTCCCCAGGTTAGTGATTCTATTCTCACTGTAAAGAACTTGTAGCTTGGATTTACTTTTTCTTCTAGGAAAATGACAGCAGGTATAAAATTAGCTATTTCACTAAAATGAGCAATCATCCCCTACATCATCTTATTGTCCGTGACATTGATTTCTAAAAGATGTAAAAAGAACACAAAAAGTAATTCAAACACAAATGATACAAAGTGAAAAAAATTATGAGTACAGCTAGCTACCCCATATAGTGCTATCCTTAGATATTTGAACACCAAACACAACTCCTTTCATGGTAAAATCTGGAATTGTGGTGAAGTGGGTGGGAGTTGATTGTTGAGTGTGAATAATTCACAGGGACAGTTTATTCTTAGGAATTGCCACAGTTTAGTAGCTGAAAGGAGTGGCTTAAAAGTAAAATATGACTTTGTGGTACTGCAATTTGTGTATTGTATGTATTGATGTTATAGGGATCAGATTCTCAAAACTTTGTGAGAATTAAATCTCAAGGTAGCAACTGGAAATATTTCTCAGTTTTGTCAGTGATGCTAGCATTACATCTGTCCAAGACATCTTTATTGAAGCAGCTACTGTCATTTTTTTGTGAATTTTGAAGGTCACTTGAATGTTCTCAAAGTTCAGGAGAGATGGGTACAGTACCATGACCTGTATTTTGTTGTGTGACTGTGTGTTAAGGGACATAATCAGGCATGTTGGATGCATTTGTAAAGGGATTCCTCAAAAAAGAAAGAAATAATACTGTAATGAAGTGATTTTGAAAAACCATCTCAACTTTCATTGTTAAAAACACCTGACACATAGTCACAAGTCAGGCCTCCCCCCCCTCACCCTCCAAAAGGTTCTTTTATTAAATAAAATGTAACCTCCATAAATCATCAGGATAAGCTTTTTAAACTAATTTTGTGAAAGTGGAAAATCTCATAACACTGTTTCACATTTACAAGCCTAAAATTTAACAGCAACCCCAGCGGCCATTGCCATCTTACATTTCCTTTTTGCCTTGATGCCATAGTAAAGTGGTTAAAATTCACAAAGTTGCCATCGTGTCCTCCCCAATTGGCTGCTGTGCCCTCAGACCTTATGGTGAAGTTCTTACATATCACTAAAATGCAAGTCATATGTTTGGTGAACATACATAGAAACTCATAACTCCTAAAACTTGGCACTTCCTACATAAAAAATGCTACTTTCTAAATTCTTTCAGTTTTAACAATGAGACATATGCCTTGCAGTACAGCATTGTACAAGCTGAAGCTATGGAGCCTGCCCCGTAGTTGTTTGCCAAAATACAACAGCAAGTTGATATTAACCAGAGCTGGTCAATCACAACTGGCGATACGGTCAATGGAATTTTAGTGTGTAAAAATCCCCACATTGAGATCAAGTTACGTCGATCATGTGCATACTGTACTGCATTGTGGTGGAAGACTCTCATTTCCTTTTACTGCATGTGTGGATACTGACTGTGGTTTTCTGTTACATTTTGGTCCAGGTTGGGTTTGTTTGTTTCTCATGGGTCTGTTTATATGTACTAAAAAAGCTCACACTACATACACTGCTATTTTTCATATTTTGGGTAAGCAATGCAATTCGTTCTGTTTTGTATGAAGCAAATTACAGTATTTTGGGATTAGTATTTAAAGGGCCAAGCCTCTCAACCGAAACTACAATTTTGGTAGGGGGTTACTGAAGTTCTCAATTGGCTCAGCTCGTTGATTGACAGCTCATTCAAACAATGTAGAGTACCAAAGCTTATATTACACAGCATGAATGGTACTGAGAGTGTTTTGATTATATAAATTGAGTTTTCTATATTCACCTTGAAGCGATAAACTGAGATTGTAGCTGGATGAGGATGAATTTCAGACAATTGTGGGAGGGGCTTCAGTAAGAAGGTTATGAGAATTGGTATTGTTTGGGGTGAGAGAACTGGGTCTTTAAACAAATTCAATCTGTTACTGAAGTTGAGTCTTTCGAAATGAGCTTTTGACCTGTGCACCTACCTCCAATTTAAAATTGATATCGAAGTACATTGGGACAAGAGAGTTTCAGGGGGCTTATAGCCAAGCCCTTTAAGATTGCAGGGTGTAAGTTCTCCAAATGCGAACCTTCTGAGAGACAACCCATGCATCTAAGACCCAGGAGCTTGGATTAGAAAATCTCTTGAGTTTGTGTTTGCTAAATTTGTCATATTTAGAACTTGCAATCACGCCCTTCTTGAAATTTGAAAATGGCCGTAACGCCCTGACTTATTGCCTTGATGCCCTCAAAAATGGAAGACAAAGAAGGCCAAATGGCTGTGCCCCTTGAGATCTGAAGTTCGAGGCCTGTATTTTGGTAGACTCTTTGCAAAGGCTGCTACATTCAGTTTGGAGGGACTGTATCCTCCTACCCCAGACTGATAACTCTTACATGGCTGACAGTTATTGTAAAGTGCAATCTTATCCCTGTATTCTTTGAAGATCAAAATGACAGCCATATGTTCTTAAGAGGTGCTCTGATTTAGTCTTGTGGTTGGTAAGCAACAGAAGGACGAAAATTTTGTATAAATTATATAAATTTGTTAAAGCTCTTTCATATATGTGAATCATTAAGGAATACCATCATATGGCACTACTTTATTGCTGAAAGTGGTCACGTCATGCTAATTATTCAGTATTGATCTAGTAGCCATGTTGATTTACATTTGTTCATTCACAGTTGTTTGTATTTTTTTTTTATCCAATTTTGCTCTTTTCTCCTATTTAGATCGTCCTGGGTTGAAATGTAGAGAGAAAGTTCGAGAAATCCAGATCGATTTGCTGAGGGCGCTACAATTTGAGGTACTTCGCAATCACCCAGAGGATACAGGTTTATTTGCTAGACTGCTAACCACCATACCAAAACTGAGAGAAATCACTCCTGAACACACCAGACGATTGATGGACCTTCAGGTTCACCTACCAGGGGTGCATTTCCCAAAGTTGCATGCAGAGGTCTTCAACCTCCATCGAAATCCTACATTCAAGCCCCCCACCTCAAAGGAGTCCGAATCAAAGGAAGAGGACACAAAATGACAGGATTCTGTCAGTTTTTATGGAACCACTGGATGATGTTTGCATGGTACTGATGTCTGTCAGCTCTCACGGTGGAAAGATCCCTATGTATTCTGTGGCAAGACATGTTAAGGTTAAAATATTTTGCCTGTAATCATCATGTAGGCCAAGGTGCAAAGGATTTGCAAAGGATTTCTCGTAGGGTCTGTACTACAAATCTGTATCTTGAGGCTTATTAATATTCATTGCATTTTGGTTGCATGGGTTATATGAGGTACCATGAGAGAAGTACAAGAAGGTGGCTATGCTCATATGTGATGACAGATTAGAATGGGATTGAAGTCCTAAAACCAAAGCATTTATGACAAAGGTAAAGAGTGCTGCCTAGCTTTTACTAAAGACACCACAATTATAGCAAACTAACTTATTTAAGAAATATATAATAGCATGAGGATTAGCTAGCAACTTGAAGAATTACCAACACATCTTGAAATTACTTGTCACAGCACAACTGTATTATGTCTAGCCCAGTCTCTAGTTAATGATGTGCAGGTTAGGAAGCTTTGCACTGTAAATTATTATCACTCTTATCTGTGGAACCCAGAGGGAAGGGGCTGTGAGGTAGCTATGTTGGTGTGAAATTTGCTTTCATGTTTAACTACATTCTGATGGATACAACTGAGAAAATTACATTAACACAATACTATGCATTTATGTTCACCAAAATGTATGCATCGGTGAAGCAGACATCTGCAGTCCACATTGACAATTGACCATTCTCTGATTGCCCATTTCCTTTTATTCTTTGTTTGTAAACTTTAGAAAATACTTACTGTGTATCTCTCTTTGCCTTATTGTTTTATCAAAACTTATTCTAGACCTCATAAACCATACCCAGGCTTCAACACTTTAATCTTTAAAGGCTGAAAATTGCAGTGTTTTCTTTTTTAAATCAGCCGGCATTTTTTACTAGACGTTTACTTTTCAACTTATAAAAAAACAATTATTCAGAGGTTTTCTTATTTCAGTTTTCTTTCCCATAGTGATGTTGTCATAGTAATTGACCAGCTGGTAAAACAGCTGGTCACAAGAGTCAGCTACAGTTATTTAAGCAGCGGAGAGATTGCGAGATCTTTAACTGAAATATGTGAAACTTCATACACAAATTTGCCAAATTTAATAATTTTGGAAATTATTTTGTTAAATACTGAAGAAATATTTTAGTTTTCAGTTTTCCCTGGACCAGAACAAGGAATAAATTTTAAAGATAATTCAATATACAATTTTCTGGGTGAGTAAAATACTTATTAACTAGTGCAAGTTTTCTCTGGGGTTAAGAATTAAATGACGTGTTGGTTAGTGGATCCCTGGCCTGGGCAAGGGAGAGGTGTCCTCCCATTTTTAAAAGTTTTTGAATTATACAAGCTTATACATGCATAATGGTTGCATTTTTAAAGCAAATCCATCAACACAATTTCTTTAAGTTGCTGCCATAATCTAAGCACAGAAGCTCACAAACGCACAGTATTTTAAACTCTCCTAATCACACTGATTGTATTGGTACTTGCCACTTGTAATTCCTGATTCAGCATGGTTTTATTGCATCAGAGATCATGCACATACTTGTGGAAGGTGTTCATGCTATGAGCCATGCTTACAGATTGTTGGGAATGGTTTCCAGCACTTTCATTTCCATGTGACCACTTTTACAGGCCTCAAGGATCAAAAAATGACAAAAAGCTGAACTTCACACAACACTGTTCGGGTTATGAACCACATGTACAGTGACTGTGAACTTAACCTGGCACCTTGCTATGTGTAGACTTCTGGACATATCCAATTCTTTATTGCTGCAATAAGCGTATTCCTGCAAATGGGGGAACACTTTTGGTTCTATGACATCATACACATAATGTCTTTTGCACTTTTAGAGTTGCCTATATACAAGAAACATTGTGATTGGTTCCATCATTGCTATGTGAACCAGCCATTCGTAACTCAGGACATCCTCAATCAGAACACTGGTGGAATAACAGCCATATTTTGAAGGTTGCGGTTAGACATTTCAAAGTCCAAGGGAAAACCCTGGAAGTTCAAGTTTATGGCTTGGATTCTAAATGCATTGGTTTGTACTGCTAAGATGTCGCAAAGGGCAGTAACATTTGGAAGGATTGATCATGTCAGATCTCAGTTTGAAAATTTCTACTTGCTCATACTTGTAAGGGAAAAAATTTTGGGGAACATGGAAGAAATTGATACTCTTAGAACTCTTTAATGAAATCACCAAGTTTAACAGTAGAAATGATCTTTTGCTCATGCATATACATACAAGGAAAATGAGCATATAGTACATGTCCCCATTTACAGCGATGTTCTGGAAAAATTAGCTCCCTTGCAAGTCTGGTATGTCTTACAATAAGAAATAGTGAACCCCTCTATAGGAAGGGAATCTGAGCAGCCTAAGGCAGACATCCTTTGCCGTCACTGTTTATTTCCTTAGATTTACATATCAGTAAGAGTACTGTGGATCATTCTTACAGTATAAAGTACTTGTCTTTCATATCAAGCCATGGAAAAGTATTTTTGATTCTAACCTGACCTTCAAATTCACTCTTTTAAAATTGTCATGAAATCAAAGTAAAGCCAGAAGCCGTTTTGTTAATTATAATTTATCAGCAGAATGGACTTGCAATGTTTTCTTTATTTTTTTCTTCCTTTTTTTTTCTGTTGAATTACGAAAGTGCTGAAAGCAGGAGTGTAGCCTTTTAACTTAAACCGTTGAGGAATTCCATGTCTCACAATTAGAAAGTAGAATTAAAGATGTCTTTAGCTGACATACTTCACATCTTGATTTTAAGTAGTAAAATGCCCTGTGGAATGTTCACACGTCTATTTTAATTGGAGAATTTTTAACCGCTTGACTAAGCTACCAGTGGACCCCATCGAAAAGTAATAAAGCTACAAGTTGAGCAAATGAAGTACGATATAAGAGGCTGAAAAGGGGACGGTGTATTGTCCCCAGAGTTTTGTCCTTTTACACAATCTGTTGCCGATGAGCCATCTGCAAAAATGAGTCTTAGACACGTTGCAAAATTTGATGCTCTCCAGCGGTTGGACACTTGACAGCCACTGGTTTAATGTTATCACGTACTTGATGTGACAAATATGTCTTGCCCTTATGAATATTCATAACGGACGCAAGAGACTGGGAGGATCGTGCAGATTACACGGTTGATGTGATCCCCAGTGTTGAGGTTTATATTCAGTGTCGTAGATTCATCAAAGGAACGGTTACATTCTTTTGAAACCTTGTGTTCCTGTTAACTTTGCAAGTGTGAAGTAGGGCCTGTCACTCTCAGTAGGCATTTTGTATGTATTGCTTCAGTCCTTCAAGTTCAAAAATATCTCACATTTCGTGGAAGGTGATTCTGATATTGTTTTCACGACTTGGTTTGTAGATGGCTTTTAACTGGAGGAGGAAAGTAAAACTACTAAACTTTTTTTTTCAGTCTCTTGGCTCTGCATGTTTATTTTTATTCAGTAGTAATGAACTTTGCAGCATTAAGTATATTCTTCACCTAGTTTTGATATCTACAATGAAATAAAACTGCCTTATATTTACTTTCTTGCCTGGTATTCATGTCATCTATTTTTAAGCAAAATGTGAAAAGAGATTGAACTGCTTAAAATTGCTATAAGTAATTTGGACAGGGTATACTATTAACAACTAGTGTTTGTTAAGTACTTGGGATATATACCTCATAAATGACAGTTTAACATTTTGGAGAGGACACAGAGGAGTGCTCTCAAAAAGGTAATAAAATGGTTAATGTCAGAATAACCAGTTAAAAGTTTATTTTAAGAATTAATTGTAGAGCAATGTAGTCCATTGTGTTTTTTATTTGGTCAGGAAAAATTTTGTTTTTTAGAATATAATACCATTATCTTTGGTATGTTTGGTGTGTATTAGAAATCATCAATTAAAATTGGGTTTGTTCACATCTTGGAAAACATTGAAAGTCATAGAATTTTACAACTCGCATTTTCCAGGCCTTGTAAGACATGAAAAGTGTCAACTGGAAGTCATGAAAATTTCAAAAATTATATCAAGGCCTGGAAAAGACGTGAAATTTAAAGGAGATTGTGTGAAGTCATAGAAAAGTCATAAAAATTTTAATAAAAGTGACATTGTTTCATTCTTACTTGTAATTTCATAGTGTATTCTCACTCCAAATATTAAAATTTATTCTATTATTCACCTCAAATTATGCTCTTATAGTTGAAATCTGTCTGTAAGTTACCAAGAGGAAGGTCATGATAAATCTGTATTTTGTCCTGGAAATGCCATAACAACTGATTCCTCAGAAAGTGTGAAAACTCTTTAATATGTAAAGTACCAGCCTAGCAGGATGTTGGTATCTTATCTTAAGGACGTATTATTTGGAAAGTCAACTACAGGAGCCACCACAATTGCTAACCATAATCCATTGGAAGCAATGATAGGAATAATATTTTGTTTTTATCACACCTTCGTTGGTATAGTTAAAACTGTTTTTTTTTTTTTCCACATTGAAGTAAGAATTGGTAAATTATTTTTTTTCCACATTGAAGTAAGAATTGGTACTTGAAGTTTTTAACTCAGACTTTTCCATGTTTTCCATGCTTGATTCGAAAATGTAAGGAATTAGTTAACAGCAAAGATTGTCACTTAAAGGTACACAATATAAAAAGGGTTCTCACTGCCCTCATAGGGTGATCAAAGTGACAATCAGGGTTCATTTATAACAATTTTTCCAATTTTAATTTTGTACAACATTTGTGCATTGATTGAAACTAACAAAATATGATATGTGATCACGGACTAATGTCATGATTGGATACAGTGTAGTGGAGGCCATCTAGTCTTACATCTGTGTGGAGTTTTGTTACCTGACAAATATTTAAAAATTTTCATCCAGCAGTAAAACTCATTAATTTTTCTTCTAACCTTTTAGACCTCTGAAATGTTTCTATATTCTGGTAAATAATCTCTGTTATGTTTCTTATTCTGGTAAAAAATCAGTTCAGAATGGAAACAAAAGGGGTACAAAAGGTCTATGTACTTGTTCAAAATCTGATTGCCCCTTTAATGGAAAGGTTGCAGGACCACCTATTTACATAACAGGCCCTTTGTATTAGTTTCACCATTTGTATGTAATGGAATATAGATTGTGGGAAGAATATATCCAACTAAGGGATGGGGGGAGAGGGTGGTCAAGGATGTGATAGTCTTTTCCACCAGAATTTGAAGGGAGTATTGTATGTATTTAACCTACTGTGTTTTGATGTGTTGCATCCTAACCAGTCATGTTGCACAGACTGCTTGTGTTTTAACTCAACTCAGTCAGTCTGTTGTACATCAGTGGTTTGCAGGCCCATAGCCAGGATAGTGTCATGGGGAAGGTTTTGGTGTCATGGGGGTGTTGAGTACAAGACATGAGGAAAAAGTCTAAGGATAGAGAGAAATCACCGCTATTTTAGGTATTTTTTGCACTGCAAGGTTGGGTCAGGGGGGATTCTAACCCCCAAAACCATCACCATGGCAACGCCACTGGTGGTTTGTGACATCTAATTTTTATTTCCCCTTTTCCAGCTAGCCAATGTAGATAATGCTCTCTCATAACAGAAATCACAAAATGGTAGCTCAAATTTTCAGTTGCCACATTTTATGAAGATGTCCTTCTCTTGATAAATCATGGGGAAAATCAGTAAAAGTGAGAGGGTAATCTTAAGACATGTCACGTATAAAGATCACTTAAGGATTCCTTAATTACAATTCTGACTTTAATTAAGTAGTTAGTGCTAGCAGTTTCTGTGCACTGAGAAACTATACTCAGATGCAAGTACACTTAGACATTGTTTTATCTTGTATTATCATGTACTGTAATTACTCATGCACATTCAGCCTATGCTATCCAGTAGCTATTATATCATCTGTTAAAAGAACAAAAACACATATAACCTTTAAGTCCTCACCCAACTAAATTAAAAAACTGATATATAGAACTTTCTGGTATCTGGTTTCTGGTATCTGGTACCCCCACAGGTGTGGTGGAACCAAAAATATTGGGTGGCTGAGTGACATAAACACTATTTAAGCAGGGTACCACCATCCATTGGCGAGGAGAGTACAAGAAAATTTGTGACTGTACAAACCTCCCAGGTAACCGTAAAAGACATTTCTTGAGAGTTTTAAGCTGCAGGTACCCACTTGTTGAAGCTGCACTTTACAAAGATGGGGAACTGAACATATGTTTAGCCTCCACTCTTTTCATTGTAGGGGGGCTGAGCCTTTCTGCCACCACTGACTACACACAATCTTTATAGTCAAGTTAATAGAGATTCATTATAAAAGAAATGAGTGGATGAGAAGTCGGCCTTCTGTGCTCTGCCCCATCCAATCTGTGTCTGAACTTTCACAAACTTAAGTAAAAATCAACAGTGTGGTGAATCTGTTTATTTGCAAATATGCTCTGTAGTGTCAAATCAGAAAAAAATTTTTCCAGTACCTGGCATAGCAGTTGTGTACTGATGGACTGGATCAATCTTTGATTGGGTTTGAGAAGAAGGGTTGTTCATGTTAGAAAATCCCTTACATTACAAAACTATGGGTATGTACATATATGTGTGCATAGTGTTGGTGAATTGGGGAATAAGATCTCCCATGTGTGAAAAGAAGTAGCTCATTCAACTAACATATTTCTGAGGGCATTATGACAGCATCTTTCATCAAGTACAAAACTAACAACTTTAAGACAATGCTCTCAAAATTTTGTCTGAAACAAGCAATGGAGTCAGTTTCAGTCCCAACAGAATTAAGAAACTAAAATGAGCTGTAACTGACTACTTAATTCTAAATTCAAAATGACTTATCTTAATTCAGTGAAAGAGCTATGTTTGGATCAAGAGATACTTGAACTACCACAAGAGTTTCATGAAAAGAATCTCATCATCTGTTTAATTACAAATCACTTAATAAATATTTCTTTAAATTGGAAGTATTACACTAATTTCTAAACCAGTGTTTTACCAATCATGCATTGAGTGAAGGAAATACACCAGATTAAAAATTAATAACATAGTTTTGGAGCAATTTCAGTAGTAGAGCTTATAATAATGTTGGTGATTTATTTTTAGTTTTATACTGACTTTTATTCACTCTGAAATATCATTTGTATAAAGTTTTAGGAAGCTGTTTGTAATATTCCCCCCTGGTAATCCCTGAAGTGTGAAGGCCTGTATGGGGGTCTTATTGTGCTGTAAATTGAACAAAAAGAAAGTTGTCTCTGTATGTCCTTTTAAGAACAATGAAAGAATTATATCTATTTTTTGGTTTTGTAGATATTAAAACTACATTATATGTTTACTTTACCTGAAATTTTCCTTTTTGTAAATATAATGAAAAAATACAAGAATTACAAAGGCTGCTTCAGATTTGTGGTGAAGTTTAGTAACATTGCTGGTATAGGGTCTCTCTTCATATCTATTTATATGATTCTATATAAGATAATTTTGATTGGAATGGCATTATATGTGTATGGGAAATAAGTTGACCATAGATATATATCTATGGACATTGATAGTGCAAAGGTTGTGCCAAGAAGGTTAGTAAGTATGCATTAGTCTGCATGATTACAGTGAAGGCCAAAATGTTTAAAAAGTATCAATACCAGCAAACACACAAATCATTTATTGAGAATTTAAGTAAAGATACCTGCATAACATACCCCATTGTCTTCATGACCATTTTGGTGTTAAACAGGTATCATAAAATTTTTGTATGTTTCACATACGTGTCAGTTTGTTATATACTTGGAAGGATGGATAATTTTCATAGTATGCATGATTGAATAGTACAAATTTTGTAATAATGAATCTATGCTTCATGCATGTGATGATGGAAACATGTTTATGACCAATGCCATAAATTTGTTTGGTCAGAGAAGTTTTGGCACAAACATATTTACAAGATGTGGTTTTCTACATCACTCGGCCAGTTTAACTGAAATTAATGACCACACATAACTATTCTACGCAGTGTTTAATTGTCACATGTGACACAAAAAATTTTTACTCAAGTTACAAGATTTTTCTGAAATAGATTTCAGTTAATGAAATAATAAATCATGTTCAAGAGTTGGAAGTACTTTTAATAGCAAGAGGATTTTTCAAAAAATATGAATTTTAACAAATTTGATTCAATTCTTGCCAACTACAGTCAAAAGAAATTTCAAGGAAATGTAAAAATTCTTATCAAGGATTCCTTATATTGGAAAAATTTGAAGAGTCTTCACCATACCAAGGGTTCAAGGGTTTTTTCTTATTTTTTTCCTTAAAACAGCCACCTAATTGATGTTAAGTTGATGTTTAAATGGTAATTGGCTACAACTGAAATATTGTCTTAACAACCCTGTGCCTCTCAAAGCAAATGAGAGGTGCAGAATATTTATTTAAATATGTTGGTAAATTCATATTTTTTCACCATTTGCATTGTGCCAACTGAAATTGTCTGCCACTAAATAATGAGCTAAAAAATGTTGAAGAAATAATTCTATCTGAGAAATGTGTTTTTTTTTAATATTCATCTGAAATGTAAAAAATCATGTGTATTTTCAAGAGTAAAGAATAAATAACATAAAAATGTACATCTATCATGAGATTGTGAAAGATTGGGAAAAATCAATTTATAGAGCAGGGAAGGGTGATATTGCACATGGACAAGTCATCAATTACAATCTTGTTTTCATATATTTTGTCATCCAGTTTACCATACATATTTTTGGGTATCATACATTTAACCCCCCCTCCCCTGCACACACACATACATACACTTTTCATTTGTTGTAGTGTACTGTATTTTTTTAATTGTAGCTCATCTATGCACAAACCACAGAAACATTGTCAAACATGGTAGTTGTACTCAAAAGGAAGAAGTAATTATCTGTGGCAAGGTTCTGAAATACCAAACTCCTGCAACCTTCAGGGCAGCTGCTTTTTGTCATGAATTATATCAAAAACGGTTTCATATTTAGCTTGATATGGTTTGCTCATAGAAAGTTGTTGACAAGAAAATTTTGTAGCAGGACAAATTTTGCATTATCCCTTTTTTATTTCTCTTAACATTTTCTGAGTTGAGGGAATATATATATTTTCTGGTTCATTGATAAGTCGTGGCTGATTTTATCTTTTCTATTGTTGAGATCCACTTTTGGAAACTATCAACAAGAATTTATTTGTTCAGTTTACTTTTTTTACTGTAAAATGTCAATAAGAGATTAATTGTGGTGATATTGTAAGGTAGGAATGTTCTTGGTGGAATAAGAGCCAAAATTGTTTGTTGTATATATATTCTAGTAAACAGGTTTAAGAAAGAGGGTCAATACTTAGATAATGTTTCTCAGTGTGTTTACTTCTGTGTATTGTCAGTCTTAAAAGTATTGATGGCTTTTGGTCTTTTTCTCTCTCTTACTCTCTGTCATGTTTTTTTTCATTATTATAATTTTTCATTTCCTTTACTGAATTAAGCTGCTTATTGTCACACGGGTTCAATTCAGTTGTTATATGTGGCTCGACAGACAGCTTAGAAAGTTGCTTCTAAGGACTGTTATATAGGACTTGTTTTTGGTTGTAAAGTAAGTGTAATTACAATGCCTAATATTACAAAGCAGGTCTCAACCTATTTTAATTTGTGTCTTCTAATTTTTACTCTGCTTGGTCTCTGGTTGTTGAAAAAATATATATCACACTCCATACCAAACTGTGTAGAGTTTATTTGATCCTGCTAGGTGCAGATTTTAAGAAGGGACCTTGAAAATGTCAATTGCTTTAGTGTTTTGTTGGAAGAGTTAATTTTTCCACAGCTTACAACTTAGAGGCTTTTGACTGCAAAGTTTGAAAGAAGTCCCCTTCCTCACCCCTCCCTTTCAGTCGTCATCTCCTTTTTTGCAATGCTGAAGTATTCAGGGGCGGATTTAGGGGGTGCGGGGAGGCCTGGGCCTCCCTTTCCAAAATGATGAAATTTTTCCAACGTCACAAAAAAAGGAAGAGAATGAAAATAGAAAAAAAAGAAGAAAAAAACAAAACAGTGACAAAGTCCTTTTTCATTTAAATATGACTAATGTGACATGTTAGTTAATATATTTCAACATTTTTTATCTTAGCAACGAAGAAACATCAAAAATTAACTTGTATTTTTAGACCTTACGTCCGCTGTATGTAATGGTGACATGGTGCTAGTAGAGCTGTGTTCGCTTGGCATTTAAAGAATAAAATACCCCCAAAAGATCAGTTGGAATTGTTTTAATATCTTTTACCCTTCTCTATATACCTCCCCACAATTTGATGGTTTCTGAAATGTTTCATCGCCTATGAAAAATTGATGTGGAGTGTTGCACAGTGTTAAGATTTATCTGCCAACCCTATAATTTCTCTCTCAAGTACTGGTCAACGTTGACGTAGGATGCGGGGACAGACTGCAGCCCTCTAAATTCTTTCTGTGACAATTCGGGAAAATATGAAAACAATTTTTCAGGCACTGAAATAATTTTAATTATGTTCTGTCAAAATGGTTCTGAAACTACCAAATTTTTAGCATTCCTTGCGTACTTAAAGCGTTTCCTCAATTTTGTCCTTAATACTAATACCTTCTGTCTTCTGATAACAACCACTGGAGAAACAACAACAGAAGTTCAAACTTTTGTAGGAATAATTAGGTAGAAGACTCGCCTTGTGATCTGGAAATCGGTTGTGATGGGGAATTGAAACCGTCTCAATGCACATCCAGAATGCAAGTTTTGTCATGGAAATGTCGCATGTAATACAAAATTTCAGCGCCCTTTGCGCGCATTCATTATGCTTGGTATTCTTTCTTGACCACTTCATAAGTATCAGTGTACAGTACTTCAAAAAATTTCCAAATAGAGCAACCTTATCTAGGTTATCTTATCTTCCTCCAGACCCTTCACAAAGCAAAAGTCTTTGGAATAAACTAGGAGAGGCTCAATCTCCGTTATCAGAGTTACCAGACATCCGGCTCTACGCTGGTACCTGGAGGAATTTGTGAAATTGCTTTATGTAATGCTTTCAATTGCTTTATATAACGGTGACATGGCGCTAGTGGAGCTGTGTTCACTTGGCATTTAAAAAATAAAATACCCCCAAAGATCAGTGGGAATTGTTTTAATATCTTTTACCCTTCTCTATATACCTCCCCAAACTCCCCATCCTAGTGTAGCCAGGATGAAATTTTGAGGGGGCCTAGGTAACATGTGAGGGGCATGGTACCTCCGAGGTTCAGGCACGGCAAGACTATCTTAGCGTAGCACCATAACCAACAGTTGCCGCGGAGCTCGGAAGAGAATTTTGGGCTTCACAAACCCTCAAGATGGCGGGAAACGGCACTATCCACGTGTTTTAAGCTGTATGTAGGCCTACCCAGCCATGTCTGCCACTTCTCAAATAATGAGAATAAAAATCAATCTATGGAAAATGGTAATTTGGGGGGACCCCCAAACTGGGCATTTCTGACCTGTGGCCTGAGGAATGAGATTTCCTTTAGGGAAAAATTGTAAACTTCAGGAGGATGTAGATGGCGAATGCGGCAATATTTAAGCGGATTTCAGCTTTAATAGGAAAACCAAAAGTAGTATTGGCCCCCTCTGAGAAAATTCCTTTGCGTTAGATTTCCTAGATGCAAAATGGTGCTATGTGTGGCAAAACTTTGAATTGATTATAGGCCTCAGTTTTAGTATTTTTCTTTTTGGGGAGCATGAAAAATTCCAAAATACTCATTTTCAGTTGCGGTGCCTGCCTTGCAGGCAACCGCAACTAATGCAGTTACTATCGCGAAGTCAATGTCTGAATTTCCGGCACTTTATTTCTATCTCCTTCTAGATGCTTTGTGGTATCAAAATACGGTTTAGTGCAATTTGAAGGGACGGTACTTCTCTTTCGTGTTTTTAAGTTTGGTGGAAATATGACTTTCGTGAGAGTGTAAAATTGGGGTTTTTTCATGTAAAATTTGCAAACGTGGTCTATTTTTAGTAACAATCTTGCGGAAAAACCAGGTCCGTGTGTACTATGGGGAATAATATGCTGCTTAATCTAACACAGCGCCATTATTTTGGTTGTTTTTTAATTCATCGATGTGTTTAGTGAATTTTGAGTATTTATATGAGGATTTCTTTGTAGAGATTTATTCTTTTCGAGTGACATGGTCGGGGTTGCTGAGGAGTAAAAAGTTTGATAGTTTAGAGGAGTTTTGTTCACTGTTTTTTCATAAAGTAAGTTTCTGTTGGAGGGAAACATTGTTATTGGTAGGTAAATATTATTTGTATGAGTTGGCGAGTATTAATATTTGTGTTACATCAAGGTGTCTGGTTATGGTAAATTTGTTATTTTAAAGTTTAAAGTTATGTGGAGAATATAACAATGCCGTTCAAGGATTTTTTGGAGAAAGGAAAGGTTGGCAACAAAGAAAAAGAAAGTATGGGAGTGAATTTCAAGATAAAAGTTATGAAGGGGAGAAAAATGATGATGTCAGAGTTGGGAACAAAAAAAAAAAGGCTCTAGTGGATATGAAAAGATTCAGAGGTGTGATGATGGGGAAAGTAGGGAACATGACGATCGTGATGTATTATTTATACGTTCCGAAAGATCTAGATGTACATTTTATTTTTTCGTTGTTGTGGGTGGTAATTGTTTTTTTTTTTTTTTTTTGTTTTTTTTTTTTTTTTTCGGTGTTTGGCATTATTGGTTACAGGGGTAGAAGATAATCATCTTTATTTAAGACAAGTCATTGTAAGTTCATTATGTACCCCTTCACATATTTACACCACGAGCTGCTATTGCTCAGAAGCTCCACTAAAGAAGAATGCTTAAAAAACCAAATTCAGAGGGAATGTTCTGGGGGATATTTATACATTTAGGGAGAAGAGCACATCATAAGATGAAGAAGTGTTAACATGAACACATAGTTTAATGTAAAGAGTAGTCACGGTAGGGTTTTAACACGTTCATTCATATCTCGTTTTATATTTGTATGTGATGAGAGCAACCATTTTTTATTACGCTGGGCAGTGTTTGAGATATTGGGAAGAGGTCTGCATGAATGAAGGTTTTGCACAATCATTCAGGGACTGCTTTGGGTCTTCTGTTGGGGGCGAAGCCCTTGAAAACCAACTGATTTGGCCTTTTGAAAGGCCATGGATAGTTCATCTGTGGTCAAAAATGTCTTGATTTTGAAATGGTTATTTAAAATTTTGGGGGCCACATTGCAGTTTGGCTTTCCTTTTTTTTTACTTGAGGAAGCAAAGACATCCTTTGCCTTCTCCGGGATTTACGTCACTGTAAAACAATTAAAAATGATTGCCTTATCATTTTGTTTATATTTATGTTAAACGAACGTAAACATTAAATTTGGACCGTTTGTAGAGGGTTTAGATTGTTGGCTTACACAACGAAGTTTTGAACAGGTACAAGAAATTTCGCAATTGTAAATTTTTAGCCAGGTGGTCCATTTCGTAAATGGTAAAGTAGCAAGACACTTATTTATAAGCTAGTTATGCTATTATTTGTTATGTCACTGGCTGTGGTGTTATCAGCAAACTGGGACTGCTTTGGGTCTTCTGTTGAGGGCGAAGCCCTTGAAAACCAACTGATTTGGTCTTTTTAAAGGCCATGGATAGTTCATCTCTTGTCAAAAATGTCTTGATTTTGAAATGGTTTTATAAAATTTTGGGGGAGCCATATGAAAGTCTGGCTTTCCTTTTTTCTACTTAGTGATGTAGGAGTAGTTGTCTTATAGTTTTGTGTAAGCTGAGAGTAAACTTGGTGCGGAGCCTACAGAACTTTTTAAAAACCATTAATCTTTAGAAATTCTTTATGTTCAACATTGGAAATTTTTCCTTTTGTTCATTAACATAAATCCATCTTCAACCAAGTGACTGCAACGTCTTTGTCATGTATATACAGACTCATTATCGTTTGCAACATTACGTCATAACAGTGTACTCCACCTGTATGCACTAAACAGCTAAACAAGTGGCATGTTTTTCCTTATTAACTGCATTACTTAAAATACAATTTTGACTAACGCCTGTTTGGTCGAATGACCTGTCTTGAGCCTTTGGCGCTTTACCATCTTTTATCAGAAACCCTCAGGCTGTACAAGGAGTTACTAAGGAGCCGGGACATTAGGGATACCTTATATTAAATGCACAAGCAACAGCTTGTAAAGGACGTTTGAAATGTTATCTGATGTGACGTTTTGCTCTTTCTACAGTTCTAAATCAACTGCTGTATGATCTTTTCCTGATTTACTGTCAACTACGAGTTCAAAATGAGCAAACCACATTATACCGGCAATCGAGTATTTCTTTGGTGTGTTCCACGTTCCACCTCAACCACATTTCTAAAGTGAATGAACAATGTTCCTGGATAACAAGTGTGGAACTAAACTTAGCTGCTATTGGGCAAAACATAATACAAGTATTTTGGAATGGTATTTTTGTCCCCCTAAAATATAAAATCACCTTTAAAGTACAAGACGACTTGGTTTGTCGGCACCGCAACTCGTCTAGACGTTCGTCTTGTTAGTATTTGTGGAGATTTTACAACTGACATACATACTACCAAAGAAACAATTTTTCCAGTTTTCAGTGGTGTTTAGATGCAAAATGGTGCAGTATTTGTTCAGTCTTCGGTACATTACGGAGTCATCATGGGAGATACATGAAATCCGGACCTTGTGGACATTTTACAAATCCGTGTGTTGAAAATGTTAAAGAATATAATAATATATCATTGTAAGTTAAGCGTAGATAGGACTGAACCAATTACTCAATGCTGCTGTGTTTCATTACTGAACAGATAAGGCTATGGATAGATAACCAAACACAAGGCATGTGAGTCAACTCTCCTTCCAAACTACAATGTTTGTAGTAGTCACAGAAATCCTCAATCGGTCCAACTCTTTGATTGACAGCAAGTTCAAAAAATGCGGAGTCGTGTAGCACATTCTACACAGCATGTATACTGGGAGTGTTTTGGGTACACATTGGGGATTTGTGTGCTCGCTCTGAAGCAATAAACAGATTATGGCTAAAGAAGGTTGAGTTTTAAAGAGTAGTTGGAAGATTGTGAGATGGAAGCCGTTTTGCGGTCAGAGGATAAGACTTTAAGCTATCGGGCGTGAGAATCTATTCCTTTGGTTTTAAGTTGAACCAATAGGGGAGGGAAAAAATTGTACGAAGATGGACAAAGTAGCTATTGGTGGACTGTCAATGTCTCAAGTCAATTAGAAAGGCTAATTGAAACACAAGCAATAGTATGCAAAATAGCACACGCCTCTGCACACTTTATGTAACCAAAGGTTTGAGCTGAAAACACTTAACAAAGTAAATGTGTAGTATCAGATTTAGTACAGACCATCTAAAGAGCAGCAAATCAGTCCCTAAAGAATTTAAAGCTTTGCCTTAGTTTTGTTTCAACCACGGACTTGTATACCCGGACAGAGCGTGTAACGTGTACGTCTTATCCGTAGATGGTCGCCACCGGCTGGGACAAAAAAAGGCGCACCAAGATGGCCGCCGTGAAGCTATGAACCGTCTGATTTGAAGACGACTCTTTCATACTTTAAACAAAAGTTAAACTTGAATGGGAAACACTATCATATTCCTGCAATAAATGAAGCGATTTTGACCTTACCTTACCATATTTCAAAATTTCAAGTTTTTTGCAAAAATGGGGATATACTTGAGCAAGTCCAACCTTTCTCACAAACCCATACAGCCATAGCAGACAGCCATTTTAGTGCGCTTTTTCTCACACTACGGTAGCGACGATCTACCGAGTAGTATGCTCAGTCCATGTATACACGAATCCGGACAGCAAGTGATGGTCCGATTTTAGTGGGCCGTAACTGTGGTCCATCACCTTTAAATCTTTCACTTTCCTTGCTTACCTCTATCATGGATGATTGTACACTAAACTGTATCTTAAATTCTCCAATTTTACTAAATATGAGGGTTTGAAATTCATGTAGACAATAAATAAAGACGGTTTTAGGCTGATGGACCCCACTAATGGCGGCCTACAGTCACTAAAAACAAGCGCTAATCGGATTCGTCTATAGGACATCCGTGATTCCAACCCATCAATTACCAAAAGTAATATGAGATGTAATGACACAACAACAGGACGGTGTCATACAGTTTCAACTAGATAAAAGTTTAAATACGGTTTGAAATGTGGTTTAGAGCGGCTCATTTGAGTTGGTTCATGAAATTTAACAAATTTTTCCCATACTGTTAAGTTTTCTTCACATACCAATGACAAATGGTCAAACTAAGACAATCTCCACATCCCACTCACAAATAATTGTTTAAAGAGTGAGTAATTAACGGTTGAATTTGGTTGTCAAAATTTATGACCAGACACTTTTCAAATTATACACAAAATTGTTACAAGTCAGGACACAAGAAAATTCAAAATCTTCAATTTTTCATTGACCATTGGATGTGAAACTTGACCAACCATGCTAATTATTAGAATTTTAATGTGGTAATATCCTTAAACACTTTCATTAAGTTATCGATATCAACTCGATCAAATATGGTGCAGATCCTTTCCTTTAGTTGCCTCTTAGCCAGGCGGGAAATAATGTCGGCATATTCTACAACCTCTAGTCCAGTTACAAAAAGAAATGTTTAATGCACCTAAAAGACTACAAATCAACAATAGCCAGGTTCCCTTTTGTATGTTTGGCGGGGGACGCCACGAACCCTTTAATTCTGTTTGCTTTAATGATAAACACTTGCATATACGTTTTACACAATAAAAATTAGAAGGAAACATGCAGACGATGGAGTTGTTAAAAAATACTTCAATAGTATTTCAAAATTTATCCATTAATGTAGTTTGTTCGAAACTATTGACGAGCAACGTGTTCTAGAGCAGGAAATTTGGGATCATGCGCACTGTTTAACAACGGAAATATCGATCCCGAAACATTATTTTAAACTTGAGCACGCGAAACGCGCCAAAGAAAATGCAGAGGGAACGTTTAAGACACTCTAGATTGTATTTTGTCGGTGTAATATGCAGTATTTTTAAGTTGTGTTGAAGATGTTGCTTCTTTCCTATCAGTCACCTCTTACACCAGAATATATAAAGGCCCTATTTACGAATCCGATCAACGCCAGTGTTTAGAGTGACCGTAGGAAGCCATTAATGAGGTCCATCAGCCTTAAATAGTCTTCATTTATTGTGTACATGAATTTCAAACGCTTATATTTAGCGAAATTTAATAAGTTAAGATATATTTTAGTGTGAAACCATCCATGATACAGGTAAGCAAGGAAATTGAAAGATTAAAAGGTGATAGAGCACAGCTATGGCCAACTGAAATCAGACCATTACTTGCTCTCCGGATTCGAGTATATCTTGGTAGTTGGTGGTGTGGAACAAGACCCATTAAACAGTTTATTAGTGTGAAAAATAAGGCAGGGTCAATCTGGAATATGGATTACAGGATAGTAAATAAAAAATCAGTAAATGTCGTTACCTTGGCAGAGTCATAGGCATTGGCTGTTTTAGGGCCATGGAAAGTCACCTGAAGGCTGCCGAGAAAGAGAATCATCCTTTCTCCAATCTATTTTGAAAATGTAATGAAAAGATATGTCATAATGATTGCAAGTTTAAAATAGTAGTCCTAACAATCAGTCAATTCGCAGAGGATGGTGGTAGCTTGTGTGGGAAGTGAAGAGCGAGAGGTGCTGCTGTGATTTTGAAGCAGTCATTTACTCCATCTTCCCCACATGAAGCAATAACAAGAGAATTTTATCAAGGTTCTCCTACGTACATGGGCACAGTACTAATAAAATCAACGTTATATATGTGTATGGTTCATACGAAGCACATCGCTGTTTGTGAGAGTTGGGTCTGTTTCAGCAACTGAGCAAGTTTTAAAAATTTGTTTGCGATGACCTAGATGGATTTAACGAATATCGGAGTTTCAGATAATAATAAGTCTTATATAGCGGAGAATCCAGCCAAAAACAATGCTCAATGCGCTTTACAGATGCCGAAAAAGTAGAGAAGTTAGAAACATTGAGAGAAAAGGAAGGTTTTGAGGGACCGTTTAAACTGGTCAAGAGAATCTAAACACTGAGCTTCAGCGGAAGCGAATTCCAAAGCCATGGCGCGGCGTGGTGGAACTTGTACGATCCCCAAAGGTGTTTGTACGAGAAGCCGGGACAGATAGCGCGAACAGGAGGATCATGGAAGTACTACCTCCGAGGTAGTACTTCCATGGGAGGATCTAATCCTTGTTGTTAGATGTAAGACATCAGATATATAGGCTGAGGTACCAAGTTTAAGACCTCGAAAGGCTAGGAGGAGTAATTTGTAGTTCACACGCTGTTTAACAGGCAACCAGCGTAGCTCATTCAAAAGGGGGAGTAATGTAAGAGTGACGGTTTGCCCTGAGGACAATTCTAGCGGCAGTATTCTGAGCGATTGAAGCATACACCGAACAGTAAAGAGTTAGCATAATAAAGGCCACTGGAAATGACTGCATGAATGAGTTTCTCGGTGGCTGACTTATCAATATACGAAGAAGGCCTACTTGTCTAATGTGGTACATAGTACAAGAAGTTTTACACAATTAATTTACATGATAATCCATTGATAGATGACAATCCATATACACACCGAGATTACCTACGACAGACTTTGTGTTAACAGTATAATCACCAACACGCAACGACACCGAATCAAGACCTGGGTTGACTACCAAAGGGATTCTGAAAATAATTACTTCAGTTTTGTCGTCATTTAGCTTGAGAAAATTTCTACTTATCCACAACTATAACATCACGAATACACGTCTCCATCTTAGTAACAACATAGTCAAGGTCAGTAGGGTGAAAAGTGATAAACAATTGTGTATCATCGGCGTAAAAGATATACTTAATATGATGAGAACCTATCAATTTACCAAGAGCCGAGGTATATAAAGTAAAAAGGACAGGGCCCAGAATTGACCCTTGGGGTACCCCGTGGCGGAGCACTGTTCCTCGTACATTGAACTCTGTGTCCAACTTGTGCAGTAATAACTCATGGTCGACTGTGTCGAACGCTGCAGACAGATCAAGTAATACCAATAAAACACATTTCCTATTGTCGAGATCAGAGAGAATATCACTCTTTACCTTAAAGGTCAAGAGCAGTCCCCAAACTTATTTTGAAGCAACAGCTAAATACCACGATTCTCGTCTCATTTTTGTTCAAATAATCTTTCATAATATTTTACTTCTTCAATATAACATATGGAAGGTAAACCAAGCAGTAACTTCCAGTAAATTTCACATTTGAGGAGTTAAAATGTTGTCACATGACCCTCAACAGCCAATCATGAAACTGGACAGTCTGCTACACAGCTTCAAGTTGGGGTGACTGCTCCTGCCCTTTAAGCAGGGCCGACCCTGTACTAAAACCAGGGCGGTAGGCGGATTGAAATGGGTCTAAGCAGTTTTTACGTTCAATATGAGATGAAAGTTGACTTAAAACAGCCCTTTCAATGACTTTTGACATAAAGGGTAGATTTGATACCGGTCTATAATTTTTTTAAGTCGTTTACATTTAGGTTCTTCTTTTTAACAATTGGTTTGACATTTACACAAATTTTGAAAGAGACCAGTGGATGGAGAAGTGTTAACAAAGTTACCTATAAAGGTATCAAGCTCAAGTTTACAGTATTTGAGTAACCAAGTAGGTATCGGGTCTAGACAGCAATGTTTTGTTGGCATCCCAGTCTGCCAGTAATAATCTTCCACACTTAATCTGTTGGAAGTTTGCAAAATTTAGAGAAGACTTTATTGCTTGTGTTATGCGAAATGACAGTGTGGCCTATATTGGACGATGACATGATGCCAGCTCGAACGTCGTCAACTTTCTTAGTAAAATATTCAGCGTATTTATCAGGTAATTCATCAGAAGGAACGTTATAAGGCAAGTATGCATTAGATGGAGAAGGTTCACCTGAAAGTTCTTTAATAACACCGAAGAGAGCGTTGGAATTTTTGTCGTTTTCAGCAATTCTGTTTTGAAAGTATGACTTTTTCAGTAGACCGGAAGATCAACGAAACAACCTTCCTACACTGACACTTGTATAATTCCCGGTCGATGGTTAGTTTAGGCTTACGATACTTCCGCTCGAGTTTTCGTCGGACTTTTCGTTCAGAGATAACAGTAACAGAGATATCAGAGCCACGGTGCAGGAGAGTGAAATGTGACGGTGCGTCTCTTGGATGTAACAACAATATCAACAAAAGTCTGCTCAATGAAACATTGTAATTAATGACAGCACGATCAATGCCATCATCCCAGGGAAGAAGAGAGTTAGCTAATTCGGGTTTAAAAGCATCCAACTGAAACTTACGAAAGCTTCTAGAGGTAATGTAGTCAGCCTTAGGCTTGGGCTGGGACAAATCAAGCGTCGCCAGAACAGTCAGATGGTCACTGATATTAAAATCGTGTGTTGAAACCCCATTTAGGAAACTTTGGTCACGTCTAGAAATGAGGAGATCCAATGTTTGACCCCTTGAATGGGTGGGACCGAGCACATTTTGCTGAAGGTTGAAGGTATCGAGCGTTCAAAGAAAGTTAAGGCAAGATCACAATAGGTGCCAGACAAAACTTCAATTGAGTTTATATTTTTTCAGGGAAGGGGTATGTACAGAACGCACCGAAAAGGGGATTTTCTAGCAATATTACAGTTTTTCATATTAAAATTTTCCTTCTCTTAACAAAACTGAGTCACAATAGGCAATTGAAGATTGTCGTATACTTGCTCAGATCTGTCTTCCTTTCGTCCGACGTCATTGGTTTCGATGATAAAGGAAACCACTACATTCATGATGTCGCGCGTGTGTATGTATGCGAGTGTATTGGGTGTTTGCAATTTGCTCGTTTACACGATAATTCATGATAGAAACGTCTGACAGTTTTCAAACTTGGAACATAGATGCGCCATTCTGAGGGAAAGAACCCTATTGTTTCGGGGTGGAGGTCAAATGTCATCTGGGGTCACCATGGGTCAAAGTCTGAAAACCTTATTAACACAATATCTCAAGAAAGGAAACTTGGATAGATTTCATATTTGGTTTATAGATGCGTTATGGTCATTAGATGGTCCCTATTGTTTTTGATGGAGATCAAAGTTCATCTGAGGTCACTGAGGGTCAAATCTGAAAACCTCGTTAAAAATGGTATATCTCAAGATAGGAATCTTTAATAGATTTCATATTTTTTTTGTATGCAAATGCGTTATGGTCAGAAGATGGTCCATTCAAACGTCATTTGGGGTCACCGGAGGTCAAAGACTGAGAATCTTGTTAACGCAATATTTCAAAATAGGGAACGTGAATGGATTTCATATTTAGTACGTGAGTTCATAATGGTCAGAGGATGGTCCCTATTGTTTTCAGTTGAGGTCAAAGTTCATGCGAGATCACCAGGGTCAAAGTCTGAAAACTTGTCCAAATGCAATATTTCAAGATAGCTGCCTGTCTTTCTTTCTTTCTGTATGTTTGTCCATCCATCCATCCGTCCGTCCGTCCATCTATGGCTTTTATGGAGGTCAAAGGTCATCTGGGTCACTGGAGTCAAAACGTGAATGAAAGCCTTGTTAGGTGCTAACACAGCTTAAGGTGGGAAACTTAAATAGATTTGACATGATTGTGGTATGCGGATACTCATTTTGGTGAGAAGATGGTTCCTATTTTTGTTGGTAGAGGTCAAATGTCATCTGGGATTTAAAATATATTTTTTTGAACATGCTAGTTTAACATTTGATGGAGAAGATTGTGGTACATGATGGCATTATTTGAAATGCAACATTTATTAATCATCGAAACCTCAATGCATTTTTGCATTGTGGTTTTAATTATTTTAATTTTTTAATCTCTGAAAAAGTGGAGGAAGTGTTCCCGTTTGTCTGGATCCTCTTATCATGCCTTTGTGCAAACAATTCTCCTCTGTATACGATGCCACAAATTACAGTTTTCTTGTTTGCAAATAGCATCATATCATATACAATTTTTCAAAAGTAGTTTAATTTCCATTCCAAAACAATTTTCAGAAAGGTGACCGATTAAGCGCTCACAAGAAAAAGTTTTCTTCGTACACTTATAAGCGTGTTGTTTGAAATGCAACCTTGGTCATAACATACGAAATTCTCGTACTTTCCCTTGTTATCTATCTTTCCATTATGCAGGTGATAGAAACTTATTTAAGAAATAACTTGCTGCTAACTCATACATGTATCATTTTACCTTAGTCGACGTGTGGAGGGATCGGAACCCACTTTCTGTAGGTTATAGCCGGTCCTCAAATATTTCAGATATTAGATGTAGATTAAATTTTTTTCTAGTTACCAGAAATCTTTTGAGTAATGCCACTGATTGTTACTTTCAACCAGCACTACTTTCGGACCATTCATTGATTATTCTGTGTTTAAGCCTTTCCTCTGACCCCAGAGGAAAAGGCTATTGGAAATTCAACAACTCATTGCTTCATAATACATTCTTTTAATTGAAAATATAATAACTTGCTTTCCCAATGATCACATCATCGAAGATATTGACCCTTCTTTGACTTAGGAAAAGCTTAAGTTTAACATTCGTCAGAAGGCAGTCAAATATTGTAACCAGAAAGCCTATAGTTTACACTTATTCGAGAAGAACTTAATTGCAAATATTGCAAAGATTGCAAAATTAGAGTTTGATCTACTAACAGATCCGAACATTGAAGAGGATTTAAATTCTGCTAGAAATGATTTATATTAATTACATAAGCACAAACTGCAAGGTTTTATAGTCCGGTCCAAGACTAGGTGGACCGAAGAGGGAGAACGGAACTCAAAGTATTTTCTAAGTTTGGAAAAACGTAATAAGCTTAATAATACGATTTACGAGTTAGAAGATAATGGTTATTATTTAAGTACAAATACAGATATTCTATGTCATATATTCTCTTTCTATTCCAAACTGTATTTACCTGACCATTGTATTCCAGATGTGCTGTTTGCTGACCTTCCTGAACTTCAGGAGGATGTTGATTTGAATATTTGTGAGGGTTATCTTGATTATGAGGAGCCTAAGTCAGCTTTTTTTCTGCTGAATTTTACAAATTTTCCTGGCCTTTTATTGGTAACTACGTTGTTAATTCCTTGAATCAGGCATTCAATCAGCAAAAATTATCTGCTGAACAAAGCTGTAGTATTACCTTAAGTTTGAAACCTGACAAAAATCCTCGTAGGACAATAATTCTAATTATCGCCCGATAGCTTTACTTAACGTAGATTATAAAATTTCCGCTAAAGCAATTGCAACCATGCAGGATTAAAAAAGTTCATCTACTTATTGGTGAAACTCAGTCAGGCTTTTTACAAAACCGTTTCATTGGTGAAAACATTCGCTTCGTTCTTGATCTTGTTGATTACACAAACACTCATAATATCCCTGGATTTTTATTCTTTATTGACTTTAAAGAAGCGTTCGACACTCTTGATTGGAATTTCATTCATAGAACATTGCATTACTTTAAGTTTGGTGTACAGTTCGAGACCTGGATTCGTACCTTTTATTCTGATCTTAGCTCGTGTATATTTAACAATGGACATTCAACAGATTATTTCAACGTTAAAAGGGGTGTTCGCGTGGCTGTCCTCTAAGCCCTTATCTTTTTATCCTATGTACAGAACTTCTTGAAAGAAGAGTATTGAGGAATGTTACTTTTAAGGGTTTACGTATTATAGGGACAGAGATCAAGTTGTTGCAATACGCCGACGACACAGTTCTTTTCACTGATGCTTGCCATACTAAGAAGGTTTCAGACAGCGTCTGGTCTGAAACTAAATCTTAGTAAATCAAGCATTTTCCCATTAGGCCTCTTTATTTCTACCCAACCCAATTATCTCCTCAATTTGAATTTTCAGGTAAATTTTGGTCTTATTAGATTCCTAGGAATTTATTTTACCCACAATGGAAATGAACTGTACTTTCTCAATTATCTGCAAAAACTATCTCGTCTGAAAAGCATTCTAAAGCTTTGGTCAACAATTGACCTCTCTCCTAACGGTAGAAATATTATTGTACAATCATTTGCCTTATCTCAGCTTGTTTTTATGTTTCAAGTCCTTCCAAACCTCCCAGATTCCTTTATTAATGAGGTGCAAATATGTATTTTTAATTTTATTTGGTCAGGAAATCCGGACAAAGTTCGACGAACAACCGTGTATAGCGAAGTACACAATGGAGGCTTAAAAGTCACACATGTCAAAAGTTTCATAGACGCTCTTAAAGTTGTTTGCGTTAAAAGATATTTAACCCTTTACCGTTGTGCTCCGATCGGGGCATGTTTGTGCGCCTCGGGAGTGGGCGGAAAAGCGGACGTAGCCCGCCCCTCATCGGCTTCCGTAGGTCATTGACCCCGTGACCTTCAACTATTGTCTCTCTCGTTGTTGTGGCCGAATTTTCGGGTAGCTACTCGCAGTTTCGAGCTCCGCGTGAAACAGTAAAGATGGGTGACAGCCTAGCTCTCCGCATGGGTCCAAAAGGACCCAAACAACGGTAAAGGGTTAAGTAGTGACAGAGGTATGAGGAAATTATTTTTCGATCACTGTTTATCTCCCTATGGCAAGTCCTTGCTATGCCCAGTGTAACTTTAGACGTAGCGACATCACGAGTATAAACCATTGTTTCATTAAACAAATATGCAATGCGTGGAGCCTGTTACATTTTAGCGATACGGTTGAAAATTACGAAACTCAAGTTCTTTGGAATAATAGTTTCATTAAAATTGACGGTCGAGTCACCTATGATAGAAGACTACACATGGCTGGAGTTCTGAATGTAAAGAATCATTTCAAAACAAAAAAATGTTAATCTTTGATTTAATAAATTTTGCAACAAATTTAATACTAGGAATTACCCTTTTACACGTTATTATGAGTTCTTATCAACTATTCGAAGCGTTTGTAAGCTAAATATGATCATTGACGGAGCTACGATACTCAAGGAGAATAGTTTTATTGTAAACATTACTTCTCGCTTAGCTTAAAACTCTTTTATAGAAAATATTGTACTCCCTCCTAGAGCCCTTGCAAAATAAAACACCTCTTTCAGCTTTACTTCTGACGATTGGAAAATTATTTTCCGTATCCCTGCATTAACTTTATCTGAAACAAAGATTATTTATTTTCAGTTAAAATTCCTCCACAGAGTTTTAGCTACAAACAAAATACTCTTTTATATGAACAAGGTAGAAAACTCTTTATGTACTTTCTGTAAAAGCGAGGAAGAAACAATTGACCATTTATTTTGGAGCTGTAATATAACTTCCAACTTCTTGCTTGAGACAGAGTTTATGTTGTTTGGAAAGCAGTTTAACATCTCAAAGTCTGATTTCTTTTCTGATTATAAGCTTTTACTCCGCCATCTCTACAATTTTACTTTCCTCCACTGCAAGAATTATTTGTATAATTGTAAATTGAACGATGTACTTCCTGATCCAGGTAAATTCTACCGTAAACTTGTTTTCAGCCTGAAAGTTGAACACTATATCTGTTCAAAAAGCACAGTTAACCCTAAGCGTAAGAAAATGTACATCGATGTTATTTCGTCCCTCTCTTATTGTAGTATTTTGCATGATATCCGCTAGATTGGTATGTAATTAATTTGTTGACGGATTTCCTACAAGCTTAAAGCACAGTGATTGATGTAAATATTGTATATAAGTGATGAGACAAATGACAATAAACGGGATGTATAAAAAAAACTTGCTGCAAAGATTGTGTTAGTACATAATTACTGTGTCGAATTTTAAGCTTTGTACAGTACGCGATATCTCGAACAGTCAGTGAAATATTAGGGTTATATTTAATAGTCATAACGGGCGTCAGAATGACAGGAAAGTTATTTTAAGTCTTTGCACGCCATTATGGGCCATTTAAAGATCAAGGTAGTTATATGGAGTTTTAAGGCCCAGTTTATACCCAATTGGTTTAAGTCATGACCTTGCTGAATCGGGCATTCTGTCGTGTCTTAGTCGGGCATACAGGGGCCGATCATAGTTGTAAGAGGCGTGAAGGTGGATGGGGGATGGGGAAGGCTGCTTTCCCCAAATTTCAGCAAAATAAAAATTAAGAAAAAAAATCGGACAGCCACTTGAGTTTTAAAAAAAATGCATATTTTTTTTTCAGGAAACCCCTACACGTGCCCGAATCTTAAACAGATAGCATGCCCGAAAAAGGAAAAAATTCCTTACACATTCGGGTAGCACAAAAATTTAGCCTAGGGACGATGCGCGCTGTTTAATGAGAATTAGGCTAACTGGCTAACGATAGCCTTAATCCCTAATTCCCTAACTCAGCCGCCACCCTAACATAGAATATTACTTATACAATTAATGGCAACAGCAAATAGAAACACCTTGTTACGCAGTGCGCATCAACTCAAAAGTTATTATTCGAGGGTTTTACAATACAGTCTTCCAAAACACCAAGCTCCTGGGGGCGCGCCAAATCGAGATCACTTAAAAAAATGTTGGACCTACCATTTGCATTGATATAGCAATTTCATCTTTTAATTAAATAATTTAGTAATATTGACACAATAAAATGTCAATCTAAACTAGAGAAGGGGCAAGTGAACGCATAAATCGGCAACAATCCATCAAGTTTTGCGAGAATCCTCGCTCGCTAACCATACACCCTACAGACTTCCTGCGTATTTTATTAGCAAGCCAGAGAATTTCTACACAGAAAACCGTAGGGCTGATTCTAACATATCGCCACCAAATTTTGTAATTCAGCAAATTTTAGGAGAACCTTCGATGATGTTATCGATGTATTCGAAGAAGCAAAAACACGAAAGGTGAACCTGTAATCAACTGCTGTTATAGCTCATCGTCATTTAAGTGAATAAATCAAGTAAAGTGAATAATTCCAGTAAATCAAAACGTTGTGTTTGTGGTTTTAAACATTAAAAATGCAATCATTAAAGTCCTTTTGGTCAGATTTTAAAATTTGTTCTATTTAAGATCTTGAGTGGTGTAAGTATTCATAAGATACCCCCCCCCCCATGGGGGTAGGGCGCCAATTTCGTTTCTTGCCCAGAGCGCCACAAACCCTAGCTACTCCCCTGCAGAAATGGTTGTTGAAAATGCTGGTTCGTTTAAACTTACCAAATTATTTACAGGCACAGACGGGGGAGTGTTCAGGTTCAGTACCCAATAGTTTGCCATCTAGCCTGCCACTAGAGCCAAATTCGGGCAATGGTTATGAAAATCGGGTAATTTGTTTTACAACACTGTCATGATACAGTGTGAGAATGACTTCAATAGGTATGCATGACAAATTTATTGAAAAACCACTTCGAAACGTGACTTTTTTTTCAAATGGTGCCTGAGGGGCTGCTTTTTCAAAATTTATCTGTACGCTTCCCACCAACCCATGGGTGACGTTTCCCTGACATAGTCCTTCGGGCAGAAAGTCTCCTGCCCTCCCAAACTGACATCTCCCTGCCCAGGGCAGAGATTATGCCTGGTGGGGAATCTGGAGTAGGGTAAAAATCCCCCCCCCCCGAAAAAGAGTCCCATACGGCCACTGATGTGCTGCGCATCAAGCACAACAAAAGTAGATTCTATTTTGAAGTCTCCAGAACAACCCTGCCTGGAGTCAAATTCCAGACTTCCCGACTGCAAGTCGGATGCTTTAACCTGCTTGAACCATGCACTTGGTGTAGATCAAAGTATGCGTCCCCACGTGTAATTAGAAATCAAGTCTAACAAAATTTTTCGTATGAATGTTGAAAAATGTTGAGACAGTAAGTGTCATGCAGTTTAATGAAGATTTGGTTAAGGAAAATCGGTGGCGAGGATTTTGGATAGAGTAATTTACTGACACGTTTCTACTGAGGTAATTGTCAGTACTTGGAAGTTTTCCTATCTTGAGTAGACTGATGAGATATCAACTAAATATAAAATTCTGGAAGCACGCCCAACTAGATTGTGTCGAAACTCTTTATACAAGGTTCGGTTTTAGAATAATGTTGGCAAGGACCCCGGCCATTTAATAAAATACACCATTCGTTATTCCAGCGGCATTATTTCAGAGTGTAAGTCGTAATTGTATGGTTCAGAGGAGACCAGCATACCTTTGTCTGTAACACAGGAACTTCAACGATGTTCTCGGGGCGTGCTGAGAAAATCTTCCAAGCATTTTAAATTGAATTATGATATGAATGTTTTCCTCCATTTAATTTAGCGATATTTAATCCCATCCAACAGTAAATCATACTTAAAATAAAGCCACCTCGCTTCCTTTTGCTCCGTTTTCTGTACTATTGTATTTATTTGTCCTTTTAGGAAATGTGGGGGAACATCCTTCACAGATAAATATTTGGATGACATTCTCCCCTTCGTCTTGCTATGAATACCCCCATAACAGTCCGTTGTCATTTCGTCCAACTTGACAAAAAAAAACTAAGATTGTCGTAAAATAAATGTCTGAAGACTTAGGAAACGCAAAAATTTTGCTCTCAATAAATAGCGGGATAGTGCCATCCGTTTGATGTACCCCACAAAAGCGAAGAGAACAGAACGATGCTACTGCTATCTTTTGCGTGCAGTGAAATACATCGAGTTTTCCATGGGAAGGAAATTATTGCTCGGATTCATGAAATTAGGATCGAGGGTGCATGTTGCGTAGTTCTTATTTAAATCATGTGATTACGTGGCCCCAGGAAGATGTTATTTAGACAGCTCACTGGATAAAAAAAATGCAATATAATACCTCTTTTGAAAGCTTGGCAAGCGGGGACTTAGAAACTGAACACAGATCTTATGCGGATCGCATGCCTTCTCTTCCCTTTCTTAGATATTAGATGGGTGGTCTGTGATACCATTGGTTTGGGTATACCTAAATGTGTGTGTTCATGGCGACATGTTACACCACTACCCTACAAAAAGTAATGTTGCGGAGTGGGAAGAGCCCAGCCTGATTGGGGCATCAATCAATAAATTTTCCGCAAGTGTTTACGTAGGTATCGCCATACAAGTGCAATGCTAGGCTCTTACTCAACATGTATTCAGGAAAGGAAAACTGCTTTTGAAAAGACTAGGATCAGGTACTTAGATTTAGATTCTATTTATCCTTTTGCCCCTTGCTTAAGGGTCTTTTTCAGCTCGGCCTTTTCAACCTGTCCCCTGCTTTTCCGGGGGGGGGGGCTATGAATTTACCAGGCTGGATTGACTGTCTTTTTTCTGTTTTTTTTTTTCTCTTCCATCCATTTTTTGAGATAATTCCATTTTATTGTTCTTTAGAACTCAACTTTACGCTCTTAAATCGTTATGTATCTAGTAATCTTTCTTTCTTTTATATTTGTATAATTTTCACTTATTTTTGCAATTTAACAGTTTCCCAACCACTCCGGGAAAACTATCATTTCGCCTTGATTCACTCTAAAAACGTTAGTTTCGTTTACTGTTATCTTCTGCCGGTTTCGCTCGAAACCTTTTACCTCTTAAACGACTGTCACCTTAAGTACGAGGTAACCATTCATACTCCCCGTGATCTAACCTGCAATAATGTCTGACATTAAAATATGTAGTTACAATGTTAGAGGGCTTCGACAATACCAGAAGCGTCGAAAAGTATTTGCCTATCTTCATAGGCACGGTAAAGACATTTCGTGTATCCAAGAGAGCCACAGTGCTTTTACAGATGAGTCCCTATGGAAAACGAATGGGGAGGGCAATGTGTTTTCGCTCACGGCTCTTTTTTCACTGGCAGTCGAGGTGTCGGCATTTTATTTAAGCCAAGTTTGAATTTTGAAATAGTTAGTTCTTTCTGTGATTCAAATGGTCGTTTTATAATTGTGGATCTTATTATACAGGCAAAGGTTGTAACTCTTGTCAATGTGTATACACCCAATCTCGATACTCCTTCTTTCTTTGATCGAATCGGGGTGGAACTTCAAAATTTTACAAGTGAATCAATTATTTTCTGCGGTGACTTTAATTTCGTTTTTAACTTAAATTTAGACAAAAAGGGAGGAAACTATAGAACTAACTTCAGAGCGAGAGATCATTGCATTGATCTAATGGATCGCTATGATTTGATCGACATTTGGAGGGAAAGGAACCCACACAATCAAGACTTCACTTGGCGTTCTAATATAACTCCCGGCATTTTGTGCAGGCTGGATTTTTTCCTTATTTCGAAAATTTTGGTAAAATCAACAGTAAGTGCCTATTTTGAGCCCGGATTCCTCACTGACCACTCTATAGTAAATCTAGTTATTCGTTTTTACGTTGAAAAAAGAGGACCGGGATATTGGAAGTTCAACAACTCTCTTCTTAATAGGATCAGGTATATATCGACCTTATCACTGAAACAATTTCCTCAGAGATCATAGATTTACAATCTTTTAATCCCAGTCTAAGGTGGGAACTAGTTAAATTCAAAATTCGTACTGTTACCATTAACTATTCAAAACGTAAAGCTAAGGAAAGACGAGCTCAAGAACTTGATTTATTAAAGGATATATCACGTTTAGAATATTTGTATTATGAGGGTGCTTCAGCCACCGCTTTTAGTGAACTCAACGAAGCCAGGCGTAGCTTACAACATTTGTATGACTTCAAACTGAACGGCATAATTGTATGTTCAAGAGCTCGCTTGGTACCAATTTAAAAACTAATGAGGGTATTAATCTCAGTAGTAAAGTAGAGATCTTAGATGAATTAAGGCGTTTCTATAGTTATCTTTATTCACACAATAATGTTGATCCAGATGCTATCTTTAGTTCAATAAATAATGATGTTAAACTTGACTTTGACGATGCCAAGATTTGTGAGGGACTCTTGTCAAAGGATGAATGTAGTCAAGCACTTATGTCTCTGTCAAATGGGAAAACTCCGGGGTCAGATGGATTTTCTGTTGATTTTTATAAACATTTCTGGGTTCAAATAGGTAATTGTGTTACGGAATCTTTGAATTTTGCATACATTGAAGGAAAATTGTCTGATGAGCAAGGGCGTGCTGTCATATCCCGTATTAAAAAGCCAGAGAAAGATCCTTTATTTGTTAAAAACTATCGCCCGATTTCCTTGCTTAACACTGATTATAAAATTTGTGCCAAGGCTCTCGCCACTAGACTTAAAAGAGGTCTTCCCAAAATAATTAACCCAAACCAGACTGGCTTCATGAAAAATCGTTTTATTGGGGAAAACATTCGTTTTGTACTTGACTTGATTGATTACTGTACTCAGCATAAAAAAATGGTCTTCTCTTGTTTGTTGATTTTGAAAAAGCCTTCGACAGAATTGAGTGGAGCTTTTTACACAAATGCTTGCACTACTTTGGCTTTGGTGAGGTATTTAAAATTGGATTAAGACCCTGTTTGCAAATAGTTATGGCTCGGCAGTTAACAATGGCTATTCTTGTATTTCAAGAGGCGTCAGGCAGGGTTGCCCTATTTCTCCTTACTTATTTCTGGTCTGTGCTGAAATTCTCTCTAGGTCCTTTAATGATAACGGTAATATTAAGGGTATTAACATATGCAACAAGGTGGTTAAAATTACTCAGTACGCTGATGATACCACCTTATTCCTGGATGGAAGCTTTGAGTCTTTAAAAGAAACCGTTCGTATTCTTCATGTTTTTGAAACGTCCTCTGAACTCAAGGTTAATCTTGAAAAATCTCATCTTTTTCCCTTAGGTAAGTTAGTGAGTGATGTTCCGTGTTTTCGTGATCTATTTAACCTTAAGTGGTCGTTAGGTCCCATTACGTTCTTAGGAATAACTTTTACACATGATAAAGAAAGACTGTTTCACTTAAACTATACTCCAAAACTCTCTCGATTAAAGCGAAACCTTCATCTTTGGTCTCAAAGAGACCTTACTCCAATTGTCAAAATTACTATAGTTAAGACATTAGGTCTTTCTCAATTAGTTTTTCTTTTTCAGGTATTACCAAGCCCCCCACCGAATTTTATAAAAAAAGCTTGAAGGAATTATTTTTGATTTTATATGGTCCGGTAACCCCGATACGGTTAAACGTTGTACTTTAATTAATGATTTTGATGCTGGTGGTTTAATAGCCCCGTATTTGTATTCTTTCATTAGAGGTTTGAAATGTTCGTGGGTTAAGAGGTATTCTGATAACAACGATGCATTGTGGAAACTTTTTCTTGATCACCACCTTAAGGCCTACGGCAAAGCTTTTTTATTTCAGTGTAATTTTAGCTTCAGAGATGTCTCAATCTCAAACGATTTTATTTATGATATTTGCACAGCTTGGTCGTACTATGCCTTTAAGAATCCAAGAAATGACTTTAAAATCAGATCATATGGAATAATTCATTCATAAAGGTTGATAAGAAGATTATATTTTGTAGGAAAATGTTTGAAAATGGCATTATTTTTATAAAAGATTTATATGATGAGGAAAACAAACTCCTTTCTATAAGTAATATAAAGCAAGCATTCTCATTACATAATCTTCCCTTTACTTGTATTCATGGTATAATCAATGCAATTCCTCTGTCCTAGACAAGAGACCTTTTCCATTGGACAATGATCCTCACACACCATTCAAAACCTTTTGTAAGTCTGCTTTTGTCTCTCAACCGTGTATAAGTCTTTAATAAATGACATCTGTTCCCCTCCGACAGCTTTGATTAAGTGGGAGAGAGAATTTAATTTCACCGTCGACCAATGGAAACAGATTTTTAAAGTTCCCTTTACCACTTTACGTGAAACAAAAATTTAGTACTTTCAATTCCGTTTTCTGCATCGGTTACTTGGCACAAATTGACAATTTTCCCTATGATGATTTAGGTGTTTTCTTTCTTAATCATGATTGTTTTCAAGTATTTCAATATTAATATGTTAAAGTTGTTAATTGTTTTGTACATAGTAACTGAATGGTTGAGTTCAGGAAATTTGTTTCTCTTGATTGTATGTATTGCTTTTGTTTTTGAAATTGAATAAATGATGGAAGGGAAAAAAATATCTGAAACTAAGATTATCTATTTTCACTTAAAATTCCTCCACAGAGTTTTAGCAACAAACAAACTACTGTTTTATATGAATAAGGTAGAAAATTCTTTATTTACTTTCTGTAAAAGCGAGGAGGAAACAATTGACCATTTGTTTTGGAGTTGTAATATAACTTCCAACTTTTTGCTTGACACAGAATTTCTGTTGTTTCGAACGCAATTTAACCTCTCCAAATCTGATTTCTTTTTTGGTTATAAGCTTTTACTCCGCCATCCCTTCAATTTTATTTTCCTTCACTGCAAGAATTATTTGTATAATTGTAAATTGAATGATGTACTCCCTGATCCAGATAAATTCTACCGTAAACTTGTTTTCAGCCTGAAAGTTGAACACTATATCTGTTCAAAAAGCACAGTTAACCCTAAGCGTAAGAAAATGTACAACTATATTATTTCGTCCCTCTCTTATTGTAGTATTTTGCATGATATCCGCTAGATTGGTATGTAATTAATTTGTTGACAGATTTCCTACAAGTTTAAAGCACAGTGATTGATGTAAATATTGTATATAAGTGATGAGACAAATGACAATAAACGGGATGTATAAAAAAACTTGCTGCAAAGATTGTGTTCGTACATAATTACTGTATCGAATTTTAAGCTTTGTACAGTATGCGATATCTCGAACAGTCAGTGAAATATTAGGGTTATATTTAATAGACATAACGGGCGTCAGAATGCCAGGAAAGCTAGTTTAAAAAAAATGTTGGACCTACCATTTGCATTGATATAGCAATTTCATCTTTTAATTAAATAATTTAGTAATATTGACACAATAAAATGTCAATCTAAACTAGAGAAAGGGCAAATGAACGCATAAATCGGCAACAATCCATCAAGTTTTGCGAGAATCCTCGCTCGCTAACCATACACCCTACAGACTTCCTGCGTATTTTATTAGCAAGCCAGAGAATTTCTACACAGAAACCATAAGGCTAATTCTAACATATCGCCACCAATTTTTGTAATTCAGCAAATTTTAGGAGAACCTTTGATGAAGTTATCGATGTATTCGCAGAAGCAAAAACAGGAAAGGTGAACCTGTAATCAACTGCTGTTATAGCTCATCGTCATTTAAGTGAATAAATCAAGTAAAGTAAATAATTCCAGTAAATCAAAACGTTGTGTCTGTGGTTTTAAACATTAAAAATGCAATCATTAAAGTCCTTTGGGTCAGATTTTAAAATTTGTTCTATTTAAGATCTTGAGTGGTGTAAGTATTCATAAGATACCCCCCCCCCCCGATGGGGGTAGGGCGCCAATTTCGTTTCTTGCCCAGACCGCCACAAACCTTAGCTACGCCCCTGAAGAAATGGTTGTTGAAAATGCTGGTTCGTTTAAACTTACCAAATTATTTACAGGAACAGACGGGGGAGTGTTCAGGTCCAGTACCCAATAGTTTGCCATCTAGCCTGCCACTAGAGCCAAATTCGGGCAATGGTTATGAAAATCGGGTAATTTGTTTTACAACACTGTCATGATACAGTGTGAGAATGACTTAAATAAGTCTGCATGAAAAATTTATTGAAAAACCACTTCGTAACGTGACTTTTTTTCAAAAGGTGCCTGAGGGGCTGCTTTTTCAAAATTTATCTGTACGCTTCCCGCCAACCCACGGGTGACGTTTCCCTTACATAGTCCTTCGGGCAGAAAGTCTCCTGCTCTCCCAAACTGACATCTCCCTGACCAGGGCAGAGATTATGCCTGGTGGGGAATCTGGAGTAGGGTAAAAATCCCCCCCCCCCCCGAAAAAGAGTCCCATACGGCCACTGATGTGCTGCGCATCAAGCACAACAAAAGTAGATTCTATTTTGAAGTCTCCAGAACAACCCTGCCTGGAGTCAAATTCCAGACTTCCCGACTGCAAGTCGGATGCTTTAACCTGCTTGACCTTGCACTTGGTGTAGATCAAAGTATGCGTCCCCACGTGTAATTAGAAATCAATTCTAACAAAATTTTTCGTATGAATGTTGAAAATGTTGAGACAGTAAGTGTCATGCAGTTTAATGAAGATTTGGTTAAGGAAAATCGGTGGCGAGGATTTTGGATAGAGTAATTTACTGACACGTTTCTACTGAGGTAATTGTCAGTACTTGGAAGTTTTCCTATCTTGAGTAGACTAATGAGATATCAACTACATATAAAATTCTGGAAGCACGCCCAACTAGATTGTGTCGAAACTCTTTATACAAGGTTCGGTTTTAGAATAATGTTGGCAAGGACCCCGGCCATTTAATAAAATACACCATTCGTTATTCCAGCGGCATTATTTCAGAGTGTAAGTCGTTTTTGTATGGTTCAGAGGAGACCAGCATACCTTTGTCTGTAACATAGAAATTTCAACGATGTTCTCGGGCGTGCTGGGAAAATCTTCCAAGCATTTTAAATTGAATTATGATATGAATGTTTTTCTCCATTTAATTTAGCGATATTTAATCCCATCCAACAGTAAATCATACTTATAATAAAGCCACCTCGCTTCCTTTTGCTCCGTTTTCTGTACTATTGTATTTATTTGTCCTTTTAGGACATGTGGGGGAACATCCTTCACGGATAAATATTTGGATGACATTCTCCCCTTCGTCTTGCTATGAATACCCCCATTACAGTCCGTTGTCATTTCGTCCAACTTGAAAAAAACTAAGATTGTCGTAAAATAAATGTCTGAAGACTTAGGAAACGCAAAAATTTTGCCCTCAATAAATAGCGGGATAGTGCCATCCGTTTGATGTACCCCACAAACGACAAAAGCGAAGAGAACAGAACGATTCTGCTGCTATCTTTTGCGTGCAGTGAAATACATCGCGTTTTCCATGGGAAGGAAATTATTGCTTGGATTCATGAAATTAGGATCGAGGGTGCATGTTGCGTAGTTCTTATTTAAATCATGTGATTACGTGGCCCCAGGAAGATGTTATTTAGACAGCTCCCTGGATAAAAAAAAAATGCAATATAATACCTCTTTTGAAAGCTAGGCAAGCGGGGACTTAGAAACTGAACACAGATCTTGTGCGGATCGCATGCCTTCTCTTCCCTTTCTTAGATATTAGATGGGTGGTTTGTGATGCCATTGGTTTGGGTACACCTAAATGTGTGTGTTCATGGCGACATGTTACACCACTACCCTACAAAAAGTAATGTTGCGGAGTGCGAAGAGCCCAGCCTGATTGGGGCATCAATCAATAAATTTTCCGCAAGTGTTTACGTAGGTATCGCCATGCAAGTGCAATGCTAGGCTCTTACTCAACATGTATTCAGGAAAGGAAAACTGCTTTTGAAATGACTAGGATCAGGTATTTAGATTTTAGATTCTTTTTTTCAGGTTTTTGTTCAAGTTATCATTTAGTTATCGTCATGTTTTAAGTGCAAAAATCACAGTCACATCACGGTTAAATTGTTCAATCAATAGATAAGGTTTACGGAGTCCATGGATAAAGTCAGGGTTAACTGATAGGGTGATCGAAGTATGTGGTAAGAAATGGAGAGAAATTGTTAAATGAATTGATAGTTCTGTTACAATTAATGGACAGAGAGTTAGGGTTAAATTGTAAATCAATGATTGTAGTTTTCGAAGTTAATAGATAGGGTTAGGATTGATGATGTTCTCTTAGTTAATTGATAGGGTTAGGGTTAAAATGTTTAATTAACGGATAAATTTTTCGAAACAAATGTTTATAACCAGGGTTAAATTTGAAAATCAAAGATGTTTTATAATTAATGGATAGGATACTGTTTAATTGTGCAGTCAATGGTTAATGATTAGAGTAAAAGTTAATGGATTAATGGATAGAGTTAGGGTTGAATTGTTAAATTAATGGAAAATGTTGTAAAAATTAATGCATAGGGTTAGGGTTGGTTAACCGAAGTGGATAGGATTAGGGTTCAATTGTGCAATCAATGGTTAACGGTTTCAAAATTAATAGATATAGTTAGGGAATTGTTCATCAATAATTATCGTTCTCGAAATTCATGAATAGGGTTAGGACTTAAAGTTAAATCAACAGATATTGCTTTCTAAAACAATGAATAGGGTTAGGGTTACATTGGTCACTAAATCGAAATTGGATAGGATTAGGGATAAATTGATAAAAGAATGGGTAATGTTCACAGGGTTAAGTGGTATTGGTTAGGGTAAGGATTAGGGTGAGGGTTAGTCAAAACAAGTTAAAAAAGTTAGAATATGGTTACGAAGTCAATGGATAGGGTTGGGGTTAAATTGTTAAATAATGAATAACGTTTTCGAAAATTATGGATGAGGTAGGGTTTAACTGTTAAATCAAAGGAAAATGATTAGAAAATTACGAAATAATTAAGTGTTTACAATTAATTTATAATGTTTACGAAGTTAATGGATAGGGTTAGCGTTAAATTGTTAAATTAATGGATAATGATTTAAAATTACGAAATAAAGTGTTTACAATTAATTTGTAGTGTTTGCGAAGTTACTGGATAGGGTTAGGGTTAAGTTAATGGAAAATGATTATGAAATTACGAAATTAAGTGTAAACAATTAATTTATAATGTTTACGAATTAAATGGATAGGATTAGGGTAAAAATGTTAAATTAATGGAAAATGATTATAAAATTCCGAAATTAAGTGTTTACAATTAATTTATAATGTTTACGAAATTAATGGATAGGGTTAGGGTGAAATTGTTAAATTAATGGAATATGATTATAAAATTACGAAATAAAGTGTTTACAATTAATTTATAATGTTTACGAAGTTAATTGATAGGGTTGGTTTAAAATGTTATTTTTTTTTTTAACTTTTTTTAACTTTACTTCTGACGATTGGAAAATTATTTTCCGTATCCCTAAAATAACTTTATCTGAAACTATCTCTACGCCGATTTATACCTCATATTTTTGAATCAGTTTGGATTTCTCCCAGACAATGCTATTGTACTGTATTCAGTGATTTTCACTGGTTATATTTAGGGTCTGTGTACCCGTTCCCAACATCTTTCTTTGGTTCAGGATTCGCCCTTTTGCCCCTTGCTTAAGGGTCTTTTTCAGCCCGGCCTTTTCAACCTGTCCCCTGCTTTTCCGGGGGGGGGGGAGCTATGAATTTACCAGGCTGGATTGACTGTCTTTTTTCTGTTTTCTTTTTCTCTTCCATCCATTTTTTGAGATAATTCCATTTTATTGTTCTTTAGAACTCAACTTTACGCTCTTAAATCGTTATGTATCTAGTAATCTTTCTTTCTTTTATATTGGTATAATTTTCACTTATTTTTGCAATTTAACAGTTTCCCAACCACTCCGGGAAAACTATCATTTCGCCTTGCTTCACTCTAAAAACGTTAGTTTCGTTTACTGTTATCTTCTGCCGGTTACGCTCGAAACCTTTTACCTCTTAAACGACTGTCACCTTAAGTACGAGGTAACCATTCATACTCCCCGTGATCTAACCTGCAATAATGTCTGACATTAAAATATGTAGTTACAATGTTAGAGGGCTTCGACAATACCAGAAGCGTCGAAAAGTATTTGCCTATCTTCATAGGCACGGTAAAGACATTTCGTGTATCCAAGAGAGCCACAGTGCTTTTACAGATGAGTCCCTATGGAAAACGAATGGGGAGGGCAATGTGTTTTCGCTCACGGCTCTTTTTTCACTGGCAGTCGAGGTGTCGGCATTTTATTTAAGCCAAGTTTGAATTTTGAAATAGTTAGTTCTTTCTGTGATTCAAATGGTCGTTTTATAATTGTGGATCTTATTATACAGGCAAAGGTTGTAACTCTTGTCAATGTGTATGCACCCAATCTTGATACTCCTTCTTTCTTTGATCGAATCGGGGTGGAACTTCAAAATTTTACAAGTGAATCAATTATTTTCTGCGGTGACTTTAATTTCGTTTTTAACTTAAATTTAGACAAAAAGGGAGGAAACCATACAACTAACTTCAAAGCGAGAGATCATTGCATTGATCTAATGGATCGCTATGATTTGATCGACATTTGGAGGGAAAGGAACCCACACAATCAAGACTTCACTTGGCGTTCTAATATAACTCCCGGCATTTTGTGCAGGCTGGATTTTTTCCTTATTTCGAAAATTTTGGTAAAATCAACAGTAAGTGCCTATTTTGAGCCCGGATTCCTCACTGACCACTCTATAGTAAATCTAGTTACTCGTTTTTACGTTGAAAAAAGAGGACCGGGATATTGGAAGTTCAACAACTCTCTTCTTAATAGGATCAGGTATATATCGACCTTATCACTGAAACAATTTCCTCAGAGATCATAGATTTACAATCTGTTAATCCCAGTCTAAGGTGGGAACTAGTTAAATTCAAAATTCGTACTGTTACCGTTAACTATTCAAAACGTAAAGCTATAGGAAAGACGAGCTGAAGAACTTGATTTATTAAAGGATATATCACGTTTAGAATATTTGTATTATGAGGGTGCTTCAGCCACCGCTTTTAGTGAACTCAACGAAGCCAGGCGTAGCTTACAACATTTGTATGACTTCAAACTGAACGGCATAATTGTACGTTCAAGAGCTCGCTTGGTTGAAAATGGGGAAAGAAATTCCAAGTATTTCCTAAATCTTGAAAAGCGAAATAAAGGTCATAATGTTATCACCATTTTAAAAACTAATGAGGGTATTAATCTCAGTAGTAAAGTAGAGATCTTAGATGATTTAAGGCGTTTCTATAGTTATCTTTATTCACACAATAATGTTGATCCAGATGCTATCTTTAGTTCAATAAATAATGATGTTAAACTTGACTTTGACGATGTTAAGATTTGTGAGGGACTCTTGTCAAAGGATGAATGTAGTCAAGCACTTATGTCTCTGTCAAATGGGAAAACCCCGGGGTCAGATGGATTTTCTGTTGATTTTTATAAACATTTCTGGGCTCAAATAGGTAATTGTGTTACGGAATCTTTGAATTTTGCATACATTGAAGGAAAATTGTCTGATGAGCAAGGGCCTGCTGTCATATCCCGTATTAAAAAGCCTGAGAAAGATCCTTTATTTGTTAAAAACTATCGCCCGATTTCCTTGCTTAACACTGATTATAAAATTTGTGCCAAGGCTCTCGCCACTAGACTTAAAAGAGGTCTTCCCAAAATAATTAACCCAAACCAGACTGGCTTCATGAAAAATCGTTTTATTGGGGAAAACATTCGTTTTGTACTTGACTTGATTGATTACTGTACTCAGCATAAAAAAATGGTCTTCTCTTGTTTGTTGATTTTGAAAAAGCCTTCGACAGAATTGAGTGGAGCTTTTTACACAAATGCTTGCACTACTTTGGCTTTGGTGAGGTATTTAAAATTGGATTAAGACCCTGTTTGCAAATAGTTATGGCTCGGCAGTTAACAATGGCTATTCTTGTATTTCAAGAGGTGTCAGGCAGGGTTGCCCTATTTCTCCTTACTTATTTCTGGTCTGTGCTGAAATTCTCTCTAGGTCCTTTAATGATAACGGTAATATTAAGGGTATTAACATATGCAACAAGGTGGTTGAAATTACTCAGTACGCTGATGATACCACCTTATTCCTGGATGGAAGCTTTGAGTCTTTAAAAGAAACCGTTCGTATTCTTCATGTTTTTGAAACGTCCTCTGAACTCAAGGTTAATCTTGAAAAAATCTCATCTTTTTCCCTTAGGTAAGTTAGTGAGTGATGTTCCGTGTTTTCGTGATCTATTTAACCTTAAGTGGTCGTTAGGTCCCATTACGTTCTTAGGAATAACTTTTACACATGATAAAGAAAGGCTGTTTCACTTAAACTATACTCCAAAACTCTCTCGATTAAAGCGAAACCTTCATCTTTGGTCTCAAAGAGACCTTACTCCAATTGTCAAAATTACTATAGTTAAGACATTAGGTCATTTCTCAATTAGTTTTTCTTTTTCAGGTATTACCAAGCCCCCCCCCCCCCCCCACCGAATTTTATAAAAAAGCTTGAAGGAATTATTTTTGATTTTATATGGTCCGGTAACCCCGATACGGTTAAACGTTGCACTTTAATTAATGATTTTGATGCTGGTGGTTTAAAAGCCCCGTATTTGTATTCTTTTATTAGAGGTTTGAAATGTTCGTGGGTTAAGAGGTTTTCTGATAACAACGATGCATTGTGGAAACTTTTTCTTGATCACCACCTTAAGGCCTACGGCAAAGCTTTTTTATTTCAGTGTAATTTTAGCTTCAGAGATGTCTCAATCTCAAACGATTTTATTTATGATATTTGCACAGCTTGGTCGTACTATGCCTTTAAGAATCCAAGAAATGACTTTAAAATCAGATCATATGGAATAATTCATTCATAAAGGTTGATAAGAAGATTATATTTTGTAGGAAAATGTTTGAAAATGGCATTATTTTTATAAAAGATTTATATGATGAGGAAAACAAACTCCTTTCTATAAGTAATATAAAGCAAGCATTCTCATTACATAATCTTCCCTTTACTTGTATTCATGGTATAATCAATGCAATTCCTCTGTCCTAGACAAGAGACCTTTTCCATTGGACAATGATCCTCACACACCATTCAAAACCTTTTGTAAGTCTGCTTTTGTCTCTCAACCGTGTATAAGTCTTTAATAAATGACATCTGTTCCCCTCCGACAGCTTTGATTAAGTGGGAGAGAGAATTTAATTTCACCGTCGACCAATGGAAACAGATTTTTAAAATTCCCTTTACCACTTTACGTGAAACAAAAATTTAGTACTTTCAATTCCGTTTTCTGCATCGGTTACTTGGCACAAATCATTTATTGTTTCTAATGAAAAAGAGAGTAAATAACTTGTTTACTTTCTGTAATTTAGAAGACGAAACGATTTCTCATCTTTTCTGGGAATGTAGAATTACTTCAAGTTTTCTGTTAGACATAGAGCAAATCATTCTTGGTAAGCAGTTTACTTTTTCAAAGCAAGATATTTTCTTTGGGTTCAATTTACATCTAAAGCATCCTTATAATTTTTTAATTTTTCACTTAAAATACTACGTTTTTTGCAAGAAAATGACTGATGATGTGCCTAACGTTGATGAATTTCTACATCAATTTAAATTTCTTTTACAAGTTGAAAAGTCGCTCTCGGGGAAGAAAACAAAACGTTATGTATCTTTTGAGCGCTTACGGAGCGCATTTAGTTTTTGTAATTGGTTAATGTTATGATATGACCTGTGTATTGTTTTTATATTTTATATAACATAAAGATCAAAATGTCGAAGGACAATTTTCCCTATGATGATTTAGGTGTTTTCTTTCTTAATCATGATTGCTTTCAAGTATTTCAATTATAATATTTTAAAGTTGTTAATTGTTTTGTACATAGTAACTGAATGGTTGAGTTCAGGAAATTTGTTTCTCTTGATTGTATGTATTGCTTTTGTTTTTGAAATTGAATAAATGATGGAAGGAAAAAAAATATCTGAAACTAAGATTATCTATTTTCAGTTAAAATTCCTCCACAGAGTTTTAGCAACAAACAAACTACTGTTTTATATGAATAAAGTAGAAAATCCTTTATGTACTTTCTGTAAAAGCGAGGAGGAAACAATTGACCATTTGTTTTGAAGTTGTAATATAACTTCCAACTTTTTGCTTGACACAGAATTTCTGTTGTTTCGAACGCAATTTAACCTCTCCAAATCTGATTTCTTTTTTGGTTATAAGCTTTTACTCCGCCATCCCTACAATTTTATTTTCCTTCACTGCAAGAATTATTTGTATAATTGTAAATTGAATGATGTACTCCCTGATCCAGATAAATTCTACCGTAAACTTGTTTTCAGCCTGAAAGTTGAACACTATATCTGTTCAAAAAGCACAGTTAACCCTAAGCGTAAGAAAATGTACAACTATATTATTTCGTCCCTCACTTATTGTAGTATTTTGCATGATATCCGCTAGGATGTTATGTAATTATTATGTTGACGAATGTCTTACAAGTTTGAAGACAGTGATTGATGTAAACATTGTATATATATAAGTGATGAAATAACTGTCAATAAACTGGAGGTAAAAAAAAAAAAGATGAGTATAGAAAAACTCAATTTATACAATCAAAAAAGTAAATAAATAAAAAAAAAAAAATGTTAAATGAATGGAAAATGATTATGAAATTACGAAATTAAGTGTTTACAATTAATTTATAATGTTTGCGAAGTTTATGGATAGGGTTAGGGTTAAGTTAATGAATAATGATTATGAAATAACGAAATTAAGTGTTTACAGTTAATTTATGTTTACGAAGTTAATGGATAGGGTTAGGGTTTAAATGTTAAATTAATGGAAAATGATTTTGAAATAACGAAATTAAGTGTTTACAATTAATTTATAGTGTTTGCGAAGTTTATGGATAGGGGTTAGGGTTAAGTTAATGAATAATGATTATGAAATAACGAAATTAAGTGTTTACAGTTAATTTATGTTTACGAAGTTAATGGATAGGGTAAACGTTAAATTGTAAAATTAATGGAAAATGATTTTAAAATTACCGGATTGAGCGTGCCCACCGTGACGGGAGAACCGTCAATGGAAGAGACAGACACATATTGGTAAAACTTTCTTTTTACCAAGATAAAGGTACAGTTCTTAGAAATAAGAGGCACGCTCTGCAAAATGAATCCTACTATGTGATAGAAGATCTTACCAAGGTTGACTTGACCGAAAAACGCAAATGGTCCAAGAAGGCAGCGGAGCTTTTGCAACAAGGCACCCGGCTCCATTTTTCAGCAGGGCTCTGGCGTTCATCGAATAGGAAACTTTATGTTTTCAGTGCTTAATCAGGTCATTCTCTGATCGACGCTTTGTATGCATCTTTCAGTGATTTCGATGTTTTTATATTCAGGCGACGTACATCTATAACTTACCAGTAATTGATGATAAACGTCATGCAGAAAGGTATTTATGTTTACTGGAATCCTCATTTTAGATATTCTCTGCCAGCCCGGGCATTAGTCCTTGAACTTTAACACAATCTGGTGTTGAGCCTTTCCTGATGGAGAAGGATTGTCCTTATCGACGAGGATCAGTCTCCTTTTCATCCATTCGGATTAGATGTTTTTTAACTTTTTTCTCATCTCCTTTGACTTTGGATTTATTGCAAGTTTACTTACTGTGTAAGTACTATGGCATATTTGTATGTCACACGTTGTTTAACAGCTTCATTCGTGATGTCCCTTTAAAGTTTACTTATTTACTTTACTAAAAAACAAAATATGGCAACCTTAAATTTTTTGTCATTCAATGCTAGGGGTCTTAGACAGTCGAAAAAACGTAGACGTTTGTTTGCATACCTTCATAGACGTAAGGGGGATATCATTTTCTTACAAGAATCTCACAGCTGTCTTAGCGATGAGAAATATTGGGTTAATGAATGGGGAGGTCAGACTTTTTTCTCACATGGTTCCACCACCAGTCGGGGTGTTTGTTTACTCTTAAACCCAAGTTTATAGGCTACCATTCTAAAGCTTACTTTTCATATGCATGGGAGATATTTGATGGTCGATTTAAAGTGTATGGATACTGTTATCACTGTGGTTGGAGTATACGGTCCTAATGAAGATAACCCATCGTTTTTTAAAGAACTATCACGTCACTTAAGTATTTTCAAAATAATATCACTATCATGACCGGAGACTTCAACTTCGTTTTTAACTTAGAAGTAGACAAGGTAGATGGATTACGAAGGACAAATTCTGAAGCTAGAGATGAATGTCTTACCTTAATGTCTGTGTATAATTTAGTAGATATATGGAGGGATAGGAACCCGTTCTCAAAGTATTTTACTTGGAGTTCCAGTGTTACCCCTGGAATTCACTGTAGGCTCGATTTTTTCTTGATTTCTGGTAATATTGATCATAATGTTACTGACGTTTCCTTTTCGCCCGGGATCCAGTTAGATCGGTCTTTTATATCCTTGTCTATTTTGATGACTCCTGTGAAAAGAGGTCCCGGCTATTGGAAATTTAATAACTTTTTTTTTTTAAACGAAAGTCTTTTTAATAAAATTATTGAAGATATTATTCGTGACGATGCTGATAACCCGAGTTCTGAAAACCCTAGTAGCCTAGTAAACAATTAAATCATATTCGTCGGCTTAAAAATTCAGAGGACCGTCTTATAAACGAACCTAATGAGATTCTCATGGGGATTCGGTATTTTTACACCTCTTTACACAGTTCCGATAAAACATCAATAGATTTTAATTATGATGATGTAACTCATCCCGAAGTAAGTGCAGAACAGGGTACACTTCTGGCGTCTGGATGGGGAGCTAACTTTAGAAGAATGCTCCTCTGCTCTTAAGCTCTTAAAAAATGACAAAGCTCCCGGAAGCGATGGTTTAACTACAAATTTTTAAAAGCATTTTTGGCACTTGCTTGGCCATCTGGTTGTTGCATCTGTGAACTGGGGTTATAAACAAGGCTCGCTTTCGTGTGAGCAGGTACGAAGTGTTATATCTCTTATCCCTAAGCCAGGGAAAGATCCCTCTTCGTTAACTAATTATCGACCCATATCCCTTTTAAATACATACTATAAAATTGGAGCCAAAGCTATCGCTCCTAGATTAAAATCAGTTATCCAGAACTTGATTAGTCCAAGTCAGACTGTTTTTCTCAAAGATAGGTTTATTGGTGAGAATGTAAGATTTGTCTTAGATTTAATAGACTATACCAAAGAAAGAAAAATACCAGGTTTCTTATTTTTGATCGATTATGAAAAGGCTTTTGACAAATTGGAATGGAATTTTATTCAGGCTGTACTTTTATTTTTTAAATTTAGAAATAGTTTTAAACACTGGATCTATACTTTGTATAATAATGCCCAGGCATGCATTTGTAATAATGGTTATTCATCGGGCTTTTTCCCAATTCAAAGAGGAGTTAGGCAAGGCTGTCCTCTGAGTCCGCTCCTATTCATTCTTTGTGTAGAAGTACTTTCCTTGAAAGTTAACCAGTCAAGCCGTACTAAAGGTATCTCTATTAATGGTGTTGAGACTCGCGTTATTCAGTATGCGGATGACACTTCATTCATACTTGATGGTAGTCAAGAAACTTTAAAGGAGTTGCTTTCTGTTCTTGATATTTTTAATCAAGCATCTGGGCTAAAGATTAATTTTTCAAAGTCTCATTTGTTTCCTTTGGGTCATTTTGTTAACGAAAAGCCACTCTTTCTCACCGATTTGAACATTGAGGTCACCTTGGGTCCTGTCAAAATGTTAGGTATTGCATTTACTCATAATGGAGATGACTTATTTCGCCTCAATTACCAGCCGAAGCTCTCTCGGCTAAAAAAAAACTCCCTTCGAGTCTGGGTAAGTCGTGACTTAACCCCTATTGGCCGTAACATTATCCTTAAAACTTTTGGGCTTTCTCAGCTAGTGTAATTTTTTCTTGTGTTACCCAACCCCCCAGGTAATTTTATCAAAGAACTCGAGAGAACTATTTTTGATTTTGTTTGGGCTGGTAGTCCAGACAAAGTTAAACGCTCGACAATTATCAATCCTATCAATTTAGGAGGCTTAAAAGTTACCCATATTTTTGGTTTCATTAAAAGTTTAAAATGTACATGGATTAAGCGTTATTGTAATGACTTGAATGGACCCTGGAAAAACTTTTTTCATATAGCATTAAAGAAGTATGGTCATGAACTTTTATTTAATTGTAACTGTAAACCAGATGATGATAAATCCATTTGTAATATTTTTATTAGACAGGTTGTGCAATCATGGTGTGAAATCTCGTATGTTCCCCCTAACACAAACTATAGCCCCCAAATCGTTTGGAACAATTCAGATATTAAGATTAATGGTGAAATTGTTTTTTATAAATCTTTGCTTGACAAGAATGTTAAGTATGTCAAAGATTTTTTTGACAGACAAGGGAATCCTTTACCCTATGATGCCTTTAAACGTAAAACGAATTTAACGAGTTTACCGTTTACGTTGTATTATGGTATAATACGAAGTATACCCACCAGTTGGAGGGACCCGTTGACTTCTAATAATGGTTATGAGAACGTGAATGAAATATTTTTTGCAAATTACATGAGAGCACACAGATCTTCACAATATATTTATAACAAGTATTTACTATCTATAACTGAAAGGCCAACAGCTATTAATAAATGGGTCGTTTCTTTTGTTAACTTAACAGATTGCGACTGGACCCGCATTTATTGTACTCCCCCCCCCCCCCTTTTTTTTCCAACCATCATTTATTTATCATTATTTCAGCGATGCATTTATAATACAACATTTTTTTTTACCTTCTTTTACAATCATTTACGATTTACTTGTTAAAACGACACCAAAAGAAATCATGAAGTGAAACATTTGTAAGCCAAAATTAATTACCATTGTAGTATTGTAGTATTGTACTCCCTGGTTTTCCACGTCCGAAGCCAAATTACAATATTTCCAATTTAGGTTTGTACATAGGGTACTCCCGCTTAATAAATTTCTTTTTCTAATGGGTAAGTCCGAATCCCCAAATTGTACTTGGTGTGAGGAGGAAGAAGAAATTTTTGATCACGTTTTCTGGGAATGCAGACGTACTTCACATTTTAAAAAAGGGGTAAAAAACTTTTTCTTCAATCAAAATCCTGTTTTCTCTAAACAAAGCTTCTTTTTCACGTATGACAAAGCCAAACATCCTTTCAATTTTTTGGCGCTACATATGAAACATAAAATTTTTAAATGTAGACTGGTAAAAAGTATACCAGAGGTGGATGCTTTTTTTTCGTATATTTAAATTTAATGTTAAAGTGGAACAATATAAAAAAGTAAAAAACAAGAATATCGTAAATATTTCTGATATCAGAGAAGCATTTGCTTCCTGTGGGAATTTATTTTCAGATTAGCTTTGCAAAACGAAATGAAAATTTGTAAATATTGTAACTATGCTGACCATGAAACTCAAATACAGAAATGGAGGGAAAAAAAAAAAGATCAGCTTTGCAAAAACAGAAGAACTCTGGCATTGTATATTAGATTCGTTGAGTTATTTTCATTTGCATTTCAAAAGGAAATCACATTTATGTTATTTGTATATAATATCACGATGGATGTACTGTATGCATATAATCTGAACACTATTAATAAAGAACAAAGGGAGAAAAAAAAAAGATTTTAAAATTACGAAATTAAATGTTTACAATTAATTTATAATGTTTACGAAGTTAATGGATAGGGTTAAAATGTTAAATCAATGGATAATGATTTTGAAATTACGAAATTAAGTGTTAACAATTGATTTATAATATCAAGGAAATTAATGGGAAGGGTTACGGTTAAATTTTTAAATTAATGGATAATAATTATAAAAGTACGAAATTAACTGTTTAAAATTAATTTATAATGTTTACGAAGTTAATGGACAGGGTTGGGTTAAAAGGTTAAATTAATGGAAAATGGTTATGAAATTATGAAATTAAGTGTTTACAATTGATATATAATGTTTACGAAGTTAATGGATAGGGTTAGGGTTAAATTGTAAAATTAATGGATAATGATTATGAAATTACAAAATTAATTGTTTACAATAAATTTAAAATGTTTACGAAGTTAATGCATAGCTTTAGAGTTTAAAGGTTAAATTAATGGAAAATGATTATGAAATTACGAAATAAAGTGTTTACAATTAAATTATAATGTTTACGAAGTTAATGGATAGGGTGAAAATGTTAAATCAATGGATAATGATTTCGAAATTACGAAATTAAGTGTTTACAATTAATTAATAATGTTTACGAAGTTAATGGATGGGATTAGGGTTAAAATGTTAAATTAATGGAAAATGATTATGAAATAACGAAATTAAGTGTTTACAATGTTTCAGGAAGGGGTAAGACTTGGCTTCAATGCGGGATGCTGGAGATCCAGAGGGGGCAAGCCCTACGAGTTTGACGCAGCGGCTAGAGGTTAAAGAGGATCAACTTTTCTTTCGATGCATTAGTGGCTTTTCGTTGCCTTGGAAAATGTCTTGTGTTCAGTGATGCTGTTTTTATTTATTACGTTGGACCCTTCCTTTCACTATACTTGTTTTGTCAGCTCTGAGAGACCTTTCTCACTCTCCTTTAACCTTTGAAAGTGACTATCTTCTTTTGGTTACCGATTGACCATCGAAAATCTTTTGTTTGTCTCACTGAGGATATTTCACTGGATACTTCCTTCTTCTTATGATATAATTGTGAGTAGCAAAGTAAAAATGTCACAACATTTTACATTTCACGTCTCGGCTGAAGAAAGTAATACGAAGATAACAGTTACACTGTTAAACTTCATTTTTCATTCTGTTTAAATTGAATTTTGGAATTATTCGACTTGGGGTACACTCCTACAGCTCAAATGTAGACAACAGTACTGCCACTTTTGGGACAAATGTTTAAAAGTATTAATACATATTCAAGACATGTACCTCTCTCCCCGTCTACCCGTTATCCTGCAATCGAAAGCGTCACGATTTAATTTTTTTTTTTTTTTTTGTGCACTTTTTCAATAATATTCTACCATTCCGGACAAAGAGCGGCACGCTAAAACGTGGAGTGACCCTGACATTGTTTTCCCATAGGTTTTCCTAAAATGCAGAAAAAAGAGTTTGTAATTTTCCTTCTTCCTAGAAAATTTGCGTGCGTAATTATCATTGTTTCTGTCTTACCCTTGTCCCACATACCCTCCCTTCACCCACACTACTCTGCGCACGCATTACACATGAACCAATTTAGGTAGTATTTGTTTGATATAATCAAAGCAGCATCAGTTAAGACCGTCCTAATAAGTTTTCAATTCAAACTGTTCGCGTTTTTGTTTTTTCTCTTATCTTGGTTCTTGTATCGGACCATACACTAACTACAATACTCGTGCCTGTGAAAATGTTTACTGACAGACAAAGTGCTTTAAAAATTTTAATTTGATGTTGTTTCTGACTGTGTTATTTACAAAATATGATCATTTTTACATTTGGATTTTGTACACAATGTGTTGAAATACCGACTGTTTAAAATTCAGGCCAATTTGATCTATTTTAGTGCCATTTTTTATTGTATTACTCCGCTCTGTGAAATGCCGTTTTTGAGTAGCTATTATGGCGGGAAACACATACCTACCATTCAAAGCTCTCTCAATTAAACACAGTGAGGTAACTGTAACTTGACCCAATGTTTCTTTCATACATATGTCTTGGTTTGTTTCATTTTTTTTACTGGAACATTTTCTAGGATCTTATCTCATGTCTTTTTTGATTTGAATGAAAGAGGTTGTCTCATTATTTATTAGGGAATATCTTACTGTTTACTCATTGTTTGGAAATGATAGGAAGCGAGTTGTTCTCAAAAAATGTCACCAACTTGTTCAATAAATGTTAAAATGTAATTTTAGATAGGTTATTTTAACAACGACACAACATTTACATTTAAAATAACTAAAATAAAATAATCATCCCTATTAGTGTAATAGATCAGGTCATTTTTTCCAGGCCTGCAAAATTTGGGCAAGTTCCAACTTATGGCGCACGTAACTCTGCTTACAGAAGGATGAACACAGCTATCCCGAAGATTTTACAAATTGGTCGGAAGGTTGAGAACAGCTATCCGAAACTCTTTAAAGTTTCGTCGAAAGCTTCTCACGTATCCAGGGCGTGGCTTCTGTTCGCTTCTGCTAGTCAAGAACAGGACCACACATGTTTGCCCTTTGGAGGGCGTACTTGTCCATTTGGGACGTTTGGCTCCTTAATGGAGCAGAACTCCTCCGGCAGTAAATGTTTGTTGGTATTCGCATTTTGACTCTTCGCCAGAGAGTCGAGAGTACTTTAAGAAAAAGAAAACGGCCTTTCTCGGCTTTTTGGCCGAGATCACGTGTAGTATTTGTTCTTTTAATCAAGTTTAGAATGGAGTCTCACACGACAGACTTTATGATATAATTGTGAGTAGCAAAGTAAAAATGTCACAACATTTTACATTTCACGTCTCGGCTGAAGAAAGTAATACGAAGATAACAGTTACACTGTTAAACTTCATTTTTCATTCTGTTTAAATTGAATTTTGGAATTATTCGACTTGGGGTACACTCCTACAGCTCAAATGTAGACAACAGTACTGCCACTTTTGGGACAAATGTTTAAAAGTATTAATATATATTCAAGACATGTACCTCTCTCCCCGTCTACCCGTTATCCTGCAATCGAAAGCGTCACGATTTAATTTTTTTTTTTTTTTTTTTTTGTGCACTTTTTCAATAATATTCTACCATTCCGGACAAAGAGCGGCACGCTAAAACGTGGAGTGACCCTGACATTGTTTTCCCATAGGTTTTCCTAAAATGCAGAAAAAAAAGTTTGTAATTTTCCTTCTTCCTAGAAAATTTGCGTGCGTAATTATCATTGTTTCTGTCTTACCCTTGTCCCACATACCCTCCCTGCGTGCACACTACTCTGCGCACGCATTACACATGAACCAATTTAGGTAGTATTTGTTTGATATAATCAAAGCAGCATCAGTTAAGACCGTCCTAATAAGTTTTCAATTCAAACTGTTCGCGTTTTTGTTTTTTTCTCTTATCTTGGATCTTGTATCGGACCATACACTAACTACAATACTCGTGCCTGTGAAAATGTTTACTGACAGACAAAGTGCTTTAAAAATTTTAATTTGATGTTGTTTCTGACTGTGTTATTTACAAAATATGATCATTTTTACATTTGGATTTTGTACACAATGTGTTGAAATACCGACTGTTTAAAATTCAGGCCAATTTGATCTATTTTAGTGCCATTTTTTATTGTATTACTCCGCTCTGTGAAATGCCGTTTTTGAGTAGCTATTATGGCGGGAAACACATACCTACCATTCAAAGCTCTCTCAATTAAACACAGTGAGGTAACTGTAACTTGACCCAATGTTTCTTTCATACATATGTCTTGGTTTGTTTCATTTTTTTTACTGGAACATTTTCTAGGATCTTATCTCATGTCTTTTTTGATTTGAATGAAAGAGGTTGTCTCATTATTTATTAGGGAATATCTTACTGTTTACTCATTGTTTGGAAATGATAGGAAGCGAGTTGTTCTCAAAAAATGTCACCAACTTGTTCAATAAATGTTAAAATGTAATTTTAGATAGGTTATTTTAACAACGACACAACATTTACATTTAAAATAACTAAAATAAAATAATCATCCCTATTAGTGTAATAGATCAGGTCATTTTTTCCAGGCCTGCAAAATTTGGGCAAGTTCCAACTTATGGCGCACGTAACTCTGCTTACAGAAGGATGAACACAGCTATCCCGAAGATTTTACAAATTGGTCGGAAGGTTGAGAACAGCTATCCGAAACTCTTTAAAGTTTCGTCGAAAGCTTCTCACGTATCCAGGGCGTGGCTTCTGTTCGCTTCTGCTAGTCAAGAACAGGACCACACATGTTTGCCCTTTGGAGGGCGTACTTGTCCATTTGGGACGTTTGGCTCCTTAATGGAGCAGAACTCCTCCGGCAGTAAATGTTTGTTGGTATTCGCATTTTGACTCTTCGCCAGAGAGTCGAGAGTACTTTAAGAAAAAGAAAACGGCCTTTCTCGGCTTTTTGGCCGAGATCACGTGTAGTATTTGTTCTTTTAATCAAGTTTAGAATGGAGTCTCACACGACAGACTTTATGATATAATTGTGAGTAGCAAAGTAAAAATGTCACAACATTTTACATTTCACGTCTCGGCTGAAGAAAGTAATACGAAGATAACAGTTACACTGTTAAACTTCATTTTTCATTCTGTTTAAATTGAATTTTGGAATTATTCGACTTGGGGTACACTCCTACAGCTCAAATGTAGACAACAGTACTGCCACTTTTGGGACAAATGTTTAAAAGTATTAATACATATTCAAGACATGTACCTCTCTCCCCGTCTACCCGTTATCCTGCAATCGAAAGCGTCACGATTTAATTTTTTTTTTTTTTTTGTGCACTTTTTCAATAATATTCTACCATTCCGGACAAAGAGCGGCACGCTAAAACGTGGAGTGACCCTGACATTGTTTTCCCATAGGTTTTCCTAAAATGCAGAAAAAAAAGTTTGTAATTTTCCTTCTTCCTAGAAAATTTGCGTGCGTAATTATCATTGTTTCTGTCTTACCCTTGTCCCACATACCCTCCCTTCACCCACACTACTCTGCGCACGCATTACACATGAACCAATTTAGGTAGTATTTGTTTGATATAATCAAAGCAGCATCAGTTAAGACCGTCCTAATAAGTTTTCAATTCAAACTGTTCGCGTTTTTGTTTTTTTCTCTTATCTTGGATCTTGTATCGGACCATACACTAACTACAATACTCGTGCCTGTGAAAATGTTTACTGACAGACAAAGTGCTTTAAAAATTTTAATTTGATGTTGTTTCTGACTGTGTTATTTACAAAATATGATCATTTTTACATTTGGATTTTGTACACAATGTGTTGAAATACCGACTGTTTAAAATTCAGGCCAATTTGATCTATTTTAGTGCCATTTTTTATTGTATTACTCCGCTCTGTGAAATGCCGTTTTTGAGTAGCTATTATGGCGGGAAACACATACCTACCATTCAAAGCTCTCTCAATTAAACACAGTGAGGTAACTGTAACTTGACCCAATGTTTCTTTCATACATATGTCTTGGTTTGTTTCATTTTTTTTACTGGAACATTTTCTAGGATCTTATCTCATGTCTTTTTTGATTTGAATGAAAGAGGTTGTCTCATTATTTATTAGGGAATATCTTACTGTTTACTCATTGTTTGGAAATGATAGGAAGCGAGTTGTTCTCAAAAAATGTCACCAACTTGTTCAATAAATGTTAAAATGTAATTTTAGATAGGTTATTTTAACAACGACACAACATTTACATTTAAAATAACTAAAATAAAATAATCATCCCTATTAGTGTAATAGATCAGGTCATTTTTTCCAGGCCTGCAAAATTTGGGCAAGTTCCAACTTATGGCGCACGTAACTCTGCTTACAGAAGGATGAACACAGCTATCCCGAAGATTTTACAAATTGGTCGGAAGGTTGAGAACAGCTATCCGAAACTCTTTAAAGTTTCGTCGAAAGCTTCTCACGTATCCAGGGCGTGGCTTCTGTTCGCTTCTGCTAGTCAAGAACAGGACCACACATGTTTGCCCTTTGGAGGGCGTACTTGTCCATTTGGGACGTTTAGCTCCTTAATGGAGCAGAACTCCTCCGGCAGTAAATGTTTGTTGGTATTCGCATTTTGACTCTTCGCCAGAGAGTCGAGAGTACTTTAAGAAAAAGAAAACGGCCTTTCTCGGCTTTTTGGCCGAGATCACGTGTAGTATTTGTTCTTTTAATCAAGTTTAGAATGGAGTCTCACACGACAGACTTTATGATATAATTGTGAGTAGCAAAGTAAAAATGTCACAACATTTTACATTTCACGTCTCGGCTGAAGAAAGTAATACGAAGATAACAGTTACACTGTTAAACTTCATTTTTCATTCTGTTTAAATTGAATTTTGGAATTATTCGACTTGGGGTACACTCCTACAGCTCAAATGTAGACAACAGTACTGCCACTTTTGGGACAAATGTTTAAAAGTATTAATATATATTCAAGACATGTACCTCTCTCCCCGTCTACCCGTTATCCTGCAATCGAAAGCGTCACGATTTAATTTTTTTTTTTTTTTTTTTTGTGCACTTTTTCAATAATATTCTACCATTCCGGACAAAGAGCGGCACGCTAAAACGTGGAGTGACCCTGACATTGTTTTCCCATAGGTTTTCCTAAAATGCAGAAAAAAGAGTTTGTAATTTTCCTTCTTCCTAGAAAATTTGCGTGCGTAATTATCATTGTTTCTGTCTTACCCTTGTCCCACATACCCTCCCTTCACCCACACTACTCTGCGCACGCATTACACATGAACCAATTTAGGTAGTATTTGTTTGATATAATCAAAGCAGCATCAGTTAAGACCGTCCTAATAAGTTTTCAATTCAAACTGTTCGCGTTTTTGTTTTTTCTCTTATCTTGGTTCTTGTATCGGACCATACACTAACTACAATACTCGTGCCTGTGAAAATGTTTACTGACAGACAAAGTGCTTTAAAAATTTTAATTTGATGTTGTTTCTGACTGTGTTATTTACAAAATATGATCATTTTTACATTTGGATTTTGTACACAATGTGTTGAAATACCGACTGTTTAAAATTCAGGCCAATTTGATCTATTTTAGTGCCATTTTTTATTGTATTACTCCGCTCTGTGAAATGCCGTTTTTGAGTAGCTATTATGGCGGGAAACACATACCTACCATTCAAAGCTCTCTCAATTAAACACAGTGAGGTAACTGTAACTTGACCCAATGTTTCTTTCATACATATGTCTTGGTTTGTTTCATTTTTTTACTGGAACATTTTCTAGGATCTTATCTCATGTCTTTTTTGATTTGAATGAAAGAGGTTGTCTCATTATTTATTAGGGAATATCTTACTGTTTACTCATTGTTTGGAAATGATAGGAAGCGAGTTGTTCTCAAAAAATGTCACCAACTTGTTCAATAAATGTTAAAATGTAATTTTAGATAGGTTATTTTAACAACGACACAACATTTACATTTAAAATAACTAAAATAAAATAATCATCCCTATTAGTGTAATAGATCAGGTCATTTTTTCCAGGCCTGCAAAATTTGGGCAAGTTCCAACTTATGGCGCACGTAACTCTGCTTACAGAAGGATGAACACAGCTATCCCGAAGATTTTACAAATTGGTCGGAAGGTTGAGAACAGCTATCCGAAACTCTTTAAAGTTTCGTCGAAAGCTTCTCACGTATCCAGGGCGTGGCTTCTGTTCGCTTCTGCTAGTCAAGAACAGGACCACACATGTTTGCCCTTTGGAGGGCGTACTTGTCCATTTGGGACGTTTAGCTCCTTAATGGAGCAGAACTCCTCCGGCAGTAAATGTTTGTTGGTATTCGCATTTTGACTCTTCGCCAGAGAGTCGAGAGTACTTTAAGAAAAAGAAAACGGCCTTTCTCGGCTTTTTGGCCGAGATCACGTGTAGTATTTGTTCTTTTAATCAAGTTTAGAATGGAGTCTCACACGACAGACTTTATGATATAATTGTGAGTAGCAAAGTAAAAATGTCACAACATTTTACATTTCACGTCTCGGCTGAAGAAAGTAATACGAAGATAACAGTTACACTGTTAAACTTCATTTTTCATTCTGTTTAAATTGAATTTTGGAATTATTCGACTTGGGGTACACTCCTACAGCTCAAATGTAGACAACAGTACTGCCACTTTTGGGACAAATGTTTAAAAGTATTAATACATATTCAAGTCATGTACCTCTCTCCCCGTCTACCCGTTATCCTGCAATCGAAAGCGTCACGATTTAATTTTTTTTTTTTTTTTTTTTTTTTGTGCACTTTTTCAATAATATTCTACCATTCCGGACAAAGAGCGGCACGCTAAAACGTGGAGTGACCCTGACATTGTTTTCCCATAGGTTTTCCTAAAATGCAGAAAAAAAAGTTTGTAATTTTCCTTCTTCCTAGAAAATTTGCGTGCGTAATTATCATTGTTTCTGTCTTACCCTTGTCCCACATACCCTCCCTTCACCCACACTACTCTGCGCACGCATTACACATGAACCAATTTAGGTAGTATTTGTTTGATATAATCAAAGCAGCATCAGTTAAGACCGTCCTAATAAGTTTTCAATTCAAACTGTTCGCGTTTTTTGTTTTTTCTCTTATCTTGGTTCTTGTATCGGACCATACACTAACTACAATACTCGTGCCTGTGAAAATGTTTACTGACAGACAAAGTGCTTTAAAAATTTTAATTTGATGTTGTTTCTGACTGTGTTATTTACAAAATATGATCATTTTTACATTTGGATTTTGTACACAATGTGTTGAAATACCGACTGTTTAAAATTCAGGCCAATTTGATCTATTTTAGTGCCATTTTTTATTGTATTACTCCGCTCTGTGAAATGCCGTTTTTGAGTAGCTATTATGGCGGGAAACACATACCTACCATTCAAAGCTCTCTCAATTAAACACAGTGAGGTAACTGTAACTTGACCCAATGTTTCTTTCATACATATGTCTTGGTTTGTTTCATTTTTTTTACTGGAACATTTTCTAGGATCTTATCTCATGTCTTTTTTGATTTGAATGAAAGAGGTTGTCTCATTATTTATTAGGGAATATCTTACTGTTTACTCATTGTTTGGAAATGATAGGAAGCGAGTTGTTCTCAAAAAATGTCACCAACTTGTTCAATAAATGTTAAAATGTAATTTTAGATAGGTTATTTTAACAACGACACAACATTTACATTTAAAATAACTAAAATAAAATAATCATCCCTATTAGTGTAATAGATCAGGTCATTTTTTCCAGGCCTGCAAAATTTGGGCAAGTTCCAACTTATGGCGCACGTAACTCTGCTTACAGAAGGATGAACACAGCTATCCCGAAGATTTTACAAATTGGTCGGAAGGTTGAGAACAGCTATCCGAAACTCTTTAAAGTTTCGTCGAAAGCTTCTCACGTATCCAGGGCGTGGCTTCTGTTCGCTTCTGCTAGTCAAGAACAGGACCACACATGTTTGCCCTTTGGAGGGCGTACTTGTCCATTTGGGACGTTTAGCTCCTTAATGGAGCAGAACTCCTCCGGCAGTAAATGTTTGTTGGTATTCGCATTTTGACTCTTCGCCAGAGAGTCGAGAGTACTTTAAGAAAAAGAAAACGGCCTTTCTCGGCTTTTTGGCCGAGATCACGTGTAGTATTTGTTCTTTTAATCAAGTTTAGAATGGAGTCTCACACGACAGACTTTATGATATAATTGTGAGTAGCAAAGTAAAAATGTCACAACATTTTACATTTCACGTCTCGGCTGAAGAAAGTAATACGAAGATAACAGTTACACTGTTAAACTTCATTTTTCATTCTGTTTAAATTGAATTTTGGAATTATTCGACTTGGGGTACACTCCTACAGCTCAAATGTAGACAACAGTACTGCCACTTTTGGGACAAATGTTTAAAAGTATTAATACATATTCAAGACATGTACCTCTCTCCCCGTCTACCCGTTATCCTGCAATCGAAAGCGTCACGATTTAATTTTTTTTTTTTTTTGTGCACTTTTTCAATAATATTCTACCATTCCGGACAAAGAGCGGCACGCTAAAACGTGGAGTGACCCTGACATTGTTTTCCCATAGGTTTTCCTAAAATGCAGAAAAAAAAGTTTGTAATTTTCCTTCTTCCTAGAAAATTTGCGTGCGTAATTATCATTGTTTCTGTCTTACCCTTGTCCCACATACCCTCCCTTCACCCACACTACTCTGCGCACGCATTACACATGAACCAATTTAGGTAGTATTTGTTTGATATAATCAAAGCAGCATCAGTTAAGACCGTCCTAATAAGTTTTCAATTCAAACTGTTCGCGTTTTTGTTTTTTCTCTTATCTTGGTTCTTGTATCGGACCATACACTAACTACAATACTCGTGCCTGTGAAAATGTTTACTGACAGACAAAGTGCTTTAAAAATTTTAATTTGATGTTGTTTCTGACTGTGTTATTTACAAAATATGATCATTTTTACATTTGGATTTTGTACACAATGTGTTGAAATACCGACTGTTTAAAATTCAGGCCAATTTGATCTATTTTAGTGCCATTTTTTATTGTATTACTCCGCTCTGTGAAATGCCGTTTTTGAGTAGCTATTATGGCGGGAAACACATACCTACCATTCAAAGCTCTCTCAATTAAACACAGTGAGGTAACTGTAACTTGACCCAATGTTTCTTTCATACATATGTCTTGGTTTGTTTCATTTTTTTTACTGGAACATTTTCTAGGATCTTATCTCATGTCTTTTTTGATTTGAATGAAAGAGGTTGTCTCATTATTTATTAGGGAATATCTTACTGTTTACTCATTGTTTGGAAATGATAGGAAGCGAGTTGTTCTCAAAAAATGTCACCAACTTGTTCAATAAATGTTAAAATGTAATTTTAGATAGGTTATTTTAACAACGACACAACATTTACATTTAAAATAACTAAAATAAAATAATCATCCCTATTAGTGTAATAGATCAGGTCATTTTTTCCAGGCCTGCAAAATTTGGGCAAGTTCCAACTTATGGCGCACGTAACTCTGCTTACAGAAGGATGAACACAGCTATCCCGAAGATTTTACAAATTGGTCGGAAGGTTGAGAACAGCTATCCGAAACTCTTTAAAGTTTCGTCGAAAGCTTCTCACGTATCCAGGGCGTGGCTTCTGTTCGCTTCTGCTAGTCAAGAACAGGACCACACATGTTTGCCCTTTGGAGGGCGTACTTGTCCATTTGGGACGTTTAGCTCCTTAATGGAGCAGAACTCCTCCGGCAGTAAATGTTTGTTGGTATTCGCATTTTGACTCTTCGCCAGAGAGTCGAGAGTACTTTAAGAAAAAGAAAACGGCCTTTCTCGGCTTTTTGGCCGAGATCACGTGTAGTATTTGTTCTTTTAATCAAGTTTAGAATGGAGTCTCACACGACAGACTTTATGATATAATTGTGAGTAGCAAAGTAAAAATGTCACAACATTTTACATTTCACGTCTCGGCTGAAGAAAGTAATACGAAGATAACAGTTACACTGTTAAACTTCATTTTTCATTCTGTTTAAATTGAATTTTGGAATTATTCGACTTGGGGTACACTCCTACAGCTCAAATGTAGACAACAGTACTGCCACTTTTGGGACAAATGTTTAAAAGTATTAATACATATTCAAGTCATGTACCTCTCTCCCCGTCTACCCGTTATCCTGCAATCGAAAGCGTCACGATTTAATTTTTTTTTTTTTTGTGCACTTTTTCAATAATATTCTACCATTCCGGACAAAGAGCGGCACGCTAAAACGTGGAGTGACCCTGACATTGTTTTCCCATAGGTTTTCCTAAAATGCAGAAAAAAAAGTTTGTAATTTTCCTTCTTCCTAGAAAATTTGCGTGCGTAATTATCATTGTTTCTGTCTTACCCTTGTCCCACATACCCTCCCTTCACCCACACTACTCTGCGCACGCATTACACATGAACCAATTTAGGTAGTATTTGTTTGATATAATCAAAGCAGCATCAGTTAAGACCGTCCTAATAAGTTTTCAATTCAAACTGTTCGCGTTTTTGTTTTTTTCTCTTATCTTGGATCTTGTATCGGACCATACACTAACTACAATACTCGTGCCTGTGAAAATGTTTACTGACAGACAAAGTGCTTTAAAAATTTTAATTTGATGTTGTTTCTGACTGTGTTATTTACAAAATATGATCATTTTTACATTTGGATTTTGTACACAATGTGTTGAAATACCGACTGTTTAAAATTCAGGCCAATTTGATCTATTTTAGTGCCATTTTTTATTGTATTACTCCGCTCTGTGAAATGCCGTTTTTGAGTAGCTATTATGGCGGGAAACACATACCTACCATTCAAAGCTCTCTCAATTAAACACAGTGAGGTAACTGTAACTTGACCCAATGTTTCTTTCATACATATGTCTTGGTTTGTTTCATTTTTTTTACTGGAACATTTTCTAGGATCTTATCTCATGTCTTTTTTGATTTGAATGAAAGAGGTTGTCTCATTATTTATTAGGGAATATCTTACTGTTTACTCATTGTTTGGAAATGATAGGAAGCGAGTTGTTCTCAAAAAATGTCACCAACTTGTTCAATAAATGTTAAAATGTAATTTTAGATAGGTTATTTTAACAACGACACAACATTTACATTTAAAATAACTAAAATAAAATAATCATCCCTATTAGTGTAATAGATCAGGTCATTTTTTCCAGGCCTGCAAAATTTGGGCAAGTTCCAACTTATGGCGCACGTAACTCTGCTTACAGAAGGATGAACACAGCTATCCCGAAGATTTTACAAATTGGTCGGAAGGTTGAGAACAGCTATCCGAAACTCTTTAAAGTTTCGTCGAAAGCTTCTCACGTATCCAGGGCGTGGCTTCTGTTCGCTTCTGCTAGTCAAGAACAGGACCACACATGTTTGCCCTTTGGAGGGCGTACTTGTCCATTTGGGACGTTTAGCTCCTTAATGGAGCAGAACTCCTCCGGCAGTAAATGTTTGTTGGTATTCGCATTTTGACTCTTCGCCAGAGAGTCGAGAGTACTTTAAGAAAAAGAAAACGGCCTTTCTCGGCTTTTTGGCCGAGATCACGTGTAGTATTTGTTCTTTTAATCAAGTTTAGAATGGAGTCTCACACGACAGACTTTATGATATAATTGTGAGTAGCAAAGTAAAAATGTCACAACATTTTACATTTCACGTCTCGGCTGAAGAAAGTAATACGAAGATAACAGTTACACTGTTAAACTTCATTTTTCATTCTGTTTAAATTGAATTTTGGAATTATTCGACTTGGGGTACACTCCTACAGCTCAAATGTAGACAACAGTACTGCCACTTTTGGGACAAATGTTTAAAAGTATTAATACATATTCAAGTCATGTACCTCTCTCCCCGTCTACCCGTTATCCTGCAATCGAAAGCGTCACGATTTAATTTTTTTTTTTTTTTTTTTTTTTTTGTGCACTTTTTCAATAATATTCTACCATTCCGGACAAAGAGCGGCACGCTAAAACGTGGAGTGACCCTGACATTGTTTTCCCATAGGTTTTCCTAAAATGCAGAAAAAAAAGTTTGTAATTTTCCTTCTTCCTAGAAAATTTGCGTGCGTAATTATCATTGTTTCTGTCTTACCCTTGTCCCACATACCCTCCCTTCACCCACACTACTCTGCGCACGCATTACACATGAACCAATTTAGGTAGTATTTGTTTGATATAATCAAAGCAGCATCAGTTAAGACCGTCCTAATAAGTTTTCAATTCAAACTGTTCGCGTTTTTGTTTTTTCTCTTATCTTGGTTCTTGTATCGGACCATACACTAACTACAATACTCGTGCCTGTGAAAATGTTTACTGACAGACAAAGTGCTTTAAAAATTTTAATTTGATGTTGTTTCTGACTGTGTTATTTACAAAATATGATCATTTTTACATTTGGATTTTGTACACAATGTGTTGAAATACCGACTGTTTAAAATTCAGGCCAATTTGATCTATTTTAGTGCCATTTTTTATTGTATTACTCCGCTCTGTGAAATGCCGTTTTTGAGTAGCTATTATGGCGGGAAACACATACCTACCATTCAAAGCTCTCTCAATTAAACACAGTGAGGTAACTGTAACTTGACCCAATGTTTCTTTCATACATATGTCTTGGTTTGTTTCATTTTTTTTACTGGAACATTTTCTAGGATCTTATCTCATGTCTTTTTTGATTTGAATGAAAGAGGTTGTCTCATTATTTATTAGGGAATATCTTACTGTTTACTCATTGTTTGGAAATGATAGGAAGCGAGTTGTTCTCAAAAAATGTCACCAACTTGTTCAATAAATGTTAAAATGTAATTTTAGATAGGTTATTTTAACAACGACACAACATTTACATTTAAAATAACTAAAATAAAATAATCATCCCTATTAGTGTAATAGATCAGGTCATTTTTTCCAGGCCTGCAAAATTTGGGCAAGTTCCAACTTATGGCGCACGTAACTCTGCTTACAGAAGGATGAACACAGCTATCCCGAAGATTTTACAAATTGGTCGGAAGGTTGAGAACAGCTATCCGAAACTCTTTAAAGTTTCGTCGAAAGCTTCTCACGTATCCAGGGCGTGGCTTCTGTTCGCTTCTGCTAGTCAAGAACAGGACCACACATGTTTGCCCTTTGGAGGGCGTACTTGTCCATTTGGGACGTTTAGCTCCTTAATGGAGCAGAACTCCTCCGGCAGTAAATGTTTGTTGGTATTCGCATTTTGACTCTTCGCCAGAGAGTCGAGAGTACTTTAAGAAAAAGAAAACGGCCTTTCTCGGCTTTTTGGCCGAGATCACGTGTAGTATTTGTTCTTTTAATCAAGTTTAGAATGGAGTCTCACACGACAGACTTTATGATATAATTGTGAGTAGCAAAGTAAAAATGTCACAACATTTTACATTTCACGTCTCGGCTGAAGAAAGTAATACGAAGATAACAGTTACACTGTTAAACTTCATTTTTCATTCTGTTTAAATTGAATTTTGGAATTATTCGACTTGGGGTACACTCCTACAGCTCAAATGTAGACAACAGTACTGCCACTTTTGGGACAAATGTTTAAAAGTATTAATACATATTCAAGTCATGTACCTCTCTCCCCGTCTACCCGTTATCCTGCAATCGAAAGCGTCACGATTTAATTTTTTTTTTTTTTTTTTTTTTGTGCACTTTTTCAATAATATTCTACCATTCCGGACAAAGAGCGGCACGCTAAAACGTGGAGTGACCCTGACATTGTTTTCCCATAGGTTTTCCTAAAATGCAGAAAAAAAAGTTTGTAATTTTCCTTCTTCCTAGAAAATTTGCGTGCGTAATTATCATTGTTTCTGTCTTACCCTTGTCCCACATACCCTCCCTTCACCCACACTACTCTGCGCACGCATTACACATGAACCAATTTAGGTAGTATTTGTTTGATATAATCAAAGCAGCATCAGTTAAGACCGTCCTAATAAGTTTTCAATTCAAACTGTTCGCGTTTTTGTTTTTTTCTCTTATCTTGGATCTTGTATCGGACCATACACTAACTACAATACTCGTGCCTGTGAAAATGTTTACTGACAGACAAAGTGCTTTAAAAATTTTAATTTGATGTTGTTTCTGACTGTGTTATTTACAAAATATGATCATTTTTACATTTGGATTTTGTACACAATGTGTTGAAATACCGACTGTTTAAAATTCAGGCCAATTTGATCTATTTTAGTGCCATTTTTTATTGTATTACTCCGCTCTGTGAAATGCCGTTTTTGAGTAGCTATTATGGCGGGAAACACATACCTACCATTCAAAGCTCTCTCAATTAAACACAGTGAGGTAACTGTAACTTGACCCAATGTTTCTTTCATACATATGTCTTGGTTTGTTTCATTTTTTTTACTGGAACATTTTCTAGGATCTTATCTCATGTCTTTTTTGATTTGAATGAAAGAGGTTGTCTCATTATTTATTAGGGAATATCTTACTGTTTACTCATTGTTTGGAAATGATAGGAAGCGAGTTGTTCTCAAAAAATGTCACCAACTTGTTCAATAAATGTTAAAATGTAATTTTAGATAGGTTATTTTAACAACGACACAACATTTACATTTAAAATAACTAAAATAAAATAATCATCCCTATTAGTGTAATAGATCAGGTCATTTTTTCCAGGCCTGCAAAATTTGGGCAAGTTCCAACTTATGGCGCACGTAACTCTGCTTACAGAAGGATGAACACAGCTATCCCGAAGATTTTACAAATTGGTCGGAAGGTTGAGAACAGCTATCCGAAACTCTTTAAAGTTTCGTCGAAAGCTTCTCACGTATCCAGGGCGTGGCTTCTGTTCGCTTCTGCTAGTCAAGAACAGGACCACACATGTTTGCCCTTTGGAGGGCGTACTTGTCCATTTGGGACGTTTAGCTCCTTAATGGAGCAGAACTCCTCCGGCAGTAAATGTTTGTTGGTATTCGCATTTTGACTCTTCGCCAGAGAGTCGAGAGTACTTTAAGAAAAAGAAAACGGCCTTTCTCGGCTTTTTGGCCGAGATCACGTGTAGTATTTGTTCTTTTAATCAAGTTTAGAATGGAGTCTCACACGACAGACTTTATGATATAATTGTGAGTAGCAAAGTAAAAATGTCACAACATTTTACATTTCACGTCTCGGCTGAAGAAAGTAATACGAAGATAACAGTTACACTGTTAAACTTCATTTTTCATTCTGTTTAAATTGAATTTTGGAATTATTCGACTTGGGGTACACTCCTACAGCTCAAATGTAGACAACAGTACTGCCACTTTTGGGACAAATGTTTAAAAGTATTAATATATATTCAAGACATGTACCTCTCTCCCCGTCTACCCGTTATCCTGCAATCGAAAGCGTCACGATTTAATTTTTTTTTTTTTTTTTTTTTTTTTTGTGCACTTTTTCAATAATATTCTACCATTCCGGACAAAGAGCGGCACGCTAAAACGTGGAGTGACCCTGACATTGTTTTCCCATAGGTTTTCCTAAAATGCAGAAAAAAAAGTTTGTAATTTTCCTTCTTCCTAGAAAATTTGCGTGCGTAATTATCATTGTTTCTGTCTTACCCTTGTCCCACATACCCTCCCTTCACCCACACTACTCTGCGCACGCATTACACATGAACCAATTTAGGTAGTATTTGTTTGATATAATCAAAGCAGCATCAGTTAAGACCGTCCTAATAAGTTTTCAATTCAAACTGTTCGCGTTTTTGTTTTTTCTCTTATCTTGGTTCTTGTATCGGACCATACACTAACTACAATACTCGTGCCTGTGAAAATGTTTACTGACAGACAAAGTGCTTTAAAAATTTTAATTTGATGTTGTTTCTGACTGTGTTATTTACAAAATATGATCATTTTTACATTTGGATTTTGTACACAATGTGTTGAAATACCGACTGTTTAAAATTCAGGCCAATTTGATCTATTTTAGTGCCATTTTTTATTGTATTACTCCGCTCTGTGAAATGCCGTTTTTGAGTAGCTATTATGGCGGGAAACACATACCTACCATTCAAAGCTCTCTCAATTAAACACAGTGAGGTAACTGTAACTTGACCCAATGTTTCTTTCATACATATGTCTTGGTTTGTTTCATTTTTTTTACTGGAACATTTTCTAGGATCTTATCTCATGTCTTTTTTGATTTGAATGAAAGAGGTTGTCTCATTATTTATTAGGGAATATCTTACTGTTTACTCATTGTTTGGAAATGATAGGAAGCGAGTTGTTCTCAAAAAATGTCACCAACTTGTTCAATAAATGTTAAAATGTAATTTTAGATAGGTTATTTTAACAACGACACAACATTTACATTTAAAATAACTAAAATAAAATAATCATCCCTATTAGTGTAATAGATCAGGTCATTTTTTCCAGGCCTGCAAAATTTGGGCAAGTTCCAACTTATGGCGCACGTAACTCTGCTTACAGAAGGATGAACACAGCTATCCCGAAGATTTTACAAATTGGTCGGAAGGTTGAGAACAGCTATCCGAAACTCTTTAAAGTTTCGTCGAAAGCTTCTCACGTATCCAGGGCGTGGCTTCTGTTCGCTTCTGCTAGTCAAGAACAGGACCACACATGTTTGCCCTTTGGAGGGCGTACTTGTCCATTTGGGACGTTTAGCTCCTTAATGGAGCAGAACTCCTCCGGCAGTAAATGTTTGTTGGTATTCGCATTTTGACTCTTCGCCAGAGAGTCGAGAGTACTTTAAGAAAAAGAAAACGGCCTTTCTCGGCTTTTTGGCCGAGATCACGTGTAGTATTTGTTCTTTTAATCAAGTTTAGAATGGAGTCTCACACGACAGACTTTATGATATAATTGTGAGTAGCAAAGTAAAAATGTCACAACATTTTACATTTCACGTCTCGGCTGAAGAAAGTAATACGAAGATAACAGTTACACTGTTAAACTTCATTTTTCATTCTGTTTAAATTGAATTTTGGAATTATTCGACTTGGGGTACACTCCTACAGCTCAAATGTAGACAACAGTACTGCCACTTTTGGGACAAATGTTTAAAAGTATTAATACATATTCAAGTCATGTACCTCTCTCCCCGTCTACCCGTTATCCTGCAATCGAAAGCGTCACGATTGAATTTTTTTTTTTTTTGTGTGCACTTTTTCAATAATATTCTACCATTCCGGACAAAGAGCGGCACGCTAAAACGTGGAGTGACCCTGACATTGTTTTCCCATAGGTTTTCCTAAAATGCAGAAAAAAAAGTTTGTAATTTTCCTTCTTCCTAGAAAATTTGCGTGCGTAATTATCATTGTTTCTGTCTTACCCTTGTCCCACATACCCTCCCTTCACCCACACTACTCTGCGCACGCATTACACATGAACCAATTTAGGTAGTATTTGTTTGATATAATCAAAGCAGCATCAGTTAAGACCGTCCTAATAAGTTTTCAATTCAAACTGTTCGCGTTTTTTGTTTTTTCTCTTATCTTGGATCTTGTATCGGACCATACACTAACTACAATACTCGTGCCTGTGAAAATGTTTACTGACAGACAAAGTGCTTTAAAAATTTTAATTTGATGTTGTTTCTGACTGTGTTATTTACAAAATATGATCATTTTTACATTTGGATTTTGTACACAATGTGTTGAAATACCGACTGTTTAAAATTCAGGCCAATTTGATCTATTTTAGTGCCATTTTTTATTGTATTACTCCGCTCTGTGAAATGCCGTTTTTGAGTAGCTATTATGGCGGGAAACACATACCTACCATTCAAAGCTCTCTCAATTAAACACAGTGAGGTAACTGTAACTTGACCCAATGTTTCTTTCATACATATGTCTTGGTTTGTTTCATTTTTTTACTGGAACATTTTCTAGGATCTTATCTCATGTCTTTTTTGATTTGAATGAAAGAGGTTGTCTCATTATTTATTAGGGAATATCTTACTGTTTACTCATTGTTTGGAAATGATAGGAAGCGAGTTGTTCTCAAAAAATGTCACCAACTTGTTCAATAAATGTTAAAATGTAATTTTAGATAGGTTATTTTAACAACGACACAACATTTACATTTAAAATAACTAAAATAAAATAATCATCCCTATTAGTGTAATAGATCAGGTCATTTTTTCCAGGCCTGCAAAATTTGGGCAAGTTCCAACTTATGGCGCACGTAACTCTGCTTACAGAAGGATGAACACAGCTATCCCGAAGATTTTACAAATTGGTCGGAAGGTTGAGAACAGCTATCCGAAACTCTTTAAAGTTTCGTCGAAAGCTTCTCACGTATCCAGGGCGTGGCTTCTGTTCGCTTCTGCTAGTCAAGAACAGGACCACACATGTTTGCCCTTTGGAGGGCGTACTTGTCCATTTGGGACGTTTAGCTCCTTAATGGAGCAGAACTCCTCCGGCAGTAAATGTTTGTTGGTATTCGCATTTTGACTCTTCGCCAGAGAGTCGAGAGTACTTTAAGAAAAAGAAAACGGCCTTTCTCGGCTTTTTGGCCGAGATCACGTGTAGTATTTGTTCTTTTAATCAAGTTTAGAATGGAGTCTCACACGACAGACTTTATGATATAATTGTGAGTAGCAAAGTAAAAATGTCACAACATTTTACATTTCACGTCTCGGCTGAAGAAAGTAATACGAAGATAACAGTTACACTGTTAAACTTCATTTTTCATTCTGTTTAAATTGAATTTTGGAATTATTCGACTTGGGGTACACTCCTACAGCTCAAATGTAGACAACAGTACTGCCACTTTTGGGACAAATGTTTAAAAGTATTAATACATATTCAAGTCATGTACCTCTCTCCCCGTCTACCCGTTATCCTGCAATCGAAAGCGTCACGATTTAATTTTTTTTTTTTTTTTTTTTTTTGTGCACTTTTTCAATAATATTCTACCATTCCGGACAAAGAGCGGCACGCTAAAACGTGGAGTGACCCTGACATTGTTTTCCCATAGGTTTTCCTAAAATGCAGAAAAAAAAGTTTGTAATTTTCCTTCTTCCTAGAAAATTTGCGTGCGTAATTATCATTGTTTCTGTCTTACCCTTGTCCCACATACCCTCCCTTCACCCACACTACTCTGCGCACGCATTACACATGAACCAATTTAGGTAGTATTTGTTTGATATAATCAAAGCAGCATCAGTTAAGACCGTCCTAATAAGTTTTCAATTCAAACTGTTCGCGTTTTTTGTTTTTTCTCTTATCTTGGTTCTTGTATCGGACCATACACTAACTACAATACTCGTGCCTGTGAAAATGTTTACTGACAGACAAAGTGCTTTAAAAATTTTAATTTGATGTTGTTTCTGACTGTGTTATTTACAAAATATGATCATTTTTACATTTGGATTTTGTACACAATGTGTTGAAATACCGACTGTTTAAAATTCAGGCCAATTTGATCTATTTTAGTGCCATTTTTTATTGTATTACTCCGCTCTGTGAAATGCCGTTTTTGAGTAGCTATTATGGCGGGAAACACATACCTACCATTCAAAGCTCTCTCAATTAAACACAGTGAGGTAACTGTAACTTGACCCAATGTTTCTTTCATACATATGTCTTGGTTTGTTTCATTTTTTTTACTGGAACATTTTCTAGGATCTTATCTCATGTCTTTTTTGATTTGAATGAAAGAGGTTGTCTCATTATTTATTAGGGAATATCTTACTGTTTACTCATTGTTTGGAAATGATAGGAAGCGAGTTGTTCTCAAAAAATGTCACCAACTTGTTCAATAAATGTTAAAATGTAATTTTAGATAGGTTATTTTAACAACGACACAACATTTACATTTAAAATAACTAAAATAAAATAATCATCCCTATTAGTGTAATAGATCAGGTCATTTTTTCCAGGCCTGCAAAATTTGGGCAAGTTCCAACTTATGGCGCACGTAACTCTGCTTACAGAAGGATGAACACAGCTATCCCGAAGATTTTACAAATTGGTCGGAAGGTTGAGAACAGCTATCCGAAACTCTTTAAAGTTTCGTCGAAAGCTTCTCACGTATCCAGGGCGTGGCTTCTGTTCGCTTCTGCTAGTCAAGAACAGGACCACACATGTTTGCCCTTTGGAGGGCGTACTTGTCCATTTGGGACGTTTAGCTCCTTAATGGAGCAGAACTCCTCCGGCAGTAAATGTTTGTTGGTATTCGCATTTTGACTCTTCGCCAGAGAGTCGAGAGTACTTTAAGAAAAAGAAAACGGCCTTTCTCGGCTTTTTGGCCGAGATCACGTGTAGTATTTGTTCTTTTAATCAAGTTTAGAATGGAGTCTCACACGACAGACTTTATGATATAATTGTGAGTAGCAAAGTAAAAATGTCACAACATTTTACATTTCACGTCTCGGCTGAAGAAAGTAATACGAAGATAACAGTTACACTGTTAAACTTCATTTTTCATTCTGTTTAAATTGAATTTTGGAATTATTCGACTTGGGGTACACTCCTACAGCTCAAATGTAGACAACAGTACTGCCACTTTTGGGACAAATGTTTAAAAGTATTAATACATATTCAAGTCATGTACCTCTCTCCCCGTCTACCCGTTATCCTGCAATCGAAAGCGTCACGATTGAATTTTTTTTTTTTTTTTTTTGTGCACTTTTTCAATAATATTCTACCATTCCGGACAAAGAGCGGCACGCTAAAACGTGGAGTGACCCTGACATTGTTTTCCCATAGGTTTTCCTAAAATGCAGAAAAAAAAGTTTGTAATTTTCCTTCTTCCTAGAAAATTTGCGTGCGTAATTATCATTGTTTCTGTCTTACCCTTGTCCCACATACCCTCCCTTCACCCACACTACTCTGCGCACGCATTACACATGAACCAATTTAGGTAGTATTTGTTTGATATAATCAAAGCAGCATCAGTTAAGACCGTCCTAATAAGTTTTCAATTCAAACTGTTCGCGTTTTTGTTTTTTCTCTTATCTTGGTTCTTGTATCGGACCATACACTAACTACAATACTCGTGCCTGTGAAAATGTTTACTGACAGACAAAGTGCTTTAAAAATTTTAATTTGATGTTGTTTCTGACTGTGTTATTTACAAAATATGATCATTTTTACATTTGGATTTTGTACACAATGTGTTGAAATACCGACTGTTTAAAATTCAGGCCAATTTGATCTATTTTAGTGCCATTTTTTATTGTATTACTCCGCTCTGTGAAATGCCGTTTTTGAGTAGCTATTATGGCGGGAAACACATACCTACCATTCAAAGCTCTCTCAATTAAACACAGTGAGGTAACTGTAACTTGACCCAATGTTTCTTTCATACATATGTCTTGGTTTGTTTCATTTTTTTACTGGAACATTTTCTAGGATCTTATCTCATGTCTTTTTTGATTTGAATGAAAGAGGTTGTCTCATTATTTATTAGGGAATATCTTACTGTTTACTCATTGTTTGGAAATGATAGGAAGCGAGTTGTTCTCAAAAAATGTCACCAACTTGTTCAATAAATGTTAAAATGTAATTTTAGATAGGTTATTTTAACAACGACACAACATTTACATTTAAAATAACTAAAATAAAATAATCATCCCTATTAGTGTAATAGATCAGGTCATTTTTTCCAGGCCTGCAAAATTTGGGCAAGTTCCAACTTATGGCGCACGTAACTCTGCTTACAGAAGGATGAACACAGCTATCCCGAAGATTTTACAAATTGGTCGGAAGGTTGAGAACAGCTATCCGAAACTCTTTAAAGTTTCGTCGAAAGCTTCTCACGTATCCAGGGCGTGGCTTCTGTTCGCTTCTGCTAGTCAAGAACAGGACCACACATGTTTGCCCTTTGGAGGGCGTACTTGTCCATTTGGGACGTTTAGCTCCTTAATGGAGCAGAACTCCTCCGGCAGTAAATGTTTGTTGGTATTCGCATTTTGACTCTTCGCCAGAGAGTCGAGAGTACTTTAAGAAAAAGAAAACGGCCTTTCTCGGCTTTTTGGCCGAGATCACGTGTAGTATTTGTTCTTTTAATCAAGTTTAGAATGGAGTCTCACACGACAGACTTTATGATATAATTGTGAGTAGCAAAGTAAAAATGTCACAACATTTTACATTTCACGTCTCGGCTGAAGAAAGTAATACGAAGATAACAGTTACACTGTTAAACTTCATTTTTCATTCTGTTTAAATTGAATTTTGGAATTATTCGACTTGGGGTACACTCCTACAGCTCAAATGTAGACAACAGTACTGCCACTTTTGGGACAAATGTTTAAAAGTATTAATACATATTCAAGTCATGTACCTCTCTCCCCGTCTACCCGTTATCCTGCAATCGAAAGCGTCACGATTTAATTTTTTTTTTTTTGTGCACTTTTTCAATAATATTCTACCATTCCGGACAAAGAGCGGCACGCTAAAACGTGGAGTGACCCTGACATTGTTTTCCCATAGGTTTTCCTAAAATGCAGAAAAAAAAGTTTGTAATTTTCCTTCTTCCTAGAAAATTTGCGTGCGTAATTATCATTGTTTCTGTCTTACCCTTGTCCCACATACCCTCCCTTCACCCACACTACTCTGCGCACGCATTACACATGAACCAATTTAGGTAGTATTTGTTTGATATAATCAAAGCAGCATCAGTTAAGACCGTCCTAATAAGTTTTCAATTCAAACTGTTCGCGTTTTTGTTTTTTCTCTTATCTTGGTTCTTGTATCGGACCATACACTAACTACAATACTCGTGCCTGTGAAAATGTTTACTGACAGACAAAGTGCTTTAAAAATTTTAATTTGATGTTGTTTCTGACTGTGTTATTTACAAAATATGATCATTTTTACATTTGGATTTTGTACACAATGTGTTGAAATACCGACTGTTTAAAATTCAGGCCAATTTGATCTATTTTAGTGCCATTTTTTATTGTATTACTCCGCTCTGTGAAATGCCGTTTTTGAGTAGCTATTATGGCGGGAAACACATACCTACCATTCAAAGCTCTCTCAATTAAACACAGTGAGGTAACTGTAACTTGACCCAATGTTTCTTTCATACATATGTCTTGGTTTGTTTCATTTTTTTACTGGAACATTTTCTAGGATCTTATCTCATGTCTTTTTTGATTTGAATGAAAGAGGTTGTCTCATTATTTATTAGGGAATATCTTACTGTTTACTCATTGTTTGGAAATGATAGGAAGCGAGTTGTTCTCAAAAAATGTCACCAACTTGTTCAATAAATGTTAAAATGTAATTTTAGATAGGTTATTTTAACAACGACACAACATTTACATTTAAAATAACTAAAATAAAATAATCATCCCTATTAGTGTAATAGATCAGGTCATTTTTTCCAGGCCTGCAAAATTTGGGCAAGTTCCAACTTATGGCGCACGTAACTCTGCTTACAGAAGGATGAACACAGCTATCCCGAAGATTTTACAAATTGGTCGGAAGGTTGAGAACAGCTATCCGAAACTCTTTAAAGTTTCGTCGAAAGCTTCTCACGTATCCAGGGCGTGGCTTCTGTTCGCTTCTGCTAGTCAAGAACAGGACCACACATGTTTGCCCTTTGGAGGGCGTACTTGTCCATTTGGGACGTTTAGCTCCTTAATGGAGCAGAACTCCTCCGGCAGTAAATGTTTGTTGGTATTCGCATTTTGACTCTTCGCCAGAGAGTCGAGAGTACTTTAAGAAAAAGAAAACGGCCTTTCTCGGCTTTTTGGCCGAGATCACGTGTAGTATTTGTTCTTTTAATCAAGTTTAGAATGGAGTCTCACACGACAGACTTTATGATATAATTGTGAGTAGCAAAGTAAAAATGTCACAACATTTTACATTTCACGTCTCGGCTGAAGAAAGTAATACGAAGATAACAGTTACACTGTTAAACTTCATTTTTCATTCTGTTTAAATTGAATTTTGGAATTATTCGACTTGGGGTACACTCCTACAGCTCAAATGTAGACAACAGTACTGCCACTTTTGGGACAAATGTTTAAAAGTATTAATACATATTCAAGTCATGTACCTCTCTCCCCGTCTACCCGTTATCCTGCAATCGAAAGCGTCACGATTTAATTTTTTTTTTTTTGTGCACTTTTTCAATAATATTCTACCATTCCGGACAAAGAGCGGCACGCTAAAACGTGGAGTGACCCTGACATTGTTTTCCCATAGGTTTTCCTAAAATGCAGAAAAAAAAGTTTGTAATTTTCCTTCTTCCTAGAAAATTTGCGTGCGTAATTATCATTGTTTCTGTCTTACCCTTGTCCCACATACCCTCCCTTCACCCACACTACTCTGCGCACGCATTACACATGAACCAATTTAGGTAGTATTTGTTTGATATAATCAAAGCAGCATCAGTTAAGACCGTCCTAATAAGTTTTCAATTCAAACTGTTCGCGTTTTTGTTTTTTCTCTTATCTTGGTTCTTGTATCGGACCATACACTAACTACAATACTCGTGCCTGTGAAAATGTTTACTGACAGACAAAGTGCTTTAAAAATTTTAATTTGATGTTGTTTCTGACTGTGTTATTTACAAAATATGATCATTTTTACATTTGGATTTTGTACACAATGTGTTGAAATACCGACTGTTTAAAATTCAGGCCAATTTGATCTATTTTAGTGCCATTTTTTATTGTATTACTCCGCTCTGTGAAATGCCGTTTTTGAGTAGCTATTATGGCGGGAAACACATACCTACCATTCAAAGCTCTCTAGCTCAAAAAATGTTAAGGAAATTTGAAAATGCCATGAAAACCCAGATTGTGAGTTTCAATCAGGGGGTGGCATGTCCTGGTTGAAAACTTCTACTGTGAGCTACGTGTGCTTTTTACGTGCTGAAAACGGACACGGCCAGACGGCGATCGGATTACATTTGGGTGAAAACTCAACAGACTGAATAACCAACACCAACGAAACTATCACGGCTCCTGAAGAGCAACCGTCCCCAAAATGTGTAAACAGAACTCGCTAATCGATAAACGAAACATCACTTTCCCAAACAAAACCACGAACACTGCCACAACCAACACACAAGTTACTGCCCCGAAGGGCCAAATTCTTAAAGGGTCACGAGGCTGCAAACATTTGCCCGAAGGCTTGCTAGTCATCATGGGGGTCTCATGTGTTCGGAAGTCGAGAAAGGCGCGGTAAGTAGAAAACCCAAATTAATTTCTCTGTACTATCAGTTGAACAAAAAGGAGGGCGTGCTTCAAGAACGTCTTGTTACAGCATGTAATGTGTTGCGTACATCCTCAATATTAATGGATGAGTCTCAACGCTATTAGAAAGCAGAGCCCTTTAGACAAGAACAGTGCATTCGTAACCGTGGTTGTCTGAAACAACATGAAAATGAAGGAGTAATTGTTTTGGTAGGCTATTGGTAACTAAAAGTGAGAACATCAAGTCTCCAAGACTCAAAAAATTATAGCATTTAATGAAAACATGCGAAGGGTCACATAAACCACCTTTTGCTCATTTACTCCTTTTCGAGGGTCATCTGCTAACAATAACTATCTGGTGTACTGACAAATTTCTGTGTATGGTGTCGTTCTAAGATCGTTATATTTGAACTGTGTATCTTTTGTAACTTGTCTTAGCTAGGCAAATTTATGACGAAAGACGGTAAGACCTGCAGTAGAGTACAGTTATGTCTTAAGTAGCGTGGGCATCATTCATTGTATAATTGATAGAATAGGTAGGCGGTAGCAACATCTCATAGTACACACGCAGTCCCTTATTTCAAGCTTTAAATTTTCATTTGTTCTTAACGGGTATTCTGTCGTCTAATTAGAAAGAACTTTAGAACTTTGTGCTGCGGGACAGGATTACCGCAGATACTTCAAAGTACTGCCCTGTTAGGTTTCTAAAATCAAAAACTTAAAGGCGGGATCCAGGAGAGAACTGTCCGGAGGGGTGGTAAATGAGAGCGAGAGAAAAGACTGAAAGAAATGAGAAGAGAAAGGGTGAAAAGAAGAAAGAAGAAAACTAAGAAGAGGCGACGAGGAAAGCAGAACAAGGAAAATGGGAAGGAAAAAGGAAAATAAGAGCATAAAGCCGCGGCCACACTACCAAAAGTTGTGTAATATATGATTTTTATCAGAGGACTGCCAAAATGAAATTCTAATTCATTTGTGACGTCACACCGACATAAAGCTTTTACCGAACACTCGTGGCCTGATAAAAGCTGTCTGTCGGTGCACTCTAAAAACACATTGGTTAGGTTTAACCAATATGGTGGTCACAGATTGGTCTACCTTTCTTTGGTTAAAATAACCTGAAAATAAATGTTAAAATTAACATTGCAGTGGTAAAAACGATGAATTATTTTGAATTGGGGTCCAATAATGAAAATTTTTATGGTGAATTTTAACCAGTCTTCCTCGGTTATTTTAACCAGTAATGGTTGTTTACATGTTTTTGTTTCTTTTTTTCCAAATCTTCATTAGTCTTTTCTTCTCTCTGTTTCCTTTCTTGTTTTTCTTTTGTATTTTTCTTCGAGGTGGGGGAGGGGGGCTGGCGGTCTTTGACGCCACGCACACACGCTTGTTAACATATAATATACTGAATTACTTGTCAGCCATAATGATCGTAAGGCTGTACCTAAGGCGCTTTACATATATATGTCTCTTATTTATTTGAAATATCATTCCAGACAAAGCTTACAATTTTATCCTATAAAGGAATGTATAATCCTTTTAAAATATGCTTTGATTAGGTCAAATGTATGATAACATTTATGAGTCACGTTATTAGCAAATTAGAGCTCTTATGATTGAGGTTCATGAGTTTTCTTCTGTGAGTTTTTCATTTTCTCCTTTCCTATTTCCATTCCGACTATTAATATCCAAATAAATCGCTAAAATAATCAGTTTCGCCTACGTACAGAAAACTGTCAGGTCTTGGTTATATTGAGTTTTATTGGATTTAAAGAGATATTCTGGTGACAATTTTTCAAAAGCTTAAAAAATCAAAGTACTTTTATTATCTGTATTAGTGAAAAATTCCGTCTCAATTATGTTGCGTTCAGAAGTTATGGCTTTTCAAAGAAATATTCCCACAACAGTAACATATTGCATTGTGGGGAATCTGTGATGCCATTCCGGTAGATTAATTGAGCATCTTTTGTATTTTATTTAAAGTTCATACATGCAAATCTAATATGCAGACACTTTTAGAGCTGCAACCTTTGTAGCCTCTGTCGAGTCTTTCCGGAGAAATTTTGTACCCTCCTTTCTCCCTCTGGAAGCACACTGGCTATTATATCTTCTGTTTTACACCCCCTGGAATCACTGCACTTCATCACTAGGCTGGGCAGGTTTGATGACGGACAGCTATGTGAGGTCACGCAGATCCCATGTGAGCCTGGTATTGTACCAGTGTGTAACGTTACGGTGAAAATAAAATAAGAAAGATAATTGTTGGCCGAAAAGCCTTTACAAAGACGTCAACCTTTGTGCTTACAAAATTTTCAGGTCAACCTCAAAGGAACAATTTTCAATGTTCCACGGTGTGAAGTTTAGAGGTCAAATGAGTTACTCCAATTTTAAAGAATAACAATAGATTTTAGAAGAAATCTGCCGTTATTACATAACATTTTGCAACCTCGGACCAACAAGGAGTCTGTTTTTGACAAGATAACCTATCTTCAAACAGAGTTATTTTGGGTTATGAACAAGCTATGATGTGGGGTTTGATGGGAAAGCGATAAAAATTATTCTCATTAATATGAGGCCTTGTATGAAATTGACACCGAGATGTTCCTTTCACGACACATCAACACAAATGTGTTATATAGTGTCAGTCAATCCGATAAAAAATTCATTCTTCAGTATGATTCAAGTTCAATTTGGTTTTCCTTTAGCCGCCTTTTACGACAGGCGGGAATTACCGTTGTCGTACTCTACAACCCCCAGCTCAAAGGGACGCCAAGTCTATAGGGTTAGCAGTTAGTCTCGCTGATCAAATTTTACCTCCTTTTGCAAGGAGTAGACTGCCATTAGCATGATGGCTCTCTAAAAATAAGTACCGTATTTAAGCAAAAAGGCTAGCTTAATCCTTTTTTCGAATGCATTACTCGTTTTCGTTACCTGGAATAGTTTTTATAAACCTTTGAGTCCCGTGCTCTTTGCACTAAATACTTAAAAATTTTTCCCTGTATTCCTCATTATTTTCTGATTTGTGATGTACACGGCAGAAGTAAACGGAACCAATAACATTACTCTTGTCTGAAAGGCTCTCTTTTCTCTGTTCTAGTAAACATTGAGACTCGTCCATTTATTTTGAGGATAGTCAATACTTTACATGCTATAACAAAACGATCTTGAAGTACGCCCTCTCCCATTCTGTTGGAATTTGTGGTACAAAGAAATCGATTTGCTTTTCCTCCCAAGCAACCCAGCCGTTCTCGGCTTCCGAACATGTGGCAATCTAATACATTGAACAACATTCATTTGCGTGAAGGGCGGTTGAAAGCTACATTGCCAAGCGCCACAAATTTACCCAGAATTCAACCCATTTTCCCCTTATCGTTCAGAGTAAAAATGCGGTGATGATGACCTGAAATGTGAACTGAGAAAAACTCGTTGTACTCTGACATTTTAACTCTTCCTGATACTGGTATCTAGTTATTTTCCCATTTCGTGAATTCCTCTGACCTTCAGGAAACTTCACTACAAATTCTTCCAAAATCACTTGTCAAATGACCTGCACATGGTAGGCATGCCCCTTTGTAATGTTAGCAGAGCACTCAGTTCTTCATGCAGTTGGCTTGAGTAGATTAAGAAGTTACCATTGTCGAGTTCCCTCCACTTCTGACCAATTTCTACGTTTTTCGAGAGGGGAGGGGGACTTTCTACCAGATATCACGCGCATGTTTACTAAGACTTTTGTGATATGCTTGAGTTATCATCCGGGGTGGTGCCCGCATATTGCTTTCATATATTGTCACTACTGACTACAAACATGTTATCTTTATGGTGCCAGTTCCTCGTGTATTACAATTGATATCTATGGTCCTGGCTTCCAAGTGCTAAATATAGACCTTGCTGGGTGTTTTAAGGTGAAATGCGGAGTTCTCAAGTAAATTTCACTGGTTACGTGAAATATTGATTCCCCGGAAGAGTGTCATGTGATTTACCTGTAGTCCTTGAGTTACCATGTAAAACAAAAAGAGTTTCCAGAATGGTCGCTCTGAAGGTATAGTGAATTCCACCTATGGTGAAGTGAAAATTTACTCCAAATAGAGTTATATCTATACATGGCATTAAAAATAGCTCAATTTGAAGTTTATTTTTACTATAAGTTTTACACTTTAGGTGAAGTTCCTTCGTACATAGAAGGGATCATCCTGGACACTCGTATTGGAGTGAAGCTTACTCTTTTGGTTGTAAAAGTGTTATTTTTCCTAATCCTCATGTCCTAGTCGTCATCATATGCAGACTCTACCCCCTTCTTTTCTTTTTCTTTTGTTAAAGTAGTTGTCATTTCTGGGAAAGGTCGCCCATCCTACCACAATGTGACAATTCGTTTCCCGTTGATCTAAGCACCCCCACTTATGGTTCTGTTAAAAGATTAGGATCAAACGCTCAAGGTTGACAGTAAAATGAAATTACTAGTTCCAGTCTCCACAAAGTGTAAAAGTTTTTTTTTAAAAGTCAAAGAAAATGTCACAAGATGCGACTCTAACCGTGTGTGATCTACAGCAGACAAAATGAAGCTAATGATTACATAATCAATGGAGTTATTTCCGTTTATTCGTGCCCTGGTTCAATGAGCTTCCCATTATAGTATAAAGTAGTCCTTGACATTCAACAAAATTTGAGAAAGCTCGAGCAAGCAACCATAACGCGAAGTTTTGTTTCTATGGAATGTTGAATCGTAAAACAGTGGCAAAACAAGTCGCGTTAAAGGTAGTGTGACTTGTCATCAAAATGTCCTGACTTCACTTGGTAGTTAGGGAGTGAACTTTTCTATCGGAAAATCCGTTGGAATTATTTCAAAATCTTTTACGGTGCTAGAGATTTACTTCTTCAAAGTCGAATGTTTTTGAAGCAACTTGTTGGTTATGCAAAAGTAATGATGTGGAGTGTTGCATAGGGTCCCTCTTATGATACCACAAGATTTGCACAGGGAGCTGATTTGCAAGTTGAGCTCAAATTTATTAGTGATTTAGTGTAAAGAGGAAATTGCCCAATAATGTGGTCAATTTTCGATGGATTGGGAATTGTGGCTATCTACTTGTTTCTAATACTTTTTTACATCAAATACCCATTTTTCATTTTCATGTCACTCGACCTTTAACGAAACGAAAAAATTGAATCGACAACTGAGAGTGATTTACATCTGGGAACACACTCATTCGTAAATCGGATGAGGACTTGCATTAAAAATGGGAGTCGTGGGTGCAGGATTGGTAGGGGCGAAATTCGACTTCTCGTAGACTTTAAGGAGGTAGGGGTGTATTGACAGTTCCCACCCACGCCAAATGTGTTATTGATCCATATTGAACCGATAGCCATTCTTGATCCACAAACGTTTCTCTAAATCAGTTCAAACTAGTTGACCAATGCCATTGTCTGGTTCTCACGACTCAAAAGATAAAAATTAACTGTTTAAAAGTAAAAATCCAGGCATATCCATTCCTTACATTGAAGCACCTTGTACTAACCGTTGTACCATCATGTATTTCCATGTATCTTTTTAAGTTAGTCGTTAGATGAAGTTCTACGGTTCAGTTTCGAATAAACTGGTGTAAGTCGGGCTGACCACGAACGGCCCTTTTTTCAGTTGTGACTCACTGATTTGTTTTTTCTATGTTTTGCTGGGCACCAAGCCAAATGGCAGTAAGTCCCATTTTTGAAATATTACATGGTGTTTTACAAGTAATTAAAAAAAAAACAAACATTGTGTGAGAATTCCCAAATCGTCCTTGCCCTTTGGAATGCCTGTAGCATTGCATTAGATTGCATCAGGGAGCTGCTGTTTATATAAAGGGGTAAAACTATTGAGGTGTCACGAAGGATATACCACACTAATGAAAATATAAACTGGAAAATAAATTTATTCTTTTCATGCTCTGAGGCAACCGTCGCTAGATGGTATTAAGTGTTACGACTAAGGACGAAAGGTCAAAAGTTTACATCTTCCATCGTGGCTGGCAATGAAAATTTAACGAATTCAACGGCATTTTGAAAATGCATCAATATAACCCCAGTTAATCAATGCATTGAGGTAAGAAATTTAAAAGCAAGATTACCTTCGGAAGCAAACCTGTCTCAGTCGTTACTTGAATGGTATTAAATGTTTCAACTAAGGACGAAAGGTTAAAAGTTGATATTTTCAATGGCGATTTGGCCTTGAAAAGTTAACGCGCTCATCGGTATGTGGAAAATGCACCAGTAATCCTAATTGATCAATGCATTGACGTAAAATTTTAAAAGCAACATTACCTTCGGAAACAACACTGTTTCAAAGAGTAGAGAACGTGATATATTCTTCTTACATTACATGTGATATTATTCTTCTTCAAATGCTTTTGTCTGGCATCTTCAAGTAGTGTCATTCTTTACTCGAAAGTGGAAGCATGGCCACTTCTGTCAAAAATCGTAACTTATTGGGGATGAAAGACGGTCCTCCTGTCCCAAAGAGTGGCGCCCATGCTTTGAATCGGCTATCAGTAGTTAGCAAAATGTCTTATCGTGTGCTAATGTGTTTTTTCTGTTTGCAATGCATGTTTCTTCTTTACAAAACAAAAGTCAGAAATGCTTTCACTAAAATTCACGCGCTACCGTTGGGTGCTTTTCTTTTGTGTGTTTTAAAATCAGTGAAGTTTCTCTTCTATGAGTCGTCTATGAGTCGTCATTGTTTAGAAAAAGGGGCGATGCGCACAGTTTCACAAGAAATTTCCTAAGTGGCGAAGTGGCTAACGATAGCCCTAGTCCCTAATCCTAACAAAGAATACAACGGATACAATGGAATGACAACAACCAATCAAGAAACACCTCGTTAAACAGTGCTCATCTTCCCTAGAAAAACGCTCTAGATGCCAGGAAAGGATTTCTGAAATACTTTTGCAACAATCTACACTTTAAAAAAATTCTGTAACTTTACAGAAAAAAGGAAGCATAAAAAGGAAACGGAAAAAGTGCTCTCAATTTGTGTCAAATATTGAGATCACTTTGTCCATATTCATTTTGTTTTTCTTTTTCTTTCGTTTTTTTTTTTCTGTAACTCTACAACATTGTTGAGACTTTTTTTAGCAGTATATAACCATGAAGGTATTACGGAATACCGTTATGCATCTATGCAATGACGCGCGAGGCTCTCTCTGTTTGTTGATCGCTTGATAGGGGCTGGATTCGCTGCCGGCAATCAAGTGTGAAAGCAAAACTTTTGATTCGAAGGAGGATGTAATCCAGTGATCCAGATCTGGTCGCCATCTCGGGATCAGGTCTCAAGTGAAAGCAAAACCTTTGATTCGAAGGAGGATGCAATCCAGTGATCCAGATCTGATCGCCATCTCGGGATCAGGTCTCAAGTGTGAAAGCAAAACTTTTGATTCGAAGGAGGATGTAATCCAGTGATCCAGATCTGATCGCCATCTCGGGATCAAATCTCAAGTGTGAAAGCAAAACCTTTGATTCAAAGGAGGATGTGATCCAGGTGATCCAGATCTGATCGCCATCTCGGGATCAGGTCTCAAGTGTGAAAGCAAAACCTTTGATTCGAAGGAGGATGTAATCCAGTGATCAAAATCTGATCGCGATCTCGGGATCAAATCTCAAGTGTGAAAGCAAAACCTTTGATTCAAAGGAGGATGTGATCCAGGTGATCCAGATCTGATCGCCATCTCGGGATCAGGTCTCAAGTGTGAAAGCAAAACCTTTGATTCGAAGGAGGATGTAATCCAGTGATCCAGATCTGATCGCCATCTCGGGATCAGGTCTCAAGTGTGAAAGCAAAACCTTTGATTCGAAGGAGGATGTGATCCAGGTGATCCAGATCTGATCGCCATCTCGTCATCAGGTCTCAAGTGAAAGCAACACCTTTGATTCGAAGGAGGATTTAATCCAGTGATCAAAATCTGATCGCGATCTCGGGATCAAATCTCAAGTGTGAAAGCTCAAATCTTTACAGAAACTACCAAAGTATTCTCGCACTCCATGCTTCCAGTGTCATTCCACTACATAAATTATAACCATGTTAAAATTAAAATTACATGCAATATCGATTTCATGTCCAAAGTTTTCCATTTTCTTTATGGATTTCTTTATTTTTTGTTCTATAAATCTGCAGAATTCATGACAAAATTGATGTTTGGAACAAACTACCATGCCATAGATGTAGACGGCAGAGGATACACTACTCCCTAAACTTCAGAAAGATTTGAAGCGACGGGGAAGTTTCGATCAAACATTTCAGTCTTATAGTTGGTGCATTGGTTTCAACAGTTTGCTTGAAAAATAGAAAATATTGTCACGGTAAACTTTCTATTAAAATGCAAAAGGAGTGCAAAAATTCGGTATAATAGCTGACAGGTTATGCAGCAAAATATTTTTTGTTTGAAGATTTAAGAGCAAATTCAGATCAGAATGCGAACTGGTCGTATGGCTCTTTTTTCATACCTTCAGTTTTTGTTTGAAAAGTGCTTCCCTGTGACAAGGCATAATATTCACCACAAATATAAAGGGAAGCCATGGATCTCTTAGGGTATTTTAAAGTCATTAAAATTAAAAATAAACCTTTCAAAGCTAAACTCATTTTTCCAACGGATACAAATATATTGTAGAAAGACATTTCTGGTTGTCTGTGGGGTAACAATTCTTCTTCTTCTTCTTCTTCTTCTTCTTCTTCTTCTTCTTCTTCTTCTTCTTCTTCTTCTTCTTCTTCTTCTTCTTCTTCTTCTTCTTCTTCTTCTTCTTCTTCTTCTTCTTCTTCTTCTTCTTCTTCTTCTTCTTCTTCTTCTTCTTCTTCTTCTTCTTCTTCTTCTTCTTCTTCTTCTTCTTCTTCTTCTTCTTCTTCTTCTTCTTCTTCTTCTTCTTCTTCTTCTTCTTCTTCTTCTTCTTCTTCTTCTTCTTCTTCTTCTTCTTCTTCTTCTTCTTCTTCTTCTTCTTCTTCTTCTTCTTCTTCTTCTTCTTCTTCTTCTTCTTCTTCTTCTTCTTCTTCTTCTTCTTCTTCTTCTTCTTCTTCTTCTTCTTCTTCTTCTTCTTCTTCTTCTTCTTCTTCTTCTTCTTCTTCTTCTTCTTCTTCTTCTTCTTCTTCTTCTTCTTCTTCTTCTTCTTCTTCTTCTTCTTCTTCTTCTTCTTCTTCTTCTTCTTCTTCTTCTTCTTCTTCTTCTTCTTCTTCTTCTTCTTCTTCTTCTTCTTCTTCTTCTTCTTCTTCTTCTTCTTCTTCTTCTTCTTCTTCTTCTTCTTCTTCTTCTTCTTCTTCTTCTTCTTCTTCTTCTTCTTCTTCTTCTTCTTCTTCTTCTTCTTCTTCTTCTTCTTCTTCTTCTTCTTCTTCTTCTTCTTCTTCTTCTTCTTCTTCTTCTTCTTCTTCTTCTTCTTCTTCTTCTTCTTCTTCTTCTTCTTCTTCTTCTTCTTCTTCTTCTTCTTCTTCTTCTTCTTCTTCTTCTTCTTCTTCTTCTTCTTCTTCTTCTTCTTCTTCTTCTTCTTCTTCTTCTTCTTCTTCTTCTTCTTCTTCTTCTTCTTCTTCTTCTTCTTCTTCTTTGTCACTGTACCAGAGATTTAGTTTCATTGGTTTTGTCGGGAATTGTAGGTGGGTGATGCGCGTTATGATTGTTTAACGAGGATTTTCGTTTTGCTTTGAAAGAGTGTGTGCCGTCGAAAGACGGTTACTATAGAAGAGAGTGCAGTGCTCTGAGGGTCGGGGGCCTCCGCGTGTGGAGGAAAAGCATAGCACATACACTTTGCAATTTTTTTCTCGGCCATGTCTTTCTCTGACTGATGTTCTAACTTTTCATCCATTTCAGTAAATTCGTCAGTCCTGTATTCGCATATCGCCTTTTCTCCACATCCGCCGGAGGATGAGCACTGAATAAGGATAAAAAACTATCCATGGAAGAACAGTCATTGCAGGTCTTATTCAAGAGGTGGTGAAATTCGATGTGGTAAATGTCCGAGCAGACTCTGCAGAGTCTATGTAGCACTGTCCACCGTAGTGGGCAAAGTACTAAGTACTTGAGGGTCACGTGTTCCTTGCTATCAAACCAGATTTAGTGCAGCAGAATTACATGTGGGTATATGATAGCTTTGTTTCCCATTTTGCTAAGGCTCAGTCGTTTCTTTCGAAGAAACATGCCAAAGATAAAATTACATTGCTAGCAATGGTTTCTTTTTCCTCTCAGAGGATCACAAAGACTTACGACAAACTGTCCTAGAAGTACCTGTATAGGTATGTTGCTACATTCTGGTAAATAGGTTATCCAAAGACGGTCAGCAACTTAAAAACTTACTCAAGCGTAATTAGTTCACTAAATATTTGGAAGGCCATAAGAAGTTCACGTCAAGACTATACATAAAGGTCGAATTATATACATATATATATATAGTTCCTTTATATATATTTATATAAATATATATGTGTGTATATATAGTTCCTTTATTGAAGTGAGGAAATAAATTATAGCTATTAAATGTCAAATTACCGTATGTCACGCTACCATCATCAATAGCACTATATAACAGACTAAGTTACCTTGACCTTGTTTCAGTCACATGATGCTGCCATATATATCAATACATGAATAACAAGTTAGAAAGACAAAAACGATAACTAAACATCTGTAATCGTTGTAAATATTTAAAGAGGTCGAAAGGTGATATTTTTACTAGGATAAGACACTCCTTCAATAGATTTGTTTACATCTGACTGAGTGTCGTACATTCCCCACGCCTTTTAGCTTTTAGAGATGCATACTCGTCTCTTTTGCATGTGTTACATCCTGTCGAATAAGATTTATTGGTAACCTGTTCAGGGAATTGCCTCATTGTTATCTGAATAAAGCAAGCTTCATTCATTCTTGTTGAGAGGATTTTACTACATGTATGCACCTAAACATACCTTCATGCCCTTTAATCCCTATTGAAGGCGACAAACAACCATATCTGAACTGTGTTTGAACTTGTGACAATCAATTTCCTTACACCATTACCTTGCTTTAGCCAAATGTCTTTCGTTTTTTCAAACGCGATACAATAATAAGCGAGTTCGTCAGTGTGTTCGCACGTCGCGATATACAAATTACTCCTAGAAACATGTCTTTCGAAATTTGAGTAAACTTGAGAAAATTGTCGAATCATTCTTTTTAACCCATGCTTAATATTAAGAGGACTATTGCGTATAAACTGCCTCTATTTTTGCGCTGTTTCGTTGTCCGCACTCAAAAAGGTGCTTGGTGCAATGTCCCTCCTCTTGCAAAGAAACTTAGGAACACAGTACAACATATTTCTTACACCGTTTGTGTTTCCCCTTGTTTCCAAGAATTCCCATTGCATGGTCAAGTTGTTAGAGCATCAGACTTGCAATAGGGAGGTTGGGAGTTCGAGTCCTGGTCGGGTCATCATTACCGAAGACTTTAAAATCGGAACCCCTTGGTGCTCAGCATAGTCAATGGGAAAACAAGCCAGGAAACCACAACTGGAAAAAGGTCCTGACCGGTTCGACTTGAACCAATTGGTTGGAAACTGGACCGTCAAACTCCATCTAACCCCAAATTCCATGTTACAACAAATTACCGAACTCGTTTATTGCAATTCTAATGGACACAGTGAAAAAAACTTGAAGAAACAAAAGAAATAACTGACAGGTTGAACGTAAATTTTATTATCTGGTAAAGCCGAATTCTCTCGTGCCAAACCAGGTCCTAAGTTCTCATAAACCCTGATTACTTACCAATGCATGAGAATCACTTCTGTAACACTCTTTCAAGGTCAATGTATTATCCTAGCATACCGATAAGTAGATAACAATTGAGATCAATATACGTCTCCTCTAACTTATGACCATATCAATAAGGGACATAGAAGTTCAAATCTAGTCTACTTTCCAACCACTGAATTTCAACCTGATTTAAATTTAGCTTTATTGAAGCAAATCCTTAATTATTCCTCATTTGACGTAGACATTAGGGTAAGTCCATTCTGGTCTCTGGACCAAGTTTGTAAAAGTTTTCAACAAACACAAACTCACATGAAAGCTGCAGTGGACCTTTCATAGGTGCTTCAAACTTTATGTACCATAACCACTGACTTTTGTGACAGGGGATCGTTATATTAAGGTGGGAGTTTTTAATTGATTGTTTATTTGCTTCTTCTTTTTGAAGTGCCAAGTTTTATAGCAGAAGAGTATCATGCAAAAAGAGACTTCAGTATTCTCAATTTTCTTTACTGTCGCATATCACTTCCTTTTATATCACAAGAAACATATCACAAATTAAGCACATCACACGCAGCAAGGTCGTGGTCTATAGTGTGCCCCTTTTTTAATAGGGTGGTAAATTGTATGGTTTATCCTCCGCCAGGATTTCTCTTCAATTAATGGTGAACTACCTTTGGAGAAATTCTTGGCAACGTTCAGGAAACTTGACCTTGGTCGTACTTCTGACCACCATTCTTAGCCAATGATAAATTTGTATTTCAAACTCCATGCCGTTTTTCCAGGTTCATATTGTTTAAAGACTGTTGCTGTCCATATCACAAGAGTTACTCAAACTTTCTCGGGCTAACATCAAAGTTACTATGTCTGAGGCAAGTCTTGAAAGGCAAGATGGCCAGATGTAAACTTGCACCTGAACAAACGAGATTAAGTCACTCGTACTCGATATAGTAACTGATATATAGTCGATAACTTATCTATTCTGCATGTTTGTTAACCCCGTTCTCGGCACGCAAAGTTCACGTGACTTGAGCAGACAATGACTAACGGTACAAACGGTGTCACCAAGTTGGTGTATTAGTGTATTTTTAGAATAAAAGTACCAGCCCGTTTCATACAGTTTGCCACCTACTGCCATGACTATGGTAAAATACCACACGATGTGGGTGTAAGTCGCGACAGAATGCCAAATAAAGAATGAAGGATATCATAAAAAGGTAGTCATGTACAATAATTTAACAAGTGTAGGTACTGGTATACAAAATAAAACTGAATTTTAACACAGAGCTTGCCGGCTAAGAAAGCTAGAATCCATGCGATCGTCCTTCACCCGGGTCAGATGAAGGGGAGATTCCAGAGAAGGGGTTCAGAGGGACAGGGAAACTCAGCGAAAAAAATATATTCAAATGCGATGAGAAAATGGTAACTTTTGATCTCTTGCAAGGCGAAGAGATTTGTAGGGTGGGGTTTTCCCCCACTCGACCTCCTACTTTCCCTTTAGACCGGTATGTTTCGGATCAAACAGTTGACTGATTTCACCTTTCGGTCTCTTGTTGAGACTTTAAAGTTAGTTAGTTTAAAGTTAGTTTAAAGTTAGTTATCCCGCATTTTAAATGGTTCACATTAAATTTACATACGAAAAATTAAGTTGAAAAAATTGCGTATTTTTTGATGGATGACAGTTTTCAAAAAAAAAAAAAGACTTTAGAAGTGGGAGTTTAAAGGGTAAATTTTGCTGGCTAAAGTCAGATTTGCTAACGGCTCGGACAAATCCTTAGGAGGCGAGCTTTGTAGTGAGAATTTTACGATGCGTAGCAATCAGCAATATCAATCCAGAAAAACACAACGACACCCATCCTGTTTTTATCTTGCACCAAAGTCCGATGCAATTCAAGTAAGCCACTTTACAATGAAAATTTGAAAACCTCCCACAAGAAGCTGTTACACATATAATCATGATACAACTCTATCAAAATCATGCAGACTTCCATCTTTCAAATGATAATCACGGTCGTTGGAACGGAGGACTTGGGGCTGCAGCTCATCTCCAGGAATCAGTTTCCGAAGGATGATTTTTTTTTTTAAAAAAAAAAAAGTATTGCCCAGTACCTGTAAGCGTCTTCCGTGATGAGTTGTCATATTTTAAAATGTCCACTTTCTAAATTATACAACTGTTGTTACAGGCAGACAACGATATCCCATAGGCAAAGATAAATTATTCAATTCAGCTGAACCCCTAGCCACAGCACACGGAGCAGGCTGCATTCAGAGAAAGATTTTTTTACAATCCTGCCCAATCTCTCATGCGATTACTTTGCATCCTCCAGACCAAAGTAGAAAGAAAATTTAACAAAAGCGATATTCTAACACCTCCCGGATTGGATCAGAAATTTGATTTACCTCGGGCATTAAAAAGTGGGGTCTGGAAATAAAATTTCTGGGAAAAATGGAATTAGCTTGGCAAGATGATGGCAACAATCTTTTGGGGTCAAGGTTAGTCCCTGTACACGGCATTGAACTTCAACCTGCAAGATTATATGACGAAAGTACCCCTTCCGGTCACACACAGACACACAACTGTTGATTTGGAGGCATCCTGGTGTCCTGTGTGCATTGCCGTTTTGCATGTGGTAACTCATATTGTTCGTTAAGGAAACAGATTCATCCGAACAGTTTTTTCAGCTAATTTAATGAAAGAAACTGGAAATTTAATTACCGGGGTACTTTGAAGCGGGTTGTGAGAGCATTTAACTTCATAGGAAATGTAACATTTTTGTCCTACAGTATGGCTTGGCTTTAACCCCTCCAAATGATGGGCTGACTGACCGAAAGGTCTTGCCTTTCCTGACTACTACTCTTGGTTAAGACAGGAATGCGATTTGTCATATATTTCTGTTCAAGTTTCCACTACCACACAAGCCCGACAAGTAAATATTTTCATCATAAAGCATCTACTTTCCCACGCAACATGTGCACTGAAATTATCAATGAAGAGTTGATTTGGAAAGGTCATCTGAACATCTCATGTATGAAAATGGAAAATGTGTCGCGCATTTACCGTTGGTACTAAATTGGTGATTCACTTTAAGTTTCTGTCGGGAGACTGATCTTGAACGGTAAAAAGAAGAAGACTGATTGCTGCCTTTGGTAATAAACCGGAGGAAGAATAAACAACCTGCTTCACGATTAATTTTATTTTAAGGAAGTTCTGTTTCACCAAAATCATGGACTTTTCATCTTCCTTTCGAAATTAATTTATATCTGTTAAACTCTAGGTATTTTTCAGCTCTATATCGACTTTTAATGAATTCCTAGGTTGTAACAAAACATCCTCCCACTCAGGAGAAACCATATCCTTGAGTTACAAACATTGATTTAAATTTTCACTTTTTTAATTACAGATTATCGATCTTCGTTTTATCTAGAATAGCGATGACATTTAGCTGAAACAAAGTACGGCTTAACATGCTTCAAACGAAAAGAGACAAAAACAAACTTTCCAAAGGAATAAGCGAGGGCGTAAATGCCAAAGGGCATTGCCGGGATGTGATAACTTTCAATACAGATACTTCAGTAAACCATTTGAGCAGTATCGTGTAAATATAGACTACTGAAAATGAATAAGAAAATGAAACAAGTTCGCATACAACTTTGTTAAAGGATATGAACTAGTCTTGTAATACCATATTGCTCAAACATAAGGTGAGCTCCAAGGTAAGCAAATTGTAAAATGATTTCTTCGACCAGATGCGTTCCGTTTTATCCTTTAAGGTAAAACACTTTTTTATGTATTTTAGGAATTGGTTTGGGGGAGGAGTTAAACAAGGTTGGGGTGGAGTATTAGGTTCCTAGTCAGGTTACAACGTAATTAAACAGAAATGTTTTTTCAGTCGAAAGCATGAGCTATTCAAAAACGAACCAACGAAAAATCGCGGCCCTTCTTTTCTCCACAAAAACATGCATTTGTGGTCTCCAGGATTTCAGTTTATTAAAAAACCATGATGGTTATGCGGAGAAAGAAAGAAATTTATCTTAATTGGAAGTTAACTACAAAGTTACTCTATGACAGAGATCACAGAACAATACCGAATTCTGTGTGAATGAATGAAATGAATTCTCTTGGTACCCTGTAGTTTGCAATATTTAAATGGTGTAGCATTAATTTATCCTTGAAAATGATAGTTAAGCTGCACTATTTAATGATTATTTAAGTTGTTTTTCCTTTGGGTTACGTTCATGTGAGGTAAACAACTCTATAAAGAAATGACAACGACTTTTTGTAGAAGGTCACGTCTAAATTAAAAAGGGTGAAATTCGGCACGCGATCTAAAATTAAGGTTGAATGATCACCTCAATATATGTAAATTGAAACAACAAGAAGGCAAGGGGAAAGAAAATACCATCTCCATTCATTTTCACCCCACGTCGTGAAAGGAAACTTCTTGATAAACAGTGCGCATCGCCCCACATATTTTGAATAATTTGAATTTTGATTGGAGAAGATGCTTTATCGGCGTAACTGTCTGTCTGTCTGTCTTTTAGCTGAGGAATTGTTCAATGGTGTTTTAAGCACAATAGCCAGGCTACAAGTTCGTGACTATGCTATATCACGTCAAAGATTACCCCATCAGGGAGTTCCAACAACACTATGTCCGGACATGATGTTAAGTGTACCTCCGTGTGATAGTTGTAGTTTTAGGAGAATGATCTAAAGAGATATGTTCTCCCTTTTAACAATGCTTTGTATTAAAGGGGGTGGGTACAAAAATGTGCAACTTGAAACTTGATCGTTCTTTAAAAATCCTCAAAATAATTTGGTGAAATATTAGAAATTTGTGCTGAATGTATGAAAGTGTGTGTTTGTGGTCTAACGAAACACCCCTTCATTTGAATGATGTAAAGGTAAACTGACAGAGGTAAATACAAAACTACTACTACGCCTATGCTAAAATATTCAAAAATTTCCCTCGCTCAGGCCGGCAATCAGGACCTGTCAGTATATTTTTCTCTCTTTCAGCAGTTAGGAAAATGCAGTTAGGAAAATGGGAATAAGATGTGTTTGAATCTGATCAAGAGGGAGGGGAAAGAGGGGGAAGTTACGGGGAAAATCGCAACCTAGATGACAAGATATTTTCTTTGCCTAAATGCAATTATTTCTCGCCTCCTGAAATTTTTACCTACCCAGACAGCTTAAAACAGCTGCTGCCAAATAAAGTTGGCTAACTTAACGTGGTCGGTACTCTACAGGGTTGGTCACAAATTGTTGATGAAAATATCTTCACCCGTATATCACTGATGCTGCCGATATATGGGACAAAATTTTACACCGGTGTAATTTCTATTGGAAACAAAATATTTAGTTCCGTTGCAAGGATGATGGCGAGCTTATCAGTTCTTTTCCTTCAGTTAAAAACATGAAAAGATCATTTCCTGCTGGGAAAAAGAATATCACTGTAGAGGGTGATTAATGCAATTGAAAACAAAATACACCGTTTGAGTTTTATCCCCCTTAAAAGAGAACTGATTTAAAGAGGCATTGCTATGTCTTTGTTAATATTGATACAATCAACGTACCAAACCTTCAGAACATCAGTTAATGTTTGATCGACTGTCATATGCAGTAAAATTTCTATTTGGTAAAGTTGAAGAGAGTGATTACCAACACTTTCAGGATCTTATGTCCGTCACTTTCAGATTGTATTGTTGAAAACCAAGTTCCTTCGAATGCTTCTCGTTTTTAGAATACATCAGTAACATTTTCCCGTCTTTCTTTAAATGTCCAGTTAATGTTTGCATGGGTGGCGATCCAAGGGACAGTGAACATGTTCTTATATCTGAGAAAAAAGGCCCATTGACTTTGATTTTTTCACTCAGTATTTGGTTTTTTTTTTTTTTTTTTTTTTTTTTTTTTTTTTTTTTTTGGTTTTGTTTTGTTTTGAGAAAATGAGGTGATGTCTTCCAATATGAAATGCGATACGAATGGCTTGAATGTCTTGCTTTGGAATCCATTATATTCTGTCAAAGAAGTAGGAATACACGTCTTTAATTCCATTTTCATACACAATCTACTTGTCAGGATCCTTGATGGATTAGACAACACAGAAAACAAACAGTAAGGTATATGAGCAGTAACTTACCCTCTAATTACCGGTACTCTAGTGGTATAAACATGGAAACCAACCACTAGAATAAGATAATAATTTTCTGATAACTATATGACTTTGTTGTAATAAAAACGACAAAGTCCGGGTTATTAAATTCGTACTCTATTCTAAAAGCAAATAAGTATTTCGCTGAACAGAGGCGTCAGTTAAGGGTCATGAATGACGAGACGATGATTCTGCAATTCAGGGAAAGAAGGTAACGACGTCACCATTTCTTGCTGTGGAGTAGTTCTTGTTGCATTTGTTACTACCTAAAGAGTTTCCTGCACATAAGGGACAGTGTAACGAAATTTTTTACTGAAGAGGGTTTAAAAGAGATCTCATTCATCCCTCTTCCTAATTGCAGAGCTCACTCCATTCTGAAATGAGAGAGAGAGAAAAAATAAACATTAACTTTTCTTCAAATAATACTTCATGATAACCTTTTTTTAAATACTATTGTGTTCCGTTTCGTTGAGAAATTAAAATGTTTTTATGATCTTAAAAAAATACATTTCATAACATTTCTACGGCAGGACTTGTACAGTCAAGACAGCGTGTAATCGTTAAACAGGGATGGAACAAGCACATGGTGCACTGACATTTTAATAACATACCCCGCCCCCAAAAAAGAAGAAGAAGAAAATACGGAGAAACTCAAACGATTATTTAAGTAGTACAAGAAAAGCAGCTATAACGACTAGACAGGAATGACACAAGGACAAAATGCATTGAAAATGGAATAAAATACCGCCCCTCCCCTTCCCCACAAGTAAAAACAAAACAAAAAAGGAAACTGTTTTGAGTATTACCAGAATGACATCACAAGTGTACAATTTTGATTTTAATAAACTTATTTAACTTTTACGTTTCAGAACGGGAATATCCTGGTATTTGGGATTAAAGTTCAAGGTTTTCTTTAAGAATTGTTTTTTCTCTTTTGAAGTTTTAAACTAGGTTGCAATTAAATAACATTTCCTGTTTACTAGCATTTCAAAGAGAACCATGCTAAATTGGAGAATTAAGGAATGTTCGTCAAATCATACAGAAAACCGTTGAGTTTATTTAAAGTGTACTCTTCCAAAACCTTAAAAACTTTTCAACACCACAGGATATAAAGTAGGCCTACAGTTCATATTGCGTTAGCATACTTTTGTTGACGTTGCCGACAGCCCAATGCGCGCAAATATGCCCCGATTGGAGCTGGGTACTAGAGGGTTAAGGTTTCTTTGCAAGTGCAAAATCATTTACATAAAATTAAGTTTCGGCAGCCGACAATTTTCTTTTTGAGTAAGATTTGATCTCTGTTACTGCTGTTTGGGGTAGGTCCTGGGACCCCTCTGCTATGCATCTCGGATCGGTTGGAGTCATTGGTAGTGTTTACTCCATAACGACTCCTTCCTTGTCTGGGGGAGGGGCTGGGGGATATGGTTCTGTGGCTCTTCGGCTGCAGTACCTGATTATTTCCAAAATTTAGTTATATTGCGGGGTATTTTTCCGGACGGCCGTAGAATACAGTTACTCACACTGGTACCCTGCTAAATGGAATTCCTTCGACAGTTCGATGCCCTTATGTGAAATTTATATAAGGTTGTTCATTACTTTGTTTTATAACGAGAAACGATGGTCCCACAAATAGCAAATTTCCAAATATTAATTTTTGTGAGCCGCCTGCCCCTGCAGTTATGCCACTGGGTGTCTAAGAGAAGGGGCCCAGATGCAAAACGGTGCTAAATGTTTCAATATTTTGAGTTACTAGAAAACTCCAAAGTTTTCTAAACATGATCTTAAAAGTGTTGGTAATTACTTCAAAGGACTATACGGTCAATTTAAATACGGGGTGTACTCTAAAAGTAATTATAATCACAAAAAAAAATTGTCACGGTTTGCGAAAGACTTGATCAAAATCGCACTTCAATCTTTTCCCTTTTTTCTTCCATCCTTTGTTCAATTTCAAATACAAAAGCAATACTTTCATTCAAAGAAAAGCAAATTTCTGATCATTATCGAGTTAAGTTATATAGATACACATGAATTAATGATTAAAAAACACTACTGAAATAATTGAAAGCAATTACAGAAAGAAATATATAAATCATCGTAGAGAATTTTCCTTTGACTTTAAATAATAATAATGTAAATACACTACAAAAGGTTACCAATTACAAAACATGAATGCTCTTTGTAAGCGCTCAAAAGATACACAACGTTGTGTTTTCTTTTCAACTTGTAAAAGAAATTTAAATTTATGTAGGAATTCATCAACGTTAGGCACATCATCAGTCATCTTCTTGCAAAATACGTGATATTTTCAGTGAAAGATTAAAAAATGCTCTTTGTCTGACAGAAATGTTGAAGTAATCCTACGTTCCCAGAAAAGACGAGAAATCGTTTCCTCTTCTAATTTACAGAAAGTACATGAGTTATTTACACTCTTTTTCACTTCGCACTTCAATCTACTATGGGAAAATTCCAGATCGAGGGGTGGGGGAATGGTACCCACTGGTACGGTGCTAATGAGACACCGTTGCATAGGACTACCGGTGTAAGATTGTCGATACAAAAAAACATTAAAATATGAGTTTTCCAACAACACCTCATCATAAATAAACTGCAAACAGAGGATGGAGGTGTACCTCTAATTCCTGATTAAAGTCTTTTATCTAGCAAACGTCGGTGTGATTTTAATTCCCTGATAATGTTCTAAATACGAAATGGTCGAATCGCTGTACAAAAGAATGATGTGAGCGTGTCGAAATTTTGGATAAGAGAAAACATACATTTTTCTAAAAAATTTGCGTGCAGGCTGTGAACCAAGACATTTTCAGTTTCCTTAATATGTGTTTGCCAATTTCGTCCTGCCATGCTGGTTTATCACTAAAGACCACAGATTTCATTAAAACTTAGTATTTGACGGTTCATCTGTTTCCTGTTCCTAAATGTCGTGCTCCTTCATAACCACACCTGCTGTCCTATGCACACGAACAATCTTCATAATCAAAGAGACCGATGTAAGTTTGACATGCAAGTTAAATAAGGACATCAATGAGACTGCAAGCGCCCGGAGCGGGCCAAAATTTGGGGGATTTTCAAAGTAAACGTGAGGAATTATTGATACATAAAGCTAATCGATCGTAATCGGTAGGGCACACCTTTCATAACCTTTATGTACATTTTTTTGGTAGTACCTAATTTTTAAGTTTCACGTCCCAAAAAGTGGGGCGGGGGACTTTTACGTTAGTGACCCTTCCACTCAAAAAAGCGGAGGACATGTCCTTCCTGCCCCCCCCCCCCCCCCCCCCACAAAAAAAAAAAATCGACGCCTCTGATACGAATGAATATTGAATGAAAAGAGGACATATAAGAAAAATATATGTTTATTTATTTATTCATTCACAATATACAAAACAAAAATACGGGGAAAGCACCATTGAAGAACCCACACAAACAAAAGGATAAACACGGTGAATCAATGAATGAATCAATGAAAAATGTTTGGAAATTACAAAATTGACTTTCGATTTTACTAAAAATCCTCGTGTTTGGTCTAATGGTAAGAGCATCTGCCTCTCACGCGGAAGGCCCGGGTTCTCTTCCCAGGTCGAGTCATACCAAAGACTCTAAAAAGGAACCTTCTTCGGTTGTTCGTAATAGGCAATGGAGTAGGGAAAACAAGTCGGTGAGTCACGACTGGAAAAAAAGCTGGACAGGCTTGACTTGAACCAATAGGTTGGAAACTGGGCCGTAAAACTCCATCTAACTAACTTGACATCTTTTTCGTTTCATCTCTTCCACAACAAATTTAAATTCACAGAGGAAATCATTAATATATAAACGGCGTTTCTTAACTTAGTTTAAAGTCAAAAGTAAATTTCTTCATGTGCATAGTTAAAAAATTATAAGGATGCAAAGGACGGGGGTTATCTGTTTTACCCATAAAAGAAAGATGTCTATTAGTTGGAAGGATTCTATGAAGGAATCTAAATTAAAAATATCGGATTGTTGGAAGTGAAACTCCAAGGAGTATGGAAGAAATCCTCAGTATCAATGTTGTTAAAGGTGACTTGCCATTTAACACACGCAGTGGGTATTTCAATAAATTTCTTCAATAAAATGCTATAAATAAATTGCGAACTGCTTTTTGTACCCAACACCTTGTCAAATATTTCCTCGTTTGCATTCCTTTTATTTCGATTATGCATAGACTCGTGGCTAGTTGAGGGAATGTTATGCAACACAAAGTAAAAGGTAGTGTTCCAGTAATCTCCTCGAGGGGTTGTAAAGGAGGTACTATACCAAGCCCCTAAGACCTGCCTAATAAAATTGTTTTAATACTTTTAACGTCACGTGGACTACACTTACAGTTGAAAGAAGTATTTCTTACCATACCCACTTAAATTAAAGTCAAAGAAAATTTCCATGGTGCATTCAAATCATCCACATAACGGCGAACCCATTCAAGGGCATTTAAGGCAAGCGATAAAAGTACGAATATAACCTTTAAGCCACCATCGTTAATTGGATTAATAATTGTGGTACGTTTAATCTCATCCGGATTACATGCCCAAATAGTATTTTCCACCTCTGTAATGAACGAACTCGGGGGATTTGGAAGGACAAGGTAAAAGATGTACTTATTGTAAGAGTCCAAAGCTTTTAAAAATAACATTACGACCAGTCGGAGTTAAATAACGACTAGTACATATACGAAGAGTAATTTTTTAGACGAGACAGTTTGGGCTGATATTTGAGACGAAATTAATCGTCTCCCTTGTTCGTGAAAACAATACCTGACATGTTATTAGGGCCCACTGTTATCTCGAAATTAAAATCATTAAAGTAAGGCGGCCTTCTATTTATAAAAGAGCCTAATGGAAAAAGTTTAGACTTGTAGCTATTAATGTTAAGACCGGAAGCTTTTTTTAAGCATTCAAGATTTCAAGAATTCCGCAAAAGAATTTCTTTTGTGGTCTAAAATAAAAGTAATATCGTCGGCTGGATGGAGAGTCTTATTTTCTTAGACTCCGGTAACAATTCCGTGAATTATATGAGACTGATTTACCTTGGGTGCAAGGGTTTCAACACAGAGAATAATCTCGAAATAATAGAATAATTCTCGTTTAATGGGGAATAAACCTGTTTAATAATTCGCTTTTACGAGATACTAGCTATACTTAACTTACCACCAATGTTATTCAAATTGAGATTGATCTGGTCCACCTATATGGACCCATGCTCAAGGTGGGATTTTTTTAGAGGGCCAATCCTCTCACTCCAAAGTACACTTCTTGTAGGGGGAGGGGGACAGAAATTCTCCATTGGCCCACTTTTTGATTGACTGTTAATTCAAACAATGCAGATTACAAAATCTTCTATTACACTACATGAACTGTACTGAGAGTGTTTTGGTTACACACAAATAGCTTTTCTGTACTCACCTTCAAGCAATAAACTGAGATTGTGACTGGATAAGGATGAATTTCAGACAATTGTGGCTGGGGCTTATTTAATTAAGTGAGAAGGTTAAGAGAATTGGTACTGTTTAGGGTGAGAGAACTGGACCTTGAAAGCTTAAGTTACGTGAGGTGTCTTTAATACAAGACATTAAATGATTAATGCTAGGTTATAATTATTATTAATTTTTTTTTTGTTTGATGTTCAAAGTCGTTGTTAATTCGAACACAAAAACTGTTCTCAATCTCAAGAAAGATTATGGCAAGCTCATGATTTAGAACCAGCCACTTTGTTTGACAACCACTGTTTTCTTTCTTTGATTAGTTATTCACGGTTATGTAATTATGTTGCCTCTTGGTGTTAATTTCAAATTTTAACTCTTTGCAATTTGTAACCCAGATAATATCATTCCCTTGCAAATGTTTAAACGTGCCTTTTTAGAAATGAAATGAACTAAAAAAGGGGGGAAAGCTTAGGGTTAGTCCAATTCGTTACTTGAACGCCAACACTAATTTAAAATTTCGTAGCTGTATCAATGAGTCTCGATAAGTTTTGGTACTGACGTTTTCTTTGATGAATTGGGTTGAACTGGTAACAAAAAAAACGAGAGTGGTACTTACGAAAGTAGAGAAGGTGCCCGCGGTTTGTTTGGAAATAAAGGTAACTCATTTTCCTTAGACATAGCGTTATAACAGAAAAAACTTTTGTCATGTGAAGTCTTATCCAGGATTTTCAACACCACACGTTTGGTTGGGTATCACACTATTTATCCTATTAAACAGTCACGCTTTTTGGTTCTAGGCGAAGCCAAGAACCATAGGTGTCGCTCAACTGTTTAACGTGCCATGAATCTGCCATGTTCCCGACGCGACAAACTGTCGGCTGTACATTTGGTGAAAGAAATACCGTATTGCCGGTTTTATCGTTATTTGCATGCCCTGTACATAATATGGGATAATATGGCCTTAACGACGAAAACCGTGTTTTAAACTTCTTTATCCGTTCCAAATTCGTTGACAGCTTGGGGGATATAACCCACTGGAATCATTCAAAAAGTTTCTAACACCTTGCGTAAGTCGAAACTACCGTGTATTGCTAGCCACACAATAATCCATATAGGTTAGTGTCATAATCTATAGGCGGGCTATGGTTACCCAGAGAAAAATGTATGATACCGTCGCCGTCTGCAACAAAACATTTTTGTATATTCAAACCCATTGTACCCATATTCTCAATGTAAAATAGCTGAGAGACGATTTGCGCGCATGTAGAATTGTGTAGTCCAACAACGTAGATTTGAATGCCTTTCAGTGATAACCGACCGACGACGGTAAGTCAATCCAACCGAGATTGCACGGCGTGATTCAAGCCTACGCTAACGCGTAGCATAAACGTGAACTTGTAATCACGGAAACTATAGATTTGATTTCGTCATTTTTCTCTAATTTTTCGTTCTTCTCTTCCATTACAATCTACATCATTTATTAGCAAAGGGAATATCTTAATATAATCCTTGATATAAGAGACCCCATCAATAAATTAAGAAGTATGTTCCAGAACGCATGAGTATGCTTTATTTCACAGAGAAAATGTTTAGATTTTATAGCAGATAGGGACAAGTCGTCTCGTAGCAAAAAGGAGTAAGTCACGGAACCACTGCGCTACAGAAGTAGCAAGCTTGTAATGTGACGATAATTTCAACTCAGTATCATTTGAAATTGGTCTTTGGTAGGTGGTGTTCTTTCCAATTTTCTGATGGTTCCCTAAAAATTTATACTTCTAGCTTTATTGTATACTAATTGTGACTAACGATATACTAGCGTAAACAGTCTAATGAGTTACTGACCTAAGTTGATTAATCAAAGTTGACGTTTTTTCATCAGCTTTATGATAGAAAACGTTACAAGTATGATTTAGTTGCTGTACTAAGCTTGTAAGGAGCAATTTCATTAGTGGTGACTTTGCTAGTTGATGGGCGACTTTGCCAGAATCTTTGTGGGGGTGAACTTGCAAGGGAGTGACTTGACTTAGAATTGTTTTGATGACTATTGAAGCTAGTGGATACTAGACCTACACAGATTTCCCTTTAACAAAACAACATATGGACAGTGAAACCAAGGCAAAATCTTTGCCCGACTTTGGAACCAAAGTCTGCCCCATTCACCAAGGTTTTGGCTAATTTTGGGCTGTAGCCCAGGAATTTAGTCCCGCACGGTCATGCCGCATACTATGCTTAGTTCAATAAAATTAACAAGTAGCATTTTCTTAAAGTTCAAAGCTTTTTGCAGAATGGGTTCTTAAATCCTCGCAGTTTCCGCAATAAACACCAGTTTGATTTGGTGTGTTAAAACATCTCCCCTTGGGAGAGTTTTGCTACGGTTAGCTGAAGGTCCCCTTTGCAAAAATGGGTCAAAAACTATAACATCACAGAAAAACTTAATAATTCCATCAATCCCACACGATTTACTGTTTTTTAGTTTTTTAATTTGTGATCTAACTTCCTGGTTAGTAATCGCTTTATTCAAATCATCATTACTAGAAGACATTATCAGAGAAGTATCAAAAGATGATCCATCATCGTCATTGTAACTGTTTTGAAAAAGAGAGCTAAAGTGATCCTTGAAAACTTCTAATGGGATACTAGTTTTATTTTCAGTACTACTCGTTGACCGATTAATGATATGCCAATACTGTTTAGGGTCCGAACTTCTAAGTTGTCTAATTTCTCTGTGCAATGAGTTGAAATAAACCTGTTTCGCCTTTCTCAAGGTTTTTTTGTACACATTGGAGAGTATGCTTAGTTCATATTCACTTTCAAGACTCTTACATAATTTGTATGATTTCTTTGCCTTTAAATAACTAGATTTAGCCTTACGACAGTCATTATTAAACCAGGGTTTACCACGATTTCGTGTGGAATTAAAGGTCCTTGGAACGTTTTTTACCATTCCTGCTCTATCAGCAGTACTTTTAAACATCTTCTCAATGTCAACAACTAAGTTATCCATTTTTTCCTGACTCACATAACCAGTAATAATCAGGTCAAGTCTGCAAATGATCGTATAAATTTCATCATGATTGAAAGAATTTTTGAATTCTATACACCGACACAAACTTCGCATGATATTAAGTCCGGGTGAATAGGCTTTCTAATGCTTTCTTGACACCCTGCCTTCGCCATAACAGGGAGCTACAACTCCCTGGCCATAACAACAAAATTTGGATAATGTGGATAGCTCTCGTCCAACAGGCCCATGTCATGACGTTATGAGCGTTACCGACTGAAGTAAGGTGTGTTCACACAGTCGCAGGTCAGCGCATGCGTGCAATGTACCGTGGAGGCTGTGAACTGTCGACACGTTAGTGTTGTCTCAGTGTCCATGGTTGGTTCACTGCGGTGTATAGCAGGAGGGTGCAAACTTTTGGACCAAATCATCTGGTTGGCCCCATGATGCTGGTGTAGGTTATACTCAGAATCCGAAGCTTTCTGCACTACAAGCTCCATAACCTACATAAATTTGTTTCAAAAGGGGCAAAACTTTAGGCACGATTCTCCGCCGCAATAACGTTCCTGATAAAGTGGTAATCACACAAAAGAAAAAAGCAAAAAAAAAACCAATTTAACACTTAAATTCATAGTGTTAAAATTTTCGTTCATTTAGTTTACTACTTGTTTAAAAACATTTTGTCGCAATGGATCCATGCAGTTAAAGACGACAGTGTAGATCATAGATTTTTTTTACACAACCAGACATTTATTGCAGACTCAGACTCTTAGCATTGGTTACCTATATTTCATGCATCTGGTCTTGATGAAAACTGTGATTTGTCAGAAAGAATAATAACGTTCAAAATTCTTTTTTCCGTCTGTTTATTAAGCAATTGTTCATTTCTTTAATACGTACAATATCTACATAAAGAATTGTCAGTTCAATGTCTTTAATACATTGTTATACGATTAGAAGTAAGCATTCGTCTAAGCAAAACAAAATTTACAGTAGAGATTCAAATAACAGATGGCTGCTAGGGAAGTAGTTTGAAAAGAAAGAAAAATTAAAAATGACTTTACTTTCATTATAAAGCAATTAACTATATTTCATCATTGAGTTCGGTGTGACGAAACATTCACAAACCATAGTATTGAACAGTAGTACACGTTACTGAAGGACATCAGTCAATATAACAATTTATTACACGAAGGGGAAAAAAAGAAAAACAAAGCAAAAACAAAAATAGAGACCTAAAAGACATTAAGTCTGGAAGAAAGGGAATTAGGAACATCGTTAATTCTCTGTATTATTTTTGGGGAACAGTTGGGTTTAGAGCAAATGTGGTTTTCGACCTTCAGAATAAGAAGAAGCTTATGATTAAAACTTTTGACGTCGGGAATTGTCGCACTTAGTTTACAACAATAGATGAAGTGTTTACAATACAAAGAAAAAAAATTGTATGGATGTTGCAAAAGAAGTTTGTAGCCAAAGAAAAAAAGTCGGACTTACTTAAAAATGATCTGTCTACCAAATAGATATTGTTCAGTGTCTAAAAGAAAAGAAGACGTGTACGGGCAGCTCCAGAATAAGTGGTCGATAGTTTCAATTTCAGTTCTACAAAATACACACTTACGGGACTCAGTTTTACCCATATCGAAAAGCAGCGTGTTGGTAGCAAGGATTCTATGCAGAAATCGGAATTGGAAATAGATAAGTTAACTGTCAGACAGGGTGATCCGGGGTATAAGGAAAATTGTCTGCCACTCTTCCTTAGAGAAGCTGAATGTGGTATACCACTTCACAATACATCTAGGCGGTAAAGCTTTTTTTTTTCAATGAGCTTGCGGTAGGCAAAATTCGTTATACGGGCATGATTAAGTGTAGTAGTTAATGGTGACCCATGGTTTTCATTGTTTAAGGGGTTTTCTTTCGTCAAACAAGTCTTTAAAGTACAGAACAACGGCTCTGCAAAGCTTATCACTGTATATAATTTTATCACCGGTCTTTATAAAATGGTTGTTCCATACAATATGATTACCGTAATTGTTTACAGGTGTATGGAAATGTACATGGTTCCACGCTTGGCAAACTTATCTAATGAAAACATTATTAACTGATGAAATATTCTCAGAGGCGAAATTACACTGAAAAATAAAACGTTTCCAAAAGAATTTAAGTGCTAATCGAAGGAAATCTTCCATATACCGTCTTCACTGTCTAAATATCATTTAACCTAAGAGATTTTTTGAGACAAAGCAAAAGGTTAACAATAACATTTCTGCCTATTGAGGTCAGGTCTCTATTTGACCAAATGTCTAATATGTTTTTGAGGTGAGATAGTTTGATGACATAATTTAGACGGTACAAATCATCACCATTATGCGTGAAATTTACTCCGAGAAATTTAATTGGACCAAAGTGAAGTGAAAGATCTAGATGGAGGATAAAAGTTGGGTGGTTGGTAACAAAGGGACCTAGTGAAAACAAATGAGATTGTTGAAGGTTAATTTTTAGCACAGAGGTTCGACGAAAGTCCTGAAGAAGTTGGATAGAACACAAGTACCGTATCATCAGCGTATTGTAATAGTTTAGTTTCATGATGATGCCTTGAATCTGAACATTATTGAGTATGATCTTAGCTAAAATTTCAGTACAAAGGATAAAAAGCTAACGGCTTAAAGGACAGCCCTGACGTACGCCTCTATTTACCGGGAAATAACTTGTAGAAAAGCCATTATCGAAAATACATGAATTTGCATTATTGTAAAATGTTCGCAACCAGGATTTCAAATTATTACCGAACTTTAAATAATGAAGCATAGCATGAATAAAGTTCCATTCTAGTGTATGAAATGCTTTTTCGAAATCCCCCCCCCCCCAAAAAAAAAAAAAAATAAATAAATAAATAACCAGGTGTATCTTTATAATTCGAGAAATTATAGTAAGGTCTAAAATAAATCTAACATTCTCGCCTAAATCTATTACTCATGAAACCAGTCTGGGTGTTACCAATCAATGCAGAGAGTTCTTGTTTAAGTCTAGAAGCAATGGCTTTTGCGGCAATCTTGTAATCGGTATTTAAAAGAGCGATAGGTCTATAATTTGCGATGTTGTGGGGATTTTTGTATGGTTTCGGGATTGCAGTAATAACCCTCCTTCTCTGTTCACAGGAGAGCATTTGATGATCAAATGCATGGATTAACGAGTTCAAAACAAACATACCAATAAGGGGTCATTTTTATAGAAGTCCATGGAAAATGCATCGCTTCTTGGTGATTTGCCATTTGGCATAGAGAAGAGGGCAGAGGAGCATTCAGTTAGAGTCAAGAGCCCTTCGCATACATCACCATCAACCATACCGTGAAATTCACGAAACAAAGAAATTCAGGAAGCAAAGAAATGCAGATTGCAGGATTACTATAATGAGAAGAGTAGAGCTCAGTGTAAAAATTACTAATATGACTTAAAATATCTGCATTATTAGTAATTGGCAGGTCTCGTTCATCATTTAACTTATAAATTGTGTTATTCTTCTCATTTCCCTTTTCAAGAGAAAGAATGTATTTTGAATTTCGTTCTCCCTCCTCAACCCACGTTGCTTTAGATCGGATCATTATACCATCAAGTTTGTTCTTGTAAAACTTGGAGTACTGTAGGGAAGACAGCATTTCCAGTAGAATACACTTTTTCCCGCTACATCACAGTTTAGACCAGTTGGGCTTTCCCAGTTTTCTACAGATTAGCTTGGAGTAAAACGCAGGACCTTCTCTTGTCTATAAGATCTGAATGAAACCAAATGAACATATGCCATAAGTCATAAGTCAATGAAATTTGGGTGACAAGATAGTGTAACCACATTAAAAGTATCCCATGTCCCTGTAGGCCTATAATAATTAATAATAACAATAAACAGTTCTTATATAGCGCAAATTACACTAAAGTCTCTATGCGCTGAAAAGAAGAAAGAAAAGAGACTACAATAGTGAGAAAAGGTGAGACTTCAATAAAGTTGATCAAGGGGATTAAAAATCGTTAGCAGGGCTTCACTATGTGATGATCTAATTACAGGGAGAGAATTCTCCCCTTTTTAAAATGGTAATTGAAACATGACTCCCCGATAATGGCCGACTTTGAGTCAGTTCCATGGTAGAATGAAATGTTTTTATGAAATCTCAAAAATTAGTTATGAACTATAACCTCTGGTAAAAAAAATAAATTGGGAGGGAATTGATCAGTCAAATGGCTAAAAACCAGAAAAGAAAAGTAAAAGCAACTTCCGTTATAATCATTTACATGCAGTATTGCAGTGTTCATTCTTTTAAACATGTGATTTGAAATTTGTTTTAAGTTAAAGTAAAATGACTATAAACACAATTTACGAAGGATAATAAGCTCAAACCTAAGCAATTCAAATGACAAGAAGTGCATTCAGAATTAAACAGAAGATCCATTTTTCATCCGACATAACGATGATCCAATAACACATTTCAAAGTTCCAATAATTATCACAGTAAAAGCAAAAATACATTTCAAATGGTCAAAAGCAATTTACCGACAAAGTAATATTTGATGACATAAAATGAACAGTTATTTCTTTACACACAATTTGAAAATAAAAAACTTGATAAACAATGAGATGTGAACATTTGTGGTTTTCCTTTAAAAACCACAACAGGACAAAATATTGAAAAGCAAAATCAGAAAACCAATAGTATACAACACCCGAGATGAGAAGTTAAATGGTAAATACCTTTCCTGCTATTGGGAACTCTTTACATTACAATACATTTTGATTAAAGTTGCTTTGCTTGTTAATGCAGTCCTCACAAACTTTTTCTCTTTATTTGTAGGTCTACAAACATTCGGCATTCCCTTCTAGTTGACCATTGATACTAAGGTAAAGTCCATTTCTCTCATTGAAATGTCCACACTCTAAGTATTAATTTATCAATGTCACTGGTGAAATTTAATGACCTATGCCCTCCACCAACCAACGCTGTCGCTCTGAATATTATACATCTGTTACTTAGTATTGAAAGCATCCGTCATTATTTGGAGATACCATGTTTCCAGTTTATTGAATGGTGCCTTGTGGCCATATTTCCTGATAAGATAATATTTTCTTCTATTTTTCTCTGTATTGAGTGTTACCATTTTATATATTTAATCGGTAAGTCCTTCATCTTAGAGTGTACCTAAAGTATAGAAGTTTAGAAATATATACTTTAGAGCCTACACAATGAATCTTATTTTTCCACTCCTCTTGTCATAGCTCGTTCAATTGTTGAAATGTTAAATGTTGAAATTTAATCACTGAAACAAATTAGTCCATTGAGCAATAATTTGTGACTTTCTTGTTGTACGAGGGCAAAAGGCAAGTCCGTCTGTCTAACACATTTGAGAGAAGAGGAATGGATCAATCGGATAAAAACACAAAACTGTGTTCAATATAACAGCGCACTTGCTCCAGAATTGTTTTAACAGCAGCTCCGTGTTTGCTCTACCAGCACCTCTAGTAGAAGCTGTATTGCAGAAGATACAAATCACTCATCTTGCATTTCTACTTTCTACGAGCATCAAAGATACCGTCTATACATGGAGCTATAAACATCAGAATTTTATTTCTTTCTTAGAACCCTCGAAGCATTTTCTAGGAGTTTCATAAACCATTAATTCTCCCTACTTTACTTAGGCAAGTGTTTCTCAACCAATATTTGTGGCTTACGACCAGCATAGTTACGGTTTTTTAATACACATTCTCCCGCATTTATCACGTTGGCCTATGTGCTATGTAAAACAGTAATATGAATAGCCTATATGTGATCTAATTCTAGTCTTGCTTCACTAATCCACACCTTATAATTCTTGCTGAGCTTTGTTCTGACCTACTTCAGACAAGAACTAACAGTTATTTCCAAATCTCTTTCATTTCGACCTCAGTACCTTGTTTACAAACTGTCAGACTCGGCATAAGCATTAGTATCAACGTCAAAACCACTGATTTGAATTAGCTGACGTCAGGCTGTGAAATGACTCGGCGTAACTTCCGTAAAAGACCAACAAGCAAGCACCTACACACCTTTCAAAATATTTGCTTTAAGGAACATGCGTACTCAGGTTAATCAGTTTTTAATGACGATGTGAAGCAACGTGTAATACAGATGCAAATGTGTACATAACGACGTTTAATGAGTGGAGCATGAAAATTTTCCGATTTCATCAACCTTTACTTCTTAAAAATGCCACACGAGATACATGTCGTTTATTTGCGAGGCTGCAAATCATCTTTTATCTGTTTTTGTGTTTTGACCTTGCCTTGGTTTTTGCTCTGTGTGTGAAACTTTACTTCTGTAGAGGTCACTTAGGGTACCATAGGATTCAATTTTGCATACCAATTATTGTATATGTTCAAAACATTGAATACATAAACTGTGTGCGGATAATCATACCCTCTTTTCGTCATTAGTAGAAATGCTAATTGCATCAGTGATAAATTATTTTTGGACATGTGAAGTTCAAGAAATGGTGTGAGTGAACAAACTACTGTATATAGCATAAAGTCTGTAGGATCCACGGACTTCCTTTAAACATGGACAGAGCATGTAACGTATAGTCTTATGCGTAGATTACTACCGCCTGGGACAAAAAAGCGCACCAAGATGGCCGGAGTTAAGCTATAATTTGCATGGTTTGACGACGACTCTGAAATACTTTAGACAAAAGTTTAACTAGAATGGTAGCAATATCATATTCCTGAAGTACATGTAGTGATTTTGATCTTATGTTTCAACTTTCTTGCAAAACCTGTTGGTTTGAACTTCTTGAGCAAGCAAATTTTTTCACACAAAATTAAAGCGAGCAGCCATATTGCTACGCCTATACTCACACGAACGAATCCACATAGAAATAATATTAGTGAACAAATGAATTCAACATTTGGGATTTTAAATATAGCTAATAAATATATCAAGATAAAGGTATTACATTACTGATTTATATGGTTGATTACCCTAATTTATAGAGGGGTAAATAATTACGATTTATTGAAAGCTTTTCGAAGTTTATTATAACTTATGTTCTTGCTTTTTGCAACAATTCTTGGATATAATGTTTTCACTATTCAACCTAGGGGGGAAATTTTAAAAGCTCTCTATAAATTTAAATTTGTTGTTAAAGTTGAGCAACGAAAACGATTTCAAGTAAAATCGAAATTCAATTTTAATGATCCTGAAAGAGCTTTTGCTTTATGTTCAAACCTTTTTAATTGATTCATTGGATACATCGTTTTCGTCTTTTTGTTTCTGTGGGTTTTTCGATGATGCTTTTTCGCGTATTTTTGTTACGTCATTAATCAGAGTTTTTCATTTTCATGAATATATATACTTTTAGTTGAGTTTTCAGTTCTTTGAGGAATGCAAGGCATTTAGATGATAAGTGCAAGGTTATTATTATCCTTTTTCGAACGTCTAAGTCGCTGTTAACTCCAACACGATTGGCTTTTCTCAAGTATCAGAGCTAACATTTTCCTTCTTTGAAGACGTTTCCTCGATTATGTAATTATATTGCCTCTTGGTATTAATTTTCAGTGGTATTCTTTTGCAATTTCTGTACCAAATAATATCATTCACTTGCAAAATGTTTTAATATACCATCTGAAAAATGGGACGAAATAAAGGAGAAAAGAAAAAAAACCGACAAAAGATGGCCTAAAGTTATCATCGCAAAACGAACATTTATTTGGCTCGGTATAACCGATTAGAGTATTTGTTCGGAAAATTCTGTGTAAGAATCTAAATTGAAAATATGCAAGAACCACACATGAACCACACAGACAACCGGAGTTTTCTTTACAGATTTTTGTAACTTAAATTTTCCGGTATTTCATTTTATAATGTATTGGTTGTGTATTTATTGACAATTTGTATTGCTACAATAAAATTTGCTGTTCAAAGAGTATTTTATTTACATCTTAGAAATTAATTTACTGCTTTTAGCCTGGATATATTACTGCTTTCAAAATATCTGTAAATTTTCAGAAATTTGTAAATTATTTTTGAATTTTCTGATTTCACCTAAATATGATGTCAATAAACGAAGATTTATTTTTTCAAATGTGCAAAGGTTTGGCTTTACACAAAGGAAAAAAAAACAAATAAAAAAGAAAAACCCTGTTAGATATTTTTATAATATTTCAAACGCAGTATTCTTCAAAGTTGCAGCTTTTAAAAGAATTTTCGGTTTGTTCATGTTCCTTTTGAAATAATTTATGACATATTTTTGCTCTGTTAAAAATACCGCAGAGCTGATGTTTTGCCACGTATTTAAAAAAAGTAAAAACTATAAAATGTTTATTTCAGAGGATACATAATTGCTATACTAATGTGAAATTATCTTTACGTGTTTAGGCATTCAATTGATTGGACGTCGTTTCGCAAGGTTTATCAACACGGAATGTCAGTTACCTCTTTACACTACGTCATATTTTAAGTACGTCATACTTAAATGAGACTAACTTATTTTGTACTTATGTTTCTTAAAAGTTAACGATTGCCGCTATTTCGCATTACAGCGTCATGTTTTGGGTTGTTTATCAGGAAATAATAAACTTATTATGTACCTTGTTTGAGAATGTTTCAAACTGGAATATTTCAGTTTGCTGTATTGAAAAGTTGTAAGTTATATCTTAAAGCTCCCAGCGATTATTAGTCTCAAACAATATGTCAACATGGCTTTTTCAGAATGTTGTGAAAAGGAACAAACTCTTAAAGAAACATTATAAGTTAAAATGAGAATAGCTGCATAACATTGTTGTCCAATTTATATGGCAAAAATTTTGTTTCGAGTATTTTATTCAAGCAATCATCTAGCCCTTTTTTGGTTAATAGGTTTTAAAGTATCTTACAAATTATGTTTAAGACTGTTACCTTCGGCGTATTTTGTAAAATAGAATTCATTCTTCAACCTTGTCCTTCATGTCTGGCTGGACCCCTTTCAGATCACTTGCACCATCAAGCCTCGCGACATTTTCTCGTGAAATGAGCCGTGTGGTTTCCCGCAATTTTAGGAGACTCCCCGATTAACTGCCTTGGTCCCATATCTCCACCTAAGAGTTAATATTTTGTGCCCTTTCACTTACTGAAGTATTTCAGTTTGTATCAATGTAGGATATTATTTCAGGCATGTTTTTAAACTTATGCGCATTTTGTGCATGGATATAGAAGGATTAAAAGCCGGGTTTAAGGTCATTACAGGTTTTGGTATTTTAGAGGGGTACGTATTCTAAGCATTTTGGTGAAATTTATATTGAAATCCAATGTGTAATTCTCAAGATATAAGCATGTAAAGTTGTCACATTTTCAACAAAAAGTGAACTTGAAGCAAGTACATGTGACATCATATCCCCCCATTAGTGCACAGTCTCTTGTTTTTCTTTAAATTTTAGCATCGATTTTCTCCTCAGCAGTCTCATATTATTAAAATATGATTGCTTCAGTGGCATGAGAAGTTTACGAACTCTTCATCCCTCACAGGGAGGTTCTATTCCTAATAACTTCAAGGTCAACACAGCAATCTGTTAAAACAAGGAAAACAAAGCATTCCTTGTCAATGTGAGGAAGGAATACAAGCTCTGCTGCCCTCAACTCACTTTGGAACACAAATCTACTAACTTCATTCACTGATATCTCAAGAAGTACACGTCCGATTTGAATGGAACTTTCACCACACCATGTAGATTTGGTTTCTCTTTCACATATGAAAATTTAATTTTTGCTTATTTTTCTCCTTTTAATAAAAGTAACGGATTTACATATGCCACGCGTATAGGCCTACCCCCTAATGTTTCGAAACACTGCCGTTGAAGAAACCAACCTATAACCAACTGTTAGCAGGTAAGTTATCTTTAAACGCTAGAATAAAGCATTTTTGTCAAGGGTTTTGTTTTTATTTTTTGGAAATGATGTAATAATGGGCAAAAAGTACCCATTTGTAATCATTTATTTGAGTATGCCGATGCTTACAGGTTGCATGTACAACAATTTCTTTCCGCCATATCGCACGGTCGTGTGCCGTAAGCATCACGGCGGTTTCCATGAAAGCCTTCATTACTTTCGAGCGAGACAAATTTCCATTCAAACTAATCCAAGGAGAAGCATGACTGATCTCCATTTTACGGTAAAATATCTACCTTGATCATTCATTTCATTCAAAGTCAACTGTTTCAGCGTCGCAAGAGAATGAAGAATATTACTAGAAAATCCACTCAGTATCCTTTTCTTCTGCCCTGGACTAAGCGAGCTCCAAATAAATTTGTAATTACTCTGGAATCAAAGCATGAATCCATTGCGGTGCAGTTGGATTTAATTGAAACGACAATGCACAGTTGTGTTAAAATGAACTCTCGCGTAAAGACCTGCTAACATGCAAATTACTTAATTTGATGTTTGATGTGTAACCACGTTCAACTCAGAAAACAGCTGCAATTCCCATCAACAACCATAAAAATTGACCATTCTGTTTCACGCTTGTACCATGAAATGACATGAATTACACATGCAAATTTTTTGATATTGAAAGATAAATATCCCATACATCACTTTTGTTAGTCTTTAATTTTTCCAAATTAAATTTTGAAGGACACCAGAGTAAAACGTGGATGTCTCCTGAGGGATTTGTTATTGAAGTGAAAATTTTTTTCCTGGAAACATTTTGATATCACCCACTGGACTATCTTCTATGTGATCAGTAAAATTAAACTGATATCTTTTAGGCTTAGGCTGAACAAAGAAAATTTCAACTCTTAACAATGCTGCACATCATCATAATGTATCAAGTCAATGGTTATTTCAGAAACTATCAAACTTTGAGAAAGTATGAAAAAGGGTGAAATATTAACACGTAACTCCCGTTGATCCGTGGATTTAATTTTTAAACTGAGAAAAAACATGGCTGTCAATAGAAAAATAGCCCTCTTGGTGGGGTGTTATCTTCATATTATAAGTTTAAGCGGACCTGCGGTCTACAGTTAGATGAATATGTATTTTGAGGTTTCTTTGTTTTCGAGATGTAAAGGGTTAAAATTTAATCACTGTCTCTGACCATACATTAAAAAATTATTTAATGCCAAATATCCATGAATTTGTAGCAATTTTGTTTTTAGCAATCATTTTTAATGAGGAAGGTACAACATATTTACGCCTCCACCTTCATTTCGGGTTCAGGGGACAATAAGATTCCCACAAAATGTTGGGCCAGAGAATTGCAGGAGATGGGTTACGTTTTGCATCTGACCCATATTAAGAAATGTGGTTTTTCTTGACAGTCAGTTTAAATTTGAAAATGGCTCCCACAACAAAGTGCCTCATTGTGATTTGGTCTTTTATTGGGTTCCTTGACCTTACTAACATGAGTAGAGACATAGACATTAGAATTATGACTCTATGGACCAGAGTCACTAAGTAATGGAATTATGACTCTATGTGCCAGAGTCCACAAGTTCTAGGTCAAAAGAATTCCAACAGCCAAAATCTAAGATCGTGTTAGTAAACGTACTCTTCTGAAAGCAATCCACACCCCAATGCGAGGGCACACCTATTCACACACAAGCAAACACAAACACACGTTGACACGCAGATACACAAAACATAGACTGACGGTGCATTATGAACCCAGTTTTATTACTTTCAAATAGGATGAAATTGACGTTCTCTCGAAGCGCTTAGCCATCCGCATACCACAATGTTATACATTTTTTTTATTCTGCCAATTTTTTTTTAATCTGGCCTGAATTATTGGGGAGCTAAACGATGTATTCGTCACCAATGTATTCATCGGTGGGCTATTCCCCTTTTCCCCTTGAATCCCGCATTGACGCCCGTGTTCAAACTGGAAAACATCCCTCATCAATGCTCTCTTGAGGTTAGGTTATGTTAGACGGAGTTTTACCGCCCAGTTACCAACCAAACGCCTTTTTTAAATCTCGAGTGCCTTTTTGAGCCCATAAACTTACTTTAAAGATTTGAAAAAGTCTTCACGAGAAAGTCTCCAGATTACAACCTTTTTTCTCACATATTCTTGTTCCTCATGAAAAACTGATCTTGAAAATTACATGGAGATCTCTTTCTCCATGTGGCACCCTGTTCAGTTATAATCTAATCTGTATTACTGCGTGTTGTTAGGTTGGTCGTAGTTTTATGGATAACGCTGGTACCTTTGTCAATTGGACATCTTTGTCCCTGAAGTAAAGGTTTGAAAACGTCACTACTTTGTCGGTACCATTCACGATTATGCACTAGCCTACAGAGAAGGTGGTTAAAATTGGACAGTTAGATGGATATTGATGGAAATTACCCTCTTTGTTGACTTTACTATTTTTTGTCTCAATTAACAAGCTGCTATTTTCAGGTTTTCAGACCTTTGAACAACATGCCCTCGTTTCAAAGTGTTGAGGCGAGCCTCTCTCGGGCCTCACAGCTAGGTACGCTTTTGCTTGAATGACTCGTACAGTCAATTAGTTATTGGTGTTTAGTCAGGCTTATCAACTGATGTAATTGGTCCCATTTTTCTCCTTTCTGCCCTTTGTGCCTGTGTAAGATTACTTTAGATTATTACACAACGACGTGTTATAATAACGTATTCAAATAGAGGTATATGTTTTGACAACGGTAAAGAAAAAATGGTAACACAAAATGGCAAAAAATTTTCAATATATGATCTTGGTGCACCTTTGTTTAATTTAAGTTTTTGTTTTGGCTACCCCTGTTTACAGCTGATATGAAAATAAAATCTACATAACTCTGCAGAAAATATAAAACACTGAACACCGTCAGTATATATCAAAAGTATCGTAAGGTTGAACAACACTCGCCAAATAAATTCTTCCAAAATTTGGCTCAAAATTTTAAACAGATAATAGTCACGGTGCCATTATAAAATTCGCCACACTTTTGGGCAATTTATTAAAAAAGGTTTTACTCAGTCTCGCTTCACAATTTGAGAAACCCTTTCATCGAAATGGAAAGAGTATTTATTTTAACTAGTAATTCGATGATCATTTCGCATTTTTTATTTTGTATGGGTATGAATATTTATAACCAACGAAAGCTTGTAATAACGACTGGGAATGGCATTTGGCTTGCAAGTAGAAGTACTTGCAAGCCAAATACAATTCCCGGATGCCAGAGGGATATAGACCGGCAGCCCAGGGACTTGGGGTAGATGAACTAGGTACCAATAACGAAGTATATCAGCATGAAGCGCGTAACCTGGGATGTTCAGATATGTGAGTCTGCCGTGCACCATCCGTTGCTAGGAGGTCTGGCGGCCATTTTTCAAAATGGCGGCCATGTTTTAGTAGGCATCATTATGTTTGATAATAAAACTTTGACAGAGCCTCCTATCAGAACGAGTAAGGTGTCATATGAAAAACAATTAAATTTCCTATATAGTGATACCATTTATGATGGGTATTGTGCTGAATTAAATTAAATTTAGGGGCAAAAGGAGTAATTTTCAGCCAATTTTTCCAGAAATTTAATTTACATTAATTTACATTTTTCTTTATATTTTTTACAAATCTTAAGAAAATACGTTGAAACTTCCCTAAACATGTTTTCTATACATAGGTACTATTGTGTCAAAACAACAAGGTTATTGCATTTTGTAAACGAAAGTTACAGTCTTTCAAAGTGAACAATTTGAAATTTCAGGAAATAGAATTTTGCACCTAAAATAGTATTTCGCCCCGATCTCAATTCGCATCGGCTCAATTAGTACAACTGATTAGGCCCAAATAAACCAATATTGGTCACTTTGGATTTAAAACATAACATTCAGGACTGTGATCACAAGATACATGCTTGTGTTGATTTTCAGACATGTTGTATCAAATCCAAGATGGCCGCCATGGGTCAATGCACGTTTGGTCCATTTTTCTTGAATTCCAGCATTTAATGCCCATTTTCGATTAGAACAACTGCGATATTTGGTGAAATTGCACCAGAAGATACAACCCAGGACAAGGGCCCTCTTTTTATACACATAGCTCGTAAACCAAGATGGCGGCTAGGGGCCAATGTTCTATTTTCTCCTAATATCTATCTTTGATTCAAAATTCTCGGTCAAGAAAGAAATAACCACTTGTATTTTTGTGCACTAGGATGCAATTTTCAGCAGTCCTTGACTTCGTTAAGTACATTTTGGATCTATTCTAAGGTGGTACTTACCGGTCAATTGATTAAGGCACTCCCACCACTCCCACTACCCCACCCCTTACCTCGACAGGTACCATACAGGGGCATTTTTAGTTAAACCAATTACATTGCTCGCTTCCACGGCTTTCGGATACATTCGTAGGGTTTGGACAAAATATTAGCATTTAAATGTGACAGACTCTAAAAACAGTCCTTCCTCAAACGATTTTGTCAGTTATTTAACTTTCTCTTATTTGCTGTGATGAATTTGAAATAGTCGGGTTTCATTTACTGTGCTCTATCACGTGAAGTCGCCATTTTGAATTTCAAAATGGCAGACCCTTTTCCTTTCCCTAACAGTTATACATGATGCAATGTATGTTTCAATCTTTTTATCACCGCATTTGACCAATTGATAGATAGATTAACTTATAGACTATAGAAGGTTGAACATTTTCAATTACTCTTAGACGCCATTTGGGGTTCCAGACTGTTAGATGAGCTAGAGCTGAATGCACAGAAGTGAAAACTTCCGGAGAACTATAGAATTAATGAAGGGGATGGTTCCATAATTACTTTTATTATGATGATTTCGCAAAATATAATTTCTGCGGTAGACAGAGGTCCACATATGGGAATGCGCTACTTAACACGGTTCAGAAAATCCAAATCGTCCGCCAAAAGAATGTGAGCCTGATGATTTCTTTTAGAGTTATACAGTTATGTTTGGTTTAATCCAACTAGATATATTATGGGTAGATAAAGAGATGTTCTAAAACATTTATATGAGCTTTTTTAATGCCCTTTGAAACTAGGGATTTTTTGCTAGCCGTTTCGGTGTTCCATAACTATGTTACAGCCTAGACATAATATGTCCTAATTTTGACTTTGAATGCAAATGTGATTATTGAAATTTCACTATATGACTTTCCATCCTTACCTTTTCCCTAGAAAGTACAGATTGGGTGGTATTTCCGGTGTTTAAAATCATTTTTAATCATAAAAATGAATAGGACTTACAGTATGCTGACTTACCATTTCATTTTGTGACATTTAGTGTCAGCCGTAAAATATGCATTTTACTACGTTTCCATTTGATCTTCTTATTATAAGTTGTTGTATCCATCATCTACTTTTGATATCATTATCCAGGCTTGAAATTAAAAAAAAAAAAAAATCATGCCTTGAAGTTCAGATACTATTTTATAACTTCAGAGAAGACCTTTACGTTAACCGTTCTTTCCCATAAATATTTTTTTCACTTTGACTGTAGTGATAAACGTGTGGGTTTAAATTTAAATCCTTTCATTTCACTTCACTTCATTCAATGTGATTTAAGTACTTAGTCGAAATTTGACCTTTTTAAATTTTTACATTAAAAGTCATTGTTTTTAAGTCTTGGTCCTTATTAAGACCTCATAGTCACAAATATGACTTATGCGTTAAATATGTGACCTACTATTAAGTTCAAATTAAATTAAAAGGCTAACATTCTGTAATCTGGTTACTTTTCCTAATATTTCACTTATTTGACTTTAAGTGCTACAAATTCGGCTTTTGACCTTTACTCTTTACATATGAAAATTAAAATAGTATTTTGAAGGTTAATTATATTAACTTCAGGTTTTCTGTGGTGATTGTAACCATTACAGTCTCTTGTATCTCTATTGTATCTTTGAACATGCAGTGGCATACACTTAGGATTACATTTTACAATATCAAAAAAAAGGTCAAGCTATCAAATTTGTTTGGAACACTTTGACTTTGAAAGTCGGTAATTTGGATTTTCAAGGTTGCTAATATGTAACTAACAACTTTTAATTTTGCTTCAAAAAGCCAAAACAATAAGCAAAATAAGGTCCTGACTGTCGAAGTAAAACTTAACTGGAAAGTTAGAAAAATCAAATTAAAATAGGTAAATATATAGTACAGGTACAACATTAAAACTCACATTCTTAACCTTAATATCTTAAAACTTAAGATGCAGATGTGACATTCATGGGACTAACAGGTAAAATAAAGGTATCGCAACTATAAATCATAAGATATAAAGCAAAACGTTACCTTTCCAAGTTATTATTATGCCCTGGAAGTCATACTTTATACACCACATGTTCCTTTTTATGAGTTTAATACCTTGGTCGTTAAATAAATGACTTCAAAGTTAAGTCAGCAAGTTGGATTACTTAAAACTGCCATTCTTAATGTGACAACTATAAGACATAAAGTAAAACAAATGTGTTATTGAAAGCCCGACTTTCCCTAAAATCAATAAAATTTATTCTCTTTTTGAATCAGAAAACATTCTTACGTTAAAAGAGGCACTCAATTAAAAAAGTAGGGTTTTTTTTACCAGCCCTAACTAAAGGTGTATGATATAGTATTGAAACTGTCAATTTTTAACTAAAACGAGTGAAGCTATTGACATTCAAATTCAAATAACAACCTATTAAGTTCAAGTAATGAGATAAAATAACTATTCTGAAAAGATTTTTCTAAAGATAACTTAATTAGAAGCTACAAAAACAAGATATTCTTAGTCATCATACTATGAAGTTAACTTACACGTCAGTATCATAACTAAGACAGAAATACTTTTTCTGTCAAAATAATGAGTGTTTAAACACCAATGATGACATAACAACCAACCTGAATCTATACTTACTTTATAAAGGTTAAGGTATCATGCAAAAGTCAAGTAGGAAAATGTTAGTAACCACACTTGCTTTAAAGGCAAAATTACGAAATACCAGGCATTTAATATAGTTTTGATGACACCGCATGGTTGACAATACATTGCTGGATTAACATGGCATTTGTCAAGCCCATAGATGGTCCTTCCTCAATATAGTAACAGTAACGACCTGTTAAGTCTCTAATATGGTTACGGTGACACAGAAATGGCTAACAAGACATTTTTGATTCAAAAGGTTAATGAGCTCTAGGGATTGTTTTAGAACATGTTTCTGTTTGATCGTAATGTTTTTAATAGTGTTGAACCACCTACCATCAGGATGCCATATTTTGGAGGGCGATTTGGATTTTCGCAATTGAGTTAACTAGCTCATTTTCATGTGTGAACCTATGCTTATTGTAGACATTATACTTTACGGAATCATTATAAGAAAAGTAATAATAAAACCGTTCTTTTCAGCAATGTTTGAGATTCTCCGGAAGTTTTCACTTCTGTGTATTTATCTCTAGCCCATATAACAGTCCAAGATTAATTAAAAATCTTCAATCTTCTATATAGGTTAATCTACCTCAAACTTGGTCAAATGAGGTGATAAATGATTGAAACTAACATTGCAACAGAAAGTATAAAAAGTCTACCATTTTGACATTCAAAATGGCTACTTTACATGACAGGGTACAGTTAATAATGACGATTTCAAATTCATCACGCCAAACTAGAGAAAGTTAAACAACTGATAAAATCGTTTGGAAAAGTATCGTTTCTACAGTATGTAAAATGCGTACTCTGGTGGCCTGTTGTACTCCTTAAATAAGTACATTGACCTCAGACCGCCATCTTGGAACAGTAGCCTTGTACTCAAAGAAAATGTGACTGTACTTTAGGATGTATCCCCAGTACTGGTAAAAGTTACCCTGCTAATGTCAAAAATATCCATGTAAATACAATGAAAGATTCTGGAAACCATCGCAATGGAATATTAACTTGGTTAGGCTAGTACTGCCCCTATTATGAATTAATGTCATGAGAACATGAGTTAAGTTCATTGACCTAATACCACCATCTTGAAATCGATATAATTTGTTACTGTAACAAAGTTTAGACATGTTATAGATTGCATAGGCTATATTGCACTACGTGGCAGTTGGTTATTGCTTTCTCTATAGGGAATTTCCACACAAATATAGGAATGTGAAAGGAAAAGTACGAAGTGCCATCATCTTGGCACATAAACAATATATATAAGCACATGGTGAAATTAATTAAAACTGTATCCTGTTCATGTCGAATTTATCCTGTAGTTGCTAATATTTTGTCCAAACCCTACGAATGTATCCGAAAGCCGTGGAAGTGGGCAATGTAATTGGTTTAACTAAAAAAGGCCCCTGTATGGTACCTGTTGAGGTAAGGGGTGGGAAGGTGGAGTGGTGGGAGTGCCTTAATCAATTGACCGGTAAGTACCACCTTAGAATAGATCCAAAATGTACTTAACGAAGTCAAGGACTGCTGAAGATTGCATCCTAGTGCACAAAAATACAAGTGATCATTACTTTCTTCATCCAAAATTCTGAATTAAAGATAGCTATAAGAGGGAAATAGTACATTGACCCCTAGCCGCCATCTTGGTTTACAAGCTATGTGTATAAAAAGTGCCCTTGACCTGGGTTGTATCTTCTGGTGCCATTTCACCAAATATCGCAGTTGTTCTAATCGAAAATGAGCATTAAATGCTGGAATTCAAGAAAAATGGACCAAACGTGCATTGACCCATGGCGGTCATCTTGGATTTGATACAACATGTCTGAAAACCAACACAAGCATGTATCTTGTAATCACAGTCCTGAATGTTATGCTTAAAACCCAAAGTGACCAATATTGGTTTTATTTGGGTCTAATCAGTAGTACTAATTGAGCCGATGCGAATTGAGATCGGGGCGAAATACTATTTTAGGTACAAAATTCTATTTCCTGAAATTTCAAATTGTTCACTTTGAAAGACTGTAAATTTCGTTTATAAAACGCAATAACCTTGTTGTTTTGATACAATAGTACCTATGTATAGGAAACATGTTTAGGAAAGATTCAATGTATTATCTTAAGATTTGTTAAAAATATAAAGAAAAATGTAAATTAATGTAATTTAAATTTCTGGAAAAATTGGCTAAAAATTACTCCTTTTGCCCACTTGATAGGAAATTTAATTTTCTTTCATATGACACCTTATACGTTTTAATAGGGGGTTCTATCAAAGTTTTATTATCACACATAATGATGCCTACTAAAACATGGCCGCCATTTTGAAAAATGGCCGCCAGACCTACTAGCAACGGATGGTGCACGGCAGACTTACATATCTGAACATCCCAGGTTACGCGCTTCATGCTGATATACTTCGTTATTGGTACCTAGTTCATCTACCCCAAGGCCCTGGGCTGCCGGTCTAATAGCAATTATTAAAAAGTTTCCGTAGCGCTAACCGTGAACTATTAGTGGTCTTATGGTGTATGTGGTAGTGTCACATATATCAGGACGAGAATCCTTTGGTCCCGATTAGAAATGCTCATCTCCGCCTATGTTTATACATATGCTAATGCTTGCTTCCTGCGAATGAGTTTCATCTCTTCAAAAGTAATGCGCCCACACCTGGTGTAAATCAGCCTACGCGCCGACGTTTATAGCCTTTCCTCTTAGGTCCAAGGCGTCTAAGTCAACCAGGGTAAACCAGGGCAAAGTGATCACAAGTTTCGTTCACAATTACACTAAAATGTGATATGCCACTATTTTATGCCCTGCTTACCGAGGCTTTAAATGCGGTATACATCTCCTAGTTTCTGAGACGGCCTGAACGTAATGTACACGTTCAAAATTTTAAAAATAGGAGTTAAATATGTAGTTAAACCTATAAAAGTGTACTAAATTACAGTACTATGGATTCATTTGGCATGCTATAGACTTGATTGTTGTGGACTCAGTGGCGTAGCTACAGGTAGGGACATTTGGGGCTCCTTCTCCCCACTATATCGCCCACCCACTCCCCACCCCACCCCCTCCCCATCCCGCCCAAAAGGCGACCTTGGCAAAAAATCATGTTCATGCTAGCCGATGATAATATTCAACCCGGGCTACCCGGCTAGCTACTATGACAAAGATACACTTGAGATAGATCCACGCAGTTGCAGGGTATTCTGCAATTGTGCCGCACTCTGAATTTCAGAATATATTCAGGTAGACTGTGACAAGCTTCATATCTTCGGAATCTCTTGACATTTTACTCGTCGCAAAATTCTAGCAAATTTAGAGTGGCTGAAATTGGCTACCTTGGTGTGGTTTGAAGTCCGCTCCTACCTGTTTCTATCTCCTGTAGGGTTTTTTTTTTTCAATTCCCGAGAATGGACAAATTTGTTCCAAAATCATACTTGGTGTGCCTGCCTGGTGGGTAGAATATTTGAGTCAAATATGGTCGGAAACAACTTTCTCTTTGCACGGCCATTGCTGCCAGTCATAGGCCAGTGCAACAATCAAACCCATGTTGGGGCAATGCAGTCTCAAGGGTTGCAACCTTACCAATATTACCTCACAGGATCTCACTTAGCTCCTGGACGGAGTGGGAATTCTCACTGGCGTACGAGACGGTTCAGGGACAGGGGAAGACTGCCCCAAATTTCCTCAAACTCTAAATTCGGGCAGGAATTTGGGAAAAATTCGGCAGGATTTTGGAAAAACTTTGGACAGTCCTTAAATTTTGAAAAAATGGGGTGGTTTTACAGAAAATTCCTATATGTGGCCGAAATCTTAAAAAAGATGTCCCCGAAAAGAAACTCGCTATAAAACGTAACACAATATCCGAAATGGCCGATTATTTTAATAGCTTCAAATCTTTGCCGAAAGACAGAAAACGCCATATTTACAAATTTTTCATGAAAAACAACAAAGATCTCCGACCCATTGGGTAGAACGTGAAAAAGGGGTTTTCATCATCCCCACAGTGTTACTGTAGTCTTGCAACAATTGCCTGAAATGGTCGAATATTTGGGCAAAGCTTAAAAAAATGCTGGGACGTTTTCAATTGCTTAATTAATTCCACGAACCGACAGGAGGGTTTTCAGGTGCCAAAAGTTTGCCATTTATCCTGCTCTAGAGCCAAATACGGGAAATGGTTATGAAAATCAGGTAACTTGTTTTTTTGATACTTTAATGATGCAGTATGAGAATGTCTTCCCATTTGTCTGCTTGAAAATTCATTTAATCACACTTTTTAATGTTACATTTTTTCAAAAGTAAAATCATATGAAGTCGGAAGTTCGAGAAGTTACACAATTTTATCAATATATTCACTTTAGCCAAGATTTACAATAGAGTAAAATTCATTAGCATGTTTTCAACTCTGTTTCATGGTTTTCCCCGGAAAATATGAGGGACCACTTCATCGATTAGTAGTGATACATTTTATCTCGTAATTTTCTGATCAAATAGCGACTGCCTAGATTCCCCTATAAGCCTTGGAATTGTCAGTTTCGACCGTCTCAGGGGTCTGATTTTTTAAAATTTTCTGGTTGCTCCGCGCTAACTAGTGAGGGCGCTCCGCATAGATAGTCTTCCCAGCAAAATTTTAGTTTCAATTGAACAGTTTTTTAAAGGAACCTCGAAATAGCGACTGCGAGAGCCCTCTATAAGCCCGGGAAATAACATTTTCAACTGTCTGAGGGGTCGGATATTTCAACATTTTCTGTACGCTTCGCGCCAAGTAATGGTGGTGCTCCGCTTTGTTTTTCTGGCTGAATTTTAGTTAGGAGTGAACGTTTATCTGCAATTGAAACTTAAAATAGCGAATGCTTGGATTCCCTTTATAAGCCTGAGAAATGTCATTTTCGACTGCCTGAGAGGTACGAATTTTCAAATTTCTAGACGCTCCCCGCCAGCCAGTGATGGCGCTCCGCTTTGACTGTTTTATGGGCAGAATTACAGTGTTCGTACAAAAATCTTCTGCTCCCAAACTAAAATTCTCCCCTTCGCCTATGGATTTACCTTGCTAAGGCGTGCACTGGAACAGCTGCTTGAAATATACAGAAGATTTCTGATTTGCAATCCTAGGATACACGGTCCAGTGGAGTAATGAACTGAGATAATCAATTTCTCAAAGTGTGTTTGAATCCTAGAAAAATCACCAATTTTTCTCACCAGAGTTAACGACAATTAAACCTGCCAAATGCCATTTCCAGCCATCTGGGAGGTGCAAAAATCCAAAATTTTCTTTGTACGCTACGCGCCAACCGATGGTTTCGCTACGCTTAGATAGTATTCTCCAGCCCTCTACAAAAGTGTCCAGCCCCCATAGCCCCCCCCCCCCCCCCGAAAAAAATTCCTAGCTACGCCATTGTGTGGACTTGTCTGCGTTGTTACATAGATTTTTTTTTTATCATAACCCAACTACAACTCTCAAAATCAAAATTGTAGCTAAAGACCCCTGGGCTCACCAACTGTATACCCCCCCCCCCCCACCCACCAATAAGGCACTACCTTGATACTTAAAAGGCCAACTTTCTTTACAATTTTGTTTCCGGTTACATTAGCACTTTCTAAATAAGTGAAGTCATAGGTATAATGACGCCACCCACACAGTTTGATTTTTACCATTTGTTGAATTGTTTCAGGTGTTGTCCGATGACTTGGCACTTTTACTAGCGGATGTGAAATATAGCAGTCGATTTAAGGATGTCACCTATTTTGTACCTTTTTGCTTCGTTAATCTATATATTTTGTGTTGTAGATTAATAGACGTTACCCATAAATACGTAATTTATTTAAGAATTCGCTGAGGCATATTCATTGAGGAATGTTTGGTTAAGCAAGGTTTTTGGAGCCACTGTATCATGTTCTTAACTGTCCTTTCTAGCGTTTTTGTCCACCGCTGTTGTTTAAGCGTTAAAAAATGGTCGTTACCCTTCTTTTTTATATTGTGAAAAACCGACATTTCGAGATTTTGATGCTTAACGGTGGTATGCAGATTGGAGTTTTCAGTGGAAGGATCGGAGCCGTGCTTTGCCCCATAGAAAGAGTGACATTAGTGACCTTGGAGGGGTCGTTACCTTGGCGCGCATAATTTAATCAATTTTATATGACAAATTTTAAAACTGTTCTTTTGAGCAACCATCCTGTAAGTGAATAGCGGTACTTGCGTACGCAAGTTGGGGGAGTGTGTAGTTTAAATTCCTCCCCCATCCACCTCTTATAATAAACTCTTACGTTTTACCTTTTTTTTTTTTTTTTTTTTTTTTTTTACCTTTTACACTAGTATTCTCGTCTGAAATGCACAAAGTTCGTCATAACAAATTCACCAAGTCTGCAAAATTTTCTGTCATTCGTCAATGCGAGATACTTAACCTTAAATAGCAATTTAGCAACTACTTCTTCATATCAGAATTTTTAGCAACTCTCCATCCGCTTGTACGAATGCCTTGCATTCTGGTTTTCCAGATGATAGTATTTTGTCTCGATGACATCAATATGACGTCACTTTTACACAAAGATTTCTTTCAGTGGAGTCATAGTAACAGATAGGCTATGTAAACTATTTCTAACAAGTCGTAGGCGGTTGTGTCTCCTTCCAGTATCAACTAAGTGAAGTTAAAGAACCAACCAATTAAGGGAACTTTCAGTTGTATGCTTTGTTCTTCCTACGTTGCATTCAGAGTTATCGCACTGTTTTGCTTGAGTCTCCAAGGAAACTCAATATTGAGATAACAAAAAGTTTGAGTTTAAAACTGATGGAACGAAAATAGAACGATTTAGGCAACAAAGAAGCGAGGAATGTGACGAGTACTGAATTAGATTTCATTTCGATATTGTGATGTTTGCGCAATCAAGAGTCTTTGTGAAAACGTGAAGGACACGCTAGAAAGGAATATTGAATATGCGTCTTGTTAAGATAGTTAAAATGTAAACATTACCCTGCCAACGCAAAAACAGTCAAGTGTTTACTGTCGAAATGAAACGTATTTCGATGACAATAAAGGGCACTAAATACCAAAAGTCATTTGCGTTTGTAATTCTGATGGCTTGGGGTATTGATGTTTGTACCAGGTTACAATTAATCGTTACTTTGATGAGTAGATTTGAAAACAGATAAAGTTCTATTCAATCAAATGGGGGTATAATGTAAGATATGCTTTGTCAAATGGAAATGCTGGTATCAAATATTTAGCTACAGGGGATCGTATCCTGTCCGAAAGTCGTAAAATGTACAGCTTGCACACAAAACAAGCCTTTCATTCGGGAACTGCAAAATTCTGACCTCTCTATTCAGCGGCTGCACCAAGAGGCACTGAGAAATTAAAGAGCATTTTTACCCATTCAAAGCCTTCCGACAGATGCCCCCACTCCCAAACTAAGTATTCATCCCGCAAATTCATGTTTTACCCAGAAATATGCTAAAAATTCAGAGCTTCAGAAGGCTTTACATGACAGCCATTTAAGACGATTTTGCAGTTTTAACTCTTAGATGACCTTTGCCCTCAACAACCAATAGGGTCATTCCCTCGACATTGCAAATCAATATACCAATAATAAATTGTCTATAATTGCCATCTCAAGATATCACGTTTACTAGCCATTCTTTATTTTTGTAATATTTTTATAAGCCATTCAATGATTACAAGCGATTCAATATTTCTGTCTTGAAATACGTGTAAAAGTCATTTATTTCGCACCATTAGGATAGCCAGGCAAGCCACTGAAAATATATCCGAGGAAAAGGGAGAAAAAAAATTTAAGTCCATCTGTAAACATGTATTAAGTAAAAGCACACTTCAAACTCTTTCGGGGCGAAAAAGATAAAAAGTAAGGGAATTAAGAGGTTTTTGCTGTTTACATGTGGTGATCTAAATGACTTTTGGCCTAAATCAAAGATCATTACAAATATATACACCGCACATGGAAGTGTCAGTCACTGTCACCTTTAGATATCGTGTTTACCGTTCATTTCGAGGTTTTCTCAATTCTACCACTGGTGACTTTAAATGATCTATGACTTTTATGGAAAACGTCAGGTTTTTTCTTGTCATGACAAATATAAACTTAATATGAAAAATTTTGGTCATGTCTAAATGATGTATCTTCTTTACAATGTTTTCGACAGGTAACCTCTGGTGAAAGTAAATGGTATTTGTCCTCTACCAAAAACAATCGAGTTCTTCTTCTTAACAAATCTGAAAAGTATTTAACCTTCTTTTCTCGGAATATCGTGTTTACAGACGTCACAAACACACGCACACGCTGACATGCATAATTACAGCATAGAATCCTTGTCTGTACTCAGCCAAGAATAAAAAATTGACTGACATTTTACAAAGCACTTTAATTTTGTATTATACTTTAAGTAAGCTTAACTAGCCTCGTTTTAGCACACAGAAATAAAAGCATTGATTTTGGCCAATGAGAGGCAGTTCAGAAATCGATAAGTGATAATTAGGCGGTTATCTCTCTGATTGAGCATGACTAAAGGAACCCGAACGTCCTTTCTGTGACTACCCCAGAAAGATTTAGTATTTGATCACTGTCAAAATTTCCTGTCCTGTAATAGTAAGCTGCGACATATTAGTGTGATGTTTAACACTGTTCTGCACAAGAGATGTCTGTCCTTATGGGGTAGTGGATTGTCCCTACCCCGCGGAGCGAAAGGTGGTTTTCTCAGTTTCTTAGCTTCCAAAACCACCGTCAGCCAAAGCGAACAGGACTGCGTCCAGTTTTAGACGCAAACTTCATTACCATAATATAATTTATTCATGTACTCTCTAATGAATCATGTTATTAATTTGAGTGAGTGTGCGTAGGCCTGTCGTAAACTGGAAGTCGAATGAAACCTGAGATGCCCTATAATTACTGTACATCGCGTAGCATAAACACTGTGCAGTGGTTACTACCAGGCGGTGGGTATTACAATGGTGAATAACGTACCAACTCCGAGGGTGGTATGGTCTGCTACAAGTGACCAGATGTTGCCGTTTGTAAATATTCACAAACATTAAACCATTCTTGAGGGCACATTTTTCTGTGAATATCCAAAAGTATTTTTTCCATGTTCACTTTGGCAGGCGTTAGGGATTTGAGTGAAAAGGAATATGCCGTACAGCCTACTACGCAGGTAAGGTTGTCCCGGGCAATTGCTACGGTACCGGTCGGTGGAAGGGTGAAAACATGTACTAGTATTGGCGAGAATGGTTTACACTAAGCACATTACCTAAGCGTTCCCCCTGGAATACCATGCCCGCCATTATACACTCTTTAACTGAAGGTGGGGCTTTACAAGCAAAGAGTTATAATATGCCTCTGTTATCCTTCTAGGGTTCCAAAGTTTTCTAAAAAGGATATGGTACATCTTCATGACCGTTCATTCCATTTCATTTGTTTCTCACACGATCGTCAGTACGTTTATTGATCGCCCAAGCGATTTCGTCGAAGCGTCCAGAAAATTTTAATTCAAATTGAGCTTCCTCAAAAGCCGAAAATGGCTTTTTCTAGGCTCTAACACATAAATGCGTCGCTTCATTACTGGTTTCTTAGAATCAATTTAACAGTATAAATGTCCACCGTTTGAGGAGCAGTATTTTCTCATGTTTTTCATGTAACCTCCGCACCAATCAGTGGTGGCGCTCGGCTTCGTCTACTATGTTCCCACGACTCAGTTGACGCGGAGCGTCCAGAAAATGTTCAGTTGAAAAGTTGAGCTCACTCAGATAGACGAAAATGGCTTTTCCTAGGCTTAAATAGGCATGTCTATCTAGACGTGAAGGACAGGAGTGAAATATTAATGATCTGAATTCTTGGGATGGGTCCAACGGGAGAGTGTATACACTTCTTTTTGACGAAATGTAGTATACAATACAGACCGTAAACAATGAAATGATTATGTCAGCCTTGAAAATAGAAAAGAAAAGTAGTGGTGACGATTGTTTTACCACCGAAATATAATACGAGTAAAAATCTTAATCTTTATTTTTGTATTTCACAGTTACTGTTCTCACAACTAACTAGATAACTCACAGTAGACTTGCCTCATACGGATAAATGAACCTTTTATTTATCAAGGTTAGAGGTTGGTGAATGATTGAATTTGTCAAAAACACTAAACAGGTGTACTGGTGTAGAAAATAATCGATACCAATAATGACATCGCGTTCCCTCTGAAACATACTGAAGAAGACTAATGGTGAGGTTAGGTAAGATGGAGTTTCACGGCCCAGTTTCCAACCCAATGGCTCAAGTCTTTCCCAGTTTCCAGTTGCAGTTTTTTCCAGTTTCCCTACTCCATCGCTTAAGCCCCTGTCACACTATTCGGGGCAAGCACTGCGTGCAACTTGCAGGTGATATTTTTTGCTGCCCGCAGATGGCACGGACCGAATCTTGCCCGTACTTGCCTGCAGGTGCGCATGGAAGTGATATTTCCCAAGTTTTAGAGGTGCTCAAAATTTGTTCTGGGTGAACTATGGGAGTTAGCTCGCAGAGGTTCCCCCAGAACACCAGCAGGAGATCTGTAGCGGCCGCAAGTCACCAGAAGTTAACCTGCTTGAAGGACATAGGTTGGTCGTGGATCGAATGGTAATTTCGCGAGAACCTGCGTCAGATGGGGGCATGGAGCGTGCCCCTTGCGGCAAGGAACGGTATTTCTTCTGCCAACTTGCACTCAGATTGTCAATTCTGCGGATATGAAGCGAGGTAAGGGAAGGCATGTTGCGGGCATGTAATGTTGGTAAACCGAGAGCTTGCTTCGGGCAAGTTGCTGTTGTTACGTTACTACCTCTTCCATATAGATATACCCGCAATAAGCAAACGCCGTGAACTGCAGGCAACTCAAACTCAGTTGACAGGTAATTGGCTCACAAGTAACCCGCAGTGCCCGTAAGTATCCCCGAGCTAACACCGTAACTCTACCGCGTGCGGCACGCATGTCATACACAGAACACGCAAAACCCACCACCCACCCACCTATCACGCACCAAACACGCAAGTTCCACGCGAAACTCTCTCAAATCTTGACCTGCGGCAGAAGTTTTCCTGCGTGCAACAAAATCCTTGCACGCAACAAGCTCGTATAACCTGTCCAGAATAGTGTGACAAGGGCTTTATGCTGAGCACCAAGCATAACGTCAGTGGGATCCGTTTTTAAAGTCATCGGTACGTCCTGGCCAGGACTCGACCTCCCGACCTCCTGGCTGCAAGTCTGATGTTCTTACCACTTGACCATGCAGTCGGTCAAAGATAAATGGTGAGCTCAATATGTTCGTGTTAAATTTGTGTGGGAACATGGTAGACGAAGCGGAACGCCACCATTAATTGGTGCGAAGGTTATAGGTAAAACATGAGAAAATACTGCTCCTCAAATGGTGATATTTAATATACTTAAACATTGATTTTCCGAATCAAACAGTAGAGTGACGCATTTATGTGGCTAACCTCATCATACTGGGCATCCACCTTCAAAAGATTCCCAAGGAATGATTTGTATTTCCATGAATAACGTGAGTAGAATTGACATCATTGTCTTAATCGAATGAATTTTAATCATGGAAATCGATTTAGATTAAAAAGGAAATATGCACAAAAATGAAATTAGAAATGCCGGAAAAGAGTTAAAAATTTCAGAGCAACCTGTCAAATTATTGACGTTTGGTACAAAAAAGACATATCAAGTAGATACTTCATGTTCCAAAGTAACAAAAAGCATGTTTATAACTAAAACGACCAATATTTCCTGATATTTTCAGCCGTGAGATTCTTCCCTAGTGGTAAACTTGGTAGAAATTTCACAGTCAGTTTTGCGGTTTTCTTTCGTTAAAAAAACGGCAAAGTCACAACCCTGTTAACCAAGTTATGAAGCCCAGTTTCAAGCAGCAAAATTGTTTAATGATGGAAAAAGGAAAATCCCTAGAGAGAAGGAGGAAATGACATTTCATATGCCTATAATAACAGTAGAAGCAGTCGCTTTTGAGATTTCGTTTGCAATAAAATGTTCGCTTCAATATCAAATAAACAATTTCCAAAACGATGAAAAAAGTACTAAACAAAATTAAACAAAATCTGCCAATTTTTATTTCAAAAATTGGACTCTTTTTGCAAGAAGCTTCTTCCTGGGTAATCTGGCAGTTGAAACCATCACACACCCTTCTTCTGTTCATAGAACTTCGTCTGAATAATATTGAACCATATCAGGAAAACATTTACACAAATTATTAAGTGAGGCTCATTAGTAATTTATTTTACTAAGCTGCCATTATTTTTTTTTGTAAATTGTCGAAAAATATCGGGTACACATCGGAGATTTCTGTACTTTTAAAACTTTGCCCCAAATTTAGATCTTGCGGAAAGTGGGTAGCAGCTTGCCACTGTCTCGAACGACTGTGGTAAAAAGTTAACGTAAGAAAACGAATGAAAAGATAGGTGTCCTTTAAGCAACCTTGTGTTATACAACCTACCAATTAAATTTTTGTTGAAGTATTTTACCTCTTTTAAGAATTCAAACTTGTAAGGGAGCCATGGCCATGACCCATTGCCCCGGGTTAGCGTGTGCTACACTGGCATACGTATTGTTTCAAAACACGATCGGTGGCATGCTCCCCGGCCCAAAATGGCATCCGAAGTTAATAACTATTTCATGGATTGTGAATAGTGGCAGAACAGGAGAAGAGGACCACATTCTGAGTTAAAAAGGCCTTAAACACACTTCTACAACCTGATAATGATCGCAACGACCAATGCGATGGAGACTATGTGAAAGAATCACACGAAATAATAGAAGGACCTATTCCCTGCATTTGACCATTAAAAAATATAATATTAACTATGGTTAAAGATAGCTAAACAACACTGGATATAGTGCTCAACCTACGGGAGCGAACATAAAATGCAATAGTGTTTACTTACTGATTAATAATATTTATAATACATTTTTTATTACATTTTACTAATTATGAAATAAATCAATTAATAATAACATTAATAACCTGTAATCCAACCGATGTCTAAACCAAGTATGAAAACAGACAAATATATTGTCATATATGATTTGGGAGTGATGCTCACTTTTTAGCAAGAACTGGCTAACCGATAGCCCTAATTCCTAACCTAATCCCTAACACTAACAAAGAATACAATCGATAACATACAATGGCAACAGCCAGCCAAGAAACACGTTGTAAAACAGTGTGCACCAAGCCGATATTTGTGTTTATAGTTTAACATTACCAATACCTACGTAAACTGATGCACAGCACCTGCCCCCACCGGATGATTGCATAAAGTTATTATTTTCTTTTCTCTTCAAGGTCTTGAAAAGAGAAGCTTCTCAAACCAATTTTTTCTGGCAAGGAAAAGTAAAACAGACGCGTTGTGCGTGTTGCTGGTTTTGCTGCCTTGTAAAGGGAGTAATCGAACATTGAAAAGTTTGGAAATGGTTGAGAAAAGGTGTCATTTTTTTCTTTTTGAAGAATGTTACATCGAGGAGCTGTCACTACTGACAGTTCCGAGGATAAATTGAACGTACGTAGTATCTTGCGATAAACTGGTCCGGAGTAAATGTTTATTAAATAATTGTCATTATAAATACGTAGCAGACAAACGGGAAGTTTGATTAAACAGACATTATAGACTATTCGAGGAGAGAAGGAAACAACACTGTAATTAACTTTACGACTATGATAGGTTCTTTTTGATTACGTGAATTATTTTGACTTGGGACACAATATATTCAAATTCGCTTTGGCCACTTCCAATACAGAACTAACCTTTTCTCCTGCTTGGTGCCATTGATTAAGCGTAAGCATATTAATCACGCGATGATTAATTTATCTGAAAATCTATAGCTGCGTGCGAACACCGGACCCATTGTATGAATGGTAAGAATTTGTTAATATTTAATATTCAAACGCCACTCGTTATTGATCGAGTTACGAGTTCGTGGTTCAAAATTTAAATCGAGTTTATTACAACATATTGCAATACTTGATCGTATTTTGCCTCGTAGATAGCATAGAAAACAGAAAAGAACAGACATGCAACATTGCCGGTATCCTTTGACCAGGCCCTTGAATTTGACTTATGACCAACATAAAATTGATTTGAATGTCCTCTCTCTTTGATTAGTGGCAAGTCGTGCAAAAGGACCTTTCCCTTTTCCGTATATGTAAATATATATATATATATATATATATATATATATATATATATATATATATATATATATATATATATATATATATATATATATATATATATATATATATATATATATATATATATATATATATATATATATATATATATATATATATATATATATATATATAAATTAGTAAAAAGTTTGTAATGATAAGAAGTGCTAAAATTCCGAAGAAAGCTCCGTAACGTTTAGGGTATGTACCCTTCATCAGGCGGCAAAATAATAACTAATCAAAAAAACGATATTCAAAAGAAACAATAAACGCGTGCCGATACAACTCAATCGGCGCCCGTACAAAGGCCAAGCACCTACGTCAACGCGTTGTGTGTCTTGCTATGTCCCCATCAACTCCTTAAAATCGTTTCTAAGTCCCTGAAGTGCGGACGCACTGGTAACACACGCACTACCCATGATAACGTCCATCCAGCAAGCCAAACCAAAACGCGCTGACGCCATGCGTACAACCTCTTTTCAAAGGAAATGACAATAATGAAATGTTTGCCTTCTAATTTAAAACACAGCTAAACGACGCAACCGTGCAAAATAAGTTAATAGTGATGACGCGATAAATATTATAAGTAATAATAAATACACGCTAGGCGATTATGATGCCATTATGAACGGACTTTGCAAGGAAAATTGAACACGATCAATTTAACCCTTTACCGTTGTTTGGGTCCTTTTGGACCCATGCGGAGAGCTCGGCTCTCACACATCTTTACTGTTTCACGCGGAGCTCGAAACTGCGAGTACCTACCCGAAAATTCGGCCACAACAGCGAGAGAGACAATAGTTTAAGGTCATGGGGTCAATGGCCTACGGGAGCCGATGCGGGGCGGGCTACGTCCGCTTTTCCGTCCTTTCCCGAGGCGCGCAAATATGCCCCGATCGGAGCGCAACGGTAAAGGGTTAATCTAAAATATCTGCACCACTCGGCACCACTGGGACCTACAGCAGACAGAAGCCTGTCTTTGCTAACAAGTTTACAAGTATTACATCTACTACGGTTACAAGGAAACGTCCCTGACGGATGTATCATAAAGGGTTGGGGATGTGAGTCACTTGGTTCGGGCCAGTTCTGTACAGGATCTGATGGTCACGGCGGCAGGCTTCGACAAATCCCCCCCCCCCCCGACAGTCCGGGACAAGTAGAAAATGACTCGGACAAGTGAACTGCTCAATATTGTAGCCCGCCGGGCAAGCAGCCCGATATTCTTCTTCACATAGGAATTCCAATGGCTAGTACCAGATAATCAGATATGGACTCAGTGCATATTCATGCGGACAAGTAGACTTTGGGAATTCCTAGCCCGATGGACAAGTAATAAAAAATGAATTTATCGAAGCCTGCACGGCGGCCATCTCATGCAGAGGTTCCGACCGTGATCGTCTTATTGCCGGAAATCGACTGTTAGTAAGGCTAGGAACTCTAGCCCCTAACGGTTACAACGTCAAACTCGAACGTCAAACTCGAACTGATATAGATCGTGTTCATTTTTACAACGGACTGTTCGCTGAACTTGCGAACTTGAACTTCAATTGATCGCGTTCAATTTTCCTTATAAGGCAGGTACTCCTTTTTCAGAAGCCTGAAGTAGAATGGTATCATTAACGTTGAATACATATGTATTCGCTGCCTGAGGTCGTGTTCGTTTTAAAGAACGTGTTCGGGCCGTGCTCGTTTTGAACCGGCACGTCCAGTATGCAGCGAGCCAAAATTTCCTTATCCATTACAATTATTACACAGCAGCTGTTTGTTCCTGTATCTACTAGAGCTTGTGAGTTCGTTTCGCTAATTTAGAGTGGCTAAGGAAGGTTTCTTCTGGACTACATTACAAGTTTTCAATGATGTGGAGTATGCTCAAGCTTTGTTCATGAGTTTCCATTTTACTGAGTGTTCTACATTTGTGTCCTTTAATTTCCAGACGTATTCACTGAATACAGTTGCGTTTCTCTTGTCTAAGCGTTGGAAGCTAAACTTGTGGGTGGTGTATCTGGTTTGCAAATGCTTCCATGCTATATCCGCATTAGTTTGTGACTACGATGTAACTCTCAATCAGCCAATGCACAGACGTTTTGCCGCAGTTCTTTTATCAAGTGACCTTCGTAACTTCTTTCATCAAAGTTCATTTTCAACTTAAGGCTAATCTTCATTCTATCAATAGTTTGTCGTGTGACACTGATCTCGTGAGTCAGAAAATAAACAGACATTTCGTGTGCGGTGCAATTATGACAGGACAAATTATATAGAAAGACGGTAAGGTCTATTACCTTACGATTGATTAAAACAATTACGTTTACACGCAAACGACTAGCAGACTCTCTAGGAGGTGATGAGAAAAATCGATAATCCGCAAGATATTTAAGAATTCTGTAACAGAGGACAATTGTTAGCAAAATAATTCAAAGAAATCTAATTAAGTAATATGGTTATCTTGCAGCCTCACTGTGCCTGGTGAAGTAGACCTAACTTTTTTGTAGTTTCCAAAACTAAAGCAAAAGTAATGTCATAAGACGGTCATTATGGTGTGCATTTATTTGTTCTACCAAGGTAAGCCATTGAACGGAAAATTTGTGAAGACATTTTCACGGTGTGGGTGTTAACCATGACTTGATTTTTAACCTGCAATGACATTTTCAGCCCAAAGGGGAAGGAGGGATGCGCCATATCCTTACTCCATAGGATCATGCTGCTTTGTCATTCACAACTTGCTTGAGTTAATCGTAGATTAATATGCCATTAAACTGATTGTATGAAGTAGAACACCTATGTGTTCAAGGGAGTCACCAGAGTGTTCTGAATTCTGAATGGATGTGTTTCTATATTTGTAAAACGAAAGAAAGACAAATGTCAAGCCCCTCCTCGTGGCAGCAGGTTAGGCCAAGAGGCAAAATGCAGAATGGACCTGCAAAACTACTAAGCATTTGGGAGAATATTTTCAACATTACACATAAATTATTTGATTGTCTTCCTGGCCAAACTCTGAGATAGATTTTCCTAATTCCTTAACTCTAACACTAGAGCTGGTCGAATTGTTGATACATGAAATTGTAATGGAGAGGACAGAGCATTGTAGGGGACAGTCAAATTGTTCCGCTGATGAGTTTAAACTTATTTTCAAAACAGTTTACAAGGACCGCTTGAACCAATCACCCGTTGATTGTCAAACACTTTAATGATTTACGTTTCCTCTTACCGCACTGTGCAATAAACCAAGAGACAAGGCTGACTCCACCCTAGAAGAGGGGATGAAGGGTAGTTATGAAACATACCGATTGAGCTTAAAACTCCCCAACGTTGTAGAAGACATGTTAACCATCCACCTGTTTTTGTGGAAAGTGTGCCATACCTCAGTTATTTGTATGGAACGTAAATATTGAAACAGTAGCTCAAAAGAGCCCACCAAAATTTTTTCATGGTTTTATGGAAGAACCTGCCTTTATAAAGAGAAAAACAGGTTTACGTAACACATGAGAATAACATTCTTTATCTCAAACACTAAGGTCCCTCTACAAAATGGAAGACTTAGAAATATCACCCCAGAAATACCCTGTTCAGTAGCCCGACAAAGAAATTGATTTCACACTAATTATGTTGAAAATATTCCAGAAAGGGGGTGTTGTATGTATATTCTTATCTTAGATAGTTTGATCTTCTCTCTGTTACCTCGTTCGAAGGTGTCGTCCGTTCGGGGAGAGGGTAACAAAATTTGGTTAAGAGGTTCTATCTTTGTCAAACGTTTGAATTGATGGTATGGCTAACAAATCTTCACAGTGGCAATGATACCATTTACTCATTTCAATTTGCAAACCGCATGTCTACTGAACAAAATTGTGTCTTTTTGGACTAAACATATGAAAATCAGTAACCTAAGAAAGCCGAGACTTGTTTAAAGCAAAGCGCCTAACTTGAAAATTGTAGGAAGTTCAGTCAAATGTTAATTCTTTGTCAAATTTGAACTGTATATCATCATCCACCCTGCTTTGGGAGGTAAGGTAGTTGTTCCAATCAACACAGTGAAACAAGGCTAATTAAAGTGTACCTCCGGTAACAAAATTCAAAATTGTATATGCCACAGCATTTAAAATGAATCTTAACAGTTCAACTCTCATCTTTATAGGAAATTCTCGAACCGAGACATAAAATGTTAAATATATTTACTCTGTTTTTCATGTTGTTTAATACATATTCTTGCCATTTATTACTAGAGGTACACTTTAAAGTTTAACAACGTGCACCCTAAAATGCAGGCCCTACTGGGCTGACTCAGACAGGGATTCAATGAGGGAAGGAAATTTGGTATATGATGTAGCCGTTTCAAGGAGGTACTCCACTTCCCACAATTAATCGTGCTTCCATATCCTCTTAAGAAAGTAATTAATGATGGTTGGATTTCATGCCAGGAAATTCAAATATTTTTATCATAGATTGCAGACCTCCAATCATCCATATTTGAGATGATCCATCACATCATTAATTACATGTATGTTGAAAGGCCCTCATAATCAATATAAAAAATAATGCAAAAATTTCGTCCAGGAATGTTGCCCAATAAGCTTGTTAGCCTCCTGATCATCAGAGAGATTGGCCAGTCCATTAAAGAAACAATGCCCAGTTTCCATAAATGCATCTACAGAATTTTAATTTCTTAAAAATTGTGCACAAAAGTAACTGCAGAAAGTAGCCAGGCTGCCATAGTGTGCTTATTGAAAAGTGTTCAAAAGTCCACAGACACAGCCACTTTTTGATAATCAGTAGTTGCCACTCTAGCACCACGTTGAGGTCAGCTTTTGGGACTTAAAGCCAGAGTAAATAAAGAGCAATAAACTTCACATTAAATCATTATTGTTACACAAGCGTGGATACCGGTTTAAATACACTGTCAAAGAGCATGTTAGTATTTGAAGTGCCAACAAAATCATGAAACATGGCACCTTTTTCACTTCAGTGCAATAAGCTTTAACAATGAATATAACACACAAACTCTGTTTTGGAATAAGCCCTTTCATGATTACAAATCGGCCTCCCTGGTCAAAGGTCATTCGGGATAGCAACACATAACAACGCTAGTCGCAGGCCGTCGCCTGTGCATACCATCGTGGCGTTACGTATGCATGCCTACAATAAACAACACTGACATGAACCAAACGTAGCTTCAAAAAATCACATCTCTAAATGGACAAAACGTTTAGTATCGCCCGAAAGATGTTTTAAAGTATCACTCATAAATTTTCCTTAGATACTGGCTGAGTTTAAAATTTTTGAATGTGCAAAATCTCAAAAAATTGTCCGTTCCCGTGGAAGTACGAACTGACAGTTCTCAAGCTCTCTGCTAGGCTAAAAACCGTAGGCTTGGCCTAGTCAAGGAATGAACCAGCTGTAGGCTGGTATACCAAATTTCGTGAAAAAATACCTAAGCTACAAGAGCTAGGATGAGTATCAGGGGGTTATTTCTACGCTTGAAGTTTTATTACCATGCTACATGATACAAAGGCCTAAAGTAGGCTTCGTTCTATAAGTTCGTAGACGATCGTACGTTGTATGTATAGTTCGCCTTGCTGCTACTGCTATAGCCTAGGCCTAAAAAGTTAAGTCTCGGCTTTTTACCTTCATAAAAAAGTCTCACAGTATATCTATCCAGCACTTGCTTCGCCCAGGCTCAGTTGTAACTTACCTCAGCCCAAGACTGTGATTTGGAGTGTAACTTCATGTAACGTTCAAGTGCTATAGTAATGTTGCACTAACCGTTATACCGTGTTAGCACATGGGTGTTCAATGGAGATAGCACGAATAAGATCGATTGAAATAGACGAAAATCATTGGCCAAGGTAACTCTAGGTTTTTTTTTATAACCATAGACCCAAAGCAAAATTCATTCCTAAATCTTACGGAGTAATAGTAGGCCCTCTAACCTGAATTTTAATCTTTTGACCCAAATCCTATAAGTCAAGTGTAATCTTGTGTAGCCTACTATTGCAAAATGTACGTACACACAGTGATACGAATGAGCGTGTGATACCGGATGACCTTTGATCTGCAATGCGCAGCAGTAATCATGAAAGGGCTTATTGCAATGAAGGAAACTATATAATGTAAAAATTGTACAGGTATGTTTGAATGAACACAAATTATTGGAGGTACTATGTGACAGAAGTAATGGACATAGCTAAACAACAGACATCATAAATTGAACTCCAGTTTGTAAACAATCTGCAATTGTAAAACTTTGTAAAATTTAACTACATGCAAAATTAAACTAGACTAGCACTGTACTAAACATATTTCATGAACAGTTAAAAAAGAAATGTCACAACTTGTGTGAATAGATTTAAGAGTCCTATGTAGCATCCAAAAGGTGATACCTAAAAATACAACGTTTTAATGCACGATTAAAAGTTCTCCAATCTTCAGCAGTGACTACTTTGGGAGAAAATATATATTTTAAACCATACTTCAGAGTAAAAGAGAAGAAAATTTTCTACATGAGAGGTCCTTACAGTTATTTATTGGGATTATGTCTACTCATTTTCTGTTTTAAAAATGTGCATATCACTCACAACCTGAACTACACATGCACCAACAGTAATGAAGAGATCTTGGTCTCATTAACAGCCTTTAAAGTGCTGCAAACTCCCTGGCATCCTTTCTTTCTTCAAACCATGTTATAGACCTAAAGTGAAAAAGATGACCGAGGTAAAGCTAGGTCTACTAGGTACAGACAAGAAATATGAAAGCTGACACATATCTTAAACTTTCAATGTGCAATCCTTATTCAGGTCTAAAATTAAATTGTTACTCTCAGGATAAGTGAAAAACTCTTGTGACTTTTCTTACTTAGGATACATAATAAACTGAACAAATATATAGTTTAGTTTCCCTTTTGTCATGCAGTATGTACAAGTGAAAGAGAATCCGTACAGTTAGAATTTGCTGGACTGAAGAAAAACCTTAAGGTATAGGATTTTGTTCAATCTAAGGATTGGACAGCCTGTTTTGTAAGTTATAGTAACAGCTCAGACATGGTACTGCAAACCGGATTTACTACTAAGTAGTTAAAACTAACTGTTCTGTGTTTTAAGTCAGTGTAAGATTAAAGGCAAGTGATGTCCTTCCTTGCTTTAGTTTTGTAACAGTACAAATGCATCATAAAAAGCCTTCTACCAGTGCCCTGCTTGAGCAGCTAGGTTGATAAACTTGATTAAGAAAGTTTGATTCATTATCCTCAACCGTAAATGTGATATATACAGTAAACAGAATACTACATCAACGTTACAAGTTTAAGAGCTGATATGCAGTATGTGTGTATACATTTACCGCATACACCACATTCACTTTTATGTTTTACAGTAAATATTGCTTTGGATTTGACCAGATGTTTACAAAACAATTTGTAAACTACGTGATTTTGGTAATGACCGAAAGCCTATGCTTTAATCTACAAACGGCGATAAAAAACATCACTTTGAATCACTAAATGAGTTGGGTACTTGCAAAGTTAGGCACCATATTTTGAGACATGGGGATCCACAGCATTTTTGCAGTGGGGCATTTTTGAGTAATGTGCTTAAAAAATCGAAAAGAATCTTCAATCTGTAAAAAGTAAAGAACACAGTATACTTTTGCATGTTAGAACAAAAATTGGCATTTTTAAAACTTTTCATATTCTCCAGTCACATTCAACACCTCAAAATACCGCACACAAGTCACTGTGGCTGTATTCGACACAATATTTTTTAATGTTCCGGAACATACAGGGAACATGTAGTCCAAACGTTTGCTGTTCTAGTGATTTATTCCTGTGCGGAGGCACATTCCTCTTAAGATGTCGTCATTGTGATGTTTAAAAGTCAATAAATGGAGGGAGGGGACTGGCACCGAGTCCCCAGTTAAAAGTGTTTAACGGAAAAAATACCCTTTGAAAGTATGAAATTTTATTATTTGCTCTAAATAAAGTTACTGAAACATGTAAATTGATCAAAATTGCTTATTTCCCCTCAAGCAAGACTTGCTGAGCGTGCTTGTTATTCAGAAAATGCACAATTTTTTTTTATAAATTTGTAAAATAAAATGAACGAGGAACCATACACTCTCAGATAGCGTTATTACTGCTAACTACATGACCACTTTGACCATTACCATTCAGCCCAAATGAGATAATGGTTATTCGATTGTTGTGCTGAAACGGGTGAAAGATTTGGTTGCGAGAACAGTAGGCGACCGTATTCCTTCTTGAACGAGTCGTTCAGGAACTCTGTTTTTCTTCCAGATCATGTTAAGAACAAGGAGTCGAATGCAACCCGGAATTCAGTCCAAAGAACGAGCTTCTCTTAAATTTCGTCTTTGTTATGAATTGGAGAACTGCATGCGTCCTAAGTGAAAGAAAGAGTCTAAACCGATTTCAGTTAAACCATAGGTAATCACGAACAATAAACGATATATGGACATCTGTAGAAACGTACCGCGAAATTGCAGCGGGTAATGTGTTCAACATGAGCAATCAATCGAAGTCATTCGCGACGCTTGGAGGGAGGAATCGGGGCGTTTAACTTCCCATGAGCCAAGTTTGAAAAACGAAATAGTGACTGTCAAAGAAACTGAAACAAAGTTGACTGTAGCTACATTTCAGATACAAATATTGCACTGTTTCCCATCTGGAGAATACTTACAAAATGCTATTTTTGAAAAGGGGGATAAACTCTCCCCTCAGAATCTTAGATAATTCTTTTTCCCCACCCTAAACCACCTTGCGTGATAAAACTGGGCTACGCGCTTAATCGATTTCCATTTCCGATAGTCCATTATGATGAGAATTCTCCAGGTTGGACGGAGAGTACCAGGATTTTCGGGAGCAAGCTCCTCGAAGGAGAGAGCAATGACCCGTGGCCAAGACAAAGACGATGAGATGAGAGAAACAACGTTTTGGTTTGTCCCACAACAAAACTGAAAATTTTAGAAGAAATTTGGAACTTCGGATTCTTTGGGAAAAAATATGAAGGGTTGGGTTTTGGGGCTTCTTTATTGAGGAATCTGATTTCCTATGAAAAACATCAAGCAAACTGCACAACCCATTGAAATCCGGTCAGCAGTGGACACTTTATACATGTAAATAATCGACAGAGAGTTTAATTTCACCAAGACATAAAAGGTGCAATAGTAATATTTTGGGCCAAAGAACATTGCAGGCTAGAAAATCACTGAGAGAAACTGAAGCAAATCAGCCACTATTAATCATTTCTGAACTGAGGTCCAGGGAAACACGTAACGTACGCCACAAACTGATAAGAAAGCGACTTTAAGTCCCCAGTAAAACACCAGGTGCGTTACATATTTCTAAATCTTTAGCCAGCCGCACACTTACACGAATTTGCACACCGCAACTCAACTCGATCGTCGGATCCTCAACAGCCATGCAATGTGCGTGAGTTTACGACTGCGATTGGCAGTTGTAAGGGCAGTTGTAAGGGCAGTTTTAAGTTGCGCCGACATCAGTTGGGAAGAACCAACATGTTTGTTCGTTCCGACTGGAAGAAAGCCATCCCGCCTCAAAACTGGTCTTAACATTGTCAATCACAGTCGTAGCGACGGTCGAGTTGAGTTGCGGCGTGCAAAGTCGTGTAGGGTGCGACTGGCTTTAGTCCACAGAAAAAAACAATACCATCTGCATCTGCAGAGAAAGTAGAAAAAGAAAGTACTAGTTTAGATGATGGTATAGATCATGATGAGTCCTTTGGGGGTTTGTGAAGCACTTTAATGTCCGTCCGCACAACTGCACTGGTTGCAAAAAGTGCGGAAATACAGTACAAGTTTATTTTAAAGACGTTGGAATCCTCGACAAATTACATGGGACAAAACCCGCTCCCCGCATCAATGTTGAAGTTTCAGGACGCCTTGGGCTTCCGCAACATTGAATGGGGGAGCGCGGGATGGTAATCCGTTCATTGCTTGTTTGTCCTATCATTTTTGTCGAGGATTGTAGATAGTGGTGTCACAGGAAACATTATGCATGAATCGCAATCCAATGCTTTCAAGAATAAGACGTAAACGCAATACAATTTTTCAAAATAAAGGTAAAATTTTCGACTCTCCGGGGGCATACTTTAAGTTCGAAAATGAATTTGACGCCAAAACCCCAAATCAGACGATGAGTACCCGAACGACGGCTATTGATGCAGGAATGTCACTTTTAAGTGACCTTAAAAGTGAGATATGACATTTGACCAGGAGCGCCACCATCCGTTGGCAAGGAACGTCCAGGGGAAGGGAATGTTTTGCCCAAAATAAAGATTGCGGCAAATGACACCTCCGTTGACTCATTACTCCATGCCCAGGATTTCCAGTTTTCAGACATTTCATGTGCTAGGATAATTTTGGAGACAAGTTGTTCACATTTGACACTGAAATATTAAAAATTTGGAAATTCTGATGTGTACCGGTATGTATTATAAGGATAACACCGAATAAATCATAACGATGAAGGTGAAATGAAATGCAATGAAAATCATTAAAAATGATAAACGAATTCGTTCCTGTGACCTGCAAAACACTACCTCCCATGAGTGAACTGTGTAAGGGGAAACCCCTTCTAGTTGATCAGGGGTTAGCCTTTGCTGTAAAATTAATCACCTTGAACAGTTCAAACGGTTTGCCATGTTCAACTTAGAGTAAATCTATCAAGTTATACTAGGTGACAAGAAGTGTTCGGCCAGGAACTTGTTCGTAAAATAGCATAGACGGCGAAAGCGGGAGGCCAGGGGGGCCTGCCCCCCCCATTAACTTTTGTATGAGATTGGGGGGCATGCCCCCCTCTCCAATAACTGAATGTCAGAAATAAATCTTTCAAAAGTAATTAAACAAATTTAAGTTGCTTTAATTACATTTCGGCTATTCTTTGGCTCAAACATTCCTTTTCAGAGTCCAAAAGTTGCAAAGCTTCCGGGGGTTTCTTCCCCTGGACCCCCACATTAACGATAACCTGTAGGAGAGTTTATTTTCGCCCTTCAAACAGTTGCAGGGTATTCTGTAATTGCGCCCCACTCTGAGTTTCGGAACGAATTCAGATAGGCTTTGGCAAGCTTCATATCTTCGGAATCTCCTGACTTTTTGCCCTTCGGGTTTCTGAATGGATAATTTTCTAACAGATTTGGAGTGGCTAAAATTGGCTACCTTGGTGTGGATTTAAGCGTGCTCCTAGCATCTGGCATTTTTCTACCTCGTGTAGAGATTTTTGTCAATACCAGGGGATGCACAAAATCGTTCCAAAATCATACTTGGTGTGGTGGGTAGAATATTTGGGTCTATTATGGTTGGAAGGAATTTCCACGGCCAATGCTGCCAGTCATTGGTCAGTGCAACCACCAAACCCATGTTGGGTCAATGCAGTCTCATGGTTCGCAACCTTAACCACTATTACCTCAAAGGACCTCCTTTAGCTCTTGGCTGAAGTGGACATACCCAGTGGGTGCGAGACGTGGAAGACTGACCCAAATTTCCCCAAAATCTGAATTCGAGCAAGAATTTGGGAAAACTTCGGGCAGGAATTTGAAAATAATTCGGACGGCCCTTTAATTTTAAAACAATGGAATGGTTTTTTAGAAAGTTCCTAAGTGTGACCGAAATCTCAAAAGGATATACCGGAAAAAAAGAAAGAAAGAAACGTCATAGTCGCAATAAAATTTTCATGAAAAACCAAGTCAAGATTCCAAAGAGTCGCTACACCTTCGGGCAGCTCAAAAAGCTATTATTCGTGACCTTTACTTTACAGATAATCACAACACAATGCCCGAAATCGTCGAATATCCAGATTCTTTCAAGTATTTGCCCGAAAATGGAAAAGTGTCGTAGAAAGGGTAACATAGCTCCGAAATATTAAAGGGATAAAAAAAATCGCGACACATTTGGGAAGCCTATGGCATAAAAGAAACAAATATTCTTGGGCCTGTTTTAAAATCTTGTGTAACACAATACCCGAAATGGCCGATTCTTTTAATAGCTTCAAATCTTTGCCGTAAAACAGAAGAAGCTATATTCACAGTAGGGAGCATACCACAATTAATTCCTCCATTGACTTACACACTAAATCCAAAAAGTAAACGGGCCTCTAAAAGCTTGTCGAAGTTTTCGCCAGGGTCAAGCTACCCCTCATATGAAAGCTGACAAGTTGGCCATTCATGGCACTTTCAATTTACCATATCATGACCGTGAAGATTTTTTGCTATTTCACCTAAAAGTTCACACCACCTTTTACGAGCCTTGTTTTTCACTAAAACCTCGGTATGCCTCCGCCGGCTTCTAAGGCCCATAATTTCCACAAAATTGCTTCAATTACGCCCATTTTTTCACCAGTGGTACTTCATTTGATATACTTTCAAAAGAAACTTACAAAAAAAACCAGCTCATTACATAACATATCAATAAAGTGCTCATTTTAGGGACTCTATCTGAGGGAGAAAAAACGGACGCATTAATACACCTGCTAATTGGGATATGCACCCAGTACAATTTTCATGGAAAATATAAAAATATCTGCTACACATTTGGGTAGAATGTGAAAATCCTTCTCTAGAGCCAAATACGGGCAATGGTTATGAAAATCGGGTGGTTTGTTTTTCGATACTTTAATGATGCAGAGTAAGAATATCTTCCCATAAGTCTGCTTGAAAATTCATTTAAACACACCTTATAACGAGACAATTCTGTAAATAAGTGTTACTAAAAGAAGAAAAATCATTTACTTCATTTCATCCAATGGTATGGTACATTTTGTCTAATTCTCTGATCAAAAAAAGCGACTTCTAAGATCCCCCTATTAGCCTGGGAAATGTCATTTTCGACTGTCTGAGAGGTACGAATTTCCAAATTTTCTGGACGCTCGGCACCAACCATTTGTGGCGCTCCGCTTTGACTGTCTTACCGGTAGAATTAGATTTTTGGGGGCAAAAATCTTCTGCCCCAAACTGAAATTCTCCCCTACGCCTATGGAAATACCCTACTCAGGCGTGCACTGGGATAGCAGGATTCCGGATTTGAAATCCTAGGATGCATAGTCCAATGGAGTAATGAACTGAGCTAATCAGTATCTCAAAAGTATGTTTTAATCTTGGAAAAATCACAAATTTTTCTCACCAGAATTAAACTAGACAATTTCACATTAGGCATAAGCTACCTCTTTGCAGTCAGGGCAATGGCTGTACATGCCAGCTTACATGTGTCCAAAAAGATAAGCCTATTGTCCTGGTCTGCTGAGGCAGCTCTGGTTGCAAACTTTGCTTGCACTGATTAAACAGTCTCTGCCTTTATGAATGAGGTTTTCAATTGGACTCTTTGTTTACATAGTGCTGGGCATGGCAGCTACTATTGACAGAAAGCTGATAATAGGAAGTCGGGTTGACCTTGCTGTAACATCACTTTTTGATCAAAAAGTGGGGTGTCGGGTATAAATTGTATAGAGGCAACCTTATGCCTAATGACCTGGCAAATGCCATTTTCAGCCATCTGGGAAGTTTAAATATGAAAAATTTTCTTTGTACGTTCCACGCCAACAGATGGTGGCGCTACGCTTAGATAGTAAACTCCATCCCCTACCTCTACAAAAGTATTTATCGTCCCCCCCCCCCCATAGCCCCACCTGAAAAGAAATCCTAACTGCGCCACTGCCATGGACCCCAACCAGGGTTTTGCCCGGGAAACCCACCAGGGGCCCTTTAGCGGGCCTCTGGACGCCACGCCGATGGGGTTTTGTGCTTCGCGCAAAACCGGACGCCTTACGGCGTCACTATTATGTCGGCTGCCGACAACTTGTGCCCCCAATAAAAAAAACGTCTTCCGCCGCCTATGAATGGGAGAGGTTTGGGGATTTTTTTCCAGCACGAATGGAGGAGACGTTCCACGTTAGATAATACAGAAATTAAATAAATAATGATCAGGGAAGGGTTATATGTTTAAGAGAAAACAATAGCGAGATTAGCTCCATTCCTCCTGCTGAGAAAATAACTGAAAATTATTACTTTCCTCATTGAAATAAGGAAGGTCTACACGAAGTGCGCAAGGGCTTTGCCTATTTGCAATTCCATGGTGGTTTGAAATAGTATGCACATTTCAAGTAAAAATCACCTAGTTTTAAAGACTTTTACAGTATTATATATGCTACTGCTACTACTTCTACTACTACTGCTACTGCTACTGCTACTGCTACTGCTACTGCTACTGCTACTGCTACTGCTACTGCTACTGCTACTGCTACTGCTACTGCTACTGCTACTGCTACTGCTACTGCTACTGCTACTACTACTACTACTACTTCTACTATCATAACGATAATCAGGAACACGTTCTTCAAAAAGTAAACTTACAGCGTTCACAATATTAATGTTAATATCTATGGTAACTACGTTACGTTAAAAAGGACTTGAATTATCTGACCATTTTTCCTGGTAACGTCGCAACCAAGCCATATATGTCAAGCGCATAACGATGAAATGGTGACGGTACTAGGTGGAATGTAGATATGAAACTAAATCTGTACATGGAACAGTCAAAAAGACTGTCTAAAGTGGTCAGATTTTTCAAAATTTCCTGCATGCTTCGCCCCAACTTATGGTGGTGTTCCACTTAGACCGCTTCATAGCAGTATTTAAGTTTCGGGTGATCATTTTTTACAAAAGGAAACTCAAAAAACGATTGCTTAGATCCCCATATAAGCCCAAGAAATGCCATTTTCAACTCTCTGGGGGGTCGAATATTTAAAAATGTTTTGTACGCTTCGCGCCAACTAGTGGTGTGGCTTAGTCTTTCTGGCTGAATTTTAGTTTGAAACGAACGAACGTTTATCTGCAATTGAAACTTCAAAAAGCGACTTTTTGGATCCCCTTTATACAAGCCTGGAAAATGTCATTTTTGACTGTTTGAGAGGTACGAATTTTCAAATTTTCTGGGCGCTGCGCGCCAACTGGTGGTGGCGCTCCGCTTTGACTGTCCTACGGGCAGAATTACATTTTTCGGGCAAAAATGTTCTGCCCCAAAACTGAAAAGCTCCTCTACGCCTCTGGAAATACTTTACTCGGGCCTACACTGGAACAGCTGCTTGCAACATTCAGAAGGATTCCGGATTTGCGATCCTAGAACACATAGTTCAGTGAGGAATGAACTGAGCTAATCAGTATCTCAAAAGGCTGTTTTAATCTTAGAAAAATCACAAATTTTTCTCACCAGAATTAGAGACAATTACACCTGGGAAATGCCATTTCCAGCCATCTGGGAGGTTTTAAAATCCAAAATTTTCTTTGCACGCTCCGCGCCAACTGATGATGGCGCTACGCTTACATAGTAAACTCCAGCCACCCCTACAAAAATGTCCAGCCCCCCCCCCATGGACCCCTACCAGGGCTTTTTCCCCTGAACCCCACAGGCCCCCTTAGCGGTCCCCTGGACCCCAGGCCGATGAGGTTTTGTGCTTCGCGCAAAACCGGACGCCTTACGGCGTCATCATTATGTCGGCTGCCGAAAACTTGTGTTCCCCCTCCCCCCCCCCCTTCCGCCGCCTATGCAGTTGGTTACATTTTTAAAACCTTTGGTATAACCTCGTCTTGGAATCGAACCGGATCATCCGAATGAGAGGCGCATGCTGTTAGAACGAGATCGTACAAACGATCTTTCTCATTAAAATAGTAAATAATATGCATACAGGGGTACTGAGTCTCAAATAAGCATAATCTAACTTTTTTAGAATAACTGAATTTTACTTAAGTAAAATGTATTACCAGTTGTCCTTTGCCAGTCTGTGGCATCAGTGCAATTATATCAATTGTTTTGTTCGGGCCTATAATCCGTTTTTGAAACTATTTTAAAAACTGTGTTTTCAAACTGGGATATCATCGGCCAATCAGCGTCACTTTCATATTAACCCAGGTTTGTGCCGTCTTATTGTATTTGGCAAACTGACCCATTCTTTCCCTTATCCAATCTTTATAGAATACTTGGTATTGCACCATCAACGAAAAGGGTTCAGCAACCTGAACTTTACAAAAATCATTTATTATACAATGGAATTATGTTACTTCAGTTACTTCAACCACCGCGACAAAAATTGTGAGTAACAAATTCCATACCAATTTGTGTATCTTACACGATAATTAACACTATCACATAAAGGGGTACACCGTAACATAATACAACGACGACTGAATATAACTGGTCTTTAGAGTGAAATACATTATTATTTTAAACAAAGAATGAAAACACAATGATACAACATGAATAAATAGCCCAATCTCATCGTGCTAGTTGCTTTAAAACATTTTATGATGCTATATTTTGTGAAAATATTGACATTTTCATTTTTGCTAATTACTCTTTGTGTACCAACTGAATGTATTTTTGGTTTTAATAAATAGTTATTTTGGTTGTGAAATTCAAACCTTTAGCTTCAAGTTCACCGATATTAGACAATGCATAGAATTTGGTGGTCTTGTCATGCAAAACGCATCGGTTGTTTTCATTAACACTCCCGAAGCTGATTGAATTGCCTGCAGTATGCTATATTGAAGAATCTGTCTCTGTTTATTTTATTTATAAAGAGATTTAGCTGAATTTTTGTAGGTATGTTCATCTTTTCTGTAAAATGTAAAATAATTATATATTTTTAATGCGTTGAGTTTATTTCAATAGCGGTATTCACTTTTCGTGAATACCGCCGAAGAAAGCTCTCAGTATGTAGTGCTTTGGTATTTTGACTTACAAACTTAGACTTTGGCCTTGACATTGAATTAAGAACATCCACAAATGTAGCTTTCATAGTTGAATTAAAAAGCTCAAATATACACAGTACTTCACACACTTGACTAACGAACGTTCAAATGAATAAACAAACTCCTCTGTTTGTTTCGGCCCAAGCCTACATTTGTGCAACATCTCTGACGTTAGTCTAGACAATACGACACTGATTACTGATAGGTTTCCACGAGCTGCTTGTAACAATTCAACAATCTTGAGTTTAGAAAACACCATTCTTTCCATCCTAGCTAGCCTTGTATCTGGATATGTTGTCTAACAAAATTGTGGAACCAAGTTTACAATTGCAAAATTGCAAATTGTCATTTAAAACTTTTTATTGTGAGTTCATTGTACAAAGTTGGTTCGTTGATCTTTTGAGAGAGGTAAGAAGAGCAGCTCACTGATATATCTATCTATATACGTCACAAAATTAAAAACCAATCAAAATGTAGATTTTATTTCATTAACTTAAAAAGGGCAAGGACTGTGCCTGGTTGTATACCCGTGAATGAAACATATATACGGGTCACGTGCCCCTCAAAATCGTCCTTGTCAAGGTTAGATCCCTTTATTTTGCATTTGCGAATGGCATGACTCCTGAAGGTTATGAGGAATATAAATAGGTATGAAATGATTTCTGTATTCCACACTTCATTCGAAGCCGTCGAACAAATACAAAGCTTCATATTCTCAAGCCAAGAGATTACAATGGAGATGATCATTCTGCTAGCGTTGTCTTTAATCCTACTCATGGCCCTGTTTTCTTGGAGAAGATCCCCAAACTTCCCACCAGGTCCCTCTGGTTTGCCGCTTGTTGGATCAATTTTTGTTCTACTTAAAGAGCCTTTCCGAAAACTGAAAGAGTATGCTGATATGTATGGTCCAGTTTACACATTAAAGGTTAGTGTTTCTATTCGTCCTTTTATCATTTCAAAGACTCTCTCCTTTTGTTTTTTTTTTTTAATTTATAATTTCCTACTCATTTTCTTTCAACTTAGTGCCTACTTGTACTGAGTTATGCTGTATAGAATTAACAGTACATCTCTGAGCGTCGTGCAGGTTACGTTGTTGAAAGGAAAAGGCTGGGAGAAGCCACTTTCGGCGTTTCAAATCTTTTTACTTTTTAACGGATACTTACTTTTTCAAGATACATAGATTCAAAATAAAGCCAGTCTGCCAGTTATGTTTTTATATTCTTCATTTCTTGTTTAAATGTTATCCCCTTGTTTTAAATTAGTGTACTCCTTATATACTCCTTATCGGTCAGATTTAAAATTTCGTAATAACTTTCAATGTACAATGTTTTTTGAGAGTTAGGTAAAACGAGATTTGAAAGTTGACAAATTTCGGGGCGATGCGCACTGTTTAACAAGAAATTTCCTTACTGGCTAACGATAGCCTAATCCCTAACCTAATCCCTAACCCTAACAAAGAATACAATCGATACAATACAATGGCAACAACCAATCAAGAAACACCTTGTTAAACAGTGCGCATCTACCCCAAATTTCTTTGAAGTGAGCTTGGAGCGATTGCTTTTTCTTGTTTTTCTTAAGAATTCCTTCATGTAAGATAAATTCTCACATCTTTCATAACTTCTTTAATTGACATCAGTCCTTGCTCACACTGGAAGGGAAATGTTGCGTTTGAATATTTAACAACATCATGGCAATAAAAGTATTCTTAATCATTTTAAATCCTTTTTAAACATTTCATTCTCACAAATAAAGCACATAAACAGCGTTATCTTTTCCTTTTAACCAATTATGCATTAAAGTAATTAGGGAATGTTGTGAGAACTATTTCTTTTAACAGCTGTGCCTCAAGTTCAACATTCCGTTGACATTAGCATTCAATTTCCTTTATATTCATTTGCTTTTTTTGTGTGTGGTCTTTTTGGTATATTATCACGTTAAGTTGCCAGATATTCAACTAAAATTATAACTGTCTTAAGCTCATGTTACATCACACAACCAACTACACTAATCAATATTTTCTTATTTTTAAAACTGAACGATTTACGGTACTCCCTCCAGAAACTTTTGTATTGTGCACGAGAGACATTGAGTGGCATAGAAACACTGTAACACTCATAATATATCAAAAAGTAAAGAAACGAACAGTTTCTTAATCACTCCTTCTGGTTCCTTGCTTACCTCATTTGCGTGTAAGGGGACTTTCCTTCAGATCGGTTTGTTGGGTGATGAGTTGTGCTTAATAAGATTAAATACGTAACTTTGCCGACTTGTTTTTGTAATTATGGTTGCTCCAACAGTGAGTAAAAAGTAAGTAAAACCCCTTGCGTTTTACACAAGCTATAGGTCCTTTAGTCTATGTTTTACTCTGGTTTTACTCTTCAAATGTGGAATTAACTGCTTGGTTTATCATGAATATGCAATATTGAAATCTAAACGTATGATGAATGATACTTTGAAGAGAAGTAAGAAGAAAATTTTGACATGTAGCTGTTGCTTTAACATTAGTTTGGAGAACTACTCTTGACCTTTAAGGTATCTCAATACAATAAACAGTTATTGCTGAATTATGCCAAAGACGTACAAAGTTGAACATGTTGCAAACATGTTGTAGCCCTAAATTAACTCATACTTCCAGGGAGCTGTTACTTAGCAAATAACAGCCCCTGACTCCCGGATACTACCATCCTATATAAGGGGAGCTTGCAATATTTTTAAAATGAGAAAAGTATAAATCACTTACGTCTCAGAAGGAATTCACTTGGTAATGATTCGTGTACATCATTTCCGTTAACCTTTACTTATAAACATTGAGTATTGTCAAACGAAACACACCGAAGCAAACAGAAATCCGATTCCAGATAGAGAAAAGTACAAAAAATACGACGTCGATAAGAAAAAAAAGAATTGGATCAGTTTGAGCTGCTATTTCCAAAGAAATTTTTCTGACAAAAAGGCAGAATACATTTTTAATTCAAACAGGTAAACTTGGACTTTGAAAGTTATTTTTTCTGTAACACTGGTGCCTATGAGTGGCACCAGCGGAGGCAACCTCAACCAATGAGAGATCAGGTCGACTACGGGAAAAGATATTTCATTGCCTAAAGAAAGTTGGGAGGGTGAACTGCTGCTGCTCGACACTCCCCACCCACCGCAGTGGGCCAGCCTGGATACTCGCCGATTTGTAGGGGACTCCGACGCTCGCATCCGTAGAATAACATATCCAACCACAACAACCTCAGTCACCCCAACATTATGATTGAGTTTGCTTACAGGAAAGAAAAGGTTCCTCAATAAAAGAAATTAAACGTCCTCAAAAAATTCCAAGTTTCTCAGATTTTCTTCCCCACCCCCTCCCCCAAACCCCCCCCCCCCAAAAAAAATAATAATTTTCCAATAAATCCTTTCTCAATCATATATGTAATATATCCTCAAATAATAAATCCTAAAATTTTCATTTTTTTCGTCAAACAAGCAATGACTGTTTAATCATCTGTTAGACGGTTGTCTTTGTCGGAACTTTGTCAGATTCCTCCCTTTCACGAACACGTTGGATATATCCTGACGCTACCCCGGAATTTGTCGTAACGGTGACGTCGTACTCAAGACTGAAATGTGTAATATGCAGGTTTTACTTCTTTAATCCAAAGAAACTGACCACCTTACAAAACTTCAGTTGGTACGAACCTAGTTTCTGAGTATCGTGCGTGCAGTTAGTGACACATTACTCGTTACTTTCCGATAAGCTGTTCAAGCTTTACGCAGTTACCTTGCGGTGATACGTCCACACGAATCAGGTCATCGGCAGTACGTTTCATTTCCCAATTTTTTAAACACGAGTTTCTCCATTAACTCCGATTTAAATGCGGTCTTAGACTTGCAACTATCAAAATGAAAGCGTCCAATGTATGATAATGTTTTCAAGTTGTGTTTACAGCGGATGATGTTCTCCAATTGTTAGTTTTTTACTTATTGAAGACGGAAGTACTTTCAAGAAGCAAAGAACGCCAAATTGACCAATTTCATTCAAGAAAACCCGGACCGTTGTTTCACAATTGATTAACTCGTGAAGTTTTCGGAAGTTTAGTTGTCTAACAATGGTTGCAGGTCACCTACTACTTAAGTTCTGGTTATATCTACTACAATTGTGGCATTAGTCAATATCTACCTACCTACTTATGCTCGCACGTTGTGATAAGCTAAGACGACCGGTGATTTTCTGTAGAGGCGTGTAAAGTTACCTTTTCTTCTCATTCCATATCGAATACACATTTCATTACTGACATTATGTGACGGTGTCAATCCAGTAAAAGTTGTAACAAATTAGAACTCCTAATAAAAGAGCTAAGATAAAATCAAATTCCAGTTAACCTAATAGTCGGTTATCAAATCTTGCAAAACGTTAACAATTGTCCTTCTTACAAACTTCAAAACGTACACCGTACTACCGAATCACATCATAGAGCTCGGTGTATATATTTGCTCCACAACCAAATAGTATAAACACAAAAGAAAACACTTCCGCTAAGTTACGCTATGTGGAGTGATCCGGCGATCTCTTGCAATTTGAACGAATACATTGTGGGCACACACGCACTGTTTACCGATTACAATGTTATTTTACATAAGATACTCTTTTCATAAATTCTTTCCTTTGAGTTTTTAGTTAAGGCAGCGTGCAACACAAACCATATATAAAATCATATTTAACAATCCACTATTCTTAACACCACAGGAGCTGGCAAATAACACTTTATTATAGGTTCATTTCGTACAATCAGCTGCAGGTTAGATTAGATTGTATTTAGGACTTTCGACCCTGGGTTACTTGTTGTAGGTGCAGTGAAGATATTAGTCAGCCGGGGTGGCAAATCGCTGAAGATCTACCGACCCTAGACAGTTTGAGGGGTGCCATCGACCTGATACATTTTTGTTCCCCTGGAAATTATGCCCCTGAAAGCACCTTATCACGCTAAAAGCTACACAGTAGAGATTAGGTGGGTAAGTAGGACACTCGAATTGGTTATGTAACTTTACTCTGATGTGGTAATGCATTACTACATCATTGGTAATGGCCACCTCAAGTAAGGGCAGGCGGTGCGCTATCTCACGTCACATGAGTAGTCAACAACCCTTGCACATTTGAAGGGAGGACCCGAAATCATCCAACGTGATTTCATCGAAAGGCTTGAGAGGCATTTTTCAAAGCGATTTTTTCCGGGGTTGATTATTCTTCGTTTGGTTGTTATGACTAGACTAGACCGGTTTCTGTTGCTTTGGCTCAAATAATGGCCCAACTTCATCAACTACGGCAGTAAACCGTAAGGAAATAGGTTAAGGGAAATAACCTTTTTGTCTCATGATAGGGCAATAGAAATATCAAACGAAATAACTTCTTGTGTGACCCACTGAGTTTGCTTTAGTTAGCGCAACTTCACTCGATCACTGAGGCTTAATTTTAGCCGATCTTCGGGAAGTACATTTTTGTGAGAGTAAACAAATTTTTGAGGCAAGTTCATGTTTTAATAAAAGTTAGCATAGGTGCCGTGGACTGTGACAATTCCAGGCAGGGTGCCCTTGTTACCTGTTGCGTTGAAGGGATTTTAGCGGTAGCGGTAACCCATGATCAAAACTGTCTTTTGTGAGCTACCATAGCTAAACCATATTAAGTAGACAGCTATACGATATCACATCAGAATCTGAAGAGGCAAAATACTCGAGAGTAGTTTGACTGAGGTTGAGACGCGCTTTTCTTTTTTCCAAAGAGAGAGGGGTAAATCCTCCCTCTCAGCATTCAAATCATAAGTCCGCTCAAATGAAACTTACAGGATACTTTTCATTTCCTTACATCCCTAGTACAGGTATGTATAGCAGATTGCCTGTATATTGATCAGTAGGAGGTGACATTTTAAGTCCAGAAAGTTCCGATGACAAAAATTTCCAGCATCGCCTGTCCTTCAAACTTCTCCCAAACACCAGTCGGGGATCCACATTCTACCTCTAAAAATCTCACAATTCCTGCGTATTGTTTGTGCTATTACCAAATAGTGCTGCACATACTGCTTCTTATTTGAAAGTAAGAATTTCAAAATAGCCTATTACTAGCGATGCTTCCAAGGCTAGGAAACTGTACTTAAGGTCAATTGAAACAGCATTTGCAAACATAAATGCCTAAGTGTTCAGTTAATTACTTACTCGCGTTAAATTGTGGCGCTGTTCATCCAGAGATATGTTAAACAAAAAGAGTTCGTCGGTCTGCCAGTGAAATGCCAAGCTTGAAGTGCGGCGCACTACACTAATACAGATTTTTTTTTAAATCAAATTTGGCCACAAATTTTAACTGATTTCTCAACGAATGTAAAGCATGACATCCTAAGTCGTTAAAACTATTCTTGGGGTCCATTGGTGAAGCTGGTAGTACGATAAGCAAGTTCGGTATTTCTTTTGGGGGCTATAAACATGCGTAAATTCACCAAACCTTGTTGATAAACTGAGACACGTTTTTCAAAACTTAAACTACAGGAAAATTTTGTGAAATCTTTCTTTCTTTATCCATCTATAACAAAAGGAAGAATGCGTGGTTTTGTAAAGTTGATTTTGGTGTAAAATTTGCACGTAAAGTAGGAGGAAAAGGGGAAACCCCATGCACAGAGCTCGGTTTGTGTACATCACAATGTGTACAACTATTAAATGCGCTAACGAATTGCGGAACTCGCTTGTACTGGTTATACTTACATTGCATACCACATGAAGGAATTTCCTTTAGAGGTAATTTAAAGGTAAGGTGACACCAAAATGACAAAGTCCGGTATTTGATGTAAAAGGATTAAAAACCAAGAAAATTGGCGCATTTCCCATCAAAATCGGTTAAAAATTATCCATTTTACAAGTTTATTTCTGATTTGTACTTAATCATGCATAAATATGAGCTCAATATGTAAAATTTCGCGGAGGAACATGCCATATATGGCTAATGTTATTCTTTGTTTTTGCGATCTATATTTCAAGGACAGTTGTAACATTAGTATTTCCTGAAGGTTTTATTTTGAAAGTTTAAATTGTGTCCTTGAAAATCATCAGTATCAATCACCAAACCATAAACAATCTGATGAGCAATATTAAGAAATAATTAAAATGAGTTAACAAAAGAAATGTCAACACTGTGCAACACTCAGCATCACTATTTTTGCATAACCAACAAGTTGCTTCAAAAACATTAAAACTTTGAAGAGGTATAGCTTGAGGACGGTAAAAGATACTGACATAATTCCAACGGATTCTTCCTTAGGACACCTTGCTCCTTAACAACCAAGTAAATTCAGGGCATTTTGCTGACATGTCACTTTGACTTTAAAGAATAAAATACAACAGAGTTACAAAACCTTCGTCCTCAGTACGTCTCGGGGTTGATGACAATGTACGTTTTGACTTTGAAATGAGATAAAATGTGAGGTTTCACGAACAATCAATATTGCATATCTATGAATATGCATAATCTATTGTAACCAGAAAGCTAAAACGTTTAGTGAATCCTTGCCGCTGAAGTGGAATCCTTTTTTTTATTGGCAGTACTCCCTAATGTAACCACATAGTATATATGAAAGGCATCCGAGGTTCTTAAATGGAGATATCATGGTAATCAAGTTTAGAGATTCGAACCCTGAGACAATCGAATGACCTTTGAACACTTAAAACTAGGGTTCTGCTCACTATATAGCATCCACATAATATGTTTGAATTTTGTATCCAAGACTTCAACCATGGGAACTTCTGCAAACATGAAATTGAGACTGACACAATGTGAGTCAAATTAATTAAATTTGACTTCCAGTAAAAACATGAAAATTCTGCTCCTCAACATAATGCATCCACATAACATGTATGAAATCTATCCAAGCTTTCCGCCATGAAATATCGTGTAAGCAAGAAATTGTCCACTGGTGAGCCCCAACGACATTTGACCTCCTGTTGTTTTGGTGGAGACCAAAACAACAGGCTTTTTGTAATACACTAATGCATCCACATATCAAGTTTGAAATATTTTCAAGCTTTCTTCCTTCAGATATCGAATAAAGAAGAGTGTTAGACTTTAGCGACCGGTGACCCCAGATGACCTTTGACCCTTACCAAAAACTATAGGTATCATTTAATCCCTAAGCACCATCTACATGCCAAGAATGGGACTCCTACAAGTTGTTTTTCTTGATATACTGTGTAAACAAGTCTGTCAGACTTTGACCTATGCTGACCCCACATGACCTTTGACCTCCAACAAAAACGATACGGGTCATCTACTTATTATGAACAACCCACACGCACTATACAAAATTACTCACACTTACCTTTCTTGAGATAACATCCTTACAAGCCATTTCTAACGTATTTACCAGTTGATTTCTTTCGATCCGAAATGACTTTTGACCCCCACCAAAACGTTGGAAATCATTTATTCCGAACGAACAACCCACATACCTTCCCTGCATGAGAAACCGTGTTTACAAGGTAGGTTCCGACATTTTGACCTCTCGTGACCCTTAATGACATTTGACCTCCACCACAGCAATAGAAATCATATATTTAATATGACCAACCCACACATCAAATACGGGATCAGTCACACTTACCCTTCTTGAGATAATATGTTTACCAGCAATTTCCAATGTATTTACCATTTGACTTCTTTTGATCCCAAATGACTTTGACCTCCACCAAAACAATATAAATCATTTACTCAATACGGTCAACCCACACATCAAATATGAGCACAGTAACATGTCCCTTCCTTGAAATATCGTGATTATAGGGCTTTAACCCCTCGTCATCCCAAATGACCTTTGACCTCCATCAAAACAATAGGGATTATCAACTCAATATGGCCAATCAGCCCACCAAATATCAGATTAGTCACACCCACCCTTTTTGAGATATCATGTTTACAAACAAGCGTCACAAACACAAACATATACACATGACATCACCATCGCATGGATTCCTTGACTACCTTCGGCAAGAATAAAAAACTGACCCAGGATTGTTTCTGTTCTAAATTGACTTAATGTCAAGTAGTTAGTCAACCTTAAAATTTTGTTCCGAACCATTGAGCTGATGTTAATAAAATATTAACGAAAGAAATGATAAGACGTTGCAACACTCCACATCATTGTTTATGGGAGATGAAATAGGCTAGGCTTACGTCAGAAATATACTGTCAACTCTTCTGGGAACGGCACGGGCATAGCAGGCTGCATATTTTGTGCCGTTGCTTAAATTTGTGATTTGATAGGCCAACTGTCTGAGCGGAACGCCACCACCATTGTTCGGGGGGGGGGGGCGTATTCCAGACGTTTCTTGCATACAGCGATATACGTCTTTATTGCAGAAAAGGACACCCAGGTCGTGTAGGCTGTAGCCACCCACTTTTAATTTTTTGATACAGAGAACCTGTGTTTGAAATGTTTCCTTTTTAAGAGAAAGAATATTCTAAAAAAAATCTGGTGGAACCTGTTGGCACATATGATACAAATCACCTTGCACGTGAGATGATACCAAGGACAATTAAATATATCCCAACGAGTTGAGATGATTTCACAACTCCTTATTGGTTATCCTGTCATAGCTCCCATGTTTCAAAAGACATGATTGAGTTCACCGATTGACTTGTCCGTTAGTAGGTTGTCGGTCTTGGAAAGGAAATCTGTCCTCCCCCTTTGATGGATAATTATATTTACGAAGGTCTCTGCAACCCTTACAAAAAAAGGTGCGCCAACCTGTGTCTGCACCATGTGTGATTACGCGTGGAAAAACAAAGGAAATCACGCGTGTTCTCGGGTGACAAACCTGCGTTTTTTGGAACCTTCTACTCACAGGTTTGACACAGGTTTTGTACACCTCTAATATCAAGCCACAGGTTTTGTGGAAGAATTCTTTGTTAACCATAGTTTTATCACGACACATTTTGCACATTAAACCTGTGTCAAACCCATGACAAACCTGTGTAGAACCTGTGGCAAATGACCAACCTGGATCAATGTCAAGGGAAATCATAGGTTTTCCTGCAAAAACCTGTGATAACCCCTGGAAAAAACCTGTGAAAACCTGCGAATTTGGAACCAATTGCCTCACCTCTTTTTGTAAGGGACGCAAACTGGTAGCATTTTTAAGCAACTTAGTCAACATAAATTCTTTAGGTTCTAGCCAACAAATATCAGCGTTACAATAGCAACCATTGCTTACCAAAAAGCTATTCCAAAAGACTAGAGAAGTACAACAAGGTTATAAAATAAGTTAATGACATCATATTCTTCAACATATCTGTGATCAACACAGGGAATGCAAGGGTCGTAATTCGTTCAAAGAGATTGTAGTGCCCTCCACAGTACTAATTAGTAATTACGTCCTACAGGTCAGACAATGTAATTTTAAAGGAGCTTCCCGTTAGAAGTCTCTTTTCAACTATTGTTGTTCGTTATTCCGAAGGTTCGTTATTCCTAAGGTTCGTTATTCCGAATAGAGAATAAGGGTCGTTATTCCGAAGGGTCGTTATCCCGAAGGTTCGTTTTTCCGAAGGTTCATTATTCCGAAGGTTCGCTATTCCGAATAGAGAATAAAGGTCGTTATTCCGAAGGGTCGTTATTCCGAAAAAAAATAAGGGCCGTTATTCCGAAGGGTCGTTATTCCGAATAGAGAATAAGGGTCGTTATTCCGAAGGGTCGTTATTCCGAATGGAGGACGAGGACTCTTATCCCTCCAGATATATATACAAGGACACACCTTCTGCGTTGGGTACGGTACTGCCCAAACTGCGGTACACTTAGTCTGACCTACCTTCCTTTCCACAAATTCCATAGATCGATGCAAAGACGTCCCACTCAATGATCACCATGCCATTAAGACAAACGTAAGCAAGTTGTTGAAATTTTAAAACTAACCACTTATTAACCATTACATTGCTCAATGTTCGTAAATTTCAACTGAAAAAACCCAAAGCTTTGCATTAACCACCTTTGAATCTGTAACGTGAAGGCGCTTGAGTGTGGCAGCTGCATGTTATTCTTTGCCCTTTATTTTTGAAACTTTTGCTTATTGTTAATGGTGCATCCCGTCTGTTCCGGATTCTTTATTTTGCTGGACTCATATCTGTTACCATTAGCTGTTTTCATTTTGAATCTCCTGTCTTATCATGTCTGTAAAATCCATTCTGCTAAAGCTGTATTTACTACGATTGTCTCCATTTCGCTTTTGCATATTGGTTATCCTAGCCTAACCATGGACATACCGTGTACAGTTACCAGTGCAGATAGTACAGTGTTACAGCACAATATTTCAAATCTGCAGATTACCCCAGCCCCTTGCTTTGGGATTATACGCTACAGCGCATCTGATCTTTACCATATTCGTTTCATCTGTAAGTCGCAGCATCCATCCTATAAAGTGACTGAAAGTCTTCGTGCCAATGGGATATACAAAACCAGAGTTTGTCGTGGCAAAAAATCTAGACAGCGAAGAACTATGAAATGGAGATCTATGTGGGATTACAATAACCGAGTCCATCATGATGTCCTCAGGTACCTCCCATCAGAAACCAGGTATGATAACAACGACCACTGTTGTTTTGGTCTTATAAACGCTCGTTCTCTTCGGAACAAATATGAACAGTTCCTCCATTTTGTAGTAACGGAAAACTTAGACTTTTGCGTTATTGTCGAATCCTGGCTGAAGGACACTGACACTGTTGAAACTGCAACGTTGAAATCCGAAGGTTTTGATTTCATAAATGTAGAACGTAAAGAGCGCACCGGGGGTGGAATTGGTATCTTCTTCAAAAACACTATTTCGGTCACGCTCACCGATTCGGGAGATCGGTTATCCTTTGAATTTGCACGATTTGAACTTAAAATTGGTACTTTCATGGTCGATGTAGCTTTATATAGGCCTCCATACTGGGCGCAGCATCCAGTATCAGTGTATTCATTTGTATCTGAATTCGTAGATTTCGCTAACGAACTTTTCTTGACATCAAATAGATGCATATTTGTGGGTGACTTTAATAATCATTCGTGGCTCGGAACCAAGCACAATCGCTTTCTTGGATATGTTGAATACATTGTCGCTACATCAGTTTGTTAAAGGTCCAACCCATGTGTCTGGTAACACTCTTGACTTGATTTTGATTCGGGAAAGCAGTGACTTTTCGATCACAAATGTCAGGAACGACTTCTTCCTCTCTAACCATAGGTTCATATTAGCTACTCTATCAACGAGTCGCCCGATACTAGTGCGGAAACAAGTTCAGTTTCGCAGATTAAATTCAATTGATCAGGAGATTCTTAGATCAGACCTTAAATATGAAATGGAAAAAATACAAAAACTTGAATCTCTTAATGTCATGGTTACTGCTTACAACGAACTAACCAGGACGGTGCTAAACAAACATGCACCTGTTGTAACTAAGCAAATAAATGTCCGCCATGGCGTTCCCTGGTTTGATAATGTTGCATCACAATTAAAAAACTAAGACGAGAAATGCCGAGAGGCGTTGGTTGAAACACCCAAACCCGGAAAATCATGCCTTATTTCGTTCACTTCGCGATTCCTATAAAAACCATGTCGAATCGTCGAAAAAAAGCCTTCATTCGACGGGCGTTTGAGTCAAGTGGCAATGATACTCGGTAACTTTTTGATAATGTTGCCAAGATTACTGGCACAAAGAAGTCTAACCCCTTACCAGAAGGTGTGGCAGATGACCGACTAGCCAACGATTTCGCTAACTACTTTTATAACAAGGTAGATGTTCTAAGGAGAGACCTTGAGCAACATCCTTTATTTATTCCACCTGAGGTCGACGTTCCTGCTCTAGGTTCATTCTCTAATTTGGATGTTACAACAGTTTTAAAACTTATTCAAAATGCCAAGCCAACCACTTGCACCCTCGATCCTCTACCGCCGTCTTTAGTTAAAACTCATAGCGATATATTCGCACCGATATTCTGCAAAATCATTAATACATCTCTTGAAACTGGCGAATTTCATTCTAACTGGAAACAGGCTGTAGTCAAACCTCTTCTAAAAAAAAGTAATATCGATCACATAAAAAAGAATTATCGTCCGGTGAGCAATCTCTCTTTCCTGTGTAAACTGGTTGAAAAGGCTTCTCTAATTAGTTTTACAAAACACATGGATAGTTATGGCCTCCTTCCTTTGTACCAAAGCGCATATAGGGCTAACCACAGCACGGAGACTTTGTTGGTAAAATTACAAAACGACATTCTGTGCAACATGGAGAAAAGTTTAGTAACTCCATTGGCTGCAATGGATCTAAGTGCAGCGTTTGACACAGTCAATCACCAACTGTTACTGAATATTCTTGAAAGATGTTTTGGTGTTTGTGATGTTGCAAAAGATTGGATATCATCTTATTTGTCGGATAGGCAGTTCAAAGTTTGTATAAATAATTCGTTTTCTGCGCCACTAAACCTTGACTTCTCGGTACCTCAAGGCAGTATTAACGGCCCAGTGTATTTCACTTGTTACTCTAGTACGATGAATACTTGTGTCACTGATGACCAATCCCTCATTGGTTATGCTGATGACCACAGCATTTACACTAGTTTCAGAGCAGGAGACGTTTCTTCTGAAGTGGATTCCATTAAAAAACTCTCTTCGTCGCTAGGAAAAGTGAAAGACTGGATGCAGTGTAACCGTCTTAAAATGAATGACGAAAAGTCTGAATTTATCATTTTTGGAAGTAAGGCCCAATTGACAAAATGTATAGCAAATGTTATTTCTATTGGTGACATACCCATTCGTAGGTCTGAGAAAATTAAATTACTTGGTGTGTTTCTGGATGAATCCCTTAATCTCAAGTATCACATATTTATGAAAGCAAGGGCATCCGCCCTCGCTATGTATAATTTGAAGAAGATCCGTAATTATCTAGACAGAGAAGTTGTCTTAAATATGCTAATGCTCTGATTTTTTCACATATGGATTATTGTAAAAGCCTGTTCATTAACCTTCCGGACTCTACGTTACATCCACTTCAAAGAATTGTTAATCCTCGGTAGATCCAAATTTGACAGTGCCTCTGCCGCTTTGAAAGAGCTACACATTCTGCCCATCAAAGCTCGTATTGAGTATAAGATTCTTCTCCTTGTGTTTAAATGTCTCCACAATTTAGCACCAACTTATTTATCAGGGTTGATTGAACTCAAAGCGTCCTATTATGCTACTAGGTCTTCAAAAGGTTTACTTCTTAAGGTTCCTTTCACCACTCGCAGTTCTTTTGCGGATCGTTCTTTTATGGTCGCTGGTCCGAAGCTTTGGAATGCCCTCCCGATTCATATTCGGCAGTCGTCTTCTATTAATTCTTTTTTTTAGGATGCTTTGAAAACTTATCTTTTTAGGAAATCTTTTCCTTGATTTTTGTACTTTGTAAAGCGCCATTGAGTGTGTTTCATCACAGTAATGTGCGCTATATCAAGTTTTGCAACCTTTACCTTAACCTTGATAAAACTAATTATACATTGTTTAAATTGTTAAACAACTGCATACTAACTTTCTTTAAACAGAGGAATTCTAAACAGTGAGCTAACAGCAGTGTTATAGACGAGACCGAGACCAGATGTTGATGACACCAAGACCGAGCAAATTTCGAGACCGAGACCGACAAACTCAGAGACCGAGACCAATACCAAAAGTACATATAACATAGGAAATGAGCTTGTGCAAAATTTGGAATACTTTTTTAACTGACTTTTTTTATCTTTTGCTCTAGAAATGACATATAGCACCCAAAGTGCATCATCATTGATATGTAGGTCTACATGTTCTTTTTTATCATTTACATGACCGTACGTGACGGGGTATTGGCAGCAGCCCCCATAAGCCGAAACCCTCCTGAATCAGGCTAACATCCCTTCATCTGTCAGGCTGAGATTATTCCCTGATTGGTGATCTGGAATCAGGCAAAAAGTTACCGTCATCCTGAGAAGAGTCCCGTACGGCGAAGATCATATGATAAACATAGAATTACTGACTTAAATCAATACAAGTATTTTTCTAATGTGGCCATCATGGCCGTACGGAATTCTTTCTCTCGAGGGAAAGGACGCTCGGATCCCCGGAGACACCAGGATATGAAATCTGAGGGTGGGAACATTGGAGGGAAAACCAAATTCTGGTGAGCAAAATACCCAATTATGGTGGCGCTATGCTTAGATGGTCCTGTCGCGCATGACGACCCCCCCCCACGCCCCCCCCCCCCCCCCCCCGATAAAAGCTGGCTACGGGCCTGGTAAAATAATGTTTCAATTTGTCAAAAGCCTTTGAAAAGTCTAGAAAAATACCTGATACGTACTGATTTTTTCGATGGCTTCTGTGACTTCTGTATCTTCACTTGGGGAGTAAAATTTTCAACACAATTTTCAGTAACACTTAATTTACGTAACGTGGTCACGATTGACTGGCTTCATAATTCTACTACGCCCCTATCTTCAGTTTACAAATGTTGGTAAAGTTTAATTCTCTTTCTTTTCACTCATGAAAGATTATTTGAAGTCACTATGGAGCATTTCCAATCAGGACTGGGGTGACTTTGTTGAGCTGGAGGGGCGATTTTGTGGAGGGGTGACGGAGTTTGCTGGGAGGCGAATTTGTCAGGGGGTAATGAGGGTCGACTTTGTATGGGCGACTTTATGGGCTCTATTTTCTATGGGACGACTTGACTTCACCCCTTTTTTATTGAACTTGAACTTAGCCGTTACGGTAAAAGACGCAGAATCGGACACCGCCTTAACTAATGAAGCTTAACTTTAATTCATCACTGCACTAAGTGAAAGTTTCGCGCTCATTGAACATGGTTTTTTCCAGATTTCAAGTTTAAAATGCGCACAATCCGCAACATATTTGTCTTATTTCAAGCAATAAATGAAGCTTATTAAAGAATCGAGTCTTTAAGATTTGAGGTGTTTTTGAAATCACAACTATTTACTCCACTCGAAGATATCAATTTGCCTGTTGGCTTCCAACCCCAACCCCAACCCCAACCCCCTCCCAATCGGTCTCCACGAGGAGTCTGGAATCTACTGCCGTTGTGCGTGATGCTCCGCATAAGCAATGGAGTAGGGAAAACAAGCCAGTGAGCCACAACTGGAGAAAAGGCCGTGTCTGGCTCTACTTGAACCAATAGGTTGGAAACTGTGCCGTAAAATTCCATCTAATAATCTAACCATCCACGAGGAGTCACCGCGTCATTTTAAGTTTGATATCTATGTTTGTAATATCTTTGGAATCGTCGTGCAACAGCGCCTCTCTACACACACTTGAATAGGCGATTTGATATATATGATGGCTTGATAATTTGAAGTTATATGGAACGGTTCTTGCTTTTAGAGGTCTTCCACTTAAAAACACTTGAACATGAACGCACAACGACTGGTTTGAAGTTCATGGATTTGCTGATAGGTCAGTTTCTATGGTATCTTTACAAGGGCACATCTATACACGCGTTCACGTTCTGCAACGCGGTAACAAGGACAAATCAACTACGGTATTCGTTCTTTTTCCAAGCACGCAGAAGTGCGCGTCAATTACCCCGGATTTCACACGGAGAAATGCCTTGTGCGCACGTACAGAACTCGATTTGAAAATGTACGCACGATCACATTTCGTCTCAATGGAATTTTCTATTACGCATGAGCAACTGTGCACGCAGATAACCGAATAGAACTGTGCGCATGTCAAATGAACACTTCCGCCCCTCCGATCTAGCCTCCTAGAAGAGTCAGCGCTTCTAACAGTGTAGGGATAGGAGTTTGGTATCTACGTTTATAATATGTTCGGACGATTCAAACACACACAATATGACGGCTCTGTTGCTTCCATTTTCCTGCAGCACCTATCATGCAGGTATGTAGATCAGTGTGCCAAGTTGATGTAACGCGATGGCATCACAGATTCCCCATAATTCACCAATTGTCAGGTGTTTTTCGATTCGGTATACGGAATTAATGGACAGGTGGGATGTATGCATCGGTTTCTGGTATATTGGTCAGCAATTCGGTGTTTCATGCATGCAATGGGTTGTTATGATGATCGAACTATGGGATTATTGGTCAGGCATTAACTCAGAACTTCAGTGAGAGCGATATTCGCCTCGGTCAATGGAAGCTGTTGACAGGGATGGGCAAGGGCGTGTGTAGACCTTTATTATAGGTGGGCAAAACTGATGCGAGGGAGCGAAGCGACCGAGCCCGTGCGAGGGGGTGTGTGGGCGGGGGTGTCTCCCACGATGTGAAACTTTGGTTTTTTAATGTGGAAATACGTGATTTGGTGCCAAATTTATACGATATTTTGTATAGTTAAGTAAACCCATCATGTATTTTATGAACCATTTTCTTAGAATAGCCGAATTTAAATCAAATACGCACCTACAGCTGACAAATAATTGGGTCTGCGAGAGCGTAAGAAAATTTTGATCTAAAATGCATCCACCACCGCTGGAAATTGAAATTTCGCTGGTATTGAAAGTTATGTTCAGAATGTCGCCATAAAAAGGTAAAAACAGATCAGGGAGGTGCGATTAGTTACACCTCCCTGCACAGATGTAAGTGTACAGCGGGAGCATTTCAGTTGACCACAAAGAAGAGGGCCGAAAATGCATCAGTGTGCAGCAGACTATCTAAGATGAGCGCCACCATCAGTTTGGCGCGGAGCGTTGAAAATTTTGAAATAATCACGGAAACGCCATTCTCAGGCTTGTAAGCAGAACCTTTAGCAGTCATTATTTCGTTGCATTTCTCCTCAGGACTTGTAAGCAGATTTTAAGCAGCCGTTTTTAAGTTTTTTTTTTTTTTTGCAATGAAATCTTTAAAAGAATGAAAAACTGAAAATGATCAGAAATCTGCATAACAAACTCCCGGGGTTATTTAATGTAATGAAGGGGAAAAGTAAACATGACACATCACATAGGCCGATTTTAGTTGAAATAGGGCCTTATTTTTGTTTCATGAAGGAAAAAAAGTTTAACTTTTTTTTGAAAGGGGGCATGGGCTCCCGCCCCCTAAATCAGCTCCTTAAATTTTAAATCGTATGAATTTCCGAGAAGGAAATAATTACTACAACAAACGGGGGAGGGTGGAGAGAACTTGGCGACGATATGCACCATCCGCTGGAGCGGGAAAGTAGTTACCAATACTTCTTCCTGATCGCAGGAAACCATCACTTCCCACGCACTCCAACATGCATCTGAACCACCTTTGTCTGGGGTTCTAAGTTTAAAATTGATACAAATACTGAAGTAGTAGCTGTGACAGTACAGTCATCGATTTAGGCATATATTTAAATAGTATATTAGCAAAAAATTCTGGCAACCCCTGAAGAAAGTATATACTTAGAGGTGTTGGTAGGTGTACAATTTAAAATTGCTTCAGTTGGTACAGCTTCATTACTTTTCTATCCTTCTTCTTTTTCTTCATTTTCCTTCTTTTCACTTTCCGCTCTCTTCTTTTCTTTCTCCTCTTTTTCTCACTCTCTTATCCCCCCCCCCCATCAATGGGAGGGGGCATGGCTAGCTTCACCCTGCACACGCCTGTGGGGATGCGGTGTGTCTCCCAATAAGGGTGGATATTCACGTAGGAATTTTGAAATTCATTCTCTTTACAAAATGCCTTTTAACCACTGGTCAAATGCTATTGAAAGCCCCTGATTACTGAGATCGCATAATGAGAATTTTGACAAATAATATTTACTATTTTCAAACGATTATTTGACCGAAATAGCACTTGGACCACCTAAAAAATGCAATGCTTTACAGGTGCAGATCACATCGTACATCCATTTTATCATAGTTAACTTTCATTTCATTAGATGAAAGGTTTTAATTTTAGCAGAATTTCATTTAAATTCCTCTTCTTATTTGAAATATACTTTACTGAGACAGGGTGCATCAGGGTTCAAGACGTACTTCTTATTTTACAAAACGATGTGTTGTTCGCACAAAGCACGCATGCATCGGCATGTAGGCTTATCACATTGACCAAACTTTATAGACAAAAGAAGGAAATGCTAATCAGAATATATGATGCTGTCTTTTATTCTTTTTTCTCCCTCTCTCTCCTTCAAAACATGTCTAATGAGTGCAAAAGAAACTTGGTAAAAATTTTAAAAACATGACGTAGCTTAGACAACGCGTATCTTGTGATTAATATCTCATGTTCAACATGAAGTGTTACACAACACAAGCAGCTGGCTAACCATAAGACTGACAAAGGAGTTCCAAAAACAATGGCAAAATAAGGCATAATAATAATAAGTACAATTTGAAGGTTCCGAAGATGACTCTTCAACGGAATATCGACTCGAATGCCCCATTTATTATATTATTATATATTAAAGTAAAATTCATGCAAAACAACAGCATTTGATAGATTTAGATTACCTGTTTCACATTTTGCATGCACTGTTTTTACAACCCTTCTGAATAACTTACATGGGGGCACTTGGCAAAAAAGATTACATTTGTAACAAATTTCCACTTTGTCATGCAACATCAATCAGTTTTTATTCTACAACCGAATAAATCCAATAAATAGATCTATTGAATGCTAACATTTTGTTTGGGGTGCATATTGACATTCTTCACAAAAATATGAAAATTCGAAACAATCAATTTAAAAAAAAAATCATGTCAGGCACATAGAAACAACCAACCTATTCAAATGATTTTGTCTGAATACCTTTAAACCTAAAGAAACCTCACGAATAGATGAATAAACGCAAGAGAAATGGAATATAAAACTACTTCTACATAATCGCCACCAAATGGGTCAAGAGCCGTTAAAACCTCGAAACCCTTTCACCGAAGATAAATAACTCCACAACAGAAAGTCCGATTTCCTCATTCAAAACCCAAAAATTTAATAACAAGACTCACAGGTTTACAAGCATATAATATACGAAGGAGGGTATGATCGTATTCAGAATATCAAAATTGGGTGACATGGTATTTTCTTAAATTACTCAATTTTGGATAAAGACTGGCAATTCGGACCCTAAATCACCTCGAAGTACTTAAAATTAGTGGCCAACAACCCACCCCACCACTTAGAGTGCAACGCACCGAATCAACTCCATGATAATACATAGAACTGGCTTCACGCTAGCTGCAAATGCTATATTTTCAAGTGGAGGCGAATAGTAACGTTGTTCACAGCGGTTGACCTACATGGACTCTCGTACACCTCTCCGTGCACATACAGACTTCATATGTATAGAGAAAAAAGTTGTCATTTCGTACATTTGTCACACCAATAAATTTTTTCCTTCAAATATCTCCCACATAACTTTTCATCGATATTTTTGCGCATCTTTTGACAAAGTAGAATATTGTGTAATTGTACCGTTTTTTCACAAGAAGTCGAATTTACGAGACCTTCTTTTGCCATACTCATTTAATGACGGTAAAACGACAGTGACGGCTGTCTCTTTTTGGTGCAGTGTTAATCTTTAATTCGCTAACAGTGCAGGGATTAAGCCACTGGTATTATTTTAGGTCTGTGGTATAATACACAGCAGGTTTTCTCAACCGTGTATAGGGCAGTAAGAAAAGTCAATGCATAATAATATGGCACAGTGAAAGAACATCAAAAATTTGGAAGTGATCAAATTTTGAAAGGCTGCTACCGTGACACTCAACACACGCTTTCTAACAACTTGATGTAAAAAAATAGAAAAAATATGTCAAACAATTCCATGCATCAAAAACAAATTAATTCCAATTAGTATGCAAATATCCAAATAAGCTGAAATTGCATTTTTCCAAGCTAATTTGCATATTTTGTTACACAATGAGCCCTAAATACGCACTTAAATGTATTCATTTATATCCTCCGTCTTTTTTCTGTATAATAAAGTACAGCCTTTCACATTGAAGTGACAACATTCTTCTAACTCAAGGAAATAATTGGTAAAAATTTTCTGAAAATATCTCCAAATTCCCCTTATGAATATCTGTTAAGTATCCGAATTCATGAAGTTCCTAGATAAAAACAATATAGTTATCAACAGCTTCCCATGGGATGACTGAAAACAAGTCTGACATTCAATGGTATAGCTAAATTCGCATGATGGTTAATATGAAATATTGACTAGACGGAAAGTTGATAATGTAAACTTTGTAAACAACGCCTTTGTGTACACGTGGGCATCCATTAATGAAACGTCAAGACCTATCATATGACTTCTGGTGACACTCACATTTAACCTTTGGTGACATGACACTTGACCTATGCAGACATGGTATATGTTCTCTGCTGTTCTTGCATTTGACCTTTGATGAACTGGCTTATGACCTCATATTTGAGTTACCTTTGGGCCTGTGGGCATGCAAAGTACTGGATAGGGCCGTCTTTTAGGCTGATCAGGGAACAGGAGAACGCTTTTCAGAGGGCAAAGTGTTCAAGGCAAACTTTAAACTCTATAGGGGTTTAAAAATTAAAGACTGAAGCCAGTCACGTGGTTTTTGCAGTGTAACCCATGGTGACCTGAAATGACCTATGACCCGAACCACAAACAATAGGGATCATCCACTCAACATGACAAACCTATATGCCAAATATGAAAGGTGTTTGTCATTCCCACCTTGAGTTGTTGTTTACCCACCCCAAGTTTTGATGTTTTCGCAGTTTTAGCACCAGTGACCTTAAATAACCTTAGACCTGCAAAAGAAAAAAAGAAGAACACAAGAAGAATAGGACTCTTCTCCTGAACGCGACAAACATATATATACATATGAAAAGGTTCGGTCCTTCCTATCCTTGTAAATCATGTTTACGAGGTTTTCTGGTTTTGGTCCCTGTTGACCTGAAATGACGTTTACCAAAACTAGTAGGATTTTTCTTCTTAACATTAATAAACCTCGATACAAAGTATCAAAGGTGTCTGTCATTCCTATCTTGAGAGATCGTGTTTACATGCTATTTTAAGGTTTTTCCAGTTTTCTCAAGTGAACTCAAATGACCTCTGACCTCCACCCAAAATTATATCAATGTCCTTCTCAGCATGACGATCTCTATATGATAAATATGAAAACTTTCTGTCCTTCCTATCTTGATATATCATGTTTAAGAGGTTTTTGTGGTTTTGACCCTGGAGACCTCACATCGACATTTGAACTCCCCAAAATCAATAGGTTCTTCTTTTCAACATGACAAATCTACATACCAAATATGAAGTGTCATTGTTTCTCACCTTGAGATAACGTGTTTACAAGCAAATTTTGAGGTTTTATCAGTTTTACTGATGTGAACCCAAATGAACTTGGACATCCACCAAAGGTTCTACCTCTCAACATAGCAAACCTATAAACCACATATGAAAACTGTTTGCCATCCCTATCTTGAGATATCGTGTTTACAAACCTTTTTTGATTTTTTCCCCATTTTTAGCGCAGTTGACCTTACATCACCTCTAACATCCACAAAAAATGATAGTTCTCTTACTCAACATGACAAATTTATATACCAAATATGAGATATCGAGTGCACAAGCAATTTCAAAGATATTTACCCGAAATGATCATTGACCTCTACCAATAACAATAAGGATCGTCTACTCAATATGTAAAATCAACATGCCAAGTATGATATTCCTTGGTATTACCTTTCTTGAGATATTGTGTTTACAAGCAGGCTTCACATGCACACCAACACACACACGCACACCAACACACAGACACACAACATCACCATCGAATAGATTCCTTGCCTGCCTTCGGCAAGGAATAAACACTATCCCAGTACACAGTCTGCAAACAACTTTCCCCAGAATATAAATGATTTCAAATAAAATATTTCGACACGTCCATCAACTATCCATATGAACACTTTTCAAGGCCATGTTTTGAAAGATTTAAAATTTTTATAGTAACTACACTTACTGCGGCATATATACACGAATCCGGACAGCAAGTGATGGTCTGATTTCAGTCGGCCATAACTGGGGTCCGTCACCTTTAAATCTTTCGATTTCCTTGCTTACTTTTATTATGGATGGTTTTACACTAATTTGTATCTTAAAATATCAAATTTCACTAAATATGAAGGTTTAAAATTCATGTAAACAGTAAATAAAGACGGTTTTAGGCTGATGGACCCCACAAATGGCGGCCTACAGTGACTAAAAACAAGCGCTAATCGGATTCGTTAATGCTACCACCTGGGCCACTCCCACACACTTTACCGGAATGGAGAAAAATTTATAACATACGTACACTGTGCTTTGGAAATCAAATCGAAGCGCGCCAATAAATACCTGAAAACAGGCGTTCTGTCATTCACAAAATGACATGAGACAATGTCTGCTATATAAGTTATTGATGTGTGCCATTAGGTCTTGGCACTCTGAAATGTCAATGAAATGTGTATTACCCGTCCAATTGGAACACTCATTAATTTGAGATAGTACAGTGTGTGATTTGAGAATTTCGATATACCCCTACCAAAACTGTAGATTAGGATGAGGGCACTGGCCCTATAAAACGGCTGTAAATCTGGTCTCCCCCCCTCAAAAACGTTCTATCAGTAGTCAGTCCGAAATGAGCGTATGTGCACATAGGGAGAATTTTTTACCAGTGACTCTTGTTATTTGGGTATTTTGGGTCCCCTTCATTGTTTGGCCATAAGACCTGCATCCTTCTAGCGAATAAAATATTTCATTTCATTTCATCTATTGGTATTTCACACCATGATCATAAATGTATGCAAGCATATAATATATTCATACACATTAATTTACGTCAATAAACGTAGTCGTTAATGGTACGAAGGAAGAAGAAAAGTTGAGGACATCCTCTGTTCGGAATAACGGAACCCTATCCTGTATTCGGAATAACGAACCTTCGGAATAACGACCCTTATTCGCTATTCGGAATAACGACCCTTCGGAATAACGACCCTTATTCGCTATTCGGAATAACGAACCTTCGGAATAACGACCCTTATTCTCTATTCGGAATAACGAACCTTCGGATTAACGACTCTCGTGTTTTATTCGGAATAACGAACCTTAGGAATAACGACCTTTCGGAATAATGACCAGACCCCCTTTTCAACCATAGAGAGAACTAGGGCTCTGTGCCGGCAAATCACTATACCACCTCCGAATGTGTTATTGAAGTGACTGCCACCACTGTTTTAAATCGTTCTTAATGAACATAACCAAATATAAAGAGACAAAAAGAGTTCAGTATTTTTCTGGAATTTTTAGGTATCTATTCGCATTAGTCCTGTAAATTTACCGTTATTTTAAACAATGGTTACTTTACGCAGGGAGTTCTGTTGCAACTACCTGGGTGGTATAAACTCCCTGCTTTACGTAAGATAAACCCGGTTTCCAGTGCAAGAGAAATCCATTTAATTATAGCTACTTAACGTCTACTTGAAAACTTTTTCTAGGTTTGGGTTCTGTTGTTTGAGTTTTGTGCTTTGTGCTTAGTTAGCATGCTGACAAAAAAGTTTTTCTGTCAGATGCACAGGAAACTTGGTAGTGTGCCCTGTAGTGTGGACGACAAATAGCTGTTCCCAATATACACTCTAAAAGTAGGCATCAAGATTAGTGTTAGAAACAGTAGTGAACAAGTAGTAAACATAGTCTATTCATTCACTTATTTAATTTGTAAACTTTTTAACGGTTTGTTTTCCTTCTTTGTATTATAGTGTGCTAGTATTTTGTCAATGATGCTATTTGGTTTCCTAGAAGTATTTTGTTAAAGAAGGTGGTTCATTACTTATGTAGTTTTTGGAATCCCACTGATACAAATCCAAAGAGAAATTCAGAAATGGTGGTCATTCAGTGAGGTTTTCCTTTATTCTCCTTTTCAATTCGATAAATTAGAAGTCGAAAATATTGAAAACCACTTCTCAAACCCATTGTCTTCAGCCAGACTGCCACAAAAAATCTGCATTTCATTTTTCAGTCAACTTTGATATGTCAGAGTCAGCATAATACTAACGGCTTCATTTTTTTTGTTTAGTAACAGAACGTATAAACACGAGGTACTTCTTCGTGTGGTTATTTTTAATCTTTACAAATGACATTTAAGCAAGTCTAAGATGGTCTTATGCACCGAGTTGCCATTTGGTGCCTGGAGAGCTGTCTCAGCTTCTCTCGTTCAGATACTGGATGATCGAATTCCCTTTATTTTTCTTTGATAGCGTGTTTTTAAAATAATTTTAATCATAAATTTTAAAATTTGATATTCTTTAGAAGGAGCAAACAGAGAGGTTTTGAAAGCATCGTATAATTACTCTCTGCAAAAGGTGGTACTCTGAATTCTTCAAGTGGGTTAGATTTTTTTATTTATTGAAATGTGATGTGCGACTTGCTTTTGTCAAGATACTTCCTTGGATTCATAAGTTGAATGAGAAAATGAAAATGGATTGTCAAAGATTCAAATGAGAATTTCAGAACTTCTGTGTGCTCTCTTTAGAAAGAATATATGCCAAAAATGTTAGCAAAACAATGAATTTGCCACTTTTACTAAAACAACCGGTTGACCCTGCATTCAGTTTAAAGGCCCGGTTCTCTCACCCCAAACAGTACCAATTCTCCTAAACTCCTTACTCAAATTCCTCCCACAATTTTATGAAATTCATCTTCATTCAGACACAATCTCAGTTTATTGCTTCAGGGCAAGTATAGAGAAGGTCAACATGTATAACCAAAACACTCTTAGTACAGCTCATGCTGTATAATATAAGCTTTGGTTTGTTTGGATAAACTGTCAATCAAAGAGCTAAGCCAATTGAGAATTTCGGTGACCCCCTATAAAAATTGTAGTTTGGGGTGAGAGGACTGGTCCTTTAAATCATGTCTACTCGTTTTTCAACACCAAATGTTCTGTTCCATTCATCATAGTAACCATCATATTTAAGTCATCCTTTCCATCTTTACAGTCTACCTTACACCACGACATGATAAATTATAATGATTTTTCGGGTCTGCTACTTGCACTGTCATTCGATATTCGTTTTAATCTCACAAGACTCTACAGACCGTAAAATAGGCAAGCATGCAACCATACAACTTGCTCATCGAATGTGGAAAATTTAACGCTTCATCGTTCAAATATACTGCCACATATATATGGAATGAACTCTCATAATTTAAGAAATGTAAAATTGATAACATTACATTAAACAACCATGCCAGGAACAAAAGCTAAGCAGCCAAATCATGAACTTACATAAATCGAAATACTAATAAATGTCATATATTTCTCTAAGTGTCTCAAGAAAAATCATGTTACTTTAATCAAAGTTAATCTCCACCAACAGATTGTAACAGTTCGGGTTATCATGCTTAACGATGTCGCAACAATTCAAGAACTTTTCAGTACTCGATCGAGGGAATTTAGTGAACGTCCTAAACTTATGGTCGATGCCACAGGATTTGGTGAAAATGGTAATATTGTACATTAACAAACAGTTTACCTTGAAATGACCGGTTCTCTGATTTGTATTTCGTATAAACAGAAGTAGTTCTCCAGTAATGAGTTGAAGAATGATAAGCTACACTTACCACTAATGATATATCAACATTTTAAATTGTTCTGTAGGGTCCAGCCAATAAAAGCAATTGGTTTAACTATGAAGTAAGAAGGATGAAACATGCATAACCGTTACCTTACAAACTTATCCTTTTGTAACATGGAATCAGACTCTGACTGTCTTACATTGCAGTATACTTTTAATATTAACCTGTTAAATGTAGGGTTATCGTGTACAATTCAAAGGTTAAAGGTGAGAATTATTGAAACTGACCTCTCACTTTTAAGAAATAAGTACAAGTGATTCTTTTGGGGAGCTGCCAACTTTCTCTTCAGCATAGTACTATACAGCCAGGGGGTTGCTAGAGACTCCCTGGTAGAGCAAATTGTGTTTTCCTTTTGTGTAATATGCTCAGGCTGTTTCGGTCGGTCTTTTCATTGTAGCGCTTCTCAACGAGAGGAAGCGATACAATTAACAGACTGATAGAGGGCGTATAAGAATAAAAGGCAAATACGGTATGCTGTACTGTTATGAAGTACTGGATTTTGTAGATGTAGTGGTTGTCAGCTCCCAGGGAACACGCACGAGAGACTTGGCCTAGTCTACTTTAAATGCAGATATTAATCAGCTCAGGCAGTTCCGATTCTAAAAAAAAACGTTTGCCTCTTCTTGCCTCTCCTTCAGTTGTCTAAAAAATTACTCTCATCTAGACATCCCTTCAGGGAATAAACTGGTAGTAAGTTGGCTAGTTATTAAGTTAAATAGTTAACTAATTACTTAAAAAGTTAGCCAGTCAGTTTGTTACTTAGGTAGTCAGTCAGTCATGTAGTCAGTTAGTACGTCAGTAAGCCTGTTAGTCAGTCAATTCGTCCGTCAGTCAGTCAGCAGGTAAGCAACTTCGTCTGTCGGTCGGTCGGTCGGTCAGTTAGTTTTATAAGAGGTTTAGCGGCTCCTGCTTGTAACCGAATATCCTGGCGAACATATTTAGCCATAATGTTAATCAGAACACTATCAGTGCATGCTGTGTGATGCGAGCTACTCGTATTTTTTGTTACTGTGAAACAGAGACTTGCCAATTGAAAAAATTTGGTAGTCTTTTGGTAAAATTGTTGTAAAAAACTGTGGTATATAACGACTGTCTTAATTTTTCACTATTTTGATTTGGTTTACATTTCTATGAATATTCTTTCAAGGACCATTTAAGCAATCTTCCATCATCACGTCCTTATCTCTTCATTTAACCGCAGGCATTGTTTTACTTCCATCTGGGGCCTACCACAAAACGCAGAAAAAAATTGCAATGTCTTTGTTGCGGGATATAGGTGTTGGTACTAGTAAATTTGATCACTTCCTGAGGCCTCATTTAGATTCAATGATGAAGTCAATACCAGACAGTCCAAGCATTGTCAATATTGAAAACATTTGCAGTGTAACAATGAATAATATAATTGGAGGGTTGACCTTTGGAGATGAAATATACAGAGGCAATAGTACCGTGTCTCTGGAAATCAAAAAATTGATCAAGTTAAACTTTCAAAATAATCCTATTCTAATTATGGCCAACAAATACCTTCCAAAAAGAGCGCGCAGCTTACTTAGTAACTTTGTAGACATGGAAAATAACCTTAGTAAATTGACGGAAGTCCTGAAAGCAATGGTGAAATATCACTACACAAAAGAAGAAAACAGGCAACACTTGAACTGTTTTGTACCAAAATATCTTGAAGAATATGCTATATCCCACAATGGTGACGAGATATGGGGTAACACAGCAGAGGAAAATCAACTAGTAGGAACAATTGTTGACTTTTTTCAAGCTGGATGTGAAACCACAGCGGTCGCTCTTCAATGGCTATTGCTTCTACTCGCTGCTAACCCTGATGTACAAACGAAATGTCAGCATGAAATTGATGACTGTTTTGGAGAAGGTAAATATTACCACTTTGTACTAATAACTGTTAATGGTGTCATTTTGGAGTTGTCTGACTATTAATGGTGTCATTTTGGAGTTTGTATAACTACTAATAGTGCCATTTTGGAGTTGACTAACTATCAGTGGTGTCATTTTGGTGTTTGTCAAAACCATGGAGGAAGCAACTATTCTGATCAATTTTGTTAGGTGCATACTTCTTTCTACTTTTTCCAGTCATCCCGACCCTCTGGCAAAGGGTCGTCCGGCGAAACCAAACTTTAAACTACTTCCTGAAGTGTACTTCTTTTTCTACTCATTGCCCTCAAGCAAGAATTAAAATGAATCTTTTTATCAGATAATTTTTGAAATTAAATAAAAACGTAAATTGTTTAAATCCTTGATACTTAATTTCGTAGCAGATAAACTGATATTGGCAAACTTAAGGACATATACACTTCCATTTAGTTTCTTCTTGAAATAGAGACAACCTTACTTGGTTTAATATTGACATCTAGCCCCTAACTTTTTAGATGCCAAGCCTCTTTGTTTTTACGAGCGAATGCGAAGTATAGCGGCCGCTTTATAGACTTGTTACAGTGTTTTTATTCTGTGCCTTGTTGGTTTTGTTACTTTTTAGTGTTTGTTAATTAAAAGGCGTTGACCCTGAAAACAGATAATTTATTTAAGGATGTCTCAAGTTTCATCACACGATGAGGCATATTAGTTCAGGGATATTTCAATTACATGGTTCTTGGAACGACCAGGGAACGACTTTATGGGGTTCTCAGAAGCCCTTTCTATAGTTTTTGTCAACTGCCGTTCTTTATGACATGGTCGCTACCCTTCTTTTCTTACAGTTTGAAACATCCGAGCAATCTGTTGACGTGAAAGTTTCGGCGTTGTTGTAAAAAAAAACATTGAACGGGTGATTTCTTTTCATGACCAAGGAACTAATAACTCTAACAAGAGCGAAAAACTAAAGTTATATCTTATTTTGTTCAAAACTGAAGACGGTCACAGAGGGTTAGGAATAAAGAACGGATAAGATAACGTAGTCTCCCGGATGCGAAAATTGCGCAATAGTAACTGTGTAGTTTCCTTCTGACCTAAACGTTTCAACTGAAACTTGAATCTCCCTTACCAATATGCACTTGCTTTGCCGGTGACCACGTGATCAGCCGAACGACATGTGATACCGCGGCTTAAAAAGGTCATTTCGAGAGTCTGATGTGTTTCAGTGGAAAGTTAAATATGGGCCATGCGCAAGCTTTATTTGCTTAGCCGCATCGAAATAACTTAGTTAACCTCAACCCAAGTTTTTTCTGTTTTACATTTTGTAAATATTCTCACATTAGATTTTTTTTTTTTTTTTTTTTTTGTGGCTGTGCTAATAATTTAGCAATCTTGTAAGACAAATTTAAAGTGGTTCCTTTGAGCAACCGTACTGTAAGGGAAAAGACTTTCTAGCTGCGCACCTATCCAACCAAAGAAAGAAGAGGAAGGTGAGAAATTTATACCGGTACTGTTTATCTTGTTGACAATTATGGTAGGAATGGGAAGAGAGATCTCTGACGAGGTAGTAGCAAAATAAAAGACTGCGTAGTTATCTCTCTCTATTTATTAGCCACTCGAGATGATAGTTAAGTTGCATCTCTTCTGATCTGAAAGTGCTTACTATGTTGGTGATAATGCGATGCATATACATACAGGTGATACGGTTGAACTGCCGAACCGTAATAAGCACTGCCCTCGAGCAATACTGAGAACACTAAGGAAGTTTAAAAAATGAAATTGTCATTCGTGAGGAAATTTTGATATTTTGAACTGCCAATAATATGTGTGAAATTCTGACAGTTTTGGCTACGGTCGGAAATAATTAATGAAACAATTCTTCTGCAATCGAAGCACTTCTATTTTCTAGATCTAGTAGGAAATATCATCCACCACCTGTTTTGTTTAGTCTATTTTAACATCATATATACGTATCACTCATATGTACTTTTCTAAACGTCGAGCTTGTAGCATAAACAATTCTGTTTCCCTTTCTTCACATAACTAATGTTTCACCTGTATAAATTTTCAACACTGATATCCTTTTCTGAAATGCGCAAACATCTTCATCATAACAAATTCACCATCTACTGCCTGTTCGTATCAGGGAGTGGCTAAAATTTAGCAACTCTGTCGATATCACTAGAACCGTTAGACCGCCTCCATTCGCGAGTATGAATGCCTTGCATTCTGGTTGAATTCACGCCGACCCGAACATTCTCCTGAGACTTCCTCAGTTTGCTAGTGGAAGGGATGTCAGAATAAATTGATCGATTTCTTTAAAGATGTTACGTGACTTTATGAGAGTAAAGTAAATATTTCATTGGTAACATTCGGGCATATTACAAAGCTTTTTATTTTAAGCATTATCCATAATGGGGTTTCTGCAGTGCGGTATTCAATGGAATAATCTTTTTGAACCTCCTAAACTAATATATTGCTCTTATATGTAAGTTGTCATTTTACTTACTCCAATACGTTGAAAAATACTTTCGAGTGGAATATAGTTATCAGTGAGTGTGCAATGTTCCTGGAATTCCCGTCCAAAGTTTTAACAGGATTGGGATTTTGTATTGTAGACATTGCAAACAACCCTAAAAATTAGTAAAATGAAACTCATGATTAAATGCAAAACGTATTGGTGCCTTAATGTTGATGAACAACATAGCTTGTTGACAAAAAATTCTCATCTCATCCTTTTTTTACAAAATTTCCAAGAGTCTGAAATATAATAAAAGCACATCAACACAATATTGATCAATGATGTAATATCATGAGATTATGGTCGTTCCGTAAACTGAATCTGTAAAACTCAGCCTGCATAAGTGTGCATGGTCCAACCAGAGTATGAAGTGTAACATATGGCAGAATTTAAGTATATTTCATATGACTCATAACTACTGTCCCACGTTGCATCAGAGTGCATGCGAAGTTTGGATGAGCTGAACTTACTTCTCCAAAATTCACTTTAGTGCAGATTTTATAGGTAAAATTAATGAAGCAGATTGGTACACTAATATTACAGCAATTTCCCAATTCAATTATATAAAATATGATCAATGGTTCACAAATTCTGTTTCCTAAAGGGTTTGTTGGTGTTTGTAGTCAACACTGGTCAAAGTTTGCTAAGCATTCATTGTATGCATGGCTAAAAATTTAAATACATTCAACATGCAACAGTTGTAACTATGACAGTGACTGCATAATTATGTAATTACATTTTCAAAGAAAGTAATGAAATATTTTCAATCAGTTTAGATTTTTTATTCTGTCTAACTGGATTAAATCTTTTGAGGCAGGCCTATCAATAGCCTTGTTAACTGCCAATGTTGGATCAAAAACTTGTGATAAATATCGATCCTATAATGAAGCATAGGACAACTTCATTTCGTTAGATCCAAACCTCTCACTTCTTCTGCAATATATTTACTCTGCAACACAAGGCAGTGTAATGCTGAAACATATATGTTAAATAAAGAGATGCAGTTGACATGACAACTTTTCTCAGTTTTGGCTTAAAAGGCCTTTCCAACTTACATCTAAAACAACTTCATATGTTATGAAGAATAAACGTATCAAGTGGAATGGATACGGTTTGTCTTTATCATTATTAGCCAATTTTTGTTAATGTTATCACACAACAACTATACTTATGGAAAAAACAGTGATTACTTGTATTATGGGAACAGATTAGCCGCAAAAATAGGATAATTTCTAGGACCCACTGACTTCGTTGCGTCACATCCGGTTATGCTTCTTGGTTTATCGATCAGATACCGTTACTTGTCAAAGTTTTGCATGAAGTGTGTCTGGTGTAACATTACACTTATAACTGTCGTTCAAAGTGCTAAAGTCAGCCTAACTTAAAGAGGCTCATTGAGTTGATACTGATAACTTAATGAGAGTCTGAAAGGGTCACTATCACAAAGCAATGTTTATAGTTAGCATAACAAGTCAAGTTTCAAGTCCAAAAATCGCAAAAAATGTTAAAATTTTGAATATTCTGGTGTCTTGACTTGTAACGGTTTTTGCTACATATTTTGAAAATGTGTTCCGTCATGAATTGTTGAAAACCGACTTTAACCGTTAAGTACTCACTCATAAAAGAGTTATTTCAATGTATGGTTAGGGATTTTCTAAGATTGACCATTTCTCACTGGTATGTGAAGAAAATTTAACAGGTGTGGAAAAATTTGTTGAATTTAATGAACCAACTCAATGAGCCGCTTTTAGCTAGCGTTAGGGCCTAACCTATAGGTCTTCCACAACATACAGACTCACTGATAAGAAAAAAATTCAATACCTGCAAAACCGACATTCTTATTCATGAACCTTCTGCAGATGATGTGTCTTGCTACTAGTATCGCACTGAAACGTGCAATCAATAGCGTAAGAAGCGGGGAAGTATGGTTCCGCCTCCTCCCCCCCCCCTCCCCCCTCAAAGCACAATTTTCCTGAAAAATAAAAAAGATTGTAGAGTTTGCATTTTTAGCTAAAATTGCATTCATCCAATGGAATTGGTACTGTACTTCTCATTTGGCAATTTTCTGGTCATTTTACAGCTTGCTCACTTTCATTGCGGCTGCTAAGCAGTGGCGGAGCTACAAGGTGGGGCACTGGTCCTGGAAAATGAAAAATTCGGGACTTTATCATTTGTGACACCAGTCATTTACAGCATGATTTTTCACACCCTTCGTTCATAAAAATTTCAAATTCTCTGTAGTACAAGCTCAATATTTGTAATTAATTATTTCAAATGAGCACATTACTTTCGCGCTTCTCGCGCTGCAAAGTTCAATGTATAATGCAGTAGAACGTTACTTCTCAACCTTTATGATCCACTTCCCCAGTTTTGAAATTTTTTTCCACCATTCACCCCTAGTACTATAAAGCATTAACTAAAAATTAGAACATGTTAGTTAGGATTCGAGCAACTATCCGTGTTTTTCGAATCATGCTTCATTTGCGTATTTAATTGAAAATGTTTTGAAAGGGAAGATTGTATTTCTGTACCTTTCTCCGTGACGAATTTGCACTTCAACAATGAACAGAAGGCTTTCACAACACAGCAAGACGCCTACACAACTTGCAGCTTGCACTACATTTGTAAGTAAGCCACATACAACAGGCACTCTTATTTTTGTTAACATAATTATGACCCCTAATAAACGTCAACCTTTTGAAAACTGCAACGCTCCCGGTGTGTTTATTAGGGTAAATACGGAAAACATCATACATAGCTCAATATTTTTCTGCTGTCAATTTTTCAATTGTAGGAATGCGCGATAACGTAGACTATAATTACCATCGGTAACCGTCCATTCACACAACTAGAAAGCTGATGTTTAGAATATCTCTCTAAACACCAAATATGTACAGTTATACAAGCTATGTTCCGACTGATACCTAACGGTCAGATGAAGCTAAGAATTTTCAATTCTGAGTATAAAAACTCAATTCATGCAAATTTCCTCCATGCACAAAATTCCGCACTTGTGTATAATTCACTCCCAATCCCCAGTTTTCCAAATTTCACCCGGAACATTTCTAATTCACTCCTGGAGGTGCACTTGGACCCCGGTTGAGAAGCACTGCAATAGAAGCTTGCTCATTTAATCAGTTTGGCTAACTTTTCTGGGAAATGACAAAATCGGAAGTTTGCCGTATGTTACAGCAGAAAATGACAACTAAAGTATTAATTGTCTTCATGAAATTCCAAATTTTCAAAATCTCAAAAAATAAAAAAAAAAATTCTGTGAGCTCTTGATTTTAAAATACTTTTCTAACAAGTAGCGACTGCATGGTCAATTGGTTAGAGCATCACTATTTACAGTCGGGAGGTTGGAAGTTCAAGACCTGTCCGGGTCATACCGAACACTTTAAAAACGCCATTGTGCGGCCATTGTCTTTCATTTTTCTTTAAACTTTTTACTGGATTTCCTCCTCAACATATTATTAATAATAATAATAATAATAATAATAAATCAATAATTGTAAAAGAAATTAAAGATCGGGTATTGGCAGATCGATGTCGTTTTTCTCCTAAAAAATTTTGCAAGCTCTGGTTAAAAGGAAAATCCTTTGTTAATTGTAAAAATGACAATTTAATCTTTAGTCTGTAATGTAATCTTATTCTGTATTTTTGACCTAATTATTATGGTTTTGTTTTGAGTTTTGTTCCGTCCCATGTCTGTTTCACAAAAAAGAAAGGTTTCCTGTGCCATGATAAAATGATCATTACTTGTTAGTGCCGTGGTGTTTATGCAAATTACTTGTAAATACTTGTAAATATTATATTTATTTCTTAAAATTCTGTACATACTTGTTTGCTTATATGTATTTGAAGGTTGAAATAAAGCGTTCCTTCAAAAAAAAAAAAAAAAAAAAAAACATATTATTAAAAAATGATCATTACTTGTTAGTGCCGTGGTGTTTACGCAAATTACTTGTAAATACTTGTAAATATTATATTTATTTCTTAAAATTCTGTACATACTTGTTTGCTTATATGTATTTGAAGGTTGACATAAAGCGTTCCTTCAAAAAAAAAAAAAAAAAGTGATTGCATAAGTGGCATGAGAATTTTACAAACTGTGCATCCCACACGGCGAGGTCATACTCCTACTAACTTTAAGGTTAACACAACAGTCTGATAAACAAAGGGAAATAAAGCATTCTTTGTCAATCTGAGGAAGTGATAAAAGCTCTGCTGCCTTCAAACTCACTTTTGAACAAAAATCTACTGACTTCACTTACTGATATGAAAGTGATATCTCAAGAAATACATGTTCGATTTAAATGGAACGTTCAACACACTGTGTAGATTTTGTTCCCCTTTCACGTATGGACATTGAATTTTTACTTAAACTTTCCCTTTAAGCCATTGTCGATGAAAAAAGGGCTTCCCATTCAAACCTTTTCATAATGTCAATTTTCATCAGGTACGAAAGACATTTAACTAGAATGTGTGAAGGGCATAAATTAGCTCCTCGCCATAAAAACTCTCTACAAAGTATAATCCGTCATATATTTGAAACAACAGCTTAATCTTGCAGATTTGTTCTTATTTTTCTTACAGGTATCTGTAGTTTGTGGCATTTCATGAGTTATATATTGCATATTTTAGGTGAAATATTGCAATTTTGAAGTGCTGTCACATGGTTTACAAGAGCCAGTCGTGAAACATGGTAGTCCACTACATTAAACCAAGGGAAGTGACTGCATTTTTCCTTTAAATGCATTATCAGATTATGTTTATTGTCCACAAGATCCATGTTATTACGATATTGTTTAATAAAAGTTAAAACTTTGATCATTACAGAAATACTATCATTAAATCAGAAGTCGAAGCTTACTTACACCGTTGCAACAATGTATGAATCACTTCGTATCCGCCCATCTGCGCCTCTCGGTGCACCACACTGCACTAACGAAGACACCAAAATATATGGCTTTCAAATTCCTGCTAAGACACCTATTATTTCAAACATATATTCTGCAAGTTTGAATCCTAATACTTTTCCAGATCCCGAGGCTTTTAAGCCTGAGAGATTCCTTGATGAAAATGGAAATATCTGTAATTCGAGAAATTTACTGACTTTTGGGACAGGTAAGGAAACTTTACTTGTTTGTAAATAATGTTTTTTTTTTTTTTTTTTTTTTTTTTTTTTTTTTTGCTCTTAAATCAAAGACTTTATTAGTTTTGAGCAAATGTGACGAAACAGTTAATGTATTTAAAAAAAATTGGAAACCGACACTTTTTATACTGACTCGGCGTAACAAATTTGAACAAAGCAATATTAAACTGATACTAAGCCCTAACAAAGGACTCAAGTGATCGTTGTTATGAGCTTACTTTGGCAACTCAACGGATTAAAATTTTTATAGAGTTCATGATTTACTTCATAATATTTTCATTTTTATTTAATGGTGACGATGACAAACGAAGAATTAAAGACAACCGATGTGATTTTATCTTTGGTCCCAAATCAATACGCAAATGTACAATGTACAATTTTGAACATTTCCAATAAGAGAAAAGGAAAAAAGGAAATTTCACACTTTCAAAGGTAGTTACAAGACAGAGGATATTGTTGTGCCTGTATTCTACCACACCTTTTATATTTTAATAGAGGAGGTACTCATAAAGGAGTTCACGTAGCTATAAAATCAAGGAAAATCACATGTTATTGGTTTATTAATTACAAAAAGCTTTGATTCTATAAGTATGAGAGGAGTTGCACTAAAAGGTATCCATAGTAACATTTCAAACTGCAACATTTGAAAGACGAATAAGAATTCTCCATAAATTTAACAATTGTCATTGGGATTATTGATTCCATCCTTAAATGCTTTTGTACAATTTTATGAGCACCTACTATTATTCCTTTTGCGGGCCACAGCAGTATAGTCAGAACTGAATTGTGAAACTTTTTCAGAAAGGATAACTAAATACATATTCCGGAGACAAAATTCATTAACTTAAAATAGGCAGAAGATATTTCTCTCGCCAAAAGTTGATAACTATGAAGTAAAAATCTAGTTGCCATAAAATGTATATAAAACGAATCAAACAGGCTGAAAAGTGTCCTTTTTCAAGTCCAAGAGATACTATTCTTGTAGAAACAGCGCATACAATTGGCTAGGTTAAAATGGTCTCGTCTGGCAGAGTTATCAAAACCAATTTTTGATAAAACAGGGTATTGGCTTCAGACAGTGAACAATATGCAGTCGCGAAGTACTTGGGCATAAATGTTAAGAAGTCGATGAACCAAAGCATACGCCAACACTAAGATGCACGATCTAACACGTTTTGCAAAAGTCTCGTTTGCACGAGTCCAGTGGCGGAGCTACCACATGGTCGGGCGGTTGCCCCTTCCACCCCCCCCCCCCCTCGACAGACCACAACCTTTAAGGTTTTTGACATACTTTACTCTTGCACAATTATTGGCAAAAGACATTATTTAATAACATTGTTTTTAAGGTACAGATAACAAATGCTCAAAAATGCTCAAAAAACTACCAGTAACTGTATTATCTGCATTTTATTCTGATGAAAAAGGTCATATGCTGTAAAAGAGGTAAAGGTTTTGCCGAAAGATATCTTCATGCTTTACAAGCACTTATAAATGTTGTCGCTGTGCTTAGGTAATTGCTTCAACACAAAGCGCGATGATAAGCTTACAAAATACACAGACTGACATGAAATTCACACTCCAGGCCAATAAAAGATGATGCCAAGGGCGCAACAATAATTGTAGCGCAAATAGCCCTCTTGTTGTCGGGGATAATTGTCAACATTGACAATAAAAAGAGTTTTTAAAGATTTCAAAATAGCTTCCACAACATTTTTCAAAATCATCTAAAGAGAATATTCAGGTTAAAATAAAAAAAAAACTGTTGTCATAGCGGTAATGGTTTAAGAGTTTAATAAGCAGTTTCCATTTTGCTTTTCCTCATGTGACCATTCTCATGATAAATGGCTATTTCTGACACAGCAAGATAATCCCGTGAATATGCTTATTTCTGTACTTTCGTGGTCTCAAAGGCCAGAAAATTGCATCTAATAAGATTAGTTTAAGGCTACTTTTATTTATTATGAATTCGGTATCTACAGAACCAAGTAGACCTTTGTCCTTTTTTTTCTTGCAATGTACTTAATTAATGGCTATTTCAGAGTGGTCAAACGATGTAAGATACGCCAATTAATGTTTCTTTGTATACTTATCTTGATTTCCAGGTGCCAAAAATGTATACCTAACGGTGGTTAGTTTCCATAATTTATTTCCCGTGTAAGACTCCTTACTATTTGATTCTAGCAGGTTTGACCTTTATCTTCGCAAAGAAGACCATTATAACATTAAAATCTTAAATCGAGACCGGACGATAACTCAAAATATAATGACCTCCTTCATACTATAATATTGTGACGTGACATTAGAGCAAGGCAAAGGAGATACATGACACACAGTACATAAGGTGTACTCATGACTCACTTTTACTTGTCTCAGCAAACAAAACAAAGAATCCCTTTGAGTTCAAACCTAGGGAAAACAACAGAGCTGTTTCTCCACAAAATAAGTGATAAGAAGAGCATGAATGAAGCTTAAATAATACAAAGTGCAAGCATACCTGTATAACAGAAAGAGTTATCTTATTGTTACTCGGCCATTTACCAACAATACTCAGCAGAACTTTCAGTGAAGAAAGGTGATGCAATTTCCAATCAAAATGCGATACAACAACAATCATAAGAAGCACTGGAATTATTGAAACGACAATAAAGGTGAATCTGACCCTGTATGTAATATGAATATTCATGAAATACCAAACATTAAAGGGTAACTCCGTTTCAATATGAAAGAGAGGGATAGAAACATAAGCGTCCGCAGGTAAGGGCAAGGGGGAAACTTGCCCTCCAATGGAAAATAAAAAATCTGAAAAACGAAGAAACAGACGAAGAAAAATTGACATCATCATTTCTAAACAGTTCATTCAGTGTTTTCCCTATTTATATGCGGTAAATTTGCTTTAGAAATGCCATTTTCAGCGATCGGAAAGGCATTTTGAGTCACAATTTTCTTGCGCTCCTCGCCAGAAAATTGTGGTGGCAAGGAGCTCCCCCTCAAAAAAAAAAAAAAATCTGCAGAAGCCCATGGATAGAAAATTCAAAAATGTTTTAATACAAAAACTTGCTGAGGAGAAATGGCGAAGTAGTTTTCTACCAGGTGCCGAAAATCAAATGGAAAATCTGAAAAGCCGTGGCTTCGATCGTGCTGAGGTTCAGGGTATTTACCCCTTCGAATCGCCCCTGCAGATAATTTTCGCCTCCTCTGACCGAAATCGCTAGCTCCGCCACTGCGTGAGTCCATAGATTTTCCCTTTTGTGGAACCAAAAGGTGCCGCATAAATATTTTGAAAGTCAGTAGTGTTTTGTCATATGTTTATTTGCTCCTCTTTGTTGCCGAATGTAACACTGACTTCATTTTTTTCTTCTTTTTTTAACTCCAGGGCCTCGAACTTGCTTAGGGGAGCAACTTGCGAAATCAGTCCTGTTGAGCATAGTTGTCAAAATTTTGCAAAAATACACGGTAAGGGCAAAGAAAGGAGGATATGTCGACCTTTCATTCCACCAAGGAATAAATCTATTGGCAAAAGAAAAGGAGATTTTTTTCAGTCCCCGTCGAAGTGACTCTAAAAAGAAGTAAATGTACAATGGTCTCAAAAGCTAAGGCTGAATACCTGAGCCAATACGACGTTATTACCAACGAAGGTGAAAGTAACGATGATTGTTATGATAGCACAAACCTCATTTGTATTATCTTGCAAATGTAAAATCATTAAGGATTACTATTGGCAGTATCACCGTATAATTCAAACTTCTATAAACTATTTTCGCCGATTTGGATGATTAACCAACTGTTATATAAGACAAATAAATCACATCTCGTTTTTAAGATGTACATTTAAAACCTTCAAAGTCATACACAGATCTATCTACATATTGCATGCTTTTGGTCAATAAATGCTATTCAAACATACCAGGAACAAATATTCTGTATTTATATTTGATTTGAGAGAATTGGAAAAAAAATGTGCATTTTTGACCTTTACCAACAGCAGATATTCTTTGGTTATTTTGTTCTGGATCAGATGACCTTCAGAGTTTTAACCACTTGACTTCTGTGATCTCCACCAAAAACTGCAGGCTTTATCTACTACCTATAACGATAACACGAAGTCTGAGATTAATTCAAGTCTACTCCCTTGGGATTTAATTCAAGTTTACTCCCTTGGGGTATCATGTTAGCAAAATTTTCAGATTTTGACCTGGTTGACCTCAGATGACCTTCAAACCAGTCCAAAACAGTACTGATTATCTCACAATATCAAAATACTGTAACGCCACTTCAGTCTTAGCAGGCAAGAAAAGATTTGAACCAAAAATGACACAAAAACAGATTGTTGAGGTTCACACTAAAGTTGTATTGGAAACTGTAGCAGCCTTCAAGCACTTCATCTTCTTCTCTTCAATATTTTCACTATTTACAAATACATTATTCCATTTACAGATTAATTGTCAGGTCTCATTCTCTTCTCAAGCAGTGGATTCTGAATGAACTTCTGCTTTGAAATTGGGTTTCTTTTCTCCATAGTAATACCTTTGTTTCTCACAGCTAATTTAAATCATGCACATGCAACCAAATCACTGTACCAGGGAACAAGCAGTTGTGCGTTGAAGGATTTAGTGACTCAAATGGAGTTTTGTACACCAGCGAGTGACTCAGATATGATTTTGTACAGCAGTGAGTGACTCAAATATGTTTTTACACAGTAGTGAGTGACACAAATACCAAACTGAACAGGGTGAGTAACTCAAAGGCCAAATTGTACAGAGGCCAGTGGCCCAAGGAGATGCTTATTAAATTAATGTAGTGCAACAACGGACTTCCTGTACATGGACAGAGGATACTGCACGGTAGATTGTCGCTGCCGTACGTGTGAGAAAAAGCGAGACAAGATGGCCGTCTGCTATGGTTTTGTGTGAAAGTTTGGACTTGCTCAAGTATGCCCCCATATTTTGGAAGAAAGTTCATATATTTTCGAAATATGGCAAGCTAAGGTTAAAATCACTTCACGTATTGCAGGAATATGAGATTGTTTTCCATTCAAGTTTAACTTTTGTTTAAAATATTAAACAATCGTCGTCAAATAAGACGATTTACAGCTTTACGTTGTTGCGCCTTTTTTGTCCCAATCGGTGGCGACCATCTACGGATAGGACGTACGTGTTGCATGCCCTGTCCATGTATATAAGTCCGCGAGTGCAACAGTCAAACTGCAATTAAATCTGGTTATGAAAATAGTTAGTAAATGCATACAGTTTGCTATAAACTGTACTTTTCAGAATAAAGAAAGAAAAACTAAGTACTACTATACATGAATACAAGTAAACACATAATTTACGAGGAAAAATATCTCATTTCCCTACAATACCTTAATGATGCGTTTGTTTAATGAATCGGAATTGGCTCGAGTCACTTTCTTGAGAAAGTGAGGAAGGTTTCAGAAATTGACCTCCAGTGACCCCAAATGACCCGTGATTTCTACCTAAAATAATAAAGACCATCCTCTTATCATAACACATTTACAAACCAAATGTAAAATCAAAGCCTCCTGCCTTGGATTAAGCCTAAAGTGTTAACAAGGTTTTCAGAGTTTGAACCACTTTGACCTCTGCCGAAAACAATAGATGTTATTTTCACCTAAACACATCTACATGCAAAGTCATAACCTATCCAAGGCACCTGTTTACAGGGTTTTAAGATTTTAAGATTTTTACCCCTGGTTACCCCAGATGATGTTTCATCTTTACCAAAAAACAGATTATTGTCCTACCATATCACACGTAGATACGAAGTTTGGAAGTTATGTATGTTTCCTTCCTTGAGATATTGGTTGACAGAGTTTTATGAGTTTGATCTTGGTGACACTTGGTGATCTTTGACGTCTACCTGAAAAGTAGGGTTCCTCCTGCATCTATGTATGTAAGGTTGCAACTATCCGAAATTCCTTTCTTGAAATATCGTGTTAGCGAAATAAATGTCACAAACACAAACATACCTGAAGGAAATACCCACACTCTCTGCCGTACGGGGCAGTGGGAAGAGTTTCCCCTAAAGAAAATCATTAATTTTCAGACTCCTCAAAGACAAGAAAGACGTGCGAGGGTCAAGCTCTCCAGAGTGGCCAGCAAGTGCTAGTGCACTGCTTGAAGGGACACACACACACATCTACACGCACACCCACCCACACACACACACACACACACACACACACACGCCAAAATGAATCACCGAAACCAAAGTACATTTATGATGCTACGTGCGTTTTTCAATGAACTGGACTCGACTCGAGTTACTTTCATAAATCATTCGAACTGGACTCGAGTTCCTTCGTCAATGATCTAAATTATCTGGAACTAATATCCCGTGTCCCATCTCAAAGTTGGTTTCGAGCAAAAGTTGCGCGCTTTACCAAACAGCGTGCTCTTCTTTTCTCATACATTAGATAAAGGGTGGCGGGGAAAACATGATAAAAGTATGTGTTTGGTCAGGAGGTGTCCCCTAATTTTGTCTACGATTGTCTGAGTGTCTGGGCAAAGGTATAGGAACATGGTAAGTAACGGTGCACAGCGTTGGATAGATTGTGAGAGGAGGAGCAGAAAAGTAAATGAAACGAAAGAGTTATACGTTTTTATTGATAAAATTTCGGGGCAGAATATAGGAAACGTAGGAGTCATAGGAGGTACTTAATTTAGAAATAGACGGGTCAATTTATGCCCCAAATGACCCGAACCTCAAAAAATTGCAACAAAAGGTTTTCCACTGTTTTTAGTTCTTTGGGGTGTACTTCATAAGAGGAAAAAATCTATCAAAATTTGACCTCGGAAAAGGTGTTAAACTGGTCAAATCAAAAATGGCCGCCATACACCATGTGAAGAAGGGGGAAGGTGTCGTCACCCGAAAGCAAAATTTATGAGACCAAGTGGATTTGGTCAATTTTGGGTCACTGATTCTGAAAATCCAGAGTATACTGGCGAAATCCGGGCTTTTCTGCGCCATTTTGACGTTTAAAGTTCGAAGGGTGCCCTCTCTATGTCAAAAATCTTGTTTTCTCCATCTATTACGACAAATCTCACATCAGTCATTGACTGATGTGAGATTTTTTATGCTTTAAAAGAATGTCTACTGAAAAAATAATGGGAAATATTAATATTCAATTAATATGCAAATTAGATAGGGTCAAAAGACAAATTATAGTGTTAGCAGAAGAATAGGCCGAGAATTTGAGTCATGGGAAATTACATCAAACTTAACCTGCCTAACTAACACCAGACCCTCGATGAAGAATATCGACATAGGTGACTTTCATTTTTTCTTCATGTGCCGTACTTGCCATAGCAACACATAATTGTTTTTCTTTACTAAACCCCATTCGGTTGTCCTGAATTTGACAGGATATTATGTATCTTAAAATTCCAAGTCTCTCTATAAATCAGGAACTTTTTGAGGAGTACCAGTATACTGCGGCCCATATTTTTGAGTATCGGATACACGATTTGACCTTTAACCCTATCTAATTTGTATTTAATATGAATATTAATATTTCCCAGTGCTTATCAGTAGACAGGGCCGCCGTCTCTATAGGGTCTCATATTTAGGCAGTGTCATGGTCCGAAATTCCGACTGATTTTTTATTTACAACTGAATTGAGGAGCCACCAGGCCAGTTTCGGAAAGCATGAATACATAAAGCATGGACGCCTGGTGGGATAAGTCTTATAGAGTGCTTTCACGTTACGTCACAACTGGGAAACCACGCCCACTGTCGGGCAAAAATCAATTCTCTCTTAGTGCAACACTCTCACAGTGGTCAGCTGCTTCTCATGTAGCTATACTAAATGCGTATGCCCGTCAAAGGGGGAGGGGCTTGTGACGTAGGTGAAATCACTCTATAGCTATAGGACGAGGCTGAAGACTATCTAAAAGGAGCGCCAACATCATATGAATGTCTTTAAATGTGGCGAGTTGATCAATTTGAAAGGTTTATGTTGGCTTTGTGTAGACTTTGGTGTTCAGCCGTCCTTGGGTTTCAAAGTTCTTGAATTTGAATATCAATACAGTGAGGTCTAAATATGTAGACGATGTGTAGGACGCCTCCATATTAATTAAATTTCAAGTTAGCACATAAAAAATGTCTCATATTTCCGGCGAGGCTTGCCTCCCTCATGGCGCAACCAATTTTGTAGATAAAATCTACCGTTTCAAACAATTTCTCGTTAGGATGAGTATAAAGAGGTTGCTGAAGGATGCATTCAGTGGAAGTTATTTGGTATCTCGTAGAGGCATTACCTCGCATGTTACATACTCGCTTTCCTAATCTCGGTGATTGGCCCATGCCAACTAACATATTGAGACAATCATCTCCCCTTGGGCTAATGATGAACCTAATGACAGTAATGAAGAATAAGTTTATCTGATTTAACTGTGCCAGCTTAGTAAGTTTCAAGATGTGAGTTAAACCTTTCAGTTGTTGACATGATGTCACCTAGTGCTATTGTTATCAGTTTTGCTGATCAAATTGTCCAATATACTGTATCTGAAGGGCGTTGTTTACTAGTCAAGGTATGCAATGATCCTATTTATCATTTGCTATGGCCTGAAAATAACAAATCAAAGTTGGTTTTAACAACATTTTGCATAAAGATGCTATATCAGAGCATCTTATTGCATCCAATTTTTTATGTCTTTAAACTGACAGTCTTTAAACTGACAGTTTATAGTAACCAACGCACTAATCGATGCAGATGACGAGGGCTGCTTCTTCTTGAAACTCACTAGAACAAATTGATCATCTGAGACGTAGTAGAAATTTGATACTGTTAATTGTGGAGTTTAACCAGCACACTGCAACTACAAAGATAAGTACCATACTTTATTTTTTTTTTCAAAATGGCGGACAGCTGCTATCTTGGATTTAGGAGTTAAATGAGATACCAAAGCTACGTCACGTTTACTCCAGCGAATTTGCCAGATGTAGTCAAAATCGACACTTTATTTATCTCATTCAACTCATCAAGTGCCAGTTATATAACATTTTATCATTTTCCTAATGGCGGACAGTCGCCATCTTGGATCTAGGTGTTGGAATGATACCAAAGGTACATCAAGTTTCCTCCAGTGCATGCATTTAATCATGTTAGATATAGTTGGAATCGACATTTTCTCATCATTCCAGTTCATTTGGTGCCAGTTATATAGCATTTTGTCATTTTCAATATGCCGGACAGTTGCAAGTATCCTAGATTAATGGGTTGGATTGATACCAAAGCTACATCAGGCTTATTCCAGTGAAATTTTCAGGTAAGAAACGGTAAGAATTGGCATCACTGGCATCATTCATCACTCTAGCTCATCTGATGCCAGTTATATAACATTTTATCATTTTCAAAATGGCGGTCAGTCGCCATCTTGGATTTAGGTGTTGAAATGATGCCAAAGGTACATCAGGTTTACTCCAGTGCACTTATTATGTTAGAAATAGTTGGAATCACAGTTTTGGCATCACTCCAGTTCATCTGGAGACAGTTATTTAACATTTTCTCATTTCAAAAATGACGGCCGGCGGCCATTTTGAATTATCTATTAAAACCACCTTTTCCGTGCTCCGGATTTGATATTTTTTTCCTCTTATTCACTACATCCAAAAAGCATAGAAAACCGTTGAAAGACCTTTTGTTGCAATTTTTGGGGTCAGGCTATAAATGGACCCGTCTAAAAAAGGTGCTCCCAATTACCGAGAATGTCATCTCGTCCCCCTGTGGCTTACAGAATATGGTTTTCACATTACCGAGAGAAGGCAATAGGCGAGAAGGCAATAGGATATTGCCTTCTCGGTAGAATAGGATATACCGTGGAGACATGTGACAGATGGGGCACAAGAAACAATAACCCGTGGTGCAAGATATACTGCTAAGAATGCTACAGCTGTTAACTGTCCGATGGGAAGGATACTGCACACATGAAACAGGACATTGAATTGTTAAATGCACCTTCAGAGCTGCCTACATATGTATCCACGCACGTAGCAGTGAGAGGGCACATAAGTGCTTCCTATGGTAAGTTTCGTCTGAGAAAAAACATTTATCCAGCTAAAGACGGTAATTTGCAATTTTTTTTACTAGGAAAAGCCCCTACAAGCTTAGTCAGTAACGTCTCGATGCGTTGAAACCTACTCTTACTCTTAGCGCAACTGTTTGTACTTTGACAATACATAACATATAATAAAATCTATACGTCGAATTATGAAATATGATTTATAAATACAAAATATGGATTATGAAATATGAAATGTTAATTATGCAAAATAAAATATGAAAATATCACATGTAGAATATTAAATATGAATATTTAATATGAAATATCAGTAGTGAGATACTTAAATTGTAAAAAGAGAGGGGAACAGAAGCTATAAAATAGTAATTTGTGAAATGTGGACTAATAAAATCTGAAGTATGAATATTCCATATGAAATATGATATTTGAAATATAAACAAATAAAATAAAATTTAGAATAAAACATATGAAATATAAAAATATGAATAAAGAAATGTGAAACATGAGTAATTAATCTGAATAACGAAGTGTGAAAATTTGAAATATGAATAGGTAAAATATGTTTTATAAAATATTAAACACGAAATAAGAAAAATGAAACATGGAATTTTCAACATAACAATTATGATACGAAAAATAAAATCATGTGAAAAAGATTATAAAATATGAAAAACATGGTTGAAATGTGAACAGTGCAGCAAAAATGAGAAATGACACTGATTTGGACATGCCGCACGTCCCATATTGCCACCATTGTTATTGTCATACTATTGCACCCGTTGCAGCCGTCTGTGGAATTTTCGTGAGGAAATTGTTACGTCTTCATAGCTTCGCGAAGTGATCTTTTAAGTGGTCTGTAGGTGCAGTTGCTCGTGTTTGCACAAAATTTGATACAATAACAGCGTAACTACGAAACGTCGCAGTTCGAAAAAAAAAACCGTACGCAGTGCAATGGGACTCGCTGAAGTTGGCTAACACCTTTTTGACTGCAAATCGTTACGTTTTTAAAAATAAGCCTGTGGAGTGTGTTTACTGCAAAGCTGATGCCACTGTCTCTGCGTGTGTGCACGTAAACCTTTAGCCGAGTGGTGCAGATATTTTAGCTTAACCCTTTACCGTTGTGCTCCGATCGGGGCATATTTGCGCGCCTCGGGAGTGGGCGGAAGAGCGGACGTAGCCCGTCCCGCATCGGCTTCCGTAGGCCATCGACCCCGTGACCTTAAACTATTGTCTCTCTCGCTGTTGTGGCCGAATTTTCGGGTAGCTACTCGCAGTTTCGAGCTCCGCGTGAAACAGTAAAGATGTGTGACAGCCGAGCTCTCCGCATGGGTCTAAAAGGACCCAAACAACGGTAAAGGGTCAATGGAGGTGCAAACCTACCTTGTAAGTAATTTACACCGTGCAATTGCACTTTGGGCAGAATTTGATCAGATGACAGCGCATAACGTAACATTGCAAAAGTTCGGAACAAGCCTTACACGATACAGTGGGATCTGCTAAAGTTGCATATGGAATTTTTGAGTTTAAGTTATCACGGCGTTCGATGATCTTTAAAGCTGCTGCATTGATCTCCTCATTTTTGATACGATGACAGCACAACAAAAGAACGTCCCAATAGTGCCAAACAAGGCTAACACAGTACAATGGAACCGGTTAAGACAAACTATAGCATTTTGAGAAGATATTGTCACGGCTTTATACCCTCGTTAAATAAACTTTCAAGTTAGTCTGACTCTGAGAGAGTCACGAGCTTTTTTCTGCACACGTTTTAAATTGATAACAGTGCAAAAATGGAACCTCGCAACACTTCATAACAAGACTTTTTACAACTGATAATGTAAAAAATAACCGATAATGTAAAGAAAATACTGATAATGAAAATGAATAAACCGATAATATGAAAAAATACCGATAATGTAAAAACTGTTCTAACGAGGGTTTCATATGGTCCTACCTATCGGTATGTTTGTGTGCGCGTTTATGTAGGTCGGCAAGTTAGTTGACAGGCGCAGGCGGGAAGAACAGGGAAGCAAATAGGTTCGGTGTTTGGGTGCGTGTGCACATGCGTATGTGCTCATGTAAGGAGTGCGAAGTGTATCACAAAAATAGAAAAAAAAATCAGCACATCAGAAATAATTTCAACATATCAAGAAAAAAATAGCACTTTACAAAAATAGTAGGTAACTAGGAATAAATTTAGCATGTTACAGAAAAATCAGCAAATAAGATTTATTTTCGATTCTCCAGTGCCATTCAACATGTCGCAACAATTTGTCCATGTAGTTCAGTCCAGAAGTGTGCTACTGTAAAAAAATATTTTGCACACGCGCGATCTTCATGTGTGCGAAGTGTAACAAAATTTCAGATAGTGAAATCAGGGTGTCAGAACTATTACCTATTCATAAGCTATGGCGATATATCGCGATATCGTGTCTGCAAATGTGTTCAATGTCGTTCTTTCAGTGTACTGGGGTGCAGGCGACTGAGCTGTATAACGGATTTCTTTCGTGCCGAAAGTTCAGCACTGTGTTCGCCCACATTATTTTGACATTCTTCACAGTTAAAACTGAAAATCACAATCGCGCAATCGTAAATATCCGTTGTCCTTCTGCAGACATAGTTGCTTGCTACCCTTAGCTCAGCTCAAGGCCCACCCTAGCAAATACATTTCATTGTAGTGCGCAGAGTAAGAGGGTGCGTTGTTGTTGTACACACTCGACTGTGTTTGTCTGACAAGGACAAGTTGTAACAAATGAATCTGAAAACAAAAGGAGTTTGGTCAAGGACGCGTGAGGTCTTATTACGTTCTTGGTATTACTAGAAATTTTGAACTCACAGGCAAGTTCCTCAGGGCCAAGGAAAAGTAATGGAATGTTGCCGGCCAACTATCAGTTTGTATTAAAACAAAATGCAAACAAGACTAAAGCTGAAGAAAATATTAAATTTTATCGAATAACACTAGTAAATACACACAACGGAGACACTTGGATATGCTGCTGTTGTCAATTCTTGTGGCAATGAGGCTATCTAAAGTTTTTGATCAAGCGATCAACAAACAGGAAGTGACGCAATGAACCCGCGTTATCCTCGTAGTTTTCTGAAAGTGTAAACAACGTCGAGGACGTACACTGTACGTATACACCAATTGCACGAGGGAATCAAACAAAATTTACATACTAATTACTGAACTGTACTATCGTTAGTTTCTGAATAGGCTTGAATCCATCGTCAAAACATAGCTGCAAAAACGAGACTTGCTATGGAGCTACAATCCTCGACAAAAATGATGGGACAAAACAAGCAAAACAAGCAATGTACGGAACACCATCCCCCCCACTCCCCCATTCAATGTTGCGGCAGCCCAAGGCGTCCTGAAACTTCAACATTGATACGGGGAGCGGGGTTTGTCCCATGTACTTTTGTCGAGGATTGTAGATAACGAAGACCTCATTTCATTGGTACTTCTGGTGGGAACGTGGACACGCCTGTATTCGATTTTTCGTCATCGGCAACGAAATACAAGACACAGATTGGAAATATCGAAACCTTTGCGGAGATAAAAGAGAAGCAAAGGGATAGCTTTTTTCTAAAACTCTCGAGTGAAAAGTATTCTTTGAAATTGGAGAAAGACGCTCAAAGTTGAAGCCAATCACTAACGTCAAACAGAGTAGCCTATAGAGTAGACCTATGTAGTGTGTGTATATGCACTGTGTGCACTGCATGCAGAGCATGCCAGCTGTACAAACCGCAGCGCTGCTGTGCAGAGCAACGTTCGTGTATGTTGAAACGGGAGTTACGTCATAGGTCATGTTAATCTCGGGTCACCTTGATCCTCCGACCTTTCACACACGGTTTTTTGATCCCCCGCGCGAGATCTGATCTGCCCCGGTGGTTGGATCAAATTCTCCGGATCTGATTCTGAGTGCGAGAGCTTTCACACTACAAAGTTGATCTCGAGGGGTGGATCAGATCAGGATCCGATCCCCTGCTTGAGATCAAGTGTGAAAGCGGTCTAATACAGCTGTAGGGCACACTGTAAATACAAAGGGCTGTGCACCATCTGTCAATGGAGACTCCCTAAAGCTCCAGGTTTTAACTGTATGCTTTCTTGACTTACACTGAAATGTTAGCCAGCCACTTCACATCCAATTGGCTGCATTTCGGAAAAACACCCTTTGTACATTCTCGTCAAGAACTGCCCATTTAAGCGTTTGAAAATGACCAGGTTGACGCTTGATAGCAGCTTAGGTCTCAGAATATACTGAAAGGGGATCTAGTCCTCCAATCCACTGTAAAAAATTTGATCCCCTTTTTGTAAGCACTTATTTCAGGATTTGTTTTAAGTTGTAATTTGAACCCCAGAGCTACCAGGATTCTATAGTAACAGAATTCTAATAAAATATGCTGCTCATTGAAACAATTGAAAATTGGAGAAACGAACCAGTGATTGGCTACTAAAATCGGGAACAGCACTTTTCCCTTAAAACAGCGGTAGCCAGTATATCCTTAAAGGCTAAAATTCCGTAGTGTGCGTTAGAGTCCATACAAGTGTTAGCAGTGCACTCATTGAAAGGGTTGTTTATAGTGCACACCCAGTTGGAGAAGTAGAAAAGTGGGCAGGATGGGGAAAAGGAGGCAGGGTACAGGGCATTGTGAGACTGAAGCGCGGTGGGGTGGGCAGTCCCTGTGAATCAATGGATTTAATGACACTACCAACACTACCATATGACTCATACATGCGACCTTACACCTACCACGAATATCTTCAAGTTTACTTATTGAACAATCTCAGGCAAAGGCATAAATTTAAGCAAATGTCATCTGGTGGTACAAATCTCTTCTTCCCCAGAATTGACAGACTGGTAGTATGTTGCCAGATTAAATTGTTCAATCTGCACTCATACTGTAGCTGAATTTAGATGTTCATTGCTGTTGTTTAGTCCATGAACCAAAAAATATGCATCCTTATGCCTGCCAAGAATGATATTAAATTCCACACTCTGAGGCAAAAGCATTAGCAAAATGTCATCTAGTGGTCCATGGAAATCTCTTCTTCTCAGGCTGGCACTGGACAGATTGGTGGTGAAGATTTATGAGAGAAATAATTATTAATGAATATATGATGAAAGATATACAGTGTAAAACTTCAAAAATGCCTTGATTAACTTTTCTGGATATTCCTAAGAATTACCGTTATAGGTTTTTGCGATCACTAAGAGAAATCAAAGGTTAAAGGCAGCAATACACACACTGCAACAACTACACACTGAACAGACCTGACTGCCCTTGCTGTAGGTAAAACATTTTCTGCTGCTGAAATTGTTGGTAGTGTCATTTCGCATTCCCTGAGTTTGCCTTTACAGTATTAACTGAGAATTTGCCATCACAGTATTAATGTGCTTTATAGAGCCAGCTTCAGCAAGTGGAAGTGCTGCAAAGTCAGTGTTTCCATAGCTCACATTTTTGTAAAATTAGAGTTCCATATTTTCAACAAAATAAAGCTATTTCGGTAAACGTCGCAATTTAACCTTGCTGCATAAGGCTGACAATTGAAACAATCTAAGGCGAAATATGTCATTTCTTTTCCCTTTACCAAAAAAAACATTCAAAAGTATCTCCGAAGCAGGTGTCAAATTCTTGAAAAAGTGGAATCAATGATGCTCACGTGTACGGAGGAATATCCAAAGGTCAAACTTCCAAACTTCGATTAAACTTTTCCATTTTCATCGTGCATTCAACCTTATCAGCATGTTCAAGTGTGCATTGTAAGCCACTGACATTAAGATCTTGTATACCCTTTGCACTTTTACATGGAAGAAATTCGTTTTCAAAGAGATCTACTTTCCCCTATGCAAAGGTATGGCAGTTGTCTGGCAGACATTTACATATCTGCAAATATGCTTGCTCTGGATTTTACTGCAAAGCGAAGCTGTTAACTTGAAGAGCTGAACTGTAGGAACGAATGGAAATCATACACCGATCAGTCAAGTAGTTGACCGGGGATGCCATAAATGCCAATACTGAAGTACGCACACTACAATAATTAGGCCCACGGTCGTTCGAAGCCTTCTCTACATATACTATACGCTTCGAACGCCTGTGATTCTAGGCCTAACCTAGCCTAACCAAGGTCATGTGCTAATGTTAGAGTTAGACTAGGCTGAAGCCTGAGCCTTGGTCTGGGCTAGGTGCTTTGTAGCCCAGTCTGCGCTAGGTTGGCTGGGGTTCGCAAGTTCCCCGTCCCGGGACTCGTTAGTTTATTCCTCTACAAAAAGTTAGTTTCCTCCCCTAACAAACATTAGTTTCTTCCCCTCAGGCAATGTAAATTATGTTTAAGTGAGGACTAGAAACTAGAAAAAGATCCTGGAAGAGCTGTAGAGTACCAAAACAAAAGAATCGATGTTCTAGAAATTAAAGTAGAGGAGAAGGACAAGGAGTGTGAGGCACTGGAAGAGAAAATAAGAGTCTTGGAAAATTCTCAGGGTACTTCAGCTGAAGAAATCAACAAATTAGAGCGCTTCTCAAGACGTAACAATTTCCGAATTGTCGGTATTCCTGTAACTGACCAGGAAAACTGTGAAGCTGTTATCAAGGAGAATGTGTTCTCATTGTTTAATTACGCCCCTGATCTTTCAATCGAGAGATGCCACAGAGACGGAAGAGGGTTTAATGGAACGCCACCCCATATCCTACTACGAAATTTATCCTACAGAGCGAAAACTTTTGTAATGAGAAAGAGAAGAGCTGCACTCTAAGGTCAAACTTTTTCCATTGTGGACGACTTGACCAATGTGGATCTCCTTGAAAAGAAGAAATAGTCTCAGAAGGTAAAGGAAGTATACCATAGTGGAACCAAACTTCTTTTACTGTATTACGTTATTACTTTCAACTGAGAAACAGCCACATGTAGAGGCCATCATGTATATAGGAAAAATCTGTTTTGTACCTTCAGGTAAGATCCCTTTTTTCTTTTCTTTTTTTGCTTCAATGTTTTTTTTTTTTTTTTTTTACTTCCCGTATATCTCTCTAGCCCCGTGCCTGTTCTGTTTCTTGTCCTAGCCCGTCCTTTTGTCCATAGGACCCTGTTGACTGCGGTATTACCCTGTATAGTTTTTCCACTTTACCTTAGGTCCCTTGCTACTAGCCAGTACCCAGTCAACATGTTTTGTTTTCTCTCTTTTTCCTTCCTTTTTATGTCTCGTGGAACTCTCGTTCTTTATATTAACTTGAGTCATCCATGTTATCTCCCTTAGAGGTATGAAAGTGTTTGTCTATGTCTTTTTTATAAGAAAGAAAGTGTCTGTCATTTCATCTTTAATATGTACTGCAAAAAAACTGCAGTAAGTTTTTCTGTCTAATTAATATCCATGTTATTGTATGTTCACTTAGCTTCGTACCTCTTTTATCTTTTGCAATGTCCTGTTTTTCATTTGTTACACTTAACGTAAAAGGTATTCGAGATAGCAAGAAAGGCCGCAAGCTATTTTCCTTTTTACACACTCACAATTACGACTTTGTCTTTCTCCAAGAAACGCATTCCATTCCATCTGATTCTTCTATTTGGGCTACTGAATCGTAAGGGGACTATTTTTGTCGCATGTTTCCCATTTCAGTAAAGGTGTACTAATCCTTATTAATCCATCAACAAGTTTTGTTCTGATTGATACTATAATTGATACGGGTGGCCGATTTGTAATATTAACTGCTAATTGCAATAATACATTACTTGAATTGATCAATGTTTACGGTCATAATATTAACAATGCTTCACTTTTCTCAAAATTGGAGGGGTACCTTGTTATTCACAATTCACTATCATTTGGGGTGGGGACTTCGACTTCGTTATGAGTTTAAATTTAGACAAGGCGGGAGGAAGGGCTCAAACGAATTTTAAAACCCGTAATAAAGTGCTAAGGATGGTGGAAACCTTCGATCTTATCGATATCTGGCGGGAGAGAAATTCAAGTGCTAAATTGTACACATGGCATTCCAATATTGATACTTCTATACATTGTAGGTTAGATTATTTTATCATACCTAATCATTAAAAGAATGCTGTTAGCGATGTTGGTATCATGCCACGTTTTGGTTCAGATCATTCATGTGTAACTTTAAAAATTTTAATTGGTGCACCTCGGGGTAATGGTGTTTGGAAATTAAATACTTCCCTTTTAGATGATTCAGATTATATCTGCCATGTGAGAGATGTTATCGCTAATCACCCCACCACCTTTAATCCAAGTCTCTTATAGGAATCATGTAAAGTTACTATCAGGTCTGTTTCGATCAACTATTCTAGGCGTGTAATTCGTAAACGACAATCAGACGAAAAGAAATAAAAGTAGAAAAATTGCTTATCTTGAGCAAAGGTTTGCTGTTTATCCATCTGCACATGTTAAAGATGAACTTGAAGAATGTAGGATTAATTTAGATGCAATATATGATCATAAAGTAAAAGGTATTATTGTTAGATCAAGAGCCCGCTGGTCAGAAAAAGGTGAACAGAATACTGAATATTTTTTAAACCTGGAGAAAAGGAATAACTCTTTTAACTCTATTAAGCAGTTAATTTTAGATAACAATACCTTTGTTTGAAGGTACTGAGGAAATTTTACAAATTATTAAAAATTTCTGTAAGGATCTTTACACTAAAGACCTAGACGTCCAGTCAGACGATTGTGGGGGATAATTTAGACATTTCGCATTCCAAACTGTCTGAGGATCAGTCCAAGAGCTGTGAGGGGCTTCTCACTCTCGAGGAATGTCGTCGCTCATTATTCTCAATGCCCTTGAACAAATCTCCAGGCTCCGATGGAATCCCTGTTGAATTTTACCGTGTATTATGGGAAGAGGTCGGTCCACTTGTTGTAAATTTTTTAACTATGCCTTTGAATCATGTTTTTTTTTCTAATGAACAAGGTAGAGCTTGCTTAACGCTCATTTCAAAAGAAAAAAAAAAGGAAAACCGCTTTATAAAGAATTGACGTTCAATCGCCCTACTAAACGTTGACTATAAAATTGCTGCCAAGTATCTGGTCATACGTTTGAAAACTGTTCGCATTGATTTAATAGATCCAGAACAAACTGGGTTCTTAAAAGGCTGCTGGGGGCGTAAGATTAATTTTTGAACTTATCAGTTATTTTAGTGACTACAAAATTGTAACTTATAATTTTCTCATTCTGCACCTAATATATTTTACTTTTAGCATGAAATGTCAAAATAAGAATTTAAATTATGTTGACTTTCTGCATAAATTTCAGTTTGCTCTTCGAGTAGATAGTATATTTATATAAAGAGTAAAAAACGAGGTAAAAGTGTAACAAACTTCAGGGATCTTAAAGATGCTTTTGCACACTGTAATTTCTTCTTGGACATTTAAAGGGGAATTGTTGGGCGATACTTTACGTAAGGCTCGTTCTGGTGGTCCCTAAAATCGACATGCTTCTTTCATTCACTTCCATTCACTCTCTATTTTGGTACACATGCGTCTTCCTTGAAAGAGAACATCAATTTGCGTTCATATCCAAAATGAATATTAGCAAACGGCTCACGAAAGCCATTTTTTAACAAAGATCACAGAATATGTTTTATAATTATTTCGTTAAGAAGAAGTCAAAGGAGCCAAAGGCATTTTTTAAATGGCAGAACATTGGTAATGAGGTGAATGACTGGAACCAAATTTAATTTAACATATTCGACTGCGAGGAAGCGAAAGAAAATTCATTTTTGAGTGTTTTTTGAAACTAAAATTTTGGAGTTTGAGCTTTCTTCAGACCACTTACTCGTCAAGAACAAAAATGTATAACAGAAGAGGAAGACCTCCTTCGACTTACAGAAATAGAGGTACTCGGAGTTCTCAGCGAGCCCAACAGGCTTAACTGCCTCGCTACATGCATGCAGAAAACATAGACGAGAGTGATACTGAGGAGTTTGGTCTTGAAGAGGGCTGGAAATTGGCAATTTTTGATTTTCAAAGGTCAGTCGAGACATCTCTCAAGTCCTTGCAAAGATCAATTACTAAGTTAGAATCTGAACTTGGAAAAGCCGTGGAATTCCAGGCCCAACGGATCGATGAACTTGAGAACAACATGGCGGCCAAAGATAAGGAATCCAAAGAATTACGGCTTTGGAAAGTTCATTGGCCATTACTAAAAACGAGAACAATAAATTGGAGAGGATGTCACGCAGGAATAATTTCTGCGTCGTTGGGATTCTTGTGACGCAAGATGAACACTGTGAAAGCATTGTGAAAGAAAAGGTGTATTCTCTTTTTAATGATCCTCCTGATCTTTCCGCAGACCGCTGTGACAGGGATCCGCCACATATTTTAGTCCGGTGTTTATCATACAAAGCTAGGTGTTTCATTATGAAAAACACACTGGAAGGCCAAGGGTTCTTCATAGTAGACGACCTTACCAAGTCCGATCTTTCAGAAAAGAAAAAGTGGGCTGCACAAGTTAAAGACCTGAATGAGAGCGGAATTAAACTCAGATTCACCGGAGGTAGATGGCGTGATTCGATCGGTAAGCCTTATGAGTTCCAGCCCAATTGCTGATTTTCCCTTAGTTTTTGCGATTTACTTTTTATTCGAAAACTGTGTACCTTTTATGCCCCTCGATTGCAGGCTGCATTGCTCCCCTGATCGTCAGGACACTTGCTCTGGATGATCGTCCAGCTTTTTGGCTTTTTTTCTTCGGTATTGCTCCATTATGCCGGGAAGTTTCTTTTCCGGTGTGCATGGGAAACTCCGATGGACTTGACTTTTCTTTTTTTTTTTGTTCTTTTTTATATTCCATCTTTACACGTATCACTTTTTAACAACAATGAACTGCTGTGTTCTTTTTAGACGGCCCCATACGGCAAATGTTAAACTGTGTCGAGGGAAATATCTTCAGAGGCTAGTTCTTGTGTACTCTAAAGAATCACCCGAACATATTACTAATTTTGAAGACACTTCTTTACAAAAGCAACTAATTCAGGATGAATGACCTTACGTTTTCTTCGTACAATGCAAGAGGCCTTCGCCAATTCAAGAAAAGACGAATGTTATTTTCTTATCTCCATAGAAATCATATTGATATTACTCTAAAACAGGAGTCTCATAGTTGTATATAGAGGCTTTGCAATTACGTCACAGAACGGCCATGCTGGAGGACATTCATACCAAATACACGTGGCTTTGTGCCGAACACACTGCACAGAATGCTTTGTGGTATGCACGGCGTGTACACATTCAACGAGCAAGCGCTCCCAGTGTGGTTTACTACGTAGTAACATGTACTCCAACATGGCCGCCGGAGAGTATTATGACGTCATGTGAAAAGCCTCTATAGATGATGAGAAAATTTGGCAGGCCGAGTGGGGCGGAAAGATACTTTTTCTCCCATGGATCCAACACTAGCTGTGGCGTTTGTGTTTTGTTTAAACCGCATCTAGGATACAACGTTAGCATCCCCCAAAGCATATTTCCATCCCCATGGTAGATACGTTGTGATGGATATTCGAGTATCTGATATGGTTATAACTTTGGTATGTATTTATGGGCCAAATAGAGATAGTCCACTTTTTTCTCAAGCTTGCAAAATATTCTGCAAGATTTTTATTGTGATAATGTAGTATGGGCTGGCGACCATTAATTTGTTTTAATCTCCAGTTGGATAAAGTAGGCGGGCTTCAAAGAACTAATTTTAGAGCCCGTGATTATTGCTTATCGATTATGCAATCATTAGATTTAATTGACATCTGGAGAGAGGGAAATCCAGTTAGGCCTACCAAGTCGTTTACGTGGTCTTCGAACGTCTCCCCTGGTATACACTGTCGGCTTGATTTCTTCTTATTATCTAGAAATTTGATCAATAATGTTAATGACAGTGGATTTAGACCAGGTTTGCAATCGGATCATTCTTCTGTCACTTTATCCATTCAACTCCATGATAGGAAACGTGGGCCTGGTTATTGGAAATTCAATAACTCATTATTACATGACAGTGTGTTTGTTACAAATATCATCGATCTTATAAATGTTCAAAAAATAACAGAGGGACTGCCGGTGCAACTCAGCATTGGGAATGTATTAAAAATAAAGTTCGTAACTTTTGTATTCGATATTCAAAACAGAAGGCTAGTGAAAGACGCTCGAAGGAGTATCGGTTTTTACCTGAAATTTCTAAGCTAGAGCAATTATTATATATCTCCGAGTCGCTCGATGCCCAAACGAAATTGAATAATCTGAGGAATGATTAACTTTTATTCTATAAATATAAGTTGCAGGGTACTGTGCTTAGATCACGTGCCCGTTGGGTATAACAGGGTGAGAAAAACACTAAATACTTTCTCAGTCTAGAAAAGAGAAACAAATCACGAAATACTATCGATAAATTGAGCAATGACAATGATTGCGTCTCTGTAGATAATGACGATATTTTGAAGGAAATTTTCAATTTTTACAGCTCACTCTTTTCTTCCAAGAACTGTGATCCTTATTTCTTCTTCGAGGAACTTCAAGAAAAAAGATTAGGTGACGAAGACTTAAATTGTTGTGAGGGTAAATTAACGATTGACGAGTGTTTAAGATCCCTCTCCTCATTGTCAAATGATAAAACTCCCGGCACGGACGGCCTCACGACTAACTTTTATTAAAAAAAAAAAATCGCATCGGCCAGATCATTGTTGATTCTTTCAATTGTAGTTTCTATAAGGGTTGCTCCAAAGCAAACAAGTGGTGTTATTTCCCCTCTTCTTAAACCGGATAAGGATCCTCTCTACTTGACAAATTATCGTCCAATCACTCTTCTGAATACCGATTATAAAATTGCTGCCAAAGTCATTGCAAACAGACTCAAAACGGTATTACATAAGTTAATTGGCACGAATCAGACAGGTTTCCTGAAAGGCAGGTTCATCGATGAAAACATACGTTTCGTTTCAGATTTAGTCGAGTATTGTAAAGATCATCATATACATGGTTTTCTTTTTCTTTTAGATTTTCAAAAAGCTTTCGACACAATTGAATGGAAATTTCTCCATGCTACTTTGACATTCTTTAATTTTGGAAATGATTTTAAACATTGGATCAATCTCTTCTATAACAAAAGTAGAGCTTGTGTTTGTAACAATGGTCACTCATCAGGTTTTTTTTTTTTTTTTTTTTTTAAATTGGAAGAGGTGTTCGACAGGGCTGTCCTTTATGCCCATATTTATTTATTCTTTGCGTTGAAATTTTGTCTATGCGAGTAATCTCCAATAGTACCATTAAAGGCATCAATGTTGGGGAAAATCAGGCCAAAATTCTTCAATATGCTAATGACACAGTGTTGTTCCTAGATAGGAGTGAAACTACTTTACAGGAGACTTCGCTTATTAAATGACTTTAGTTTGGCTTCGGGGCTTGCAATAAATATGTCTAAATCAGATCTTTTCCCTCTGGGTCCCTTTGTTAACAACATTCCCTTTTTTCTTACCAATTTTAATATTAATGTTACCTACGGCCCGGTCCGTTTTCTCGCGATCTTTTAGATTAAATTATATTCAGAAGCTTTCAAGACTAAAATCCTGTCTCCACTTATGGTCGAGTAGAGACGTTACTCCAGTAGGACGTATTACTTTAGTAAAGTCTCTAGCTCTTTCTTAATTGGTTTTCCTTTTATTGGTATTACTGGACCCCCTGCTTCTTTTATTAATGAACTGGAGAAAGTGATTTTCGATTTCATTTGACAAAGTAATCCAAACAAGTCCAAGCGTTCTGTGTTAATTAAAGATGTTCAAAAAGGTGGTTCAAAGGCTATTCATGTTAAAAGTTTTTATGAAAGGTCTCAAATGTACCTGGGTTCGCCGTTACTGTGCTAACCCAATAGGACTATGGAAATCATTTTTTGATTTGAGCTTGTTAATTATGGTAAAGATTTTCTTTTTCATTGTAATTGTTCGTCCTAGGATATTCATATTGCCAATCTTTTTGTGGGAGAGGTTGTTCATGCTTTGTGTGAAGCAACCTACTGTATACCCATATGTCCTGATGACCGAAAGCGTCAATTGATTTGAACAAAATTACAATAAAGATGGGAAAAAAATGGTAATCTTTGTTTGAGAACTCCTTTTGAAGTTGATTTTAAAAATATTAAGTTTGGGAAGTTTCAAGATGTTAAGCATCCAATAAATTTTTACATTCTTCATGGAAAGTACTATATTCTTAACTGCAAGATTAATAACAATATCCCAGATGCTATTGCTTTCTCCTATAAAGTAAAGTATAAAATAAATGTTGAATAAAATATTTTAAGCAAGGCCGGCAATGTATCTCGTATGACACATTCAAGGAAATGTTCACCTTATGATTTTGTTATGTCTTTTGTGTTCCTATCCTGTCATGATTGAAACCGGTGGGAGAACAATTACTTTATATTGCTGTACTGTTCAATAAACGACACAAAAATAAAATATGTTAAAGTGAGGTAAATTTCGCTGTACTTGTAGCCAGCGTAATTGTGGAAAGAATGGTAGTGTAGGGCTACTGTTTTCCATTGCAAACAGACATGATACCTACTTAGGCTACGTTTGTTAGTATTGGATCTGTGTGTGTGAAATTGTCTGGGAGTCAAATTTTGGGCCGCTACTTGTTAATGAACCCAGGACTTGTTAGGCCATATGTCACATCAGAAAGGTCCATAGCCCATTATCGACTCCAACTCACTTTTTAAATCATTTCGCGCCGGTATGAAGACGCAAGAATTTCAGCTCAAAAACGCCATACGCAACTTTAGCAGGTCCCATTGTACCGTGACAGGCTTGTTACGAACTATTGCAAAGTTCCGTTGTTGTGCTGTCATCGAATCAAAATGTGTGCAAAAAAGTGCAAATGCAGAGCCAGGATCATTTCGCGGAAATATGAAGACGTGGGATATTCGGCTCAAAAATGCCATAGGCGGTTAGAACAGGTTCCATTGTGCCGTGCAAGCGCCGTTTGGAAAGATTGCGACGTTCCGTTGTTGAGCTGTCATCGTATCAAAAATGAGAAAACGGGTGCAGCATTTGCACCTCCGACCCACTTTTTAATCATTTCGCGCCGGTATGAAGACGCAAGAATTTCAGCTCAAAAACGCCATACGCAACTTTAGCAGGTCCCATTGTACCGTGACAGGCTTGTTACGAACTATTGCAAAGTTCCGTTGTTGTGCTGTCATCGAATCAAAATGTGTGCAAAAAGTGCAAATGCAGAGCCAGGATCATTTCGCGGAAATATGAAGACGTGGGATATTCGGCTCAAAAATGCCATAGGCGGTTAGAACAGGTTCCATTGTGCCGTGCAAGCGCCGTTTGGAAAGATTGCGACGTTCCGTTGTTGAGCTGTCATCGTATCAAAAATGAGAAAACGGGTGCAGCATTTGCACCTCCGACCCACTTTTTAATCATTTCGCGCCGGTATGAAGACGCAAGAATTTCAGCTCAAAAACGCCATACGCAACTTTAGCAGGTCCCATTGTACCGTGACAGGCTTGTTACGAACTATTGCAAAGTTCCGTTGTTGTGCTGTCATCGAATCAAAATGTGTGCAAAAAGTGCAAATGCAGAGCCAGGATCATTTCGCGGAAATATGAAGACGTGGGATATTCGGCTCAAAAATGCCATAGGCGGTTAGAACAGGTTCCATTGTGCCGTGCAAGCGCCGTTTGGAAAGATTGCGACGTTCCGTTGTTGAGCTGTCATCGTATCAAAAATGAGAAAACGGGTGCAGCATTTGCACCTCCGACCCACTTTTTTAATCATTTCGCGCCGGTATGAAGACGCAAGAATTTCAGCTCAAAAACGCCATACGCAACTTTAGCAGGTCCCATTGTACCGTGACAGGCTTGTTACGAACTATTGCAAAGTTCCGTTGTTGTGCTGTCATCGAATCAAAATGTGTGCAAAAAGTGCAAATGCAGAGCCAGGATCATTTCGCGGAAATATGAAGACGTGGGATATTCGGCTCAAAAATGCCATAGGCGGTTAGAACAGGTTCCATTGTGCCGTGCAAGCGCCGTTTGGAAAGATTGCGACGTTCCGTTGTTGAGCTGTCATCGTATCAAAAATGAGAAAACGGGTGCAGCATTTGCACCTCCGACCCACTTTTTAATCATTTCGCGCCGGTATGAAGACGCAAGAATTTCAGCTCAAAAACGCCATACGCAACTTTAGCAGGTCCCATTGTACCGTGACAGGCTTGTTACGAACTATTGCAAAGTTCCGTTGTTGTGCTGTCATCGAATCAAAATGTGTGCAAAAAGTGCAAATGCAGAGCCAGGATCATTTCGCGGAAATATGAAGACGTGGGATATTCGGCTCAAAAATGCCATAGGCGGTTAGAACAGGTTCCATTGTGCCGTGCAAGCGCCGTTTGGAAAGATTGCGACGTTCCGTTGTTGAGCTGTCATCGTATCAAAAATGAGAAAACGGGTGCAGCATTTGCACCTCCGACCCACTTTTTTAATCATTTCGCGCCGGTATGAAGACGCAAGAATTTCAGCTCAAAAACGCCATACGCAACTTTAGCAGGTCCCATTGTACCGTGACAGGCTTGTTACGAACTATTGCAAAGTTCCGTTGTTGTGCTGTCATCGAATCAAAATGTGTGCAAAAAGTGCAAATGCAGAGCCAGGATCATTTCGCGGAAATATGAAGACGTGGGATATTCGGCTCAAAAATGCCATAGGCGGTTAGAACAGGTTCCATTGTGCCGTGCAAGCGCCGTTTGGAAAGATTGCGACGTTCCGTTGTTGAGCTGTCATCGTATCAAAAATGAGAAAACGGGTGCAGCATTTGCACCTCCGACCCACTTTTTTAATCATTTCGCGCCGGTATGAAGACGCAAGAATTTCAGCTCAAAAACGCCATACGCAACTTTAGCAGGTCCCATTGTACCGTGACAGGCTTGTTACGAACTATTGCAAAGTTCCGTTGTTGTGCTGTCATCGAATCAAAATGTGTGCAAAAAGTGCAAATGCAGAGCCAGGATCATTTCGCGGAAATATGAAGACGTGGGATATTCGGCTCAAAAATGCCATAGGCGGTTAGAACAGGTTCCATTGTGCCGTGCAAGCGCCGTTTGGAAAGATTGCGACGTTCCGTTGTTGAGCTGTCATCGTATCAAAAATGAGAAAACGGGTGCAGCATTTGCACCTCCGACCCACTTTTTTAATCATTTCGCGCCGGTATGAAGACGCAAGAATTTCAGCTCAAAAACGCCATACGCAACTTTAGCAGGTCCCATTGTACCGTGACAGGCTTGTTACGAACTATTGCAAAGTTCCGTTGTTGTGCTGTCATCGAATCAAAATGTGTGCAAAAAGTGCAAATGCAGAGCCAGGATCATTTCGCGGAAATATGAAGACGTGGGATATTCGGCTCAAAAATGCCATAGGCGGTTAGAACAGGTTCCATTGTGCCGTGCAAGCGCCGTTTGGAAAGATTGCGACGTTCCGTTGTTGAGCTGTCATCGTATCAAAAATGAGAAAACGGGTGCAGCATTTGCACCTCCGACCCACTTTTTAATCATTTCGCGCCGGTATGAAGACGCAAGAATTTCAGCTCAAAAACGCCATACGCAACTTTAGCAGGTCCCATTGTACCGTGACAGGCTTGTTACGAACTATTGCAAAGTTCCGTTGTTGTGCTGTCATCGAATCAAAATGTGTGAAAAAAGTGCAAATGCAGAGCCAGGATCATTTCGCGGAAATATGAAGACGTGGGATATTCGGCTCAAAAATGCCATAGGCGGTTAGAACAGGTTCCATTGTGCCGTGCAAGCGCCGTTTGGAAAGATTGCGACGTTCCGTTGTTGAGCTGTCATCGTATCAAAAATGAGAAAACGGGTGCAGCATTTGCACCTCCGACCCACTTTTTTAATCATTTCGCGCCGGTATGAAGACGCAAGAATTTCAGCTCAAAAACGCCATACGCAACTTTAGCAGGTCCCATTGTACCGTGACAGGCTTGTTACGAACTATTGCAAAGTTCCGTTGTTGTGCTGTCATCGAATCAAAATGTGTGCAAAAAGTGCAAATGCAGAGCCAGGATCATTTCGCGGAAATATGAAGACGTGGGATATTCGGCTCAAAAATGCCATAGGCGGTTAGAACAGGTTCCATTGTGCCGTGCAAGCGCCGTTTGGAAAGATTGCGACGTTCCGTTGTTGAGCTGTCATCGTATCAAAAATGAGAAAACGGGTGCAGCATTTGCACCTCCGACCCACTTTTTTAATCATTTCGCGCCGGTATGAAGACGCAAGAATTTCAGCTCAAAAACGCCATACGCAACTTTAGCAGGTCCCATTGTACCGTGACAGGCTTGTTACGAACTATTGCAAAGTTCCGTTGTTGTGCTGTCATCGAATCAAAATGTGTGCAAAAAGTGCAAATGCAGAGCCAGGATCATTTCGCGGAAATATGAAGACGTGGGATATTCGGCTCAAAAATGCCATAGGCGGTTAGAACAGGTTCCATTGTGCCGTGCAAGCGCCGTTTGGAAAGATTGCGACGTTCCGTTGTTGAGCTGTCATCGTATCAAAAATGAGAAAACGGGTGCAGCATTTGCACCTCCGACCCACTTTTTTAATCATTTCGCGCCGGTATGAAGACGCAAGAATTTCAGCTCAAAAACGCCATACGCAACTTTAGCAGGTCCCATTGTACCGTGACAGGCTTGTTACGAACTATTGCAAAGTTCCGTTGTTGTGCTGTCATCGAATCAAAATGTGTGCAAAAAGTGCAAATGCAGAGCCAGGATCATTTCGCGGAAATATGAAGACGTGGGATATTCGGCTCAAAAATGCCATAGGCGGTTAGAACAGGTTCCATTGTGCCGTGCAAGCGCCGTTTGGAAAGATTGCGACGTTCCGTTGTTGAGCTGTCATCGTATCAAAAATGAGAAAACGGGTGCAGCATTTGCACCTCCGACCCACTTTTTTAATCATTTCGCGCCGGTATGAAGACGCAAGAATTTCAGCTCAAAAACGCCATACGCAACTTTAGCAGGTCCCATTGTACCGTGACAGGCTTGTTACGAACTATTGCAAAGTTCCGTTGTTGTGCTGTCATCGAATCAAAATGTGTGCAAAAAGTGCAAATGCAGAGCCAGGATCATTTCGCGGAAATATGAAGACGTGGGATATTCGGCTCAAAAATGCCATAGGCGGTTAGAACAGGTTCCATTGTGCCGTGCAAGCGCCGTTTGGAAAGATTGCGACGTTCCGTTGTTGAGCTGTCATCGTATCAAAAATGAGAAAACGGGTGCAGCATTTGCACCTCCGACCCACTTTTTTAATCATTTCGCGCCGGTATGAAGACGCAAGAATTTCAGCTCAAAAACGCCATACGCAACTTTAGCAGGTCCCATTGTACCGTGACAGGCTTGTTACGAACTATTGCAAAGTTCCGTTGTTGTGCTGTCATCGAATCAAAATGTGTGCAAAAAGTGCAAATGCAGAGCCAGGATCATTTCGCGGAAATATGAAGACGTGGGATATTCGGCTCAAAAATGCCATAGGCGGTTAGAACAGGTTCCATTGTGCCGTGCAAGCGCCGTTTGGAAAGATTGCGACGTTCCGTTGTTGAGCTGTCATCGTATCAAAAATGAGAAAACGGGTGCAGCATTTGCACCTCCGACCCACTTTTTTAATCATTTCGCGCCGGTATGAAGACGCAAGAATTTCAGCTCAAAAACGCCATACGCAACTTTAGCAGGTCCCATTGTACCGTGACAGGCTTGTTACGAACTATTGCAAAGTTCCGTTGTTGTGCTGTCATCGAATCAAAATGTGTGCAAAAAGTGCAAATGCAGAGCCAGGATCATTTCGCGGAAATATGAAGACGTGGGATATTCGGCTCAAAAATGCCATAGGCGGTTAGAACAGGTTCCATTGTGCCGTGCAAGCGCCGTTTGGAAAGATTGCGACGTTCCGTTGTTGAGCTGTCATCGTATCAAAAATGAGAAAACGGGTGCAGCATTTGCACCTCCGACCCACTTTTTAATCATTTCGCGCCGGTATGAAGACGCAAGAATTTCAGCTCAAAAACGCCATACGCAACTTTAGCAGGTCCCATTGTACCGTGACAGGCTTGTTACGAACTATTGCAAAGTTCCGTTGTTGTGCTGTCATCGAATCAAAATGTGTGCAAAAAAGTGCAAATGCAGAGCCAGGATCATTTCGCGGAAATATGAAGACGTGGGATATTCGGCTCAAAAATGCCATAGGCGGTTAGAACAGGTTCCATTGTGCCGTGCAAGCGCCGTTTGGAAAGATTGCGACGTTCCGTTGTTGAGCTGTCATCGTATCAAAAATGAGAAAACGGGTGCAGCATTTGCACCTCCGACCCACTTTTTTAATCATTTCGCGCCGGTATGAAGACGCAAGAATTTCAGCTCAAAAACGCCATACGCAACTTTAGCAGGTCCCATTGTACCGTGACAGGCTTGTTACGAACTATTGCAAAGTTCCGTTGTTGTGCTGTCATCGAATCAAAATGTGTGCAAAAAGTGCAAATGCAGAGCCAGGATCATTTCGCGGAAATATGAAGACGTGGGATATTCGGCTCAAAAATGCCATAGGCGGTTAGAACAGGTTCCATTGTGCCGTGCAAGCGCCGTTTGGAAAGATTGCGACGTTCCGTTGTTGAGCTGTCATCGTATCAAAAATGAGAAAACGGGTGCAGCATTTGCACCTCCGACCCACTTTTTTAATCATTTCGCGCCGGTATGAAGACGCAAGAATTTCAGCTCAAAAACGCCATACGCAACTTTAGCAGGTCCCATTGTACCGTGACAGGCTTGTTACGAACTATTGCAAAGTTCCGTTGTTGTGCTGTCATCGAATCAAAATGTGTGCAAAAAGTGCAAATGCAGAGCCAGGATCATTTCGCGGAAATATGAAGACGTGGGATATTCGGCTCAAAAATGCCATAGGCGGTTAGAACAGGTTCCATTGTGCCGTGCAAGCGCCGTTTGGAAAGATTGCGACGTTCCGTTGTTGAGCTGTCATCGTATCAAAAATGAGAAAACGGGTGCAGCATTTGCACCTCCGACCCACTTTTTTAATCATTTCGCGCCGGTATGAAGACGCAAGAATTTCAGCTCAAAAACGCCATACGCAACTTTAGCAGGTCCCATTGTACCGTGACAGGCTTGTTACGAACTATTGCAAAGTTCCGTTGTTGTGCTGTCATCGAATCAAAATGTGTGCAAAAAGTGCAAATGCAGAGCCAGGATCATTTCGCGGAAATATGAAGACGTGGGATATTCGGCTCAAAAATGCCATAGGCGGTTAGAACAGGTTCCATTGTGCCGTGCAAGCGCCGTTTGGAAAGATTGCGACGTTCCGTTGTTGAGCTGTCATCGTATCAAAAATGAGAAAACGGGTGCAGCATTTGCACCTCCGACCCACTTTTTTAATCATTTCGCGCCGGTATGAAGACGCAAGAATTTCAGCTCAAAAACGCCATACGCAACTTTAGCAGGTCCCATTGTACCGTGACAGGCTTGTTACGAACTATTGCAAAGTTCCGTTGTTGTGCTGTCATCGAATCAAAATGTGTGCAAAAAAGTGCAAATGCAGAGCCAGGATCATTTCGCGGAAATATGAAGACGTGGGATATTCGGCTCAAAAATGCCATAGGCGGTTAGAACAGGTTCCATTGTGCCGTGCAAGCGCCGTTTGGAAAGATTGCGACGTTCCGTTGTTGAGCTGTCATCGTATCAAAAATGAGAAAACGGGTGCAGCATTTGCACCTCCGACCCACTTTTTTAATCATTTCGCGCCGGTATGAAGACGCAAGAATTTCAGCTCAAAAACGCCATACGCAACTTTAGCAGGTCCCATTGTACCGTGACAGGCTTGTTACGAACTATTGCAAAGTTCCGTTGTTGTGCTGTCATCGAATCAAAATGTGTGCAAAAAGTGCAAATGCAGAGCCAGGATCATTTCGCGGAAATATGAAGACGTGGGATATTCGGCTCAAAAATGCCATAGGCGGTTAGAACAGGTTCCATTGTGCCGTGCAAGCGCCGTTTGGAAAGATTGCGACGTTCCGTTGTTGAGCTGTCATCGTATCAAAAATGAGAAAACGGGTGCAGCATTTGCACCTCCGACCCACTTTTTAATCATTTCGCGCCGGTATGAAGACGCAAGAATTTCAGCTCAAAAACGCCATACGCAACTTTAGCAGGTCCCATTGTACCGTGACAGGCTTGTTACGAACTATTGCAAAGTTCCGTTGTTGTGCTGTCATCGAATCAAAATGTGTGCAAAAAGTGCAAATGCAGAGCCAGGATCATTTCGCGGAAATATGAAGACGTGGGATATTCGGCTCAAAAATGCCATAGGCGGTTAGAACAGGTTCCATTGTGCCGTGCAAGCGCCGTTTGGAAAGATTGCGACGTTCCGTTGTTGAGCTGTCATCGTATCAAAAATGAGAAAACGGGTGCAGCATTTGCACCTCCGACCCACTTTTTTAATCATTTCGCGCCGGTATGAAGACGCAAGAATTTCAGCTCAAAAACGCCATACGCAACTTTAGCAGGTCCCATTGTACCGTGACAGGCTTGTTACGAACTATTGCAAAGTTCCGTTGTTGTGCTGTCATCGAATCAAAATGTGTGCAAAAAGTGCAAATGCAGAGCCAGGATCATTTCGCGGAAATATGAAGACGTGGGATATTCGGCTCAAAAATGCCATAGGCGGTTAGAACAGGTTCCATTGTGCCGTGCAAGCGCCGTTTGGAAAGATTGCGACGTTCCGTTGTTGAGCTGTCATCGTATCAAAAATGAGAAAACGGGTGCAGCATTTGCACCTCCGACCCACTTTTTTAATCATTTCGCGCCGGTATGAAGACGCAAGAATTTCAGCTCAAAAACGCCATACGCAACTTTAGCAGGTCCCATTGTACCGTGACAGGCTTGTTACGAACTATTGCAAAGTTCCGTTGTTGTGCTGTCATCGAATCAAAATGTGTGCAAAAAGTGCAAATGCAGAGCCAGGATCATTTCGCGGAAATATGAAGACGTGGGATATTCGGCTCAAAAATGCCATAGGCGGTTAGAACAGGTTCCATTGTGCCGTGCAAGCGCCGTTTGGAAAGATTGCGACGTTCCGTTGTTGAGCTGTCATCGTATCAAAAATGAGAAAACGGGTGCAGCATTTGCACCTCCGACCCACTTTTTAAATCATTTCGCGCCGGTATGAAGACGCAAGAATTTCAGCTCAAAAACGCCATACGCAACTTTAGCAGGTCCCATTGTACCGTGACAGGCTTGTTACGAACTATTGCAAAGTTCCGTTGTTGTGCTGTCATCGAATCAAAATGTGTGCAAAAAGTGCAAATGCAGAGCCAGGATCATTTCGCGGAAATATGAAGACGTGGGATATTCGGCTCAAAAATGCCATAGGCGGTTAGAACAGGTTCCATTGTGCCGTGCAAGCGCCGTTTGGAAAGATTGCGACGTTCCGTTGTTGAGCTGTCATCGTATCAAAAATGAGAAAACGGGTGCAGCATTTGCACCTCCGACCCACTTTTTTAATCATTTCGCGCCGGTATGAAGACGCAAGAATTTCAGCTCAAAAACGCCATACGCAACTTTAGCAGGTCCCATTGTACCGTGACAGGCTTGTTACGAACTATTGCAAAGTTCCGTTGTTGTGCTGTCATCGAATCAAAATGTGTGCAAAAAAGTGCAAATGCAGAGCCAGGATCATTTCGCGGAAATATGAAGACGTGGGATATTCGGCTCAAAAATGCCATAGGCGGTTAGAACAGGTTCCATTGTGCCGTGCAAGCGCCGTTTGGAAAGATTGCGACGTTCCGTTGTTGAGCTGTCATCGTATCAAAAATGAGAAAACGGGTGCAGCATTTGCACCTCCGACCCACTTTTTTAATCATTTCGCGCCGGTATGAAGACGCAAGAATTTCAGCTCAAAAACGCCATACGCAACTTTAGCAGGTCCCATTGTACCGTGACAGGCTTGTTACGAACTATTGCAAAGTTCCGTTGTTGTGCTGTCATCGAATCAAAATGTGTGCAAAAAGTGCAAATGCAGAGCCAGGATCATTTCGCGGAAATATGAAGACGTGGGATATTCGGCTCAAAAATGCCATAGGCGGTTAGAACAGGTTCCATTGTGCCGTGCAAGCGCCGTTTGGAAAGATTGCGACGTTCCGTTGTTGAGCTGTCATCGTATCAAAAATGAGAAAACGGGTGCAGCATTTGCACCTCCGACCCACTTTTTTAATCATTTCGCGCCGGTATGAAGACGCAAGAATTTCAGCTCAAAAACGCCATACGCAACTTTAGCAGGTCCCATTGTACCGTGACAGGCTTGTTACGAACTATTGCAAAGTTCCGTTGTTGTGCTGTCATCGAATCAAAATGTGTGCAAAAAGTGCAAATGCAGAGCCAGGATCATTTCGCGGAAATATGAAGACGTGGGATATTCGGCTCAAAAATGCCATAGGCGGTTAGAACAGGTTCCATTGTGCCGTGCAAGCGCCGTTTGGAAAGATTGCGACGTTCCGTTGTTGAGCTGTCATCGTATCAAAAATGAGAAAACGGGTGCAGCATTTGCACCTCCGACCCACTTTTTTAATCATTTCGCGCCGGTATGAAGACGCAAGAATTTCAGCTCAAAAACGCCATACGCAACTTTAGCAGGTCCCATTGTACCGTGACAGGCTTGTTACGAACTATTGCAAAGTTCCGTTGTTGTGCTGTCATCGAATCAAAATGTGTGCAAAAAAGTGCAAATGCAGAGCCAGGATCATTTCGCGGAAATATGAAGACGTGGGATATTCGGCTCAAAAATGCCATAGGCGGTTAGAACAGGTTCCATTGTGCCGTGCAAGCGCCGTTTGGAAAGATTGCGACGTTCCGTTGTTGAGCTGTCATCGTATCAAAAATGAGAAAACGGGTGCAGCATTTGCACCTCCGACCCACTTTTTTAATCATTTCGCGCCGGTATGAAGACGCAAGAATTTCAGCTCAAAAACGCCATACGCAACTTTAGCAGGTCCCATTGTACCGTGACAGGCTTGTTACGAACTATTGCAAAGTTCCGTTGTTGTGCTGTCATCGAATCAAAATGTGTGCAAAAAGTGCAAATGCAGAGCCAGGATCATTTCGCGGAAATATGAAGACGTGGGATATTCGGCTCAAAAATGCCATAGGCGGTTAGAACAGGTTCCATTGTGCCGTGCAAGCGCCGTTTGGAAAGATTGCGACGTTCCGTTGTTGAGCTGTCATCGTATCAAAAATGAGAAAACGGGTGCAGCATTTGCACCTCCGACCCACTTTTTTAATCATTTCGCGCCGGTATGAAGACGCAAGAATTTCAGCTCAAAAACGCCATACGCAACTTTAGCAGGTCCCATTGTACCGTGACAGGCTTGTTACGAACTATTGCAAAGTTCCGTTGTTGTGCTGTCATCGAATCAAAATGTGTGCAAAAAGTGCAAATGCAGAGCCAGGATCATTTCGCGGAAATATGAAGACGTGGGATATTCGGCTCAAAAATGCCATAGGCGGTTAGAACAGGTTCCATTGTGCCGTGCAAGCGCCGTTTGGAAAGATTGCGACGTTCCGTTGTTGAGCTGTCATCGTATCAAAAATGAGAAAACGGGTGCAGCATTTGCACCTCCGACCCACTTTTTTAATCATTTCGCGCCGGTATGAAGACGCAAGAATTTCAGCTCAAAAACGCCATACGCAACTTTAGCAGGTCCCATTGTACCGTGACAGGCTTGTTACGAACTATTGCAAAGTTCCGTTGTTGTGCTGTCATCGAATCAAAATGTGTGCAAAAAGTGCAAATGCAGAGCCAGGATCATTTCGCGGAAATATGAAGACGTGGGATATTCGGCTCAAAAATGCCATAGGCGGTTAGAACAGGTTCCATTGTGCCGTGCAAGCGCCGTTTGGAAAGATTGCGACGTTCCGTTGTTGAGCTGTCATCGTATCAAAAATGAGAAAACGGGTGCAGCATTTGCACCTCCGACCCACTTTTTTAATCATTTCGCGCCGGTATGAAGACGCAAGAATTTCAGCTCAAAAACGCCATACGCAACTTTAGCAGGTCCCATTGTACCGTGACAGGCTTGTTACGAACTATTGCAAAGTTCCGTTGTTGTGCTGTCATCGAATCAAAATGTGTGCAAAAAGTGCAAATGCAGAGCCAGGATCATTTCGCGGAAATATGAAGACGTGGGATATTCGGCTCAAAAATGCCATAGGCGGTTAGAACAGGTTCCATTGTGCCGTGCAAGCGCCGTTTGGAAAGATTGCGACGTTCCGTTGTTGAGCTGTCATCGTATCAAAAATGAGAAAACGGGTGCAGCATTTGCACCTCCGACCCACTTTTTAATCATTTCGCGCCGGTATGAAGACGCAAGAATTTCAGCTCAAAAACGCCATACGCAACTTTAGCAGGTCCCATTGTACCGTGACAGGCTTGTTACGAACTATTGCAAAGTTCCGTTGTTGTGCTGTCATCGAATCAAAATGTGTGCAAAAAAGTGCAAATGCAGAGCCAGGATCATTTCGCGGAAATATGAAGACGTGGGATATTCGGCTCAAAAATGCCATAGGCGGTTAGAACAGGTTCCATTGTGCCGTGCAAGCGCCGTTTGGAAAGATTGCGACGTTCCGTTGTTGAGCTGTCATCGTATCAAAAATGAGAAAACGGGTGCAGCATTTGCACCTCCGACCCACTTTTTTAATCATTTCGCGCCGGTATGAAGACGCAAGAATTTCAGCTCAAAAACGCCATACGCAACTTTAGCAGGTCCCATTGTACCGTGACAGGCTTGTTACGAACTATTGCAAAGTTCCGTTGTTGTGCTGTCATCGAATCAAAATGTGTGCAAAAAAGTGCAAATGCAGAGCCAGGATCATTTCGCGGAAATATGAAGACGTGGGATATTCGGCTCAAAAATGCCATAGGCGGTTAGAACAGGTTCCATTGTGCCGTGCAAGCGCCGTTTGGAAAGATTGCGACGTTCCGTTGTTGAGCTGTCATCGTATCAAAAATGAGAAAACGGGTGCAGCATTTGCACCTCCGACCCACTTTTTAATCATTTCGCGCCGGTATGAAGACGCAAGAATTTCAGCTCAAAAACGCCATACGCAACTTTAGCAGGTCCCATTGTACCGTGACAGGCTTGTTACGAACTATTGCAAAGTTCCGTTGTTGTGCTGTCATCGAATCAAAATGTGTGCAAAAAGTGCAAATGCAGAGCCAGGATCATTTCGCGGAAATATGAAGACGTGGGATATTCGGCTCAAAAATGCCATAGGCGGTTAGAACAGGTTCCATTGTGCCGTGCAAGCGCCGTTTGGAAAGATTGCGACGTTCCGTTGTTGAGCTGTCATCGTATCAAAAATGAGAAAACGGGTGCAGCATTTGCACCTCCGACCCACTTTTTAATCATTTCGCGCCGGTATGAAGACGCAAGAATTTCAGCTCAAAAACGCCATACGCAACTTTAGCAGGTCCCATTGTACCGTGACAGGCTTGTTACGAACTATTGCAAAGTTCCGTTGTTGTGCTGTCATCGAATCAAAATGTGTGCAAAAAAGTGCAAATGCAGAGCCAGGATCATTTCGCGGAAATATGAAGACGTGGGATATTCGGCTCAAAAATGCCATAGGCGGTTAGAACAGGTTCCATTGTGCCGTGCAAGCGCCGTTTGGAAAGATTGCGACGTTCCGTTGTTGAGCTGTCATCGTATCAAAAATGAGAAAACGGGTGCAGCATTTGCACCTCCGACCCACTTTTTTAATCATTTCGCGCCGGTATGAAGACGCAAGAATTTCAGCTCAAAAACGCCATACGCAACTTTAGCAGGTCCCATTGTACCGTGACAGGCTTGTTACGAACTATTGCAAAGTTCCGTTGTTGTGCTGTCATCGAATCAAAATGTGTGCAAAAAGTGCAAATGCAGAGCCAGGATCATTTCGCGGAAATATGAAGACGTGGGATATTCGGCTCAAAAATGCCATAGGCGGTTAGAACAGGTTCCATTGTGCCGTGCAAGCGCCGTTTGGAAAGATTGCGACGTTCCGTTGTTGAGCTGTCATCGTATCAAAAATGAGAAAACGGGTGCAGCATTTGCACCTCCGACCCACTTTTTAATCATTTCGCGCCGGTATGAAGACGCAAGAATTTCAGCTCAAAAACGCCATACGCAACTTTAGCAGGTCCCATTGTACCGTGACAGGCTTGTTACGAACTATTGCAAAGTTCCGTTGTTGTGCTGTCATCGAATCAAAATGTGTGCAAAAAGTGCAAATGCAGAGCCAGGATCATTTCGCGGAAATATGAAGACGTGGGATATTCGGCTCAAAAATGCCATAGGCGGTTAGAACAGGTTCCATTGTGCCGTGCAAGCGCCGTTTGGAAAGATTGCGACGTTCCGTTGTTGAGCTGTCATCGTATCAAAAATGAGAAAACGGGTGCAGCATTTGCACCTCCGACCCACTTTTTTAATCATTTCGCGCCGGTATGAAGACGCAAGAATTTCAGCTCAAAAACGCCATACGCAACTTTAGCAGGTCCCATTGTACCGTGACAGGCTTGTTACGAACTATTGCAAAGTTCCGTTGTTGTGCTGTCATCGAATCAAAATGTGTGCAAAAAAGTGCAAATGCAGAGCCAGGATCATTTCGCGGAAATATGAAGACGTGGGATATTCGGCTCAAAAATGCCATAGGCGGTTAGAACAGGTTCCATTGTGCCGTGCAAGCGCCGTTTGGAAAGATTGCGACGTTCCGTTGTTGAGCTGTCATCGTATCAAAAATGAGAAAACGGGTGCAGCATTTGCACCTCCGACCCACTTTTTAATCATTTCGCGCCGGTATGAAGACGCAAGAATTTCAGCTCAAAAACGCCATACGCAACTTTAGCAGGTCCCATTGTACCGTGACAGGCTTGTTACGAACTATTGCAAAGTTCCGTTGTTGTGCTGTCATCGAATCAAAATGTGTGCAAAAAGTGCAAATGCAGAGCCAGGATCATTTCGCGGAAATATGAAGACGTGGGATATTCGGCTCAAAAATGCCATAGGCGGTTAGAACAGGTTCCATTGTGCCGTGCAAGCGCCGTTTGGAAAGATTGCGACGTTCCGTTGTTGAGCTGTCATCGTATCAAAAATGAGAAAACGGGTGCAGCATTTGCACCTCCGACCCACTTTTTTAATCATTTCGCGCCGGTATGAAGACGCAAGAATTTCAGCTCAAAAACGCCATACGCAACTTTAGCAGGTCCCATTGTACCGTGACAGGCTTGTTACGAACTATTGCAAAGTTCCGTTGTTGTGCTGTCATCGAATCAAAATGTGTGCAAAAAAGTGCAAATGCAGAGCCAGGATCATTTCGCGGAAATATGAAGACGTGGGATATTCGGCTCAAAAATGCCATAGGCGGTTAGAACAGGTTCCATTGTGCCGTGCAAGCGCCGTTTGGAAAGATTGCGACGTTCCGTTGTTGAGCTGTCATCGTATCAAAAATGAGAAAACGGGTGCAGCATTTGCACCTCCGACCCACTTTTTAATCATTTCGCGCCGGTATGAAGACGCAAGAATTTCAGCTCAAAAACGCCATACGCAACTTTAGCAGGTCCCATTGTACCGTGACAGGCTTGTTACGAACTATTGCAAAGTTCCGTTGTTGTGCTGTCATCGAATCAAAATGTGTGCAAAAAAGTGCAAATGCAGAGCCAGGATCATTTCGCGGAAATATGAAGACGTGGGATATTCGGCTCAAAAATGCCATAGGCGGTTAGAACAGGTTCCATTGTGCCGTGCAAGCGCCGTTTGGAAAGATTGCGACGTTCCGTTGTTGAGCTGTCATCGTATCAAAAATGAGAAAACGGGTGCAGCATTTGCACCTCCGACCCACTTTTTTAATCATTTCGCGCCGGTATGAAGACGCAAGAATTTCAGCTCAAAAACGCCATACGCAACTTTAGCAGGTCCCATTGTACCGTGACAGGCTTGTTACGAACTATTGCAAAGTTCCGTTGTTGTGCTGTCATCGAATCAAAATGTGTGCAAAAAGTGCAAATGCAGAGCCAGGATCATTTCGCGGAAATATGAAGACGTGGGATATTCGGCTCAAAAATGCCATAGGCGGTTAGAACAGGTTCCATTGTGCCGTGCAAGCGCCGTTTGGAAAGATTGCGACGTTCCGTTGTTGAGCTGTCATCGTATCAAAAATGAGAAAACGGGTGCAGCATTTGCACCTCCGACCCACTTTTTAATCATTTCGCGCCGGTATGAAGACGCAAGAATTTCAGCTCAAAAACGCCATACGCAACTTTAGCAGGTCCCATTGTACCGTGACAGGCTTGTTACGAACTATTGCAAAGTTCCGTTGTTGTGCTGTCATCGAATCAAAATGTGTGCAAAAAGTGCAAATGCAGAGCCAGGATCATTTCGCGGAAATATGAAGACGTGGGATATTCGGCTCAAAAATGCCATAGGCGGTTAGAACAGGTTCCATTGTGCCGTGCAAGCGCCGTTTGGAAAGATTGCGACGTTCCGTTGTTGAGCTGTCATCGTATCAAAAATGAGAAAACGGGTGCAGCATTTGCACCTCCGACCCACTTTTTAATCATTTCGCGCCGGTATGAAGACGCAAGAATTTCAGCTCAAAAACGCCATACGCAACTTTAGCAGGTCCCATTGTACCGTGACAGGCTTGTTACGAACTATTGCAAAGTTCCGTTGTTGTGCTGTCATCGAATCAAAATGTGTGCAAAAAGTGCAAATGCAGAGCCAGGATCATTTCGCGGAAATATGAAGACGTGGGATATTCGGCTCAAAAATGCCATAGGCGGTTAGAACAGGTTCCATTGTGCCGTGCAAGCGCCGTTTGGAAAGATTGCGACGTTCCGTTGTTGAGCTGTCATCGTATCAAAAATGAGAAAACGGGTGCAGCATTTGCACCTCCGACCCACTTTTTTAATCATTTCGCGCCGGTATGAAGACGCAAGAATTTCAGCTCAAAAACGCCATACGCAACTTTAGCAGGTCCCATTGTACCGTGACAGGCTTGTTACGAACTATTGCAAAGTTCCGTTGTTGTGCTGTCATCGAATCAAAATGTGTGCAAAAAGTGCAAATGCAGAGCCAGGATCATTTCGCGGAAATATGAAGACGTGGGATATTCGGCTCAAAAATGCCATAGGCGGTTAGAACAGGTTCCATTGTGCCGTGCAAGCGCCGTTTGGAAAGATTGCGACGTTCCGTTGTTGAGCTGTCATCGTATCAAAAATGAGAAAACGGGTGCAGCATTTGCACCTCCGACCCACTTTTTTAATCATTTCGCGCCGGTATGAAGACGCAAGAATTTCAGCTCAAAAACGCCATACGCAACTTTAGCAGGTCCCATTGTACCGTGACAGGCTTGTTACGAACTATTGCAAAGTTCCGTTGTTGTGCTGTCATCGAATCAAAATGTGTGCAAAAAGTGCAAATGCAGAGCCAGGATCATTTCGCGGAAATATGAAGACGTGGGATATTCGGCTCAAAAATGCCATAGGCGGTTAGAACAGGTTCCATTGTGCCGTGCAAGCGCCGTTTGGAAAGATTGCGACGTTCCGTTGTTGAGCTGTCATCGTATCAAAAATGAGAAAACGGGTGCAGCATTTGCACCTCCGACCCACTTTTTTAATCATTTCGCGCCGGTATGAAGACGCAAGAATTTCAGCTCAAAAACGCCATACGCAACTTTAGCAGGTCCCATTGTACCGTGACAGGCTTGTTACGAACTATTGCAAAGTTCCGTTGTTGTGCTGTCATCGAATCAAAATGTGTGCAAAAAGTGCAAATGCAGAGCCAGGATCATTTCGCGGAAATATGAAGACGTGGGATATTCGGCTCAAAAATGCCATAGGCGGTTAGAACAGGTTCCATTGTGCCGTGCAAGCGCCGTTTGGAAAGATTGCGACGTTCCGTTGTTGAGCTGTCATCGTATCAAAAATGAGAAAACGGGTGCAGCATTTGCACCTCCGACCCACTTTTTAATCATTTCGCGCCGGTATGAAGACGCAAGAATTTCAGCTCAAAAACGCCATACGCAACTTTAGCAGGTCCCATTGTACCGTGACAGGCTTGTTACGAACTATTGCAAAGTTCCGTTGTTGTGCTGTCATCGAATCAAAATGTGTGCAAAAAGTGCAAATGCAGAGCCAGGATCATTTCGCGGAAATATGAAGACGTGGGATATTCGGCTCAAAAATGCCATAGGCGGTTAGAACAGGTTCCATTGTGCCGTGCAAGCGCCGTTTGGAAAGATTGCGACGTTCCGTTGTTGAGCTGTCATCGTATCAAAAATGAGAAAACGGGTGCAGCATTTGCACCTCCGACCCACTTTTTTAATCATTTCGCGCCGGTATGAAGACGCAAGAATTTCAGCTCAAAAACGCCATACGCAACTTTAGCAGGTCCCATTGTACCGTGACAGGCTTGTTACGAACTATTGCAAAGTTCCGTTGTTGTGCTGTCATCGAATCAAAATGTGTGCAAAAAGTGCAAATGCAGAGCCAGGATCATTTCGCGGAAATATGAAGACGTGGGATATTCGGCTCAAAAATGCCATAGGCGGTTAGAACAGGTTCCATTGTGCCGTGCAAGCGCCGTTTGGAAAGATTGCGACGTTCCGTTGTTGAGCTGTCATCGTATCAAAAATGAGAAAACGGGTGCAGCATTTGCACCTCCGACCCACTTTTTTAATCATTTCGCGCCGGTATGAAGACGCAAGAATTTCAGCTCAAAAACGCCATACGCAACTTTAGCAGGTCCCATTGTACCGTGACAGGCTTGTTACGAACTATTGCAAAGTTCCGTTGTTGTGCTGTCATCGAATCAAAATGTGTGCAAAAAAGTGCAAATGCAGAGCCAGGATCATTTCGCGGAAATATGAAGACGTGGGATATTCGGCTCAAAAATGCCATAGGCGGTTAGAACAGGTTCCATTGTGCCGTGCAAGCGCCGTTTGGAAAGATTGCGACGTTCCGTTGTTGAGCTGTCATCGTATCAAAAATGAGAAAACGGGTGCAGCATTTGCACCTCCGACCCACTTTTTAATCATTTCGCGCCGGTATGAAGACGCAAGAATTTCAGCTCAAAAACGCCATACGCAACTTTAGCAGGTCCCATTGTACCGTGACAGGCTTGTTACGAACTATTGCAAAGTTCCGTTGTTGTGCTGTCATCGAATCAAAATGTGTGCAAATGCAGAGCCAGGATCATTTCGCGGAAATATGAAGACGTGGGATATTCGGCTCAAAAATGCCATAGGCGGTTAGAACAGGTTCCATTGTGCCGTGCAAGCGCCGTTTGGAAAGATTGCGACGTTCCGTTGTTGAGCTGTCATCGTATCAAAAATGAGAAAACGGGTGCAGCATTTGCACCTCCGACCCACTTTTTAATCATTTCGCGCCGGTATGAAGACGCAAGAATTTCAGCTCAAAAACGCCATACGCAACTTTAGCAGGTCCCATTGTACCGTGACAGGCTTGTTACGAACTATTGCAAAGTTCCGTTGTTGTGCTGTCATCGAATCAAAATGTGTGCAAAAAGTGCAAATGCAGAGCCAGGATCATTTCGCGGAAATATGAAGACGTGGGATATTCGGCTCAAAAATGCCATAGGCGGTTAGAACAGGTTCCATTGTGCCGTGCAAGCGCCGTTTGGAAAGATTGCGACGTTCCGTTGTTGAGCTGTCATCGTATCAAAAATGAGAAAACGGGTGCAGCATTTGCACCTCCGACCCACTTTTTTAATCATTTCGCGCCGGTATGAAGACGCAAGAATTTCAGCTCAAAAACGCCATACGCAACTTTAGCAGGTCCCATTGTACCGTGACAGGCTTGTTACGAACTATTGCAAAGTTCCGTTGTTGTGCTGTCATCGAATCAAAATGTGTGCAAAAAAGTGCAAATGCAGAGCCAGGATCATTTCGCGGAAATATGAAGACGTGGGATATTCGGCTCAAAAATGCCATAGGCGGTTAGAACAGGTTCCATTGTGCCGTGCAAGCGCCGTTTGGAAAGATTGCGACGTTCCGTTGTTGAGCTGTCATCGTATCAAAAATGAGAAAACGGGTGCAGCATTTGCACCTCCGACCCACTTTTTTAATCATTTCGCGCCGGTATGAAGACGCAAGAATTTCAGCTCAAAAACGCCATACGCAACTTTAGCAGGTCCCATTGTACCGTGACAGGCTTGTTACGAACTATTGCAAAGTTCCGTTGTTGTGCTGTCATCGAATCAAAATGTGTGCAAAAAAGTGCAAATGCAGAGCCAGGATCATTTCGCGGAAATATGAAGACGTGGGATATTCGGCTCAAAAATGCCATAGGCGGTTAGAACAGGTTCCATTGTGCCGTGCAAGCGCCGTTTGGAAAGATTGCGACGTTCCGTTGTTGAGCTGTCATCGTATCAAAAATGAGAAAACGGGTGCAGCATTTGCACCTCCGACCCACTTTTTAATCATTTCGCGCCGGTATGAAGACGCAAGAATTTCAGCTCAAAAACGCCATACGCAACTTTAGCAGGTCCCATTGTACCGTGACAGGCTTGTTACGAACTATTGCAAAGTTCCGTTGTTGTGCTGTCATCGAATCAAAATGTGTGCAAAAAGTGCAAATGCAGAGCCAGGATCATTTCGCGGAAATATGAAGACGTGGGATATTCGGCTCAAAAATGCCATAGGCGGTTAGAACAGGTTCCATTGTGCCGTGCAAGCGCCGTTTGGAAAGATTGCGACGTTCCGTTGTTGAGCTGTCATCGTATCAAAAATGAGAAAACGGGTGCAGCATTTGCACCTCCGACCCACTTTTTTAATCATTTCGCGCCGGTATGAAGACGCAAGAATTTCAGCTCAAAAACGCCATACGCAACTTTAGCAGGTCCCATTGTACCGTGACAGGCTTGTTACGAACTATTGCAAAGTTCCGTTGTTGTGCTGTCATCGAATCAAAATGTGTGCAAAAAAGTGCAAATGCAGAGCCAGGATCATTTCGCGGAAATATGAAGACGTGGGATATTCGGCTCAAAAATGCCATAGGCGGTTAGAACAGGTTCCATTGTGCCGTGCAAGCGCCGTTTGGAAAGATTGCGACGTTCCGTTGTTGAGCTGTCATCGTATCAAAAATGAGAAAACGGGTGCAGCATTTGCACCTCCGACCCACTTTTTTAATCATTTCGCGCCGGTATGAAGACGCAAGAATTTCAGCTCAAAAACGCCATACGCAACTTTAGCAGGTCCCATTGTACCGTGACAGGCTTGTTACGAACTATTGCAAAGTTCCGTTGTTGTGCTGTCATCGAATCAAAATGTGTGCAAAAAGTGCAAATGCAGAGCCAGGATCATTTCGCGGAAATATGAAGACGTGGGATATTCGGCTCAAAAATGCCATAGGCGGTTAGAACAGGTTCCATTGTGCCGTGCAAGCGCCGTTTGGAAAGATTGCGACGTTCCGTTGTTGAGCTGTCATCGTATCAAAAATGAGAAAACGGGTGCAGCATTTGCACCTCCGACCCACTTTTTAATCATTTCGCGCCGGTATGAAGACGCAAGAATTTCAGCTCAAAAACGCCATACGCAACTTTAGCAGGTCCCATTGTACCGTGACAGGCTTGTTACGAACTATTGCAAAGTTCCGTTGTTGTGCTGTCATCGAATCAAAATGTGTGCAAAAAAGTGCAAATGCAGAGCCAGGATCATTTCGCGGAAATATGAAGACGTGGGATATTCGGCTCAAAAATGCCATAGGCGGTTAGAACAGGTTCCATTGTGCCGTGCAAGCGCCGTTTGGAAAGATTGCGACGTTCCGTTGTTGAGCTGTCATCGTATCAAAAATGAGAAAACGGGTGCAGCATTTGCACCTCCGACCCACTTTTTTAATCATTTCGCGCCGGTATGAAGACGCAAGAATTTCAGCTCAAAAACGCCATACGCAACTTTAGCAGGTCCCATTGTACCGTGACAGGCTTGTTACGAACTATTGCAAAGTTCCGTTGTTGTGCTGTCATCGAATCAAAATGTGTGCAAAAAGTGCAAATGCAGAGCCAGGATCATTTCGCGGAAATATGAAGACGTGGGATATTCGGCTCAAAAATGCCATAGGCGGTTAGAACAGGTTCCATTGTGCCGTGCAAGCGCCGTTTGGAAAGATTGCGACGTTCCGTTGTTGAGCTGTCATCGTATCAAAAATGAGAAAACGGGTGCAGCATTTGCACCTCCGACCCACTTTTTAATCATTTCGCGCCGGTATGAAGACGCAAGAATTTCAGCTCAAAAACGCCATACGCAACTTTAGCAGGTCCCATTGTACCGTGACAGGCTTGTTACGAACTATTGCAAAGTTCCGTTGTTGTGCTGTCATCGAATCAAAATGTGTGCAAAAAGTGCAAATGCAGAGCCAGGATCATTTCGCGGAAATATGAAGACGTGGGATATTCGGCTCAAAAATGCCATAGGCGGTTAGAACAGGTTCCATTGTGCCGTGCAAGCGCCGTTTGGAAAGATTGCGACGTTCCGTTGTTGAGCTGTCATCGTATCAAAAATGAGAAAACGGGTGCAGCATTTGCACCTCCGACCCACTTTTTTAATCATTTCGCGCCGGTATGAAGACGCAAGAATTTCAGCTCAAAAACGCCATACGCAACTTTAGCAGGTCCCATTGTACCGTGACAGGCTTGTTACGAACTATTGCAAAGTTCCGTTGTTGTGCTGTCATCGAATCAAAATGTGTGCAAAAAGTGCAAATGCAGAGCCAGGATCATTTCGCGGAAATATGAAGACGTGGGATATTCGGCTCAAAAATGCCATAGGCGGTTAGAACAGGTTCCATTGTGCCGTGCAAGCGCCGTTTGGAAAGATTGCGACGTTCCGTTGTTGAGCTGTCATCGTATCAAAAATGAGAAAACGGGTGCAGCATTTGCACCTCCGACCCACTTTTTTAATCATTTCGCGCCGGTATGAAGACGCAAGAATTTCAGCTCAAAAACGCCATACGCAACTTTAGCAGGTCCCATTGTACCGTGACAGGCTTGTTACGAACTATTGCAAAGTTCCGTTGTTGTGCTGTCATCGAATCAAAATGTGTGCAAAAAAGTGCAAATGCAGAGCCAGGATCATTTCGCGGAAATATGAAGACGTGGGATATTCGGCTCAAAAATGCCATAGGCGGTTAGAACAGGTTCCATTGTGCCGTGCAAGCGCCGTTTGGAAAGATTGCGACGTTCCGTTGTTGAGCTGTCATCGTATCAAAAATGAGAAAACGGGTGCAGCATTTGCACCTCCGACCCACTTTTTTAATCATTTCGCGCCGGTATGAAGACGCAAGAATTTCAGCTCAAAAACGCCATACGCAACTTTAGCAGGTCCCATTGTACCGTGACAGGCTTGTTACGAACTATTGCAAAGTTCCGTTGTTGTGCTGTCATCGAATCAAAATGTGTGCAAAAAGTGCAAATGCAGAGCCAGGATCATTTCGCGGAAATATGAAGACGTGGGATATTCGGCTCAAAAATGCCATAGGCGGTTAGAACAGGTTCCATTGTGCCGTGCAAGCGCCGTTTGGAAAGATTGCGACGTTCCGTTGTTGAGCTGTCATCGTATCAAAAATGAGAAAACGGGTGCAGCATTTGCACCTCCGACCCACTTTTTAATCATTTCGCGCCGGTATGAAGACGCAAGAATTTCAGCTCAAAAACGCCATACGCAACTTTAGCAGGTCCCATTGTACCGTGACAGGCTTGTTACGAACTATTGCAAAGTTCCGTTGTTGTGCTGTCATCGAATCAAAATGTGTGCAAAAAAGTGCAAATGCAGAGCCAGGATCATTTCGCGGAAATATGAAGACGTGGGATATTCGGCTCAAAAATGCCATAGGCGGTTAGAACAGGTTCCATTGTGCCGTGCAAGCGCCGTTTGGAAAGATTGCGACGTTCCGTTGTTGAGCTGTCATCGTATCAAAAATGAGAAAACGGGTGCAGCATTTGCACCTCCGACCCACTTTTTAAATCATTTCGCGCCGGTATGAAGACGCAAGAATTTCAGCTCAAAAACGCCATACGCAACTTTAGCAGGTCCCATTGTACCGTGACAGGCTTGTTACGAACTATTGCAAAGTTCCGTTGTTGTGCTGTCATCGAATCAAAATGTGTGCAAAAAGTGCAAATGCAGAGCCAGGATCATTTCGCGGAAATATGAAGACGTGGGATATTCGGCTCAAAAATGCCATAGGCGGTTAGAACAGGTTCCATTGTGCCGTGCAAGCGCCGTTTGGAAAGATTGCGACGTTCCGTTGTTGAGCTGTCATCGTATCAAAAATGAGAAAACGGGTGCAGCATTTGCACCTCCGACCCACTTTTTAAATCATTTCGCGCCGGTATGAAGACGCAAGAATTTCAGCTCAAAAACGCCATACGCAACTTTAGCAGGTCCCATTGTACCGTGACAGGCTTGTTACGAACTATTGCAAAGTTCCGTTGTTGTGCTGTCATCGAATCAAAATGTGTGCAAAAAAGTGCAAATGCAGAGCCAGGATCATTTCGCGGAAATATGAAGACGTGGGATATTCGGCTCAAAAATGCCATAGGCGGTTAGAACAGGTTCCATTGTGCCGTGCAAGCGCCGTTTGGAAAGATTGCGACGTTCCGTTGTTGAGCTGTCATCGTATCAAAAATGAGAAAACGGGTGCAGCATTTGCACCTCCGACCCACTTTTTTAATCATTTCGCGCCGGTATGAAGACGCAAGAATTTCAGCTCAAAAACGCCATACGCAACTTTAGCAGGTCCCATTGTACCGTGACAGGCTTGTTACGAACTATTGCAAAGTTCCGTTGTTGTGCTGTCATCGAATCAAAATGTGTGCAAAAAAGTGCAAATGCAGAGCCAGGATCATTTCGCGGAAATATGAAGACGTGGGATATTCGGCTCAAAAATGCCATAGGCGGTTAGAACAGGTTCCATTGTGCCGTGCAAGCGCCGTTTGGAAAGATTGCGACGTTCCGTTGTTGAGCTGTCATCGTATCAAAAATGAGAAAACGGGTGCAGCATTTGCACCTCCGACCCACTTTTTAATCATTTCGCGCCGGTATGAAGACGCAAGAATTTCAGCTCAAAAACGCCATACGCAACTTTAGCAGGTCCCATTGTACCGTGACAGGCTTGTTACGAACTATTGCAAAGTTCCGTTGTTGTGCTGTCATCGAATCAAAATGTGTGCAAAAAGTGCAAATGCAGAGCCAGGATCATTTCGCGGAAATATGAAGACGTGGGATATTCGGCTCAAAAATGCCATAGGCGGTTAGAACAGGTTCCATTGTGCCGTGCAAGCGCCGTTTGGAAAGATTGCGACGTTCCGTTGTTGAGCTGTCATCGTATCAAAAATGAGAAAACGGGTGCAGCATTTGCACCTCCGACCCACTTTTTTAATCATTTCGCGCCGGTATGAAGACGCAAGAATTTCAGCTCAAAAACGCCATACGCAACTTTAGCAGGTCCCATTGTACCGTGACAGGCTTGTTACGAACTATTGCAAAGTTCCGTTGTTGTGCTGTCATCGAATCAAAATGTGTGCAAAAAGTGCAAATGCAGAGCCAGGATCATTTCGCGGAAATATGAAGACGTGGGATATTCGGCTCAAAAATGCCATAGGCGGTTAGAACAGGTTCCATTGTGCCGTGCAAGCGCCGTTTGGAAAGATTGCGACGTTCCGTTGTTGAGCTGTCATCGTATCAAAAATGAGAAAACGGGTGCAGCATTTGCACCTCCGACCCACTTTTTAATCATTTCGCGCCGGTATGAAGACGCAAGAATTTCAGCTCAAAAACGCCATACGCAACTTTAGCAGGTCCCATTGTACCGTGACAGGCTTGTTACGAACTATTGCAAAGTTCCGTTGTTGTGCTGTCATCGAATCAAAATGTGTGAAAAAAGTGCAAATGCAGAGCCAGGATCATTTCGCGGAAATATGAAGACGTGGGATATTCGGCTCAAAAATGCCATAGGCGGTTAGAACAGGTTCCATTGTGCCGTGCAAGCGCCGTTTGGAAAGATTGCGACGTTCCGTTGTTGAGCTGTCATCGTATCAAAAATGAGAAAACGGGTGCAGCATTTGCACCTCCGACCCACTTTTTAATCATTTCGCGCCGGTATGAAGACGCAAGAATTTCAGCTCAAAAACGCCATACGCAACTTTAGCAGGTCCCATTGTACCGTGACAGGCTTGTTACGAACTATTGCAAAGTTCCGTTGTTGTGCTGTCATCGAATCAAAATGTGTGCAAAAAAGTGCAAATGCAGAGCCAGGATCATTTCGCGGAAATATGAAGACGTGGGATATTCGGCTCAAAAATGCCATAGGCGGTTAGAACAGGTTCCATTGTGCCGTGCAAGCGCCGTTTGGAAAGATTGCGACGTTCCGTTGTTGAGCTGTCATCGTATCAAAAATGAGAAAACGGGTGCAGCATTTGCACCTCCGACCCACTTTTTAATCATTTCGCGCCGGTATGAAGACGCAAGAATTTCAGCTCAAAAACGCCATACGCAACTTTAGCAGGTCCCATTGTACCGTGACAGGCTTGTTACGAACTATTGCAAAGTTCCGTTGTTGTGCTGTCATCGAATCAAAATGTGTGCAAAAAGTGCAAATGCAGAGCCAGGATCATTTCGCGGAAATATGAAGACGTGGGATATTCGGCTCAAAAATGCCATAGGCGGTTAGAACAGGTTCCATTGTGCCGTGCAAGCGCCGTTTGGAAAGATTGCGACGTTCCGTTGTTGAGCTGTCATCGTATCAAAAATGAGAAAACGGGTGCAGCATTTGCACCTCCGACCCACTTTTTTAATCATTTCGCGCCGGTATGAAGACGCAAGAATTTCAGCTCAAAAACGCCATACGCAACTTTAGCAGGTCCCATTGTACCGTGACAGGCTTGTTACGAACTATTGCAAAGTTCCGTTGTTGTGCTGTCATCGAATCAAAATGTGTGCAAAAAAGTGCAAATGCAGAGCCAGGATCATTTCGCGGAAATATGAAGACGTGGGATATTCGGCTCAAAAATGCCATAGGCGGTTAGAACAGGTTCCATTGTGCCGTGCAAGCGCCGTTTGGAAAGATTGCGACGTTCCGTTGTTGAGCTGTCATCGTATCAAAAATGAGAAAACGGGTGCAGCATTTGCACCTCCGACCCACTTTTTAATCATTTCGCGCCGGTATGAAGACGCAAGAATTTCAGCTCAAAAACGCCATACGCAACTTTAGCAGGTCCCATTGTACCGTGACAGGCTTGTTACGAACTATTGCAAAGTTCCGTTGTTGTGCTGTCATCGAATCAAAATGTGTGCAAAAAGTGCAAATGCAGAGCCAGGATCATTTCGCGGAAATATGAAGACGTGGGATATTCGGCTCAAAAATGCCATAGGCGGTTAGAACAGGTTCCATTGTGCCGTGCAAGCGCCGTTTGGAAAGATTGCGACGTTCCGTTGTTGAGCTGTCATCGTATCAAAAATGAGAAAACGGGTGCAGCATTTGCACCTCCGACCCACTTTTTAATCATTTCGCGCCGGTATGAAGACGCAAGAATTTCAGCTCAAAAACGCCATACGCAACTTTAGCAGGTCCCATTGTACCGTGACAGGCTTGTTACGAACTATTGCAAAGTTCCGTTGTTGTGCTGTCATCGAATCAAAATGTGTGCAAAAAAGTGCAAATGCAGAGCCAGGATCATTTCGCGGAAATATGAAGACGTGGGATATTCGGCTCAAAAATGCCATAGGCGGTTAGAACAGGTTCCATTGTGCCGTGCAAGCGCCGTTTGGAAAGATTGCGACGTTCCGTTGTTGAGCTGTCATCGTATCAAAAATGAGAAAACGGGTGCAGCATTTGCACCTCCGACCCACTTTTTAATCATTTCGCGCCGGTATGAAGACGCAAGAATTTCAGCTCAAAAACGCCATACGCAACTTTAGCAGGTCCCATTGTACCGTGACAGGCTTGTTACGAACTATTGCAAAGTTCCGTTGTTGTGCTGTCATCGAATCAAAATGTGTGCAAAAAAGTGCAAATGCAGAGCCAGGATCATTTCGCGGAAATATGAAGACGTGGGATATTCGGCTCAAAAATGCCATAGGCGGTTAGAACAGGTTCCATTGTGCCGTGCAAGCGCCGTTTGGAAAGATTGCGACGTTCCGTTGTTGAGCTGTCATCGTATCAAAAATGAGAAAACGGGTGCAGCATTTGCACCTCCGACCCACTTTTTTAATCATTTCGCGCCGGTATGAAGACGCAAGAATTTCAGCTCAAAAACGCCATACGCAACTTTAGCAGGTCCCATTGTACCGTGACAGGCTTGTTACGAACTATTGCAAAGTTCCGTTGTTGTGCTGTCATCGAATCAAAATGTGTGCAAAAAGTGCAAATGCAGAGCCAGGATCATTTCGCGGAAATATGAAGACGTGGGATATTCGGCTCAAAAATGCCATAGGCGGTTAGAACAGGTTCCATTGTGCCGTGCAAGCGCCGTTTGGAAAGATTGCGACGTTCCGTTGTTGAGCTGTCATCGTATCAAAAATGAGAAAACGGGTGCAGCATTTGCACCTCCGACCCACTTTTTTAATCATTTCGCGCCGGTATGAAGACGCAAGAATTTCAGCTCAAAAACGCCATACGCAACTTTAGCAGGTCCCATTGTACCGTGACAGGCTTGTTACGAACTATTGCAAAGTTCCGTTGTTGTGCTGTCATCGAATCAAAATGTGTGCAAAAAAGTGCAAATGCAGAGCCAGGATCATTTCGCGGAAATATGAAGACGTGGGATATTCGGCTCAAAAATGCCATAGGCGGTTAGAACAGGTTCCATTGTGCCGTGCAAGCGCCGTTTGGAAAGATTGCGACGTTCCGTTGTTGAGCTGTCATCGTATCAAAAATGAGAAAACGGGTGCAGCATTTGCACCTCCGACCCACTTTTTAATCATTTCGCGCCGGTATGAAGACGCAAGAATTTCAGCTCAAAAACGCCATACGCAACTTTAGCAGGTCCCATTGTACCGTGACAGGCTTGTTACGAACTATTGCAAAGTTCCGTTGTTGTGCTGTCATCGAATCAAAATGTGTGCAAAAAGTGCAAATGCAGAGCCAGGATCATTTCGCGGAAATATGAAGACGTGGGATATTCGGCTCAAAAATGCCATAGGCGGTTAGAACAGGTTCCATTGTGCCGTGCAAGCGCCGTTTGGAAAGATTGCGACGTTCCGTTGTTGAGCTGTCATCGTATCAAAAATGAGAAAACGGGTGCAGCATTTGCACCTCCGACCCACTTTTTAATCATTTCGCGCCGGTATGAAGACGCAAGAATTTCAGCTCAAAAACGCCATACGCAACTTTAGCAGGTCCCATTGTACCGTGACAGGCTTGTTACGAACTATTGCAAAGTTCCGTTGTTGTGCTGTCATCGAATCAAAATGTGTGCAAAAAGTGCAAATGCAGAGCCAGGATCATTTCGCGGAAATATGAAGACGTGGGATATTCGGCTCAAAAATGCCATAGGCGGTTAGAACAGGTTCCATTGTGCCGTGCAAGCGCCGTTTGGAAAGATTGCGACGTTCCGTTGTTGAGCTGTCATCGTATCAAAAATGAGAAAACGGGTGCAGCATTTGCACCTCCGACCCACTTTTTTAATCATTTCGCGCCGGTATGAAGACGCAAGAATTTCAGCTCAAAAACGCCATACGCAACTTTAGCAGGTCCCATTGTACCGTGACAGGCTTGTTACGAACTATTGCAAAGTTCCGTTGTTGTGCTGTCATCGAATCAAAATGTGTGCAAAAAGTGCAAATGCAGAGCCAGGATCATTTCGCGGAAATATGAAGACGTGGGATATTCGGCTCAAAAATGCCATAGGCGGTTAGAACAGGTTCCATTGTGCCGTGCAAGCGCCGTTTGGAAAGATTGCGACGTTCCGTTGTTGAGCTGTCATCGTATCAAAAATGAGAAAACGGGTGCAGCATTTGCACCTCCGACCCACTTTTTTAATCATTTCGCGCCGGTATGAAGACGCAAGAATTTCAGCTCAAAAACGCCATACGCAACTTTAGCAGGTCCCATTGTACCGTGACAGGCTTGTTACGAACTATTGCAAAGTTCCGTTGTTGTGCTGTCATCGAATCAAAATGTGTGCAAAAAAGTGCAAATGCAGAGCCAGGATCATTTCGCGGAAATATGAAGACGTGGGATATTCGGCTCAAAAATGCCATAGGCGGTTAGAACAGGTTCCATTGTGCCGTGCAAGCGCCGTTTGGAAAGATTGCGACGTTCCGTTGTTGAGCTGTCATCGTATCAAAAATGAGAAAACGGGTGCAGCATTTGCACCTCCGACCCACTTTTTTAATCATTTCGCGCCGGTATGAAGACGCAAGAATTTCAGCTCAAAAACGCCATACGCAACTTTAGCAGGTCCCATTGTACCGTGACAGGCTTGTTACGAACTATTGCAAAGTTCCGTTGTTGTGCTGTCATCGAATCAAAATGTGTGCAAAAAAGTGCAAATGCAGAGCCAGGATCATTTCGCGGAAATATGAAGACGTGGGATATTCGGCTCAAAAATGCCATAGGCGGTTAGAACAGGTTCCATTGTGCCGTGCAAGCGCCGTTTGGAAAGATTGCGACGTTCCGTTGTTGAGCTGTCATCGTATCAAAAATGAGAAAACGGGTGCAGCATTTGCACCTCCGACCCACTTTTTAATCATTTCGCGCCGGTATGAAGACGCAAGAATTTCAGCTCAAAAACGCCATACGCAACTTTAGCAGGTCCCATTGTACCGTGACAGGCTTGTTACGAACTATTGCAAAGTTCCGTTGTTGTGCTGTCATCGAATCAAAATGTGTGCAAAAAGTGCAAATGCAGAGCCAGGATCATTTCGCGGAAATATGAAGACGTGGGATATTCGGCTCAAAAATGCCATAGGCGGTTAGAACAGGTTCCATTGTGCCGTGCAAGCGCCGTTTGGAAAGATTGCGACGTTCCGTTGTTGAGCTGTCATCGTATCAAAAATGAGAAAACGGGTGCAGCATTTGCACCTCCGACCCACTTTTTTAATCATTTCGCGCCGGTATGAAGACGCAAGAATTTCAGCTCAAAAACGCCATACGCAACTTTAGCAGGTCCCATTGTACCGTGACAGGCTTGTTACGAACTATTGCAAAGTTCCGTTGTTGTGCTGTCATCGAATCAAAATGTGTGCAAAAAAGTGCAAATGCAGAGCCAGGATCATTTCGCGGAAATATGAAGACGTGGGATATTCGGCTCAAAAATGCCATAGGCGGTTAGAACAGGTTCCATTGTGCCGTGCAAGCGCCGTTTGGAAAGATTGCGACGTTCCGTTGTTGAGCTGTCATCGTATCAAAAATGAGAAAACGGGTGCAGCATTTGCACCTCCGACCCACTTTTTTAATCATTTCGCGCCGGTATGAAGACGCAAGAATTTCAGCTCAAAAACGCCATACGCAACTTTAGCAGGTCCCATTGTACCGTGACAGGCTTGTTACGAACTAATGCAAAGTTCCGTTGTTGTGCTGTCATCGAATCAAAATGTGTGCACTGGGGAAAACACTATAGCAATATTTTTTAGTTTACATTAAAAAAATGCTCAAAGTATGCTCAATGGGGACGGCTTTCCCACCCCGGCTTCTAGTCTACCTAATGGTCTAAATGCAGTTATCTTTATATAGTGGTTTCACCCTTTCTTTAGCTGTCCAGGAATTGCTATTACCTAGAACGTAAATAGCCTTTGGAAGGAAGAATAACTTCTAACAGGGAGGAACGGCTAGTTGTTCCATATTCTGGGATAGAGAGTAAGGGGTTGATTACCTCTCCTTTGAAAATTGTTGCTTTTATAAAAGGGCCACAAATATTTTGAAGGATATAAAACACACACACGACGGCCAAATGATGGGAAGGAGAGCGGGCCTGTTGCTCCCCCAGACTCGGCTCAGACTGCCTCCGATTTCCCTCGACTCGTTGACTTTCCCCTGACTATTTGCAGAGGTGCCAGATGTCACCCCTTTGCACACCCTGTTCCGGTTAGGTCTAGATCATCGAGTTCTGTTAAAGCTTGTTATGGTAACACACTATTTGACATACAACCTAACATTCAGCGTCCACCGGCTAGAATTCTAGTTAGACCGCTTTGCACGTATATTTACCCCAAATGGATTTGGAATAGAGAGCGAGTTTTGAATTTCGGTCTCGTAAGCCGTGCATCTCGTGAGCCTCTTCTCATTTTCGGTCTTTCGAACCTTCCGTCTCGTGAACTCTTTTGGGTATTCGGTATCACGAACCTTGGGTCTCGTAAACCCTTTTTGATTTTTGGTCTCGCAAACCTTCTGTCTCGTGAACCCTTTTTTCGATTTTCGGTGTCGCGAACCTTCGGTGTCGTAGACATTCGGTCTCGTGGGCCGTAACCCTGCGATTAGACAATTGTTCCGGCAGTTGGTTGGCAGTCAGCGCCCCCCCCCCCCGGAAAAATCCTAGATCCGCCCATGAAGAAGAATGTTTTTGTACCCCAGTTCTGGAGAAACCTAATCTTTTTACTAAAAAGGTCAGCTTTTTATTTCACATAAATAAAACCGGTCCTTCAGGCTGGCAAAATTTTAAGTATCTGACCTGGAACATTACTCTTGAAGTATAGATCAGAGAGCAATTGTGTGCACAATATTTCTTGGGTAAAGGGGTCACATTCAGTTGGGTGTCCCCTGAGTGACACGTGGGCTTGGGAAGGGGCGGAACTTGAAAGAAATTTGGTCCCCTTTCCCTCCGAGGAGTTTTTGAAAACGACAACGTAGCCAGAAAGATTAAAAATGGTGCCGCCAAATGGACCTATATTCTTAGTTTGCTTTCCATGTGCAACATGACAACTTTTAAGGCGCAATACTCGTTAATCCTTTGAAGTCAAGGCTGAATTCCACGAACTAGTTCTTAAACTTTGGATTGCATTTCTTGTTTTCTTTCTTAATATTTTTTTCGTCGTTTCAACTGTTTTTACAATCAACTATACCGAACACGCAATTAGTTTCTACTGATAACTTTTTTTTAACAAACTGCAATAGATCATCAAAACTACCGAATTTCACTTTCAACAGATCTGAACGCTATTAACCCACACAAAGCTTTGACCGGGATCTTTTATCATAAATCAGCGTTTGAGGAATAAGAGGGGATATTAGGTTCAGTTTCATGAGGCCCTACCCTATCTTTTAACGTCCTCCTATTTTTCGCAAGGTCAAAATACTGGGTTTGGGTGGGTTTCTCGACTTCACTTCAGCGTCACGAATCTTGGCCAGGAGTCACGACCCCTGTAACTCAACAGAATTAATGTTCTTTTTGCATGTTAAGAACAATGTGTCACTCTTCCCCATTGCTTGTAAAGTTGCCAGTTGTCACTAGTACTACATCAAAGATTTCCATATTTCCGTTCAATCCAACCAGGGGCGTCGCCAGGATCTAATGATTGGGGGCACATTGCTTAATGGCTTGTTATGATATAGTACATATATTATCTACACTGGCGTAGGCAGGGCTTTTGTTTTGAAGGCTAACTGCAAGGCCTAACCACCGGCCTGGATTTTTGTCGGTTTCAAGGGTGTCTAGATGCAAAATAGTGCATCATTTGTTGCGTTCGCCAGGGCTTCTTCAAGTCAAATCCTAAAAGTCCTAAGAATGAGTCAGTACTTAAAAGGTTACATGGATAAGCTCAGTAGACTGCAGAGCTCCGGAAATCTAGTTATTAGGTCATCAGTTGGAACCTCGGTAAATCCGAGGATGCCCCGTAATGGTGTTGGGCACACAAAACCAAAATTACTATTAGGGGCCCGAACACAAATAATTTGGTGTCCACACTATAATATTCCCCAAGACTATCAGTGTCACATGTAAGAAAGGAGGACGGAGTTTACGGTCATTTCCAACCACTCGACTCATTCGAAACAAACTCATAACAGCAGTGGATCCAGGACTTGGACCAGGTTGGGGTACTGAGAATTTTGGGAAGACTACGGTATCTAAGCGGAGCGTCACCATCAGTTGGCGTGAAGCTTACCGGAAAATTTTTGGTGGTAAAACCTCCAAATCACTTGAAATGGCATTTCCGAGCCCATTTGATTAGACTTTTCTGTTTATTTACACCTCACCCCAACACCTATAAATACACGTTTTTCAAGTACATTTATCTCTTCGGTTTAAATATGATTAGGAGTGCCAACTGATGGCAAATCACCAAAACGAAATCTCGGAATTAAACAGAGAAGCATACGACAGAGTGTTATGCAATGTGCTTAAAGAGTTAGGGGTTGTTTTCCCGTGCCTCCACTAGGAAAGACTTTGGTCTTCGGTCTTTGTTTTTGGAGGTCTTCGTTTTAGAGATTTTCCTGTCTTCGGTCTTCGTTTTGGACCCACCGGATCCTTGTATAGTCCTACTCTGGATCGAGTTGGAATACTCCCTTCCTAGTGAAGGGGTTTTCTCCTAATGAGGTTTTTCACCTCTTGACTACAATAGGCCTTTCCCTTGCCAAATCCCAAACACACCTAGGATCCCCAAAAATTAAATGTAGCGGTCCAAAAGTGACCCCAGGTCACCTCCACTACTCTTGGCGCTAATAGTTTCCCTCCAATGTTTTCCGAGGAAAAAACCTCATATGAGGGGAGGAGGGTGGGATGTAAGAGGTGAAAAACCTCATTAGGAGAAAACCCCTTTACTAGGAAGGGAGTATTTTCCCACACTTCGGTTTTTCACCTCTTGACTACAACAGGCCTAGAGTACAAAGATATCTAGGCGGTGGAATCTGAATGGAAAAAAACTACAGCAAAATGCCCTTACAACTCACAGTTATTGGGTTAATCTCGAATTCAGAATCTTCTTTGCAAAGGTGGTGTTCCCCTCCAGAAGGCCCTTCATATAAAAAGCTGTGAATGTGGATACTGAGACCCAGGAAGCTGCCTCCATCACTTCTGAGATAGGCATCCCCTGGCTACTTGCCCACGAGGCTGACATTCCCCGTACATCATGTGCTTTGACACGACCACCTAGTTCCTTGGCCTGAGCCTTGTTAGCTTCCAAAATCACAGAAACGATCCAACGAGAAATGAATATGGTAGAGGCTGGGTGATGCTTGCCTTTCTGATATGTGAGAAAAAGTCTATCATGGTCTCCTCTTATATCCTTAGTGTTCTTAATATAATACTTAAGTGTCCTGTAGGGACATAGCAGCCTGTCCTCTGGTTCTGCAGAAAACACCCCATACGAGGTAATGCTATGTTTTTTGCCAAATAATTTAACGATTTTTTTTGGGCCAAGTACCCATGTATGGGATTAGAGTCACCTCATCCCTACCCCATCTTATGTGATTCTCCTTTACAGGTAAGGCATGAATGTCAGACCCTCTACGGCCTGATGCCGCAGCTAATAGAAATAATGTCTAAAGGGTTAAATGCTTAAGAGAAGCTCTAACTAGAGGTTCAAACGGCTCTTTTGCAAGGTAATCTAAAACAAGCGAAAGGTCCCAGGGAGGAGTAAGATGCCTTTCTGGGGGTTTCTGATTAAAAAAAACGCTTTCATTAATTGTTCCAGCTCTTGACAAACGCCAGCCTTAACTCCTCCCCAGCCGGGGTGAACCACTGTAGTAGCGGCTCTTTATCCAGCTGTTGTTCTAGGCTTTAAATTCTTAACCGTAAAAAAAGGTACTCGAAGAACACAGCCACTTCTCCTACAGTTGCAGACAAGGGATGGATCCCTCTTCCCTCCGCCCAGAAATTGTATACCCGAAGGCGGTAGTCATGGGTCCTATAGGTGGATGGGCGTCTGCACTCAGCTGCCCTGCACGCAGTCGTGCCAGAAAATCCTTTCTTAATGAAACTCTTTTTGACAGTTTCCAAGCAACTAAGTTGTAAATTTCGGGTTTCTGAAGAAATACCAGACTGTGAGATTGGAAAAGTAGTTTCATGGACATGGGAAGTTTCACTGGGTAATCGATCAGGAGTTCTAGGAGGAGTGGAAACCAACCCTGCCTCTGTCATAGGGAGGCTATGAGGATTACCACACAGTCCTCCCTCACTATTTTCTCCAGCACTGCTGAAACCAGTGAGAATGATGGGAAGGCATACGCTGTCATGCCTGACTACTGTGCCGTAAAGATATCTCCCCCACTGCTTGTGGATCTGGTAGCAAGGTCATGTACCTTGGAAGTCTGTTGTTCAGACAAGTCGCAAAAGATCTATGCTGGGCTGTCCCAGACTTGGGAAAATTTTGTTTGCCACTTCCTGGTTGAGTGTCCACTCTGTTGGACACACAGCCCCCCCTCCCCTGGACAGGGAGTCTGCAATTATATTGTTCTTCCTTACTTTATGTGCTGCATGAACCTGAATATTCTGATCCATGCACCAGTAGAAGAGGTCCCATGATAGATAGCACAACGGCGGGGATCTTGTGCCTCCCTGCTTGTTGATGTATGCGACTACTGTTGAGTTGTCGGTGTAAAATATGCGAAGACGTGGATTCCCCGGAAGCGGAGGAAGGCTAAAACTACAGTTAGATCCTTGTAAACACTCTGGGCGCACATGTTAGACCAAAGGTAGGGCAGTGAACTGGTCTACTGATCTACCCCTTGCAATCTGAACCTGTGGTACTTTTGGGAATTTGGATGGATAGGTATGTGCAAGTATGCATTGTGTAGATCTATTGATGCTACCCAATCTCCTGGTCTGAGAGTCCTTATAATTGATCTCAGTGTCTCCATTTTGAGGCGGACTTTCCGGACGAATTTGTTTAGCGGTTTGAGATTTAGGATTGGGCGATACCCCCCCCCCCCGATTTCTTTGGTACTAGGAAGGGGTTGCATAGGAAAACCCTTGGTACACTTCTCTTTAACACTTCTATTGCCCGTTTTCTTACCAGAGATTGCACCTCTTCTACCATTGCTCGAGCCTTGAGCCTGTTGAGTGGTAGGGGAGTCTCCTTGCCCCTGGAGGAGTGTGGGACCTTTCTGAAGTCGATTTTGTACCCTTGTCCCAAAATTGTCAACACCCGACGGTTGCTTGTTATTGAGTGCCAGTGATTCAGGAAAAATTTTAGCCTTACTCCTACTGGAAGATCTGACCCCCTTCTTATCCCCAGCTGCTTCAAATTGTCAGAATTCCGTTCTCCCTCTAAATCCCCAGGAGGAACGAAATGGCCGCACTCTTGACTGAGACTGTGACAATGCTCCCCTTGTTAGGAGTAGAGCGGTTTAACTCCGCCGCCGCTGTCCGAGCATCCCGCAAAATCTCTGAGGCCTTATGTGATATTTTTTGAAACTCTCCCTGAAAAAGGTGTGGACCCTGTAGGGGTAACTTCAGCAGCACTTGTTTAGCGCTAGAGCTTGCCAAATTCATAGCAATATGGAACGAGCTGAGACTCTCACTGCCAAATCAAAGATATCTACCAGACAGGTAGCCAAGGTTTCTAAAGGTTTGTTTAAGGAATTCATCCCCTACCGAAATCTTACCCTGAAGGCCTCTCCCCAGAGGCCTTCAGAGAGGAGCAGGGAACTTTGAGAAGTTACTCTCTGTAAGTGGCGGATACTCATGTCCGCTTTCTGCCAGTAATCATCCACGGCCGCTAGGTCTGCTTTTAGTTTAGGGGGACCTTGTGAAGAAGCCATGAAGGCTTCAACCTCAGGGTCTAATTTAGGAACCTTTCCAAACATATTGAAGTCCTCTTCACCCCAGCGGTACATAGAATTATGCTTAGCTCTCCCTGCAGTGAGTTTGGGTAGGGATGCTGAAACTTCCTTCCATTTAGAGGATAAAACTCCGTCCATAGGGAGTACTGGTACCAATTTTGGAGCCCCTTGGACAACACCTGAGAAAGCATCCCCTAAAAAAGATTTTGTTTCAGGAGGGAGGGGGGGGGGGCTCCTCTGCGGATATGTGAAGATGAGTCCTACTGCCTTCAATTAGCTCAGTAAAGGATGCCTGAACCTCATAAGCGGAGGTTGAATCCCCTGTCACGGAACACTCCTCAGAAAGAGATGGGGTGTCCCTAGCACTCATAAAATCCTCTACACCATGTTTCTCACCTCCAATTCTGTCTCTCTGAATCCCGAGGAGGGGACCCGTAAAGGGAGTCCTGCTCTGGTACCCTTACTTCCAGGGTCTCAACTTCTAAACAGCTACCTGAATCTTGTTCCTTTGGTGGGTCAGGAGCTGGGCGATCAGAGAGTAACAAATCCAGTTTTGCTACCAAGGGGCTAAGCTGAGACTGTATCTCAGTCTGGATCATCTTAATTTGCTCCGAGTCAAGAGGACTTGACTTAGGTTTTTTTGGTTTCTTAGCGGTTTTGTAACCTGAGCTCGATGCCCAGAAGAACTTTTAATCCTCACCTGATCCCCCTTTTTCGAGGAGGTAGGCCGAGTCTTAGGTTTTGAGGTCACATTCTCTTGTTCCGAGCTACCCTTTTCAGTAGGGTCACTAACACTCACCCTGCGTTATCAATATCCATGGTGCACCTAGCCTAGCCCTTGAACAGGACTCAGTATTACGTTCCTATGCTATACACTTCAGTAAGGAGTGACTACAAGGAGCGGATTATATGGCCAGGTTCAGTGACTAAACTAGCCTAACCTAGGCTAGGCTTGGCCTTGGCTGGGTAGTTAAAAGCAAGGCTGTACATACTGTGAGTAGCCTAGTTATGCTTATGGATCGGATACAAGTAGGATTGATGTAAATTTACACTTTCGAAACCGAATGCAAACACTGGCTGATAACTTAGGCTATGCTACGGTAGTGTAGGCTAGCCTAGCCTAGGTCCAACTAACGCAAGGAGCTGGCTAACTTAGGCTAGGCTTACCCCATAAAACTGACAGGTGACAGAAGAGGAAAAGCCCGGAAGTACCGTGATTTCTGACAGGTGACAGACGGTACCCTACTTCAGAATTCGTGCTAGGTTAAAACTGACAGGTGACAGATAGCACCTAACGAAGGATAGCACAACACTACCGTACGGCAGAACTATCCGTAGACTAGCAGCCTAACTAACGTTAGTGTACTAACGTTAGGCTACTTCGCTAATGAAACAGAAGAACTATACCTCAGAGATCTGACAGGTGACAGAAGAGCTCTAAGGGCACGTGCCCCCCCCCCCCCCCCCCCAATTGAGATCTGAGATTTTCAAAAAACGATATGCCTTCTTTAGTCAGAGTGTGACTATGGAATATTTATTTGATTCTTCTTTTGACAAGAAAAGGCAGTAATTTTCATACTTTTTTTAATGAAACTTTATTCCCAAAACACATGTAAAATGCCATTTCCGACTGTCTGAGGGGTTGCGTTTTGCAAAAATTTCTGCAAACTTCCGACTTCGCCAACTGAAGGTGGCGCATAGCTCAGATAACTGTTCAAGCAGGATTAGGCCTACATTTTTTCCGTAAGAGAATCACATCTAACTGCTTTCTCTTTCTCTTTAAAGGTCAGCTCTGCTTCTTCAAAATGTCAGCCGGATCCACTCTTGAAAGTTGTTTCACTAGTTTTGTTACCAATAAAACCTTAATTGAAGTTGCCCTGTACGTATTTTTGAGACCAGTGTAAAGACAACAGAATAACCCGTAAATCACGACCTGAATTCCTAACAGACCCCTTAAAACCCAGGAATTTCCAGGGGTTCGCCCCTGGACCCCACCGAGACACACATTGAACTGCCCATCAAAGTTTCTCAATGCAGTAGTTCATCTCGCCCTTTTTCAAAATATTAGCCGGATCTGCTCTTGGTATTTGAATCACCGTTTTCTTTTTACCAAAAGTCTTACAAGAAGTTACTCTGGAGGCGTTTTTGAGACCAGTGTTAAGTAAATAGAAGAACACTTAATGAAGCGACTTTAATTTAATACCTCACAAACACGTTAAAACCCATGAGCTTAACCAGATGGTTGAGAGTTGTGGTCTAACGGCCTCAGCATCATGCCAAGTCAGTCCTTCAGAAATTACCAATCACTTTCCGTTCTCTTTTCGGGACTAAGGCCTGTATACATGAGCAACACTTGAAAAAACATTTCCAAAACATCCAATGGCAACAAATCCAAAAACATGCTTGTTTACGGTTTTTTGCACAGTGTATACAAGGTATACAGCATGTTTAGGAAATGCTTTGGAAAGAAATGTGCTATCAATTCTTTTTAAAACATTTTCAAATTGTTTTTACTCTGTCTACACTGTGCAACAAGCCGGAAACAAGCATGTTTTGGGTTTGTTGCATTTGAAGTGTTATGAGAATGTTTTGCAAATGTTGCTTGTGTGTATAGGCCTTAATGAGACCAATTCTAAGATCTGGTTTTACACTTTTCCGTTAAAACCGCAAATAAGTCATAAGCAGGGACGTCAATTTGATTTACAAAGTAGGGGGACATCTGGCCTAATTTTTTTCTCCTGTCCTGATAAGGTGTTCACAGCGGCGTAGCTATACATTTCATTGGGGGAGGGGTGGGTAAGCATGCATCCAACTTTCTAGGGACATAATTTGCCGCGCTGAAACTTTTGTCTTTTTTGAATATTTAAAAATATGGAGCTTGCATTGCAGAAAATTGGATTCTGAGTTTCCTGAAAGGAAATTTATCAAGTTGGGGATTACTGAAGAATTGTATATCCTGTTGGCAATTCAGAGACTGAGCCGCGACCAAATACCGTTGTTGCTACATAATTTATCCAATGTCTACGAAATGATACTCTCCGACGAAATTTTTTGAGTGAAGAGCTTATATTGGAGAAAATTTGGAATTTTATGAAAGAAAACTTATAAAAATAGCTCTGCAGTTACCGTTGACACTTGATGAGCTGGTGTCCTATGTAGCAATTTCCGATTTTGTCACCTCCAGAGATCGGAAAGTTTACCATATTGAAGGCATGAGCGAACACCTCTGCTTAGGAATTGCAATTTGCGGCGCGAAGCTCGCGGAAAATTTCGTTTTTTGAAACAAGTAATAACGAATATAGAGCTATTACTTGAGAGAATTTGAAATTTCACGAGTTGTCAAAACCGCATTGTTGACTGGTTTTACAAATGGCAAATTTCCAAACTCTTCATTTCTTCTAAGCTGCCTGCCCCCTATAGCTACGAAACCGGGCGTCTGAGAAAAGGGGGCCCAGATGCAAAACGGGTACTAAATGTTTCAATATTTTGAGTTAAAAGGAAACTCCAAAGTTTTCAAAACATGTTCTTGAAAGTGAGGGTAATTACTTCAACGAACTATTCGGTCAATGTGAATTTAAATACCGGGTATACTTTATAAGTAAATAGAATCACAACAAAAATTGTGATAGTTTGGGAAGGATTTGTAAAAGAGTTTTTATAATAAGGAACCACTTTTCATGAAAGAAGGTAAAATTCATAAAAGCACGCTTCAATCTACTGCAGGAAAAACCCAGATCGGTACCCACTGGTGTTACTGAAACACTGTCCTTTCAAAGTGTACTTCTCGCGAGCCTCTTCTCATTTTCGGTCTACCTTCGATCTCGAGAGCTTTCTAAAAAAATAAAAAAAATACACCACTCACGGATTTAATTGTTTTCTTCCATTTACCAGCTTTATTTAGAAATATATGTGGTAACATGTCAAGAATCTTATACTATGTATCCGCCAAAAATACAAAAAATAAAAGACATTACATATGCAGGCACAGGTTGAATGGTCAAACATCTCTTTGCCTGGTATCAACTTGAAGAGTGAAATGCAGGGAAACCAATATAATTGAGACAAATTCGACCACTGTGGCTTCTCACATTAATTTTATGATGCATTTCCTTCTCAGAAACAAGATGCGTGAAATCTTCCCTAGTTGACTTCAATCATGCCTTAAGGGCTAGAAATAGTTGTCGGAGCATGTGCTCTAAAATTCATATTTTGATAAAAGTCACTTGAAAATGCAAGTACATGCCAATTAATACATGTTGGGATAGCAGGAGGTGTGAATAAACGGATATAATTCAAACGGGGAAACAAACATTTCCAGCACGCTCCAGGCCAATAGATGGTGACCGCTCGATAATATAATTATATTCTGGGCCAAATGAAAAATACGGCCTGATTTGCCTAACAAAATAATGGAGAAGTTTCGTATTTGAAGAGGTTAATTCCAACTCGAAGTACGGCAGAGTACAGACATTTTGAGCTAATCAATGGTTTTATTAAAGACTTTACGAAAAGACGCTCAGACTGGTTAAAGCAACAAACATTGCATTAATTTGCATGCACATACACTTAAGAGATCGCCCAAATTTTAAAAATCTTCCGTTCGATTCCTATCCTAGGCCAATGATCAGGCCCTGTAGTTAGCCCAAATCAAAAAAGAGTAGCACTTCCTGTGTCAAGTGTGCGCATCCTGGCCTCTACCGACACCGAAATGATTCTTTTAACAAGAAAGTCTCCCCATGCTAGGTATGGAATTCACTCTCAGCTCCTAAGATGCAGTCTTTCCAAAAATCCCCCGAATTTAGGGTGATTCTTCTTTCTTTTTTCAGAAAAAAAAAATAAATAAATAACTGTAGGCTATTTTCTCCTTTTCTACCCCACAGAGCAAACGAATCGTCTCGTCTTGAAAGTCTACATGTCGGTGATGTAATTAAAATTTTGAAAATAAGAGGAAAATCCTCGTCGTTTCCTTTCCCTGAGTGCAACCACTCATCTGTACACTAAGCATACAATCCATCTACACTTCTTATCCTGAAATATCGTGTTAAAGAAGTTTTTTTTATATATTTTGACCCCGATGACGTTTGACCGCCACCAACACAATTTTTTGATAGATATTTGGCTAGTTAGATATGACCTCACCTAATGCTGTACGTACCCTTCTGGTTAAATCTAGCGGCGCCAATCAATGGGCTCCGTTTCCAGATGTTTTGCCCTTCTTTGTTGTCCCTTCTCTATTGATTATTCAGAGTATCACGGCCAGGTATCATTCATAAAGTAAGACCCGGCCAGCAAATTTAATCCCGCACCTTCTGAAAGAAAGTTGGATGATCTACTAGCTACACCACATACTCTATCCTTCTTGACAGAAGACTTAGTAAAAGACATTACATACTATGATTGAGAAGCTGATAATTTCCCTTCTGGCATGTGTTATAAACGAGTTAAGAGTCACATTATCACACATATAAGTATAAACACACTATTCTGACTGCATAGGTCTAACCCTCATCGTAATGTTATCCTTCAGTACATAAACACTGCTACAGAGTAAATTTATGCAAAGATATAAGTCTGAACTACTGTGACTGTTTATCCCATGTTATCTGCTACGAAATTTGATAAACTCATACTACTTGTTGCAGAATAAATTTAGTTAACCATAACCTCAGCAGAAGACCATTTAACAAATAACTGCTTGTCACATTTCACACATTCCTAACTGCAATCATGTTACTCGAAGTGTCCTTTTCCAGCCCGTCATCCTTAAAGGTAGTGTGACACGTCAGCAAATTGACCTGACTTCACTTCGCAATTATGGAGTGAAGTGTTCTAAGGAAAACTTCGTCGGGATTTGCATATTGAGTTCATGTTTACTAATGATTAAGTGTAAATCAGAAATTGTCCTGCAATAAAATGGTCAAGTTTTGATGGATATTGTGTGACTTTTTCATGGTTTTTAACTCTTTTTACATCCAATACCCAATTCTGTCATTTTCATGTCACACAACCTTTAACACCATTTAACTCTCTCACCACTGTAAGTCTACTGGATTGAAACATTTTTAAGAGCAAAACATTTAAACCATACATATACGACCACCTTTATCAATCTGTAGAGAGCTGTATTTACTTCAAGTTAATAATTAATGCAAAAAGTAAAACACATTACAACGAAATATTTCAAGTAAGTTTACAATTTTACGTCCTATTTCATTTTCAGCATACAAATTGTATTTATCAATACATTATCATCAAGGAATGTAAAAGTCTAGAAATAATGCACATATATAACAGAACATTCTAAAAATACAATGTTTAAGTTTAAAAATTTTAACATCACAAATGTTTGGTTTAGAGGTTGCTCACCTCAAGTTATCCGTAAAGTCTAGTAAGTATGCAAGGCGTTTCGATATAAATCACTGCACACACCAAAATGCATCCACAAGAATATCTCATCGAAGATTCTTCCTTCTCCAGAAAGGATTTTAAGAAAGGGTCATAAGAAATCTTCAGCGTTATATATCTTAAGGTGACATAAAACTTTGACATCTAAATTCAATGAGAAAAAGATTCATTCTAACCAACACAAGCTTTACATTCAAATGCTCAATATAATTAGCCACTTTTTTTTTCTCTCCCGAAAAGACAGTGGACCATCCACATATTATGTTGAACATGCATCCAAGCCTCCAACATTGAGATATCATTCGACCTTTGACCACCCAAAAACTAGGTTTTTGCACACTATTTCACATTCAAATACCATGCGTGAAATTAACACAACTCAAGACTTCAACGTGTAATATTGAATAAAGGTAAAACTGTTTTGACCTCTGGTGACCCCACATGACCTTTGACTTCTACCAGAACTGAAGGCTGTTTTTCCCACTAGAACATACCCACATTATGAAATGCTATGCTAGCTTGTCAATATAAGGACATTTACAGTCATGACATGATCAGAAAGCCCAAATACTTTGAGATCCCTTGCTTTTCCTTTGAAAATTTTTCTTGTTTACTTCTGGGGATCCCACATGATGATCTTGAGAATTTGGGAGGGAATTTTTCTTTCGACTGCTGGCCCTACATGACATTTCACCTCCCCAAATGTGTTCTTTTTTCAACCATAATGCATTCTCGAACTAAAGATAAACTTTATCAAAACTTTCTTGCTGCTGTATCATATTAACAAGGTTTTTGACCCACCAAAATGATGATCTTAAATGACCTTTAACCTCTGATGTCCTAAATTAACCTTTGACCTGTGAAGACCTCCACCAAAAGTAAAAGTCTTCTTCCTATCAACACTGAAAATCTATACACCAAACATTGTTATCTTGAGTAAGTTAGATGGAGTTTTATGGCAGATTTTCCCACCTATTGGTTCAAGTCAAGCAAGCCCAGCTTTTTTTTACAGTCGTGGCTCACTGGCTTGTTTTTCCTACTCCATTGCACATGCTGAGCATCTCACACAACGGCAGAAGGTTCCATTTTTGATTCTTTTGTATAACTTGTCCCTGGGAAGCGAACCCCAACCTTCTGCATGAGAGGTGGATGTCCTACCGATAGCTCAAACACGCGATCTTTTATCTTGAGATGTTATCTTGAGATGATCTGTTAATAAGCCATTCAGAATTGTAGGTAGGCAACATTCTGGAGGGGGCTAACTTTTAAAGGAAGCAGGCAATGGTCTTTGCAATTGAAAAAATGAGCAAAGAGGTTTAAGGCAAACTTCACACTCTGAAGCCCATTACCCAGTTTTTGCATTATTACCTCTGGTGACCTCAAATGTTTATTGACTCTAACCTATACAACAGTGTTCTTTGTATCAACATGATGGATCTCTATATTAAATATATATGGAAAGTGATAGACTGCATCATACATACAAACACACCATATCACCATCGCATAGACTCCTTGCCTTCTCTCAGTAAGCAATATAACAAGAGAAGCGATGCTGCAAATTCTCAATACTTTGTGGATGTAAGGAGACAAAGTTTTCATATTGTTGCTGATGATATTTGATGTAAATGCCGTCCTCCTTAGGCACTTTGCATAAAAAGATTACATCCATCTATTTTAATATCCTGGTGCATTTCAAGGTCAAAAATGATCAAATTCATAGAGAACAATTTTTACAATAATACTGTAACACTAAGTGAGGTACACAATATTGTGCAACATACTGAAACTAAGTAAAGCAGAAATAATTAACCAGATATGCAGATCAGTGACATATTCTAATAAATCCAACAGTTAAATGATAGCTGTTTTCCTTCGACATTCCACCCTATTTTCTCTCAAATCAATCTCCCTAGTGCTATTTTCACAATCTCATTGAAATATTTTGGTATTTAACAACTTCTGAAGAAGTGAGAGCTATTTCTCTGCTGAGATCATGTGTTTGTATTGTTACTCTGTATGACGAGTGTGTAGAAAAAACACCCATTCAATACAGTGTGTTAAAGATCCTCAAATACACTTCAATCAACTCTTGAGGGGTTAACTTTTTAATCACAACTAAGCGACACATTGATCATGCCTCATAGACACATTTTGTGCACTACAATGTAAGTCTATAAACTGTAAATAAGCTTTTAGAGCCAAGACACAAAACAATGACTACCAAACTTTTCTGTTGCTTGTATCCAACTCTAGGAGTATATTCCTCTCAAGATAACTTGAGAAATATTTGCTTACAGAGCCTCTGTTTATGGTCAGACTATCTTACAGTTACTTCATGCTTGATTTAGCAGAGGTGTGACACAAAGCCTCTAACATCTGAAAGTTTAACTACAAAATTTAATCATTCTCAGACAGTTGGTATCTGTGCCTAGAAACCAAAGTGCTGTGTGCAAAGAAAATTGAAGTTTCCATGACAACTGAAGAGTTTAACCATAAAATTTGCAAAAATAACTTAGCAACCATCACTTTTTCAATGTAACAAATGCAATGTCTTCTGTCTCCCTGTTGCAGAGCATGCTGTCAAATTCTCAACGACATTAACCACTGATCAAGTAACATTTCCTTGTTCTAAAGAAATTTCGTTCACTGGCTAGTGTGACAATATCTCATTACATGTTATTTATTGAGATAAAAAATGTGCAGGATTCTTTTTTTCATGAAATCAATTATTGTTGCATGTAATATCAACATTAAATGTCATGTGAAACAAATAAAATAAATAAATTTTTCGTAACAAAAACTTTACTTCCTCATTATGTACACATTACTCTGACAATTTACACTTCTACCATATAGGAAGCGATAAAAATATGATTCTATCTCATCACATGCTTAGCATTCCGAAACTATGTGAGAGTGCAGTTAAAGAAAGGAAAAAGATCAAATATATGATTATTCAAAATAAAGCTCTCTACTGGTCCATCATGTTCAGAACACAACTACTGGACTCCACAATAAAATCTTAACAAATACTCATTTCATTTAATACAAACAGCTGATTACACCATAATTTGTGATGCCATCCTTATGAAGCATCGTATAACAATATCTGTTGCGGTAATCTGCCATCTGTGCAGATACTTTGCAGTTTGCGATTTAACTCCTTTTAAAATACTTTCAGGAATAATTCACACTAGGAATGTATTTCTTGGTCCAGTACTCATCTTTTCCCCTTTTTGCGTCAAAACACTTTCAAAGTTACACAACTTCAAACACCAAAATACATGTGACCCTTTTCCCAAACAAAATTCACTGAGAGGTTCAAAAAATATGAATACCTATGAGTCCTATTAATGGGTGAATAACAATGATGGCTCCACCTATCCATCATACCAGTCACAAAAATAATGGCAAATCTTGACACTTCCTACTTGCAACATGGAGGTGTCGATAATAAAAAAGAACAATCGAAAATTGCTTCACTGATGAATTTGAAGATGGCATAATACCTGACTGGTCACTGTACTAACATGGTCTTTTGTGAATGAGTTAAGCAAATGGCTACATGCTCAGAAGTGGTGAGATGTGTAATATGATGATGTCTTCATATCATAACACGGACAATATAGAGCACAGAATATCAAAGGTGAATTAAACTATATCTGCACAGATGGCATATTATCTGAACTAATGGCCTTATACAGGGGCCCTTTTTGGAGTTCCTAAAATAGAGGTTTTTAAAAAACAAGAAATTCATATTCAATCCAAAGCAATGAAACACTTAAATCTGAAAAAAAAAACAAATGAAAAAAAAAAAAAACCCAAAAATGTTGAAAGACAGACTAGAAAGTCAAATGGATTCATTCACAAATACAAATTCATAGTCAGTAGATCACAATTTCAGTATGGAGTAATTGCTCTCGAACTTGGATTCTAAATGTCTCAAATTCAGGGGCATGGATCAAACAGATTGACACCAATGTTATAAATCAGCCTCTTGCTTATACTGTAGTTTACATGTCATGTCAGAAATGGTTAACACAACCTGACCTGGTATGGCCAAAATGACCAATGATTTTCTCATGAGACTGAAGGGATGAATTCAAAACAAAAGAAGAACCAACAAAACATGACAGTTATTCTAAACGGCTACCAACTTTGGAAAGAAAAAGTTTTATACTATTTTAAAGTTGGTGGTCAAAATAATTGATCATTAACACTACCAAATTCAATTTTAAATCTTTTCTTGTTTAATTTGATGCTGGGATATTTGGGAAGGACTTGAAGCTACATGCCTGCTTCTGAGCTGAGCATTAGCTGATAAGAAGGTGAATCTTGCTGCTGATCATCCATTCTCAATCTGGTATAGGGTCCTTGATGGACCAAGTTGCTTCCTGGCACTTGTCCGCAAACTAAATATGGACCAGTTACATTCCATGTCAGTATTACTGAGATACATTGTCATACAATGAACTGCAGTGTTAACTGCAGAGTTGACTGCCTTAAAGTGGCAGGTGCTAACTGTTTGACTGATATTAGCCCATTGTACCGGCTTATCCCTGAAACAACTGTTTGACTGATATTAGCCCATTGTACCTGCGGATCCCTTCCTACAGAACGAGCATCATGCAAATGAGCTACAAAGACAGGAGTCTAAATTTTTTCATTCCAATTTGGAGATTTCCTGAGAACTCCTGAAATGACCAAGTATAGCATCAAGTTCACATTTTCAGATACTCTCTGACCTGCCAAACTGCGCAAAACTAGATAAAGTATTTTTCTGTTTTCCAGTCACTGTCAGTAGCAAAAACTTTCAGAGTGACTTTAGGTGTAGAAGATGACAAATCGATTTTGTAAGCTGTTGTAAATCTTGTAGAAATTCTGAGGGAGGGACAAGGGAGAGATTGCAGTGAACATTGACAGTGAAAACAGTAATTCAAATTTCTTAATAACAAGAGAACACCCACCCATGAGCTGACAGAAGACATAAGGCTGTCTATACCTCTAACATTGGCATAGCCGTTCATTGGAAGAGGAAAATAATTCAATGTAAAACTTAACCTAAAACAGAGTTCAAACCAGTGACCTCCTGCATACAAGGCAGATGGTCTATCACTTGATGTCTCATGCCTACTATATCTTACTTTGACATTGGAGAAAAATTGTATTAACAAACCATATATTAAGGGGAAATTGTACTAAGCAGGAAAGAAGCCATTCTACCTTAATATTTACACACTGCTTTAATAAAGGAATATGCAACTTTATATATGTCCAATTGCCCACACATGATACCTGAAATTACTTTAAAGTATACCAATAAGCCAGTTCTGAGTTGTTACTGTGAATGTCAGGTCATAGGTTATAGGGGTATAACAAAGTAAACATGTTCGCGGCAACACTTCAGCACTGGGCACTGTCATGGCGAAGAAGCAAATTGGCTTCACTTCAGCAAAAAATATTGCCAAGGCGACAAAAGTATGAGACACGGGGCTTACTGGTATGGAAAACTTAAGTTGCCCTTTTAATCTTTAACAGAAAATCTTGATTTAAGCTTTCACTATGATAGCTATGTAAGTACCAAACTTAGCGGGTGCTGGCTGGCTGGAACCAAAAGCGAGGACTACTGTGTCTAACCATATGTGAGGGAAGTCAGTTATGGAAATTGCCTATGTGGCCTTTCAATCCCCTCTCCCCCCAGGTATCGAATCATTAAAATACCAAGACACAAGCTGTGTGATCAAACAATTAAAGGAGGATTTCAATGCAAGTATAAACTGTACTGACCATTAGGACTGCCTGGTCATGCACCTGTAGTAGGTATTACTTAAGAATTTTTATTTCTTTTCTTTTTTATTTTACCATAGAAAATTTCTTATTCGTAAGGGGCTGTCTGAAGGCTGTGAGTAAAGTATAGTGTAGCCTACCAAAGTAACATGAACTGTCAGTGTCACTGTGCAGTGAAGTTGCATTCAGAGTACCCTTATGACCTTTGACCTGCTAGACTTCCATGTAACCCTGAACTGGTTTATTCACGTACTTGTGTGTGAACGCAAATGTAAGAGGCAACACTGAAGTAACATGTGTATATGTCAGAATGGGAAAAACATCAAAGGGGGAAATGCATTTATGTTTATTTTGCCCTAAGACTGCCAACTGGCAGGTTTAACACTAAACCTAGAACTGACAACAAAACACAATGACATAATTGAAAATGAGCTAAGTGTTCTTTCAGAAAATAATTATGCATCCCTAATTTGAAGTTCTTTCCTAAAATATATTTCTCCTGAGGTTTATAGCACCAAAGAATTTTCAGGACCTCTTTTAAAGTGTATTAGGGGCAATCATAAACCCATGTGACAGGCACCCACTGTCTGTTTGTCTCCATGTTCTCCAATTCAAATAAAATTTCCTCACAAGTTTCTTCCAACTGGTTATTAACAATTGTGAAATCAAACAGATGGCTGTAAAGTTGCTCTATTCTTGCACTCTCATCCACAGTCTTTTGTAAGTCAGAATCCTGTAAAGAGAGAGGAAGATTTAAAAAAAAAAACCCATACTGGAATAACAAGAAAAAAGTGAGAGTTTTTATCTCAAATGGCACAAAAATCATAAAGCAAAATTTTACCAACATGCTGTTGAGATACAGTGAACGTGTTATAAACTATCAAAAATGCATCTTACCTTTATCTTTTGGTGAAATTAAATATTTTATTAACAAAGTCTTGCACAGCAGCAACATTAACAAGTAAGTTACATTTTGGACATTTGTAATTTATAATGATTACAAATTCCAGCAAGTACAAATTACAAGCAGATATTACTCCAAACCTGTTTTTAAACCCTTTTCATCTCACCTACTAATGCACAGTCCATTTACCATGGCATAATCACTGGGGATAAGATTCTTATGTTGGTGGTACTATACCAACTATTATTCTATCTGGTCCTCGTTCATGAGTCCAAAGTAGGGGATGAAGAGAGCAAAGAGGAGCAGTACCTAACAGTGTCATGTTGGAAGATAGACCACAGGTGCCACAGATGATTGGGCAAGTGCCTTGAGCATAAAGTGATTTGCTTGAGACATGGACTGGAATAGCGCACACATAAGAAGGCAGGCTCACTCCTGATGCCCTCTTGGGTTCTGATGTGGGAACTGTTGATGGACGATGGGTGAGGTAAGTAGGGCTAGTAAGTTACAAAGCAAGGTAGGTTTTGTCTAAAGCTATGACACTCCTACTTTTCCCTTTCTTACTCCAAACTTGTACCTTCTTACTCCAAACTTCCCTTAACGCTGGCTCTAACATGTGCCTAACCTAGTCTCAATCAATGGCTGGTGAGAGACTAAGACACCCTTTTGTGTATGATAAAACTGCTCTTGCAAATTGGAGCCTTCTGAAGATCTGGTATTTGTCACAGAGTGAGTATTATAGCACTGCATTCTTCCATAACTGGTGCTAACAAATTCCTCTATGGTTATGTCAGCAATCCAAGCTATGGAAGTGAAGTGTGTGACTGAATGTTATGTGCCTGGATGGTCCCAGGTTTACCAGGTAAAAGCTGATTCAATGCCCTTAACCTCTTTGTTTTGTTAAGGTACAGGTAGTATTTCTGGGGGTGTCATTTTGTCTGCCATCTTCAAACTAAATACTAATCCTGTTCCTGAGGTAGACCCTGCTGACACAGCCAAAAAACCAACCTCAAGCCAAGGGACCTACAATCCTGGACAAAAATGATGGGACATTTTGGTCTAAATGTAGCAACACGTATGCAAAGACTCGTTGGTTTTCCAAAATCCCCTCCCCCCTAGTTCAATGTTGTTCTCGACAAAATATTCTCAAAATTTCAAAAATTGCAACATTGAACGGGGGAGCGGGGGACTGTCCCATGTATTTTTGTCCAGGATTGTCTGAACGACTGTACACATGTAAGGGAGCATACGGATTCACCGCAGAACAGCTGCCGTAGAGTGAAGGAGCATAAAACATTTTTTAATTTTGGCGGAATTGTGTAAATCTTGGGATTAATTTAATAAATGTAGAGGGAGAGGGGCATGATTAATCACTGATTTCAACACTTTCTAGATGATCATGCATGATTCTAAGCTGACAGGACATAAACTAATCTAACCACTCGTTTCAATAATTGGGTAAACCAGGGCTTGGGATGAGCGAATTCTAAACCGGTGTAAGTGCCCATTTAAATTTTTAGACGGCATTCAAATATGAAGTAAAAGAAGAGGAATAAATTCTTGATACCACGTGAAGTTAAAAATAACATCTTTTATGAGAAACAATGAGAAAAAAATACACTTTGAACAAAAAATTCGTCACTGAGAACAGGCTTCTGGTGAAATTGCCTTGAATTTGATATAGCGACCCCACAATTAACGATCTACCATTGACCTAACAACCATCTACTGTTGACCTACACAGTATTTAAATAGAACTGACGGTCCACCGCACATTTTTATGAAGGGATCTATTTCAAAATGATAATTTCAGCAATTTGCTATCCCGGATGATGTTTCACTTCCATCGACAAAAATATGGACCATCTCCTCCACATAATGCACATCCACATACAACATGGGCAATCTATATAAGTTTTCCACCTTGAGCAGGGTTTTCACAGTTTGACGTCACCTCAGAACCCAGATTACCTTTTACGTCCAAAACCAGAAAGCCAAAAGGCTTAATGATTCCTTGCTGCTGAAATGTAAGCTTTATTTTTTCAATTGACAGTGCTCCTTAATGTACCTACAAAGTATACATGCAAGGCATCCAAGCTTCCTACATTGAGATCCCGGATGGCCTTTGACCACCAAGGAGTAGGGTTCCTCTGTTCACTATATCACATCCACATACTATGCGTAAGTTTTTGCAATGTCCAAGACTCCAACCATGAGAAATTGTGCAAACATGATATTGAGACTCTAACCCCTTGTGAACCCAAATGACATTTGAACTCCACCAAAATCTTAAGGGATCATTTCCCCTATTCAGAATGCACCACTAACATGCCAAGTATCTTGATCCTACAAGTTACCCTTCTTGTAATTGTGTACAAGCAAGCTTGTCAGGCTTTGACACTGCTGACCCCAAATGACCTTTGACCTTCACAAAAATCCAACGGGATCATCAGCTCCATAAGGCCAACAATCACACCAAATATAAGCTTAGTCACATGCACCTTTCTTGAGATGTTGTGCTTACAAGGTTTTGCCCATTTGGCCTCTCGTTGCCCCCAATGACCTTTGACCTCCACCAAAAACAACAATGGGGATCATCTACTCAATGTGGCCAACACACACACACACCAAATACGAGATAAGTCACAATTAACCTTCTTGAGGTATCGCATAAACAAGTTATTTCTAAGGAATTTACCATTTGAACTCTTGTGACCCCAAATGACCTTTGACCTCCATGAAAATCAATAGGGATCATCTAATCAACATGACCAACTAAGGCACTAAATATGAGATCTCTCAAATTTACCCTTCTTGAGGCATCATAATTACAATGTTTCGACCTTTTGACCTCTCATGACCTCAAATTACCTTTGACCTCTACCAAAAGCAATAGGGATCATTTACCAATGTGGCCAATGGCCAACCCACACACCAAATATGAGATTAGTCACACTTACCCTTCTTGAGATATCATGTAAACAAGACAAAGGTGTCACACACTCACCCACACACAGACACATGACATCACCATGACATAGATTCCTTGCCTGCCTTCCGCAAGGAACCAGAAAGCCAAAAGGCTTAGTGAATCCTTGCCATTTAAATCCTTGAAATCCTTGAAATTTAAGCCGATATTTTTTTTCAAATCGACAGTGCTCTGTAATGTTTTTCAAATCAACAGTGCTTCATAATGTACTCAAAAAGGATACATGCAAGGCATCCAAGCATCCTACATTGAGATCCTGGATGACCTTTGACCACAGAGAACTAGGGTCCTGCTGAGGATATCACAACCAAATACTATGTGTGAAATTTTGCAGTATCCAATACTGCACCAGAAACAATAGGGTTCCTCTCAACATGGAAAATTCATATACCACATGTGAAAAGTGTTGGCCATTCCTGACCTGAGATATGGCGATTACAAGCAATTTAGGAGGTTTTTCCACAGATTTGCCACTGGTGACCTCATATCACATCGAACGTCCACCAAAAATTATACCTAGGGTTCCGGCCTCTCAACATGGCATATCCACATACAAAATATGAAAAGTGCCTGTCATTCTTAAATTGAAATATGATCGTAATTACAACCTTTTTAGACTTTGACCTCTCATGACCTCAAATGACCTTTGACCTCCACCAAAAACAATAGGGTACTTCCTCTCAACATGAAAAATCTATATACCAAGTATGAAAAGGGCTGGTCATTCTTAACTTGAGATATCGTGATTTAAAGCTTTTTAGGAGGTTTTTGCAGATTTACCGCTGGTGACGTCATATGAGCTCTGATGTCCACCAAAAGCTATAGCGTTCTTCTTCCCCACATGCCAGATCTATGTACAAAACATGAAAAGTGTCGGTGTTTCCTAACATGAGATATCCAATTACAAGCTTTTCAGACTTTGACCTGTGGTGACCTCAAATGACCTTTGACCTCCACCAAAAACAATAGGGTTCTTCCTCTCAATATGACAAATCTATAAAGCAAATATGAAAAGTGTTGGTCATTCCTACCTTGAGATATCGCTATTACGAGCAAAGTGTCACAAACACTCAAACATACACAGGACACACCCACACACACACGACATCACCATGGCATAGATTCCTTGCCTGTCTTGGGCAAGGAATCAATCAAAAAGCAAGAGGGGAATGATAGATAGACAGACAGACAGACAGACAGACAGACAGACAGACAGACAGACAGACAGACAGACAGACAGACAGACAGACAGACAGACAGACAGACAGAGTGCTCTTTCAGCTAGTTTAAGCTCACAACAGGGACCATTTTCTGACCAAAACCCATTCACATTCCAAATATGAAATCTGTCCAAGTTTTCCACCTAGAGATATTCTCTTAACATGTTTTTTAGGCTTTGACCCTAGATGACCTTTGACCTCCACAAAAAAAAAAACAATATGGTTCTTCCTCTGAACATGGCCCATCTATGTACCAAGTTTTAAAACTGTCAGACATTCCTATCTTGAGATACACGCAGCACACACTAAGGTGAACGCAAGCTCACGTCATCATGAATGCCATCATGAATTGAAACAAAAAACAGCTCAGATCTCAGTGCAAACATACCAAGCACTAAGCAGATTAAAATTACCCAACTTAAAGGGCACCACATGAAAACACAACAAGTTATACCCATTACTTCTGACTAGGCAACCCAGTGCTGGCAGAAAAAAGACCTACCAGAAGCCAACCTGAATGGGCATAAAGAAAACAAACACCTCTAATGGCAGCTAACAGGCAAAGGGGTATGGGACAATGGAAAACCCTTTCAGTTTCACCGAGAGTGAACCAGGACCATGGACAACAAGGAAGAACCACCAAAGCACGACAAAAACCAACAACACTGCTGTAGCTAAGAACTGCTGGGTAAACAAGGCTAACAGTAAGCCCCTGGTAGGCCAACAAGCTTGTACTGCTCAAATTACTAAAAAATTCTGAAACAGCTCAATAAAAAGTGAAATACTGAACACCTATAAAAAAAAAAAATACTCATCAAACTTCCACAACTCTTAAAAAACATGTGTTTGACCCTGAGGGTGAAGAACAGCTTTAAGAGATCAAATCCACATGAAAAAGTCTTAAAAGACAGCTACATTAAAAACTATGTCTTTAAACCATTGTGATGGCGATGAAATATTGAAATGAGGGCAAGTTAGGATATCTACAATCTTGGACAAAACTAGTTGGAACACCCCCGCTCCCCCGTGCAATGTTGGAGATAATAAAGCAAATTCGGAATGCACCATTTTCTTTGGGACCCAACATTGCACTGGGGAACAGGGGTTTGGATAAACAGTATTTTCTGTAGGACACAACTTTTCAAAAGGGATAGAGGTGGTAGAAATAGTACTCGGCACGGTAAACAACACAATGATGTGAGGTGTTCCAACAGTTTTGTTCAAGATTGTAGCTGCAGCAGATGGTATAGCACGTACCACCAAGTTTGGAATCTCATCTCCAGTGATAATTCTGTGGTAAATGGACTGCCCAGTAGTAGTAATAAGGGAAATAAGAAGGAGGGGAATAGGTTACACATGTCTTAAACAATGTGTTTGGAACTGAGGTTTATTGTGAATCCTCAAGGGAAGGAAAGTGAGAACTCAGCTCTCTGAACTGTGATGGAGTTCTTTACACTGGCTGAACCTATGATAGCTATGGTAGCTCTGAATTTTGGTGTTTAAAAATTAGAATGGGTGGTAAACCCACATTTTAGCATATGAATGAATAATGTGAATGACACTGGTGGATGAAGAAACATTGTTGTTTTCCTGATAAGTTTTTTTCTGAGTCAAAAATGATGATTTTAGAAAATTATAGCAAAATATTTTTAGAGACCCTATCCTTAACATTTATTTCATCTTTTTATGGTATTTAATTTATGTTCTATGATAGTTCAAGAAAACATCATCCCAAGGTGTCTTATTTTTTAGTCTGTACATAAATCTTTCTGTTAAATTCTATGAATTTTACCCCTTTTAAACATATTTTTTTAATGTAAACAAACATTCAATGATTTTTTTTTGAAAAAACCTAGCTAGTTGGGTTTGTGACCCATCACGTAAGCAGTGTAAACATTTTACAATTGTCCTCCATTTCATCTAACCATGACAAACTTGTTGTTGGTTTTCTATCTATTCGACTTTGTGCAAGTTAGTAATCCAATGTGAGTGAGAGGGTCGCTTCAGGCAAAATTTGGGGTCATCTTAAACATTTGTGAGATACTGGAAGCAGGGGCTTCGATTTGGTTATCAAAGTGGGGGGGGGGGCATCTAGCCTTAATTTTTTCTCGTGTCCTGGTAAGGTATGTACAGCGATGTAGCTAGACATTTTTTCGGGAAGGGAGGGTGGGCAAGCATCCAGAATTTACTATTTTTTTGAGTGTGAACACCACTGTACTAGGGCCATAATTTGTGGCACACAGAGCACGCTGAAATTTTTGCCATTTTTCAAACATTTGAAAATATGGAGCTTGTATTGCAGAAAAGTTTGGGAATCTGGGCTTCCTGTAAGAAAATTTGAAAAGTTGGGGGATTACTGAAGAATTTGCATTTCTTACTTGGCAAATCTGAGATTAAATGGTGACCAAAGATCCTTGTTGCTGCATAATCCAACCCATACGAAATGGGGCTCTTTGACAAAATTGTTTTAGTCAAAAGCTTATATAGGAGAAAAGTTTGAATTTTATGAAAGAAAATTCATGAAAATAGTAGTCACTGTAGTTACTGGTGTCACATATAGCAAATTTCATTTTTTTTTTACTTACAAAGTCCAGAGCTTGGAAATTTTACTCAAGGTATGAGAAAGCACTTCTGTTTAGGAATTGCAATTCGTGGCACGCAAAAATTTTTCTTCTTTGAGACAAATAATGACGAATGTGGAGCTTTTAATGGGGAGATTTTGGAATTTTATGAGTTGTCAAAACCACACAGTAGACTGGTTTTACAAATAGCGAATTTCCGAATTTTTCATTTTTTAGAGCTGCCTGCCCCCTGTTGCTATGCCACTGGGTGTCTAAGAGAGGGGGCAGAGATGCAAAATGGTGCTAAATCAGAGCTGCCAACCAGTCACCCCAGAAAAAAGTATTTTTAAGTTACAAAAAGCATATTTTTGGAAAAAAAAAGTGATTTTCAGCATGACGAGACAAAGCCGCATTTTTTCCCCATTGACCTGCTTTCGCAGTTCCATAATTATATGACAATATTATTTCAGTATGAAACCAGTTGTTCACCTAGAAATGGATAAACACAATTGCATACATTTATGTAAATGGAAAAACTAAATTACTCAGCTTATTCAGCTTAGGCCTAAGAACTTGCTGCTTTTTGGCACTTTTCCAGAATCTTGTCTAGTAACTTTGTAACATGACAACTTTCTTGCTTGATTTTGTACTTTTTTAGGTCGGGAAGTCTGACAGAGTTAAATCCTGTGCTTAGACTTGATTTGTAAGCAGTAGCTGGGCCAAGGATAGAATTTTTAGGTCTCAGCCAGTACGCAATACAAAAGTGTATGCCCAGCTGTATACAGCTGCCAAGGCATAAGTACAATAACATTAGGTTAGGCCTTACTTAGGCATAGGCCTAAGCCTAGCCTATGTGAGGTTTGCTCATTCCTTCATCTAATTTTTTCATGCTCATGTTTGCCTTGAATAAATCACGATCTCACGCTGCATGATTCTACTGCATGAAAAGCAACATCGTGCCAAGCTATGCTCAAACCAAATCAGCGAATGCCTCTCAGCCGCGAGTTTGTTCCCGAGAATAGGCTAGGCTCAGCAATCTCCATACATAGCCTTGTAAGTAAAGCACAGTAGCGAACGCAAACAACTCTGACAGAAAATGCAACATAACATTAATATTGCTAAAGATGGAAGCAACTCATCATCCTTGTTTTTAATGCACTGATACATCTCACTTTGTTGTTTATTCTTGTCTTAATGATTGCTTCCTCCTATTTGCTTTGCCCACAGCTTTCGACGCAATTAGTAATTAACGTTAGTCTTTCATCGTATCCACATTGAGCCATAGATCGAATTGAAGTTAGCAAGCATGGTTACGGTGTATGCAGAGTGTGAGAAGTACAGTACAGGAAAGTAGCAAAGCACTGTAGTCAAGCTTACGGTTTGCATCATGCAATGGTGTGCGTGCGCCCATGCAGCAAGCTGTAGACAATCACTTGCAGAAGGCGATAGCACAACAATGCACATGATCGTTATCACATACGGCCAGATCCGCACACCCATTCCCAGAACTTTCAAAAAACGGATTTTTTCAGAGCAAAACATACAAACGTATTTTTCCCCTAAAAAACGTATTAATTACTTCAATGGACTATGCAGCCAATTTAATTTACTCTCCTCAATTTTAATTACTCTATAGGTAATTAGAATCACAATGAAAGTTGCCATAGTTTGCAAAAGATTTGTGCAAAAGTTCCAATAGTAAGGAACCATTTGTAAAGGAAAGAAGGTAAAATAAATCCATGACATGATCAAAAGCGCACTGCATCTACTACGGGAAAATCACAGATCGAGGAGTGGGGGATGCTACCCACTGGTACGGTGCTACTGAGACACCACTGCACTGGCCTACCAGTATAAGATTGTTATTACAAAAAACATCAAAATATGTTTTTTCGAATGACACCTCATCATACACTATCTGCAGAGGATGAAGGTGTACCTCTAATTCTTGATTGAAGTCGCTTATCTAGCAAAAGACAGTGTGATTTTACTTCTCTGATATTGTCTAAATACGAAATGATCGAATTGCTATACAAAAGGAATGGTGTGAGTGTGTTGTAATTTTGCATTACAAATCATACATTTTTCTAAAAAAAGTTGCATGCAGACTGTGCACTGTAACATTTCCAGTTTCCTTAGAATTTGTTTGCCAATTTCAGCCTGTCAGGTAGGTCATTCACTAGAGACCACAGATTTCATTAAAACATAGTAGGGGACAATTGGTCTAAATATTGTGCTCCTTCATAACCACACCTGCTGCCCAGTGCACACAGACAATCAACATAATCATAGAGACTGATGAATAATGTATGTTTAAAATACAAGTGGAAAAAAGAACATTAATGAGATTGGAAGCCCTCAGAGCACGAAAAATTTTTTGGATTTGCAAAGTAAACATGTGGAATTATTGATACAGAAAGTTAGCAGATCGTAATCAGGAGAGAACACCTTTCATAACCTACATGTATTATCTTTTGGCAGTACCTTATATTTAAGTTTCACATCACAAAAAATTGGGGGACTTTTATGTTAATGTCCCATCAACCCAAAAAAGTGGGGGACATGTCCCCCTATCCCCCCTAAATCTAAGCCCCTGACTGGAAGTATCTTAGCATTACCACTGGAAACTATTTTTGTTTCTGTTTCAACAATAACATTAATAACACAATAAGGCTAATAATTTTAAATTACAAGGCCAGCATCAATGTCACTGTTTTGCTGATAGTTGTGAAAATCGAACACTACAACTTTAGATATCAACCTCTGTCCTTTCCATCAGTAGGCCACCAGGTGTTTGGAAAAGTTTTTAAAACTATTCATCAAGCCCCAAACCACACACAAAGCAATAGTCCTCTGTACTACTTTCAAATTTTACTCTTAATTTCCTGTGCACCAATTAAGGCTAACCCATTGTGACCTGATCAAATAGACAAATAGGAATTGTAGATTTCTACCATTATGAATCAACTTGCACTTAAGCTACATTAAAGGGGAAACACACATTAAACATTAAAAAATGAATGAAAATACTCACTGGAACACTACCAGCTCCTCTTGAAGCATGCTGGTGCATTGCTCGTAATGAGTCCAAACTAGGTGACTTTACAAAGACAACAAAGGGAAGAAACTCACTGTTTCGTAACAATTTAAGTGTCTGTGAAAAAAACACACAAACATTTATTATGACTTATGCACTAATCAGTAGTAGGACACACCCGCTGAACCCAGGCAAGGCAGGCCAATAGCAGAGTTTACATAAAGAAGCATAGTGTACATGAAGGAGCATAGTTTACACAAAGGTGCACAATTGCAGGATTCCCACTACAATTAAAAAGTCCCACAAAGAAAATATTTGTCTATGGGAAATGACTACACTGTTTCCTATGTACCATCTGAAACTGTATGAAAAACTTGGGGAAGAGGTTGAAATTCCTGCACAAATTTTTAGCCCTTGTGTAAACACTGATCAGGAGTGTCAAACATTTTGTGCATTGAGGCCCCCTCCCATCATGCAGTTGACTCAACATTGCAAAGACTTAAACAGATGCATGTTTCCTTAATTTGGAATGTGGCACAACTAAATACTGCACCAATCAGGCTCCTGAGATGTCACATTTGTAGAACTTTGACTACCCCTTCAGCACAATTCAGATAATCATGACATACGCTTGAGTTACTGGTAAGAGGGTGCATAGGTTAAAGGGGTAGAATGATGCCAGCATTGGCAACAATTTAAAGGAGAACTAAACAGTTGAAACAGTACAGGTGGCAAACAGAACCATTGTTCAGTGGATAATCTGAGCGGTGACTGTTATGTACGTCTATGAGTACCAAATGATACAGTACCGGTGGCAAACAGAACCATCATTCGGTTGATAATCTGAGAGGTGACTGTTATGTAAGTCTGTAGCTGATACAGTACAGGTGGAAAACAGAACCAGGTGACTACTATATAAGTCTATAGCTGATACAGTACAGGTGGAAAACAGAGCCATCATTCCGTTGATAATCTCAGAGGTGACTGTTATGTACGTCTATGAGGGCCAAATGATACAGTACAGGTGGCAAACAGAACCATCGTCCTGTTGATAATCTGAGAGGTGACTGTTATGTACATCTATGAGGACCAAATGATACAGTACAGGTGGCAAACAGAACCATCGTTCCATTGGTAATCTGAGCGGTGACTGTTATGTACGTCTATAGCTGATACAGTACAGGTGGCAAACAGAACAATTGTTTAGTTGATAATCTGAGAGGTGACTGTTATGTATGTCTATGAGGACCAAATGATACAGTAGCAGTGGCAAACAGAACCCTCACTCGGTTGATAATCTGAGAGGTGACTGTTATGTAAGTCTATAGCTGATACAGTACAGGTGGCAAACAGAACCATCATTCGATTGATAATCTGAGAGGTGACTGTTATGTTAGTCTATAGCTGATACAGTACAGGTGGCAAACAGAACCATCATTATGTTGATAATCTGAGAGGTGACTGTTATGTACGTCTATAGCTGCTACAGTACAGGTGGCACCAAAGTCACACATACTGTCCAAACACACACACACTTAGTCACTTTCACATAGATTCCTTGCCTCTCAATAGAAGGGAATTAAAAAAAAGATACGATAGTTGTAACATCACACAAGAGAACTGGAATTTTACAGAGCTCCATTGTTCACCTAAATGGGTTTTTCTTTTAATTCTTATTTTTAAAATATCATTTTGTTAGAAACAAGAGACAAATCTGAGAATACTTTCCTACCCCAACCCACTCAAAACACAAGTAACCAACATTTATTAATAGTAAACTATTTCTGATGTAACAGTGTTTGCTACACCCAAACACAATTACACCTAACATAAATTAACAGAACCATTTATGATATAACAGTGTTTGCTAGTACCTGTGGATTCACATCAAGGATGCAAATTTTGTTTTTCTTATTGACTATTCTAACTGCATCAAATGTTGTTCCATAGATATTGCCCATGAATTCACCATACTCTAATAGTTGGTTTTTAATTATATGATCCTCCAATTCTTTTCTTGATACAAAATTATATGAGATGCCATCTTCTTCTCCTTCTTTCATCTGCCTGGATGTACCTGAAAAGAAAACACTTAGCATTTGAACTAACTCTTCCACATAAACTTAAAGGTAGTGACAGCCTTATGGAACCCAACATTTGAAACTAACTGTCCCATCTGCTTAAGGTATTAGTCAATTAGGGATAGAGCTGTGATTGTGAAGTGATTTTTCCCCTTTTGTGAATTGTGCCAATGAAAGCTTCAGGAGAATCATAGATGAAGGGAACCCTGGAATGGACCTGTGCCCAGGGCCTGAAAGGAAAATTTGGCCCTTATATTGATCAAAGCAAATTTTCACTGCATGGTATGTCTTGTTTCAGTTGACCTGGAGATGACTGGTGTAAGTGTACCTGTCTCTGACAGATTATTTTGTAAGGCATCTCATGAGCAAGTGTGAACAAGATCCAAATGAGGTATGTTCAGGTCTGTGCTTTCTGCAGGGAGCTGCGGGCAAGTTGCACACAGTGCCTGCCTGGAATAGTGTGACAAGGCCTTACATATAACAAACAAAGTAACAAATGTAGTATGAACAAGGAAAATAATATCACATTATAAGTTAGGTTAGATGGAGTTCAATGGTCCAGTTCCTAACCAATTGCTTCAAGTCAAACTGTTCAGTGTCTTTTTTCCAGTTGTGGCTCACTGGCTTGTTTTTCCTACTCCATTGCTTCATAAGATAATCTTTAACTAGCATGTAGCATTTAAAGAAAGAGGTATATATATACCTGCCCTATTCTATACTGTAAAGTTCAAACATGATTATATAGGCTAGGTCTACATTTATTGAGCTATTTAAACATTTTCTCCTTGATCTTTCAACAAACTGATCCACAACTTTTTTGACATGTAAGCTCCAGAGTCTTAAAACACTGTTTTACCCCTGCTCAAGCAAAATATACCTATTTAACTTGAACCTTAATTTTACACCCAGAAAAACAAACTGAGTTTTAATTGTAAAATTAAATCCTATTTTAAAAAATACATTACATGGCATACATAACATAAAAGGTTTCATCATTTTTGAACAATTTGGTACGTATTTGAGTACCCCCCTTTGTTCACAAGAGCCCAATGGAAAGTGTGGTTCCTTGCTAAATGCAATGAACAAACTGATCATTATGTCACTAATTATGAAAAGTTTGTTCACTCTGGTGACCTCCATGGCCTTCAAAATTGTTGGTATCGAATGTTGCCTACATCAACAAAGTTCCCAATCTTACTTGCAAAGTTTTCAGTGTTTGACATCAAGTGACTCCAGATGACACACCCTATGACCTCCACCAACCAGAATGGTTAAAAATGCATTCAGGTTTCAATAATCAATATATGTTCTATTCCACATAATCTCATGATGTCCCAAATGATCTGCCAAATGTTAAACTAACATGATGGAGAAAATATTGTGTGACCTTTATGACCTTTGACTTCCTTCAACATAGAAAGGGACAATCTTGGCTCCATAACATATCCACATACCCAAATATGAAATCTATCCAAGTTTCCTTTCTTGGGATATCATATTAACAAGGTTTTCCATCTCTGACCTCTCTCAGGTCACCCCAGATGACCTTTGACCTCCACCAAAAACATTTGGGACCATCTCATCACTATGATGCATCCACATACAATATATATAATCCATCCTAGTTTCCTACCTGGACATGTCATGATGACAGAGTTTTCAGACTTTATGACCTTTCACCTTCACCAAAATCATTTGGGACCATCTTCTCATCTAATGCATTCACATACCAAGTGTGACGTTTATCTAAGTTTCTCATCTTGAGATAACCTATTAACATTGTTTTCAGCAGTCGACCCATGGTGACCCTTGATGACCTTTGTGACCTCAACCAAAAATAGTAAGGGTCATTTTCTTACTATAAACTTAGATGCATACCCAAAAATGAGATCTATCCTAGTTTCTTATCTTCAGACCAGAATGCAAAAGTACATTGAGGTTTGGATGATACATAATATTCCATTTCAAATAAGGCCATCATGTTCCACATCTTCTCATGCAAATTTCATACTAACATGTTCAAATACTAACTTTATTAAACTATATTACGAGATGACCTTTGACCTTATATAACAAAAATAGGGAACATCATCTAACCATAATGTGCATCCACATACCACATGTGAAATCTAAGTTTTCCAATTTGAGATGTGTTATTACCTCTCAAGGTTTGGTTTTACATTTTGACCTCCAGTGACCCCCATGACCTTTTAGATCCATAAAAGTCTTTGAAAGATACACAGACAGTCAGACAGACTGACAGAGAGCTATCTTGAAGGATTGCTTTAAAAAAGTCTTTGCACTTTCACCTTTGGTTACCCCAGATGACCTTTGGCCTCCACCAAAAGCAACAGGGACTATCTTCTGATCATAACATGCCCACACACCAAATATAAAATCTATCAAAATTTCCTATCTTGATCATGTTAAACAAATTTTTAGATTTTGGCCTCTGGTAACCCCAGATGACCTTTGACCTCAACTAAAATCAACAGGGACTATCTTCTGACCATAATGCATCCACATATGAAATCGATTTAAAGTTTCTATCTTGAGATATCATGTTGCCAAGATTTTCATATTTTGACCCTTGGTGACCCCAGCTGACCTTTGACCTCCACCAAAAATGGTAGGATTCTTCCTCTCATTATAGGGAATCTATATACCAAGTTGAAAAGTGTCAATTATTCCTATCTTGAGATATGGTGTTAATGAGCAAAGTGTCACAGACACACACAAGCACACACACACAAAATCGTGTTCACATTCTACAAATGGAACCTACTGCCGTCAGTGATGGACTAGGGAAAATAAGCCAGAGAGCACAACTGGAAAAAAGGCCGTGGCTGACTTGACTTGAACCGATAAGTTGGAAACTGGGCCGTAAAACTCCATCTAACTAACCACACAACATCACCATCAAGCCCTGAAGTTGTTCTTGAGAAAGCAACATACATACCACAGTTGATCAGAGGTGGTGTGGGTGTAACTATTATCTGAGTTAGTTACATGATATGTGCCCTAAAATGTGCTATACTTTCATTGTGTTCACACTGTGTGAAAAGCAATTAACATGCTTGACTGGCCTGTTAGCTAACCCCAAATTTTATGTAATTTTTTGTTTACTTTAATATATCTTTTGCTGTCAATCAGTTGATCAGATGTGAAACCTGACTATTTGAAGAGCACTGGTAGTGCACTTCATTTCCTCCACGAAGTAATAAGAGGTAATCTGGCAGAGAAGGAGGATGTAACAAAAAGTAAGAAGGAAAGTTTCATCATGATCACATAAATTCCTTCTGCTGATGCAAGGAATCAAACATCTCCAGGTTTGAAGTACCAATCTTCCAATTTCTTTATGCAAATCTCAAGGTTTGCTAATTTGGTTGTTGGCAGGTCTGGAAATAGATCCTTCAACGTGATGGGGGAGGTGATAAGACACTAAAAGATGCTGTGGCAATGATAACTTTAAATTTTCTAGGGACAAGGCAAAACTTTCTTCTATGGTGCACTCCTACCACTACGACTCCCCTGTTTAGCAGGTTTTCATGAGCCCTGAGTACCCAAAACTCCCTGATTTGGGAATTAACTAGCCCTGATACTTTCCCCCAGTTAACACTTTGTGGGGATTACAAAATGTAAATAGGCAGTAATGAGGGGTGACATAGATCTGCTATGCTTCATGTTTCAACCAAGACTGTAATGAATGCATCACAGCTTCCTAAATTAATGGAAAATGATTAACTTACTTGGCACAGCACTTTCAAATCTGTCAGGATCTGACCTGATGAGATGGTTAACAATTACCCGTCTTCCGACTCCTTGGGCTCCAATCAATATTAGGGTCTTCCTATGAAATGGTGGCATTTCCTGAACTTCTTCATAGCTAATGATGTCACTCTTGTCAAACTGGTAATTCTTTCTTGTTTCATAATTGGATTTCTTCTTCTTCTTTGTCTTGATTAGCCCACAGGCAACTATCAAGGGAGGAAAAATGACAACATAGAGACTGATTGTGTGATGGTAACAGACATGAATCTTTATCCCGTGTTATTGACTGTGAAATTAAACTTTTAACAATCCCAAAGGAAGATTACTAAGTACTTGTTTTGTTTTATCTTTCAGTATGACATGACCTAAAGTGGCTCTTTTCATACCATTGTATATGATTTGTATTAGACTACACTGGGACTATCTACAAAGGGATCAACTGCATCAAAGAACTTAAAATTGTTTAATTCACATTGTGTAAGTGTGAAACAGTTATTTGAATTTCATTGTTTAAGGATAACACCTCTCTGTGGCTTTACTGCAGTTGCCTGCAAGGGCTTTGAAAACCTCAAACTTACAGTATACTTCCGACGCTAATTGTATTTACGTGAAATAACCATGAAACTGGATATCTCTGCCCTAACCCCCCACCCCCCTTTCCTAGCAGTCCAGGTGATGTAAGTCTTGACAAGGACATCATTATACTGCACTTCTACTTTGCATCTAAGCATGCCTGCATCCAGCTAGTCAAAATCTCTGAAAAGAGAGGGGCATCTTGAGGTGCGTATGCAACATAACTTGGAAATAGATGTGTGTATCTATCACTGAGTCTGCTCCATATAGTGAAATTTTCTACAATGGGTATTAACTGGGTCTTTATCCTAGAGGGGTACTTCCTGGCTTAGTATTGGTTCAAAAGGTTATCATCTGAGAGAACACTGTCCAGGGGATATCTGTTTTGGGAAAAGGGAATTTTCAAGGACACAGCCATTTTTGCCTCAAGGACAGGCCAAATCTGGGGGCACCAGCAAATGGTACAACAGCACGGCCAAAGCTGACTTTGTTGATAGGGTTCCAAGGCCAAATAGAATTGGCTCATGTTTGACACTTCCAACCATTATTTCTGCTTTATATGCTTTTGCAGTCTTTGCCCAACTTCACTCTGTTTACAACTTTTAGTCACTTCAAAGGCTTATGACCCTACTGACTACTGTACCTGCATGGCCCATCCTTGTACAGTGAAGCTTTTCTTACTGTATTCCTATTTACTTCCAATGAACATCCAATACATAAGCATTTACGGAACCATGAAGGAAATACTTAAAAAATGACCACAACATAGCAGAACTGTAGCGACCTTTGGATTGGTAGAAGAAGTTTGTGAAGAGCCAGAAGGCATGAAATTTACAACTAGCTGAGATGTATGCTACTAGACCGGCAGCCCAGGGCCTTGGGGGTAGATGAACTAGGTACCAATAATGAAGTATATCAGCATGAAGCCAGTCACCTGGGATGTTCAGATATGTGAGTCTGCCGTGCACCATCCGTTGCAAGTAGGTCTGGAGGCCATTTTTCAAAATGGCGGCCATGTTTTAGTAGGCAGCATTATGTTTGTTAATAAAATTTTGATAGAACCTCCTACCAAAACGTGTAAAGTGTCATATGAAAGACAATTAAATTTCCTATCAAATGATAACATATGTGATGGGTATTATGCAGAATTAAATAACATTTGGGGGCAAAATGTGTAATTTTTAGCCAATTTTTCCTCAAAATTTAGATTACATTAATTTACATGTATCTTCATATTTTCTACAAATCCTAAGATAATATATTGAAACTTTCCTAAAATTGTTTTCTATACATAGGTACTATTGTGTCATAATAACAAGGTTATTGCTTTATAGAAACAAAAGTTACAGTCTTTCAAAGTTAACAATTTGAAATTTCAGGAAATAAATTTTCTACCTAAAACAGTATTTCGCGCTGTTCCCACTTTGCATCAGCTCAAACAGTACAACTGATAGGCCCAAATAAAACAAATATTGTACACTTTGGGTTTTAAACATAACATTCAGGACTGTGATTACAAGATTACATGCTTGTTTGATTTTCAGACATCTCGTATCAAATCCAAGATGGCCGCCATCTGTCAATGCACTTTTGGCCCATTTTTCTTGAATTCCAGCATTTAATGCTTATTTTGGATTACAACGACTGCGATATTTGGTCAAATGGCACTAGAAGATACAACCCAGGACAAGGGCACTCTTTTTTATACACATAGCTTGTAAACCAATATGATGGCAAGGGGTCAATGTACTATTTCCTCCTTATGTCTCTCTTTGATTCTGAATTTTTGATAAAGAAAGAAATGATCACTCTTTTGTTTGTGCACTTGGATGCAATCTTCAGCAGTCCTAAACTTCGTTAAGTACATTTTGGATCTATTCTAAGGTGGTACTTAACGGTCAATTGATTTAGGCACTCCCATCACTCCATCACCCCACCCCTCACTTCGAAAGTTACCCTATCGGGGCATTACGAGCTAAACCAATTGCATTGCTCACTTCGACATTCGGCCTTCAGATATATTCGTAGTGTTTGGACAAAATATGGGCGATAACAGGATAAAGCTGACATGAATAGGATACAGTGATAATTAATTGTACTATCTCTTTATATATATTGTTTTTGTACCAAGATGGTGGCTAGGGGTCAATGCACTTCCTACTATTCCTCCTCATTGCTATATTTGTGAGGAAATTCCATATCACTGAAGAAAGCAAAAACCACCTGCCACATGGTGCAATAAATACAACCTATAGCATGTCACTTTGTTGCAAGAACAAATTATATCGATTTTAAAATGGTGGTAATAGGTCAATTAACTTTAACCCATGTTCTCATGGTATTAGTTCATAATAGGGTCAGTACTAGCCTAGCCACGTTAAAATTCCATTGCAATGGTTTCCAGAAACTTTCATTGTATTTTCAGAGGATATATTTGACATTAGCAGGGTAACCTTTACAAGTACTGAAGATACATCCTAAAGTGCAGCCATTTTTCTTTGAGTACATGGCTTCTGTTCCAAGATGGCGGTCTGAGGTCAATGTACTTATTTAAGGAGTAGAACAGGCCACCAAAGTACAAATTTGACAGACTGTTGAAACAATCCTTCTCCAAATGATTTTGTTAGTTATTTAACTTTTTTATGTGCGATTTTGTCAGCTATTTAACTTTCTTTTTTTTTTTTTTGCATGTTGTGATTAATTAGAAATAGTCGGGTTACTGTACTCTATCAGGTGAAGTCGCCATTTTGAATTTCAAAATGACAGACTTTTCCTTTTCCTATCCTTTATACATGTTGCAATGCTAGTTTCACTCTTCTTATCACCGTATTTGACCAATTTTAAGATACTGTAGATTAACTTATAAGCTACAATTACTCTTGGTCGCCATTTGGGGTCCCAGACTGTTAGATGAGCTAGAGCTGAATATACAGAAATGAAAAATTCCGGACAACTATGGAATTAATGAGGAGGTTGGTTCCATAATTACTTCTATTATTTTGATTTCTCAAAATACTATTTCTGCAGTAGACAGAGGTACAGGTATAGGTTGCGCTACGTAGCACAATTCAGAAAATCCAAATCGTCCACCAAAAGAATGTTAGCCTGATGATTTCTTTTACAGTTATACAGTTAGGTTTGGTTTAATACCCCTAAATATATTATGGGTAGAGGTGGCATGTTCCCAAACAGTTATATGAGCTTTTTTAATGTCTTTTGAAGCTAGGACTGTCTTGCTAGCCGTTTCTGTGTTCAGGTGTTACCATAACCATATTACAGACTTAATTTGTCTTAATTTTGACTTTGAAGGCAAATATGATTATTAAAATTTCACTACATGACTTTCCATCCTTACCTTCTACCTAAAAAGTAGAGATTTGGTGGTATTCCTGGTGTTTACAATCATTACTTCGAGTCATAAAACTTAACAGAATTTATAGTATGCTGACTTACCATTTCATTTTGTGACATTTAATGTCAACTGTAGAATATTCATTTACTACGTTTGCATTTGATCTTCTTATTTCTAGTCTTTGTATCCTTTATCTAATTTTAATGCCATCATCCAGGCTTGAAATTCAAAAAAAGAGACTTTTTTATGCCTTGAAGTACAGATTTCATTGAATAATTTCATAGAAAACTTCTACATTAACCTTTCTTTCCTATAAATATTTTACTTAATGTGACTGTAGTGATAAACTTTTGGGTTTAATTTTAACTTATTTCACTTCATTTAATGTGATTTAAGTACTTAGTCAACTTTCCAAATTTTGACATTAAAAGTCATTGTGCTGAAGTGTAAGTCCTTATTAATACCTGAAAGTCACAAATATGAATATGTGTTACATTTGTGACCTACTATTTAGTTCAAATTTGCTTAAAAGGCTAACATTGTAATCTGGTAACAATCTGATTTCATCATTTAACTTTAAGTGCCACATATTCCACTTTTGATCTTTACTCTTTACATATGTAAATTAAAATAGAATTCTTAATGTTCATTATCTTAACTTTAGGTTTTGTCTGTGGTGATTGTAACCATTACAGCCTCTTGTATCTCTGTTGTAACTTTGGACTTGAAGTGGCAAAATCTTAGGATTACATTTCACAATATCGACAAAAAGGTCAAACTATCAAATTCATTTGTAACACTTTAACTTTGAAAGTCACTGATTTGAATTTCAAGGTTGTTAATATGTAACTAGCAACTTCTAAGTGTGCTTCAAAAAGCCAAAACGATACGCAAAATAAGACCCTGACTTTCGTAGTAAAACTTCACTTGGGAGTTAGAATAATCAAATTAAAATTGGTAAATATACAGCACAGTCATAACATTGAAATTCACATTTTTAACATTAATATCTTAAAACTAAAGATGAAAATGTGACATTCATGAGATTAAAAGTTAAAATTAAGGTATTACAACTGGAAATCATGAGATATAAAGCACAAATGTTACCTTTCCAAGTTATCGTAATGGCGTGGAAGTCGTACTTTTACATCACTTGTTCATTTTTATGAGTTAAATATCTTGCTGGTCAAACAAATGACTTCAATGTTAATTGAGCAAGTTGAATTACTTAAAAATGCCACTGATGTGTAAATTATAAGACATAAGGTAAAACAAATTTGTTACTTAAAGCCCAACTTTCCCTAAATCACTATAAAAATTAATTCTCTTATTGAATCAGATGTACAATCTTACGTTACAAGAAGCATTAAATTAAAAAAGCAGGGAATTTTCATCACCACCCCCTAACTAAAGGTTTATAATATAGACTGCAACTGTGTGTTGACATTCAAATACAAATAACAACCTATTCAGTTAGAGTAATGAGATAAAATAACTATTCTGAAAGAATTTTTCTACAGATGATGTAGGAAGCCACAGGAACAACATTTTCTTAGTCATAATATTATGAAGTTAACTTAAAAGTCGGTATATTATAACTAAGACAGGAATACTTCTCGTGTCAAAATATAATGAGTGAAAAACAACCACCCTGAATCTATACTTACTATATAAAAGGTAAGGAATCATGCTAAAGTCAAGTAATAAAATGTTACAGTAGTAACCACACTTGCTGTAAAGGCATAATTACGAAAAATTAGGTCTTTAATATAGTTTTGATGACACCTCACGGTTGACAATACATTGCTAGGTTCAAATGGCATTTGTCAAGCCCATAGATGTTTCTTCCTCAATGTAGTAACAGTAACGACAGATTAGGTCTCTAATATAGTTGCGATGACACAGAAATGGCTAACAAGACACTTTTAGATTCAAAAGGCATTTAATGAGCTCTAGGGATTGTTTTAGAACATGTCTCTATCTGCTCGTAATATTTTTAATAGTATTCAACCACCTACCATCAGGATGCCATATTTTGGAGGGCTATTTGGATTTTCCCAGTTGAGTTGACTAGCTCATTTCCATATGTGAGCCTATGCTTATTATAGAAATTATACTTTACAGAATAATAATAAGAAAAGTAGTACTGTAATAAAACCCTTCTTTTCAGCAATTTTTATGGTTCTGCTCTGTGTTTTTATCTCTAGCCCATATAACAGTCCAAGATTAATTGAAAATCTTTAGTCTTCTATATAAGCTAATCTACCTCAAACATTGTCAAATGCAATGATAAAAAGATTGAAACCAACATTGCAACATGTATTATTGTTCAGAAAATAAGCAAAGTCTATCATTCTGAAATTCAAAATGGCGACTTCACATGACAGAGTACAGTAATTAATGAAACCCGACTATTTCAAATTCATCAAACCAAACTAGAGAAAGTTAAATAATTGATAAAATCGTTTGGAGAAGGATCATTTTAACAATCTGTCAAATTTGTACTCTTGTGGCTTTTTCTACTCCTTAAATAAGTACATTGGCCACAGATTGCCATCTTGGAACAGAAGCCATGTCCTCAGAGAAGAAGTGACTGTACTTTAGGATGAATCTGCGGTTCTGATAAAGGTTACCCTGCTAATGTCAAATATATCCACTTAAATACAATGAAAGTTTCTGGAAACCATCGTAATGGAATATTAACGTGGCTAGGCTAGTACTGACCCTATTATGAACTAATGCCATGAGAACATGGGTTACAGTTAACTGACCTATTACCACCATTTTAAAATCGATATAATTTGTTCTTGCAACAAAGTTTAGACATGCAATAGATTGCATTTATTGCACTATGTGACAGGTGGTTATTGCTTTCTTCAGTGATATGGAATTTCCACACAAATATAGCAATGAGGAGGAATAGTAAGAAGTGCATTGACCCCTAGCCACCATCTTGGCACAGAAAAAATGTACATAGACAGAAAGTGGAATTAATTATCACTGTATCCTATTCATGTCGAATTTTATCCTGTTATTGCCCATATTTTGTCCAAACACTATGAATGTATCTGAAAGCCGTACGTCGAAGGGATCAATGTTATTGGTTTAGCTTGTAACGCCCCTACAGGGTAACTGTCGAGGTTAGGGGTTGGGTGATGGAGTGATGGGAGTGCCTAAATCAATTGACCGTTAAGTACCACCTTAGAATAGATCCAAAATGTACTTAAAGAAGTTTAGGACTGCTGAAGATTGCATCCAAGTGCACAAACAAACGAGTGGTCATTTCTTTCTTGATCGAATATTCTGAATCAAAGATAGATATAAGGAGAAATAAGGAGAAAATAGTACATTGACCCCTTGCCGCCATCTTGGTTTACAAGCTATGTGTACAAAAAGTGCCCTTGTCCTGGGTTGTATCTTCTGGTGCCATTTGACAAAATATCGTAGTTGTTCTTATCCAAAATAAGCATTAAATGCTGGAATTCAAGAAAAATGGGCCAAAAGTGCATTGACCGATGATGGCCATCTTGGATTTGATACAAGATGTCTGAAATCAACACAAGCATGTAATCTTGTAATCACAGTCCTGAATTTTATGTTAAAACCCAAAGTGTTCAATATTGGTTTTATTTGGGCCTAATCAGTTGTACTATTTGAGCTGATGCGAAGTGAGAACAACGCGAAATACTGTTTTAGGTAGAAAATTGTATTTCCTGAAATTTCACATTGTTAACTTTGAAAGACTGTAACTTTTGTTTCTATAAAGCAATAACCTTGTTATTATGACACAATAGTACCTATGCATAGGAAACATTTTTAGGAAAGTTTCAATATATTATCTAAAGATTTATATAAAATATGAAGATATATGTAAATTAATGTAATCTAAATTTCGGGAAAAATTGGCTAAAAATTACACATTTTGCCCCCAAATGTTATTTTATTCTGCATAATACCCATCACATATGTTATCATTTGATAGGAAATTTAATTGTCTTTCATATGACACTTAACTCGTTTTGGTAGGAGGTTCTATCAAAATTTTATTAAAAAACATAATGCTGCCTACTAAAACATGGCCGCCATTTTGAAAAATGGCCGCCAGACCTACTTGCAACGGATGGTACACGGCAGACTCACATATCTGAACATCCCAGGTGACTTGCTCCATGCTGATATACTTCATTACTGGTACCTAGTTCATCTACCCCCAAGGCCCTGGGCTGCCTGTCTATACGGGCACTGCAGCCATGTATGGCAGCTCTTAAGGTCACTTTTGGCCAACAGCTCTTTTGAAACTTACAGGGCACCAAGGCCAAATAAAAGAGGCAACTACAGCTATGGCCTTTGTGGTCTCGGTTAAATTCAAGGCATGGGGGATTTTTTTTAAGGGGGGGGGGGTTATGTTCGGTCACAGAAATTCTAACAATTCACTCAAGGGATGGTAGATCTCAATGTTAGGGCCTGAAAAAACTACATGCAGCATACAGACAGAGAGAATAAGTGTCCAGGGGATATCCATCAGGGGAGGGGGAAAAGGGGTATTTTTCAAGGGTGTATATTGTCCAGTCACAGAAATTCCAAGAATTTACTCAAGGGATTCTAGATTTCAATGTAGAGTTGATACAGTGTTATTAGTTTGCCATACAGCAAGTATAATGTAGATATAAATGGTATGAGGGTGATGGGAGGTATGTGAGGACTAAAATTGACTTTAGATTTCAATATCAGGGCCTGCAGAACTGCATGCAGGATACAGACTAATTGTCCTTCCACTGAAGGCAATATCAGGAACCCTGTCAATGTTTGATAAGACCTTTAATCTAAGCTCTGTCCTTTTGAACTGACCTTGTGATTTTACCATTCCAATATTCACAATGAAAGTAGTGTTCAGGACATATTCACAGCAATAATGGCAATGAAAAATTAATGCAATTAGGTGGTTTCTTTTTTATAAAATTAGCTCTTTTTGAGCAAAATCAACGATATTTTCCAAGACAGGAATAGGTTTTGGTGACAGAATTTCCAAGATCCAAACAGAAAACTCTCACCACTTCACAACTGTATTGTAGTAATGCTGTGCTGCACTTTGTATAATAAACTGCATAGTGCTCAAGCAGACTGTGACTTCTCCAGTTCATATGGAAGGCGGCATCACTTGAGGCATGTGATGAAGACTTATTTAGGTTAATACTATCTGGGATAGGTGGTCTTCATAGAGCAGTTCCTATAGCCTGCCTATGGTCACAACTTTCCCTGAACACTGGTGTATGGCTACTTATACCATCCTCAACAAAAATACATGGGACAAACCCCGCTCCCATTTCAATATTGAAGTTTCAGGACACCTTAGGACACGTTCAGGACACCTTTACCAGTGAGGAAGTCATGATAATTTCCCTTCAGCCTTTCAGCACATGCCTGAAGATGAGCAGGCTCCAGGTGAAACATGACAGACCTCGTTGCAATGTCCAAATTTTTAGGTAGTTGCCCCAGTTATGAGCTCAGTGTGAGTGAGGAAAGTCAGGCTCAAAGAACTTGAGCTCTTGAAAGTGACCAGACCCCATAAGGCAGTGTTTATAAATGCTCACACACACATGGGACCACTTGACACCACTGCATAGATTCCTTGCCTGCCTTCAGCAAGGAATTAAAAACTAAAAAAAAAAAAAATTCCTTGTTACACCCATCTCTCTGTCAAATCATGGGCTTTTAGACACTGACCAATATTGAATCATCACCACAATTCTCATTGAGTTTAATATTGATAGGTCAATGGGTGTTTCACACTGAGATGTGAGTATACCACTGTTAACTAAGAGGTCATGGGTTCAGATCCCCCACTGGGTCTAAATGGCTTGTCCACATAGCAGGTTATGCAGCCTTAATTTCCCTGTGTAACCTTACAGAGACAGAAAGGTTTAGTTCATGTGTCTGCCCTGCAAAGTTACCTAAGTCCAGCGTTAGCTGATTAGAGGTTGCAAACTCAACAACTAGAGGTTGGCTCAAGGCCTTTCTCTCATTGACCACTCTTCCAAACATTTTTCATCTACAATTGACATTTTAATTCTCGAGACAAGTCTGTCTCCTGAAATCATATCACCATAATAAGTTTTATAACTCATTTTTTCAGATTGTCCAAAGGAAACCATCTCAGATCTACATGGTCAGGTTCATTCACAGAGGCATTGGCAGACTTGGAAAACTGTTCCTTTTTAGAATTTTCAGGGAAAGAAGAGAAGATAGGGGATTGAGGCTTTCCAAAAAACTGAAAATTAGGGTAAAGTCTTGCTGTCTACGTTTACAGCCTTACTCATGGCATTGTTCCTGCGTGCTCAGGACCTGGTCATGAAGCCTCAAGAAAATGCCTGAAAAGGAGAGTTTTCACTAACCTCTTTTTGTATGTAAATGATCTGAAGGTACGAAGGCCCTTCTCTTTTCTTCCAGCTCTTCACTTGGTATTAAGCCACAAGTTGCTTCTTTCCTCACTACGTATGCCTGAAAGACAAGTAAGACTAGCAAGTTTAAAAGAGGACTCCCCAAACAGTAACTCCAAGGTTACATTCATATAGCAATATTTGTATTAATATTCAATATATCCATAACTGCTAAATAAATGCATATCCACATGCACGATTGGACAGAATGGTTGAGTATGTCTGATAGAGAAGCATTTCAGCAAGCACCTAAAATGAAATTGGGGAGCAAATGTGGACAACCAGTGCACAACATTCAAATAATGTATGACATCTATATTCATATTATTCCAAACATCCCAATTGGTGTAGTATAAACCAGGACAAAGATTTGATGGCTTTTATTAACAAGGATAAAAAATATGTCAAAGTTTTGACATTAAATTCTCCAAAATTAGCCCTAAAAAATGCCCTCTAGCCCTTCAAGATAAGCAGTTACAAAATGGTTCAAATGAAAATCATGTTAACTTTGTTCTCTGTACATGGACAGATATCCAAAGATCTTGCATTTGCTTGATGCATTCACCTTGTGTTACGTACTGCTCTTTCATGATATCATCAAGCACTTGATAAATCTATATCAGTTTTAATTTGATATACCAGAAAGGTAAAAGGCTTAGTGATTCCTTGCTGAAAGGAACATTTTGCTATTTGACCTCTGGTGACTTCATATCAATGATAATCTTGGAAATTCTTGAAAAATCCTATCTTTCCATGGCTGGGGACCCTAAATGACCTAATTCTAACCTTCCCAGAAACAATAAGGGATCTTTTGTTAACTGCACTGAATCCACATACCAATTATGAAATTCTTCCAGCTTTCCAACTTGAAGTATCTTGTGGATGGAATTTGTAACCCCTTGTATCTCGTATGAGTTTTGAAGTGGCATTTGAACTATGGTGACCGGGCAAGTGACCTCTAGTGACCTGTCATTTGACTTCTGATGACCTGGCATTGACTTCTGCTGACTTGGCACTTAATCTCTGGTGACCTGGCATATGACCTTTGGTGACCTGTCATATGACCTATGGTTAAGTTGCATTTAACCTTTGGTGACCTTACAAGCCACTAATGAGGTTTTTGCACAGTTAGTGCCTGTGGCCTCATATGACCTTCTTGGACCCTGTGCTTGGTCGAATGGTAAGAGCACCAGCCTCTCACGCGAAAGGCCTGGGTGCTATTCCCAGGTGGAGTCACACCAAAGAATCTAAAACTAGAACCTACTGCCATTGTGGAGTATGGGAAAACAAGCTCACTAGCTCACCGGCTTGTTTTCCCTACTCCATTGCTTATCGCAGCATGACGCAAAACTGCAGGAGTCTTTGGTAGGCCTACGAACAGGGTTCATATGTGTGCTTAATGATAGGCCACCAGGCTGTACCCTCTGAAGCTTGGTGTTCAATGCCTAGTCTGCTGAGTGAGATGGTGTAACAGGATTACGTGAACATGTTGATAGGGCATGAGTTAGTCTGCAGTAGAGCCGTTGAGTGGTTTTGCATTTACGTTTACATAACCGACAGGCAGGCTTTGCATGCAGAACTATAAGATATTCCATCAATGTGTAGGTATATACTGGTGTACAATGTTGTGAGACACAATGCAAGTACTGTGATTTATGAATACTCCGCTTAGTTTGCTGCAAGGGAAGCTAATGTACAGTGCATTGTGCAGGACATTTATTTGAGCCAAATAGTTCAAAATTGGAACATTTTTGGCCCAATGGAAACTCAGAAATCTGAATGTTGGCAGGTCTGTTCTCATCTTAAGCTGTCATGCTTATGAATTTTTCCAGTTTTGACATCTGGTGATTTCAAATGACCTTTGAACTCCACTAATAGCAATAGGGTTCTTCTTCTCAACATGACAAATCTATGTACTAAATATGGAATGTCTTGGTCCCCTCTCTCTTGAAATATCTTGTATACAAGGTTTTTAGTTTTGACCCCTTATGGCCTCAAATGACTTTTGACCTCCACCAAAATCAACAAGGCTCTTCCTATCAACATAACATATCTACATACCAAATATTGAATGCGTCAGTCATTCCTAACTTGAGATATCGTGTTTACAAGCCATTTTTGAGGTATTGACAGTTTCACCACTTGTTATCTCAAATGACCTCTGACCTCTAAAACAATAGGGTTCTTTTCTTAGCATGACAAATCTATATACCAAATATGACAAGTGTTAATAATTCCTAACTTGAGATTTCCTGTTTACAAGGTTTTGGATTTTTGACCCCTGGTGAACTTAAATGACCTTTGATCTCCACCAAAATAAATAGGTTCTTCATACCAAATACGGTAAGTGTGACACATTTCTATCTTGAGATACCGTGTTTAAAAGCAAGAGTGTAACAAACACATGCACAGCTGAACTTAACTGGCTGAAGACGAATTTCAATGATTTTCTTCCAGAAACTGTTCTCTGCACCCTGTAAGGCTTTGAGCACAAGTGTGTGCTGGGTATGTGTTTACCGACAAACAATACCTCAGCCGGTACAGCTAGGCAGCAAAGGAGAGCTCAAACCCTGCAAATCTTTCCTGGCTCAGGTGGGGCTTAAAATGGGGGTAGCAACTCAAAAACTAGGTCTGCCGCAGGATATCTCAGAGCCTGCCCATGCTAATGGGCATTCACATGATGCATTTCTTAACATGCTGAAGGGGAATTCCCAATGATTTCCTTACGGGGGAACCCTCAATGATCTTCTTATGGGAGAACTCTTCTCTGTACCCCATAAGGCTTTGAGTATGTGTATGTGTGCACTTGAATGTTGTGAACAAGAGTGGGCTCTCAGATATCATATGACTGACCTTAATGCCAGCTACTAGCCCTGTGTGAGCGAGGAAAGACTTGCGAGGCTTGAGCTCTCGTAAGCAGCTTGGAGAGGCTAAGGTATTGCTTTTAGATGCAGACACGCTTATCAATTGGCTGATACACACTGTAGGTGCTGCACACACACACACCTTCACCACTGCACAGATTCCTCTGACTGCATCAAGGAATGAAAAGTGAGTAATTTAAAGAAAGTTATAAATGTCTATGTTACCTGCCACCAATCTGGATCTGATCGGTCAACAACACAAAGTACATCTCCTTTGTCAAAGGGTAAGCCAACCTCTCCACAGGGGAGCAAAGCATCTTTCTGAGGTTTATAGTCAAAGAAAGCTCTTAAATATATCTAAGACCAAAGAAAAGTAATCAAACGTTTTTAAAACTCACTTACATTAACATTTTGTACCCAAAAAGTAAAGAAGAATAAACAAAGAAAAATAAAAATTTTTACCGCTTTGTTTTTCTTTGCTACATGTATCTGATAATGATGAGCACTGCACTGACCATGAAGCCTTAAAGCATTGGTAACACTTCAGTGAATACAAATTTTGTGAAATTTAGCATCAGTCTACCCCAACTCTGCTCAGAAAAACTCAATCTGATTGAATAAAATTTGTATTGCATGATTCCAAAATCAAATTTTCATTAATTACTTTGAAGCATCACAGAAAGCTTTCATCAGACTACACATAGTCCAACAAAAGCTTTCTGATAGTGTGACATCAAGAAATAATCAGTAAAATTTAGTCACGTAGTTATACAGGTTGGCAAACTTTCAAAATTAAAATTCAAAATTTGATCTGATATTTGATGTGTAGTGTGACCAGTGGTAACACAAAAGGTATAGCAGTAAGTCTAATTTCTAATAATGTTATTTTCACTCCATTAATCAAAGACAAAATTTGGGTCCTGCAACACCAATCCATTGAACCACTCTCCTGATGAATTGATCACAAAACTTTCAATTTGGAGACACAAGATTTTCAGAATTATAACCTATGAGTGATTCTTCAGAAATTTGAAATATTTAAGTAAGGGTAGAGTCATTAATCTAACTGGCTTTTATTGCCAAGACACTTATTACTTGCACCCAACTGCTGAACTGCCCAGTTAGATAAATGTTCAAGAGTGGGTGGGGAGGGGTCAGGATTGAGAAGGGTGGTTGATTTGGAAATGGAAAAGTGTGGTTCTAATGGGTTGGGTAGGGTAGAACAGTGGAATGTTTAGTTACTCTAGGTAGTTTTCCTTTTTTTTTTGTTAAGTGTTATTACCTGCTTTTGCTTTTCAAAGTGAGAGAGATACATCTTGATAAGCTCCACAGCTGTACGCTTTGGCCTTTTTACATGACATCAGTATTTCAGGGTTAGAGGTAATAACCCTGAAATATTGTGTTTGTTATATCATGTAATATCATATGGAATACTTCCACAGCAGATCTATATGGAAAGATAAACATGCAAACAGCAAGGACAAGAGGGACATCAAATCTTGATAAAAAGCAATCTGAAGTACTGAGCCAACCTGAAGGACATCAAATCTTGATAAAAAGCAATCTGAAGTATTGAGCCAACCTTACATAAAATTGTTCAACCACCTAGAGAACAAGATGGTATTTGATCTTTATTTTTGCCTTGCAGTTCTAATTGGGTCAATTCATCATGTTGGACTGTGCAGAGAAATAGCTTAGTGTAGATATGTTTCATTACAAAATTATCAAATATTAAAACTAACTAAAGTTAGTTATTACTCACAGGAGGTGGGGGTGGCAACATGTCAAAGTAAGATGGTAGTATCTTAAGAGTAACTCTCCCATTAGACTGGGCTAACTGCTGATGAAAGGCCTCTGGGTCATTAGTTATGTCTACTTCATTTATCTCTTTTATAATGTCACCAACATGAAGCAGACCTGGGAAAGATAAAATTTATACTCTCTTATTAAATATTTGAGCCAGAAAACCAAAAGGCTTGGTGATTTCTTGTCACTAACACAGTGCTTTATAATGTACCCACAAAGTATACAAGCTTCCTACGTTGAGATATCATGTAGATCAGGTTCAGAGATTCAGACCCTGCGACATCCAATATAAACTTTGACCATTTAAAACTAGGGCTCTGCTCACTATACGGCATCCACATAATATGTGTGAAATTTTGCAGTATCCAGTACTCCAACCATGGGGAGTTGGGTAAACATATTATTGAGACTTTGACCCCTTTTGACCCCAACTGACATATGACCTCCACCAAAAACAAAAGAGAATTTTGCTCCTCATCATAATGCATCCACATAACATGTATGAAATCTTTAAAAGTTTCCCCCCAGCAGGTATCGTGTAAACCAGAATTTTAGACTTTGACCACTGGTGACCCCAAAATGACCTTTGACCTCCACAAAAACGATAGGCTTCTCTCCCTAATAGTAACCACATCCACATGTATATCAAGTATGAGATCTATCCAAGCTTCCTACTATGAGACATTGTGTAAAAAAGAATCCCAAATGACCTTTGACCTCAATAATAAACAACAAAAATCATCCATTCAATACGACCAACCCACACACCAAATATGAGAGTAGTCAAACTTACCCTTCTTGAGATAAAATGTTTACAAGCAACTTTTAAAGAATTTAACATTTGACTTCTGGTGACCCCAAATGACCTTTGATCTTCACCCAAAATGATGGGAATCCTCTACTCTACACTAAGTATGAGAGCAGTTACATCTACCCTTCTTGAGGTATTGTGTTTACAAGGTTTTGATATTTTGACCTCTCTTGATCTCAAATGACCTTTGACCTCCACCAAAAACAAAAGGGGTCATCTACTCAATATGGTTAACCCATAAACCAAATATGAGATCAGTCACACTTACTCTTCTTGAGATATTGTGTTTACAAGCTCAAGTGTCACATAAACACACATACACATATACACACCCAAAACATCCACACTCATACAATCTTTTTGTTTCGTTTTAAAACGGATATTTCTCAGTGATGTCACAACTAGGCATCATTAGCACCTGCCATGCTTGAGGGCAAGCACATGCAGAGTTGCATGTCCTCAAACATGGCTGAAATATGCCATGTGAAAGGTTCCTATGATGTCACCTGAGAAATATTGGTGTCATGTTCTTACATCCTAACATCAACCTTTCTTTTGTGGAATAGCAGGAATCACATGTTACAACAAAGTGTGGATCATTTTAAGACAAACACAACATGTATTCAAGAGCAACATCACAAAAAACTGCACTATCACACATTTCCAGCTGAGTTAGAAAATGTAAAACATCTCATACAGAATTGTCCTATGAAGATGCATGCAACAAATACAATTAATTTTCAACTTTTGTACATCTGTTCAAGTTCTGACTTTAGCTATGCTCTGCAAGTCCTCATGTCGAGTATGCTATCACCATTATATTTTAATAACAGTTTTTTACATACTGATGGAGAGGAAAGACTTTTTTTCATACAAATCCTTCTTAATCTTTACATACCTTGTTGGTCTATGATTCCACCATGTAACACCCTTGCAACAACAAGCTCTCCTCCATCACAACGGACAGTTATACCCTGGGTATATGAAATGATCATACACATTAAAATAGTAGCAGATATTTTTATGCTAAATCTCCCTTAAGTTTTTAGTTATGTTCCAAGTAACTGCAATAATATTTCAGGTCTGAAATATTAAACATTCAAGGTAAATCAATGAGTGACCCCTTGTAAATTTCACATCTGAGGGAGGAAAATATGTCACATGATTCTCAAGAGGCATTATGAACCAAAATTGAACACTAACCAGAGTAACTGTACTTCCAGTTTAATCAAATAGACAGAAGAAGTTACCCAGAGACAAAAAAAGTAGACACAAAATCTATGCAGGTGTTTTGCCTTTTTTCCTGCAAGAAGAGTATCTTTTATAATATTTCAGGACTTCAATATTGCATAGTCAAGGTAAACCAATCAGGTACTCCTTGTAATTTTTAAAGTTGAGAAGAAAAAAATATTTTCACATGACTCTCAACAGTCCATCATGAAACAGGACAGTCTACTTCACCACTTCAAGTTGGGGGCTGCTCGTGACCTTTAAGTGAAAATGTGATTTCATTTCTGCCTGCTTCAAGCTCACTTTTTGTTGGAAGTGTGATGAATTGACCTTCTCTTGAGAACCATACATGTACATTGGATTTCAATCCAAATCTTACCACATACCTGCATCATTGCTGCTAACAATAAACACATTCCACACATATTGTTAACACAGCACTGCAAGTCCTTCCATGCAATTGCTAAGTAGGCCCATGTACTGTAAATTTGAGTAAACATTTAGCACTGTTCTCCTCCACTGCATTCCTATTATTTTCAGAGGGTGCTGTACCTAGACAAAATATGGACTATCCAGACAGGAATTACAAATTCAAACCTTAAAATAGAGCAAGGAGTAATACTTTCAGTGTGTACAATGAGTTATAATGCATTTAGTAATCAAGCAAGACCATTAGTTAAACTTTTATCCATTTTAGCAACATTTTAAAAGAAGAGCACACCCTCCCTATAGAGAGGGTGGATCACTATTAACATTTACCCTCCTGGCATCTAACCAAAAATGACAACAGTGGAGAACACTGACTTGGCATTTAATGTGAAAGAGCAGAAATGTTTAGCACACCCATCACCCAAATAAAATGTTTATGTTTATAAAATATTATACTTATGTATAAAGTGTACATTAAATTGAATCAAGTTCAAAGATAAAAGCATAAGGATCTATTCATTTGTCAGGAGAATGCTTGGCACAATTAAGTCTAGAGGTACTTAAATCATGTCTGCCATGCAGATGTATAAATTTACCTCATGAATATTCATGTTTTTGTCAGCACAACTGGAATAAAGTTCTCTGCAGCCTACAGTAGGTGGGAATTTTAATGTGTTTTCCTTGCTTCACCAGTTGTGCTATGGGGGTTTAGTGTTCACTTGGTTTCAAGTTTTATGTTTGGGCTGCTAGTAGCTTAATTTGCATAAAATGAAGAATAAGGATGATTTTAGGAGACCAGGAGGAAAAGCTAGGGTGTGACATTAAATTTTGGTCATGTCTGTATGATGGTTGCTGTGTGCCCACAGTCATCACTGCAGGCTGATACAAGTTGGATGCTTTAACCCACAGCAGTTAGTCTAGCACCTTTGTGAGGTAGGTGACAGGTTTTAGGGGGCATTGTAGCTGCCAATATTACATGTCTGTGAAATGGTCTTGATCACCATCTTAAACCAGAATGCAAAAATGCATTGAGGTTTCGATGATACATAAATGTTCCATTAGAATAATCTCGTCATGTACCATTATCTTCTCACTCAAGCATGTTCAAAAAATAATTTTATCCCACATGACCTTTCACCTCCACTAACAAAAATAGGGATCATCTTCTCACCATAATGTGCATCCACATACCACGTGTAAAATCTATTAAAGCTTCCCACCTTACGATGTGTTAACACCTATTCTGACCTCCATAAAAGCCATAGATGGATAGACGAAAAAACATACATACAGAGAGACAGCTATCTTGACATATTGCATTTAAAAAGGTTTTTCAGACTTCAACCCTGTTGACTCCAGATGACCTTTGAACTCCAACAAAACTGATAGGGACCATTTTCTGACCATAACTCATCCACATACCACATGTGAAACTTATCAAAGATTCCTATCTTGAGAAATCACGTTAACCAGATTTTTTAGACTTTGACCCCTGGTGACCCCAGATGACCTTTGACCTCTGCAAAAAAACGATATGGACCATCTCCTGACTATAGCTCATCCACATACCAAATATGATATCTTTCCAAGTTTCCTATTGTGAGATACCGTGTAAACGATATTTTCTGACTTTGACCCCCGGTGACCCCAAATGACCTTTGACCTCCACCAAAATCAATAGTGACCATCTGTTGATAATAACACATCCACATGTTAAGTATGAAATCTATCCAAGTTTGCTACCTTGAGATATAGCATTAACCAGATTTTCACTCCTGGTGACCCCAGATGACCTCTGCCAAAAACAATATGGACCATCTCCTGACCATAACACATCCACATAATAAATATGAAAGCTATCTGAGTTTCTTATCTTGAGTTATTGTATTAACAAGATTTTCAGACTTTGACCCCCGATGACCCAAGATGACCTTTGACCTCTGCCAAAAACAATAGGAACCATCCTCTGACGATAACCAATCTACAAACCAAATATGAAATCTATCCAATTTTTCTATCTTGAGATATTGCGTTAACAAGGTTTCAGACTTTGACCCCTGGTGACCCCAGATGACCTTTGACCTCCACCAAAAACAATAGGGTTCTTCCTCACAATGTGGCACATCTATGTACTAAGTTTGAAAACTTTCAGACATTCCTATCTTGAGATATCGTGTTAACAAGCAAAGTGTCACAAACACACACACACACTCCTGCGTGAATGCATAGGTTTCTCTTTCATCGAAACCAAAAAGCCTGCCATACTCCTGTAACTATAGTACCATCGGTGCTGATGGTTCAAACCTGTTGAATTAATACACAGTGATGACTTCTAGTGTCAATTAAGAGAATCAGTCCCCAAGCAATGGATATTCTAATCACCATAGGGACTGTACTTGTCATACACAGCTATTATTTCTTGAACAGATGAACCCACAATTGAGAAAGTTTTAATTTCTGTCAGGTAAAATGACAAGGTACTTGATACACTTTAGAATCATTACCTTTCTCTAAGGTGTAAGCCTAAGCTGTGAGATGCCTCTGTTGTCTTGCTTCCTATTTTTACAGAAAACAGGAAGTCTAGTTACCAAGGAAAGGAGCAAGTTAAATGTGCTATGATAACACAATTAAAAAGCAAGAGCTTCCTCTCTGAACACACAAAAAAAAAAAAAAAACCTGACTCTCTTCATCCTTATTTCAGGCAAGTGTAGTTTAGAAACAGTGTAAGATTACTCTACCCTTACTTACAGTAGAAAGTACTGTAATTAATCCTCCTGAAGTTGAGTATGTCTACAAAGCCCCTGGGTGCGATCACAATACCACCACTGTTCTCTTCAAACGAGATCTGTTTACATTAACCTAATCAACCTCACATGATTGACAATCTCACACCTGCACAGTTTTAAAGGGAGTTCAGTTCGATGGGAAACACTGTGAACGTGTGGGACTGGTAGAAATAAAGGGATGGCACCAAACTGGTCGGAAATCTGTCAAAATTATTATTTATCCAAAAACAGACACAAAATTTGTAATCAGCACATGCCAGCCACCCATCTGAACAACTCTGAGGACAAGTTTGCAATGTATCTAGGAGAAAATAGCATTTTAAAATATTTACACCTATGACCTCAATGACCTTGGATAAACAAGTTAAGGTACAAGATTTAACAACCACTACCTGAGGAATAGCACTATTTGCTGGAGAAGTGACACTTCAAAAAAATTACCCCTAGATGACATTTGACCTCAAAATTTTGAACACATAATGCTGGTAGTCCTATCAACAAATATGCCCCTGAGAGCATTGAAGGCAATTGTGAACAGACATGATAGATAGATGGATACAGAGTGATGCTGGCAGATCAAAATAGCTCAAACAGCTCTTTGAGCTGGTTTGAGCTAAAAAGCTGCAATCCTACCTAACTTCTGTGAGTTTATCCTTTTGATATTGTTTTGTATGTTGTTACTCCTTGACTTACACTGAGCAACCGTGAAATGCTATTCTGGGCAGTCAAATGTACGCCTAAGACAGTAACTTATTTAAAGCAATAAGCTGAAATTATGGTGAGCAAGAATGTAACAATAAATTATTATCTTCAGCAATCCAAATGACTTTTGACCTTCACCGAAAAACAATCCGGACAGTAAATATCATAAAAATCATATGAGTACTTGCAAGTTTGAGAAAAATTGATCAGTTGATTTCCAAGTTTTCACACCACATACTGTACCTCCCATTTTCATGTGTCACATACACACACATTCATGACCTTTCACTAAAATGTCACTTCCTTGAGTTTTGGTTATCAATTAATTACTGGGTATTTAGAAACATCCATTGAGTTTTAATGATACACTGAAGGTTTTATTCCAAATAATGCCATGAATTTAAACACAAATTTCAGTCACTTAATTGGTCTAAGGGTATTTCAACATGTTGGAAAAATAGGTCTGTCTTCATATTTGAAGTTTTTTTTATGTGTCTTGGAAGATTGTACCTTTTGACATTTGCTACTGTAGTTAAAAACAGCAAACAGAAAACTTGGAAGTTCTTAAAGAGCCAATCCTCTCATCCCAAACTACAGTTCTTGTAAGTGGTTATTGAAATTCTCAATTGGCTAAACTCTTTGATTGATAGCTATTTAAAACAATGCAGGGTACCAATTCTTATATTACACAGCATGAACTGTACTGAGAGTGTTTTGATTATGAACATTGAGCTTTTTATACTCACTCTGAAGCAATAAACTGAGATTGTGTCTGGATGAGGATGAATTCCAGACAATTGTGGGAGGGGCTTAAGTAAGATGGTCAGGAGAATTAGTAGTTTGGGGTGAGAGAATTGGGCCTTTAAGAAATCTTGGTTTTTGATACTTGGTGACCCCAGATACCTTTATCTTAACCAGAAACTATCAATAGCTTTATTTTCTAGCCACAAGGAATACACATCACCAGAAGACCCAAAATTATAGCAATCTTCTTCTTAGCATGACAAATCTTTATACCATATATGAAAAGTTGGTCATACCTAACTTCAGATATCTGGTTACAAGGTTTTCGGTTTTTGACCCCTGGTGACCTACATTGACCTTTGACCTCCACCACAATACACAGGCTCCTTCCTCTCAACATGACAAATGTATACACCAAATATGAAAAGTGTCAAACATTCCTACCATGAGATGTTGTGTTTATAAGCAAAGTGTCACAAACACACATACATGCACACACATACTGGTTTCTATCTCAACCCAAGGACCTGTGTATGGTGGTGTTGTATTAAGATTCACTTGCGGACCTGCACTTACAACCATGAGAATGGAATATGAGTACATGCATTGTTTTACTATCCACTAGAGGGAACTATACACACCCACTGGGAAGTTACATGTGTGTCCTACATACACTTTGTTTACACAATACTGAAAGTCCACAATTTTTATCCTACACACCTGAGGGCCACTGAAATTTTCACACACCACTTCAATCATAACTTCCTGGTCAGTAGAGGACTCTAGCTCATACTGCACCTACATGATGGAAATGCTGTGTTAAGTGCAATGTAGTAATAGCAGAGGACTGCGATTTTGGTCCTCGGCTAGAAATGTCCTCGGGTAATAAGTGTTTATCCAGGTCATGGTTAAATACAAAACAAGTACACACACACTCGCACACAACGTTACCACAGAACAGATTCCTTGCCTGCCTACTGCAAAGAATCAAAAACAAAATAAAGCTGTACTGTTCAAACTGTACTGCATTTCTGTTCAAGTTGCTATGCACCTTTACTGAGGATATTTAAGTAATACTTTCCATAACTGAAGTATAACTTTCACTGATACTGCATACTGTGAACTATGAATATTCATTTTTTCTAACCCACAGAATATCGGTCAAGCAAGAAGGTATAATTTTGCAATTTGGGAACTTTATACTGAAGGAAAGCAGTAATGATGAAAGGATAAGGAGAAATACATGAATTAGCGGGCAAGCAAGGAACTTTAAGAAGGAAACAAACTGCTGTCATGAATTGTGTCACACCAATCCAACAATGCAAACAATTCAATCAATGCTTTTCTTTCAGAAGAAATATCAATAACTTATGTTTGAATGACCACAATTAAGACTTGGTTTTTGAAAATCAAACTGCAAATCACTGAGAAGAAATTAAAAATTAAAAAATCAACATTATAGGTAGGGTAAGGAAGGGTTAAGAGTTTTGTATACAACAGGCAGGGAATTGTCAAAAAAGAAACTGTCACCAGAATTAACTGCTGAAGCAACTACTTTGATTACACATTTCCCACAATGCAACTCACCAGAGGGGTATCCTTTGGTCTTATCATACTAACAATCACAATGGGATCGCTGGAAAAATAAGGGTCTGTTGGGGGGCTCTGTATAAGTCCATGGGTGAAAAGAAAGACAGGAAAAGAGAAAGCCATATGAGACACCAGGAAAGGATTGAAAAACTCATTAAGCATCTTGGAATGCACAAAGATAACTTGAAACACAAGCCAATTAAAGAAGTAAGAAGAGAAAAAATAGGAAGAAAAATAGTCAAAGTTGCATTCTTGTCAACTGAGAGAAGGCCCATCTTTGACCATAACACATTAGCATACCAATTATAGAATCTATCCAATTTTCTACCTAATTCCCATATTGTTTTTAACCCCATTTTCAGTTTGAACCCTAATGACCCCATCTGATCTTTGACCTCGACCAAAATCAGGTTTTTCCACTCAGTAAGGGCATTTATGTACTAAGTTAGAAAACTGTAGTTAGATGGAGTTTTATGGCCCAGTCTCTAAATTACAGGTTCAAGTTGGGCTGGACACAGCCTTTTTCCAGTTGTGGCTCACTGGCTTGTTTACCCTACTCCATTTACTTATGCTGAGCACCAGGTACAGGTTTCACTTTAAAATTCTTCAGTATGACCCAGACAGAACTCAAACTACAGACCTCTCAACAGCAAGTCAGATGCTCTAACCACTTGACCATGCAGTTGGGCATTCTTGTCTTGAGATATCACATTGTTTAAACCAACAAACTAGGCATTACAAACATGTACACACAAACACAAAGGCCATTATTAATGTATGCATTGGTTTCTTCTATCATTGAAACCAATACCCAGAAAGACAAAAAGCGTAGTGATTCCTTGCTGCTGAAATATATGTTTTTTGAATTGACAGTGAGTGTTTCATAAATCACCAAAAAGAATGAGTTCACCTTCTAAATATTGGATATTCTCACAAATAACCTCATTGATATCATGTTTTTTAAGGTGTTGATTTCTGACCTTGGGTATCCCCAAATAACCCTTAACCTCCACTTATTTAATGAGAGTATTCACCTTTATTAAATATGGGCAATGCACATACTGTAATAAGTATGAGATCCTTCACTGTTATACTTCTTGAGATATTGTATTTAAAAGGTTTGAATGTTCTGACCCCAGGTGACCCCAATGACCCTTGGCCAATGCCAAAATCAAAAGTGGTAATGCACTCAATATGGCTAACCAGCACATCAAATATAAGAGTAGTCACATTAAGATAATGTGTTTATAAACCATCACCATCTCATACATTCCTTTCCTGCCTTGGCCTTGAGAGAAAATCAAAAGGCTACAATGCAAAAATAATTATACGTAACTTGATGAAGAAAATTTGGATTTTCATAGGAAAATTACCAAATAATTCAGGATTTCACAGGAGAATTTGACAATATAGCAAGTGAAACTGAGTGTAATCAGAATGTTGAGGCAACCCAATTTTGTTTCAAATACAGGAATACATGTTCCCAAATTCCCCCAAACTGTTTTGTCCTTTTACAGGAAATATTTGAAAATCTGGAGCTACTATATAGAACAAATTAAATATTATGGCTGAATTTGAAAGAATGGGGACGGGTGTACCTTGTGACAAATTAAATACCTATATTTGAAGTTATATTTGAAGATGTCAAAAGCTTATTTTGAAGAAAATATGGAAATTTTGTGAGGACAACCCTAAAATTGGGGGTGCTTATGGAAGAATCTGCCTCCCTTGGAAAGTAGATTCAAGAAGATCATCTATTGACTTTTCAAATTGGGTTCACTACATCTTGGCTCCTTACAAAACTGTTTCTTTGGAAAGTTTGTCACGGACAGTCAACCTCCATCCAATGGATGTTAACTTGGAATAATTATTCGTATTAGGTCTGACTTTTGGCATTTACTGATAAAGATGCAATCGGTGACTCTTTGCAAGATTTCACAGGATTTAGGCAGAAAGTCCCAGGCACAATACATGCTGTTTGGCTTTAATAATGTTTGTATTTGTTTCAATACTCTATTTTACTGTGAGCTTTAACAATTAGACCATGCTGTAAGATGAAACCATGAGAGCAGTAAGATATGCTCTTCTGAATTTCAAAGTCATGACTTGGAATCTCCTAACTTTTGAGTAATTTCAATTGTGAAAAAAAGCATGAAAATAGCATTTTAGAGCCAAAAATTGCTTTATTTTGCAGGTTTTAATGATGCGGTTTGGATACAACCAGCCTTCTTAAGCCCCAACAGAGCACAGCTTCTCATGTATGCCATTGAGAAGCCTGTATACAGTAGCAGTCCCTGAAATGTCAACAAGACAATTTTTGCATAAAAAACTTGTTTTGGAGACAACATTTTATGGTATCTCCATAGCATTATGAAATTTCTGCACATGGCCATCACATGTATGGTAGTCCCACTGTTACTACATGAAATCATTATTGGTTGAATGTTGTAGCCAGCTAATCACAATGATTATTCAGGCATAAAATTCTGTCAGTCAACCAATCACTGCCACAAATTACTATTTGCAACCTGAAAGTTGAAAGAGGCTTAAATAGGTTACACTTGAAACTTGCACATTTTGTAAAAATTCCAGAAGAAATGCTTTCCTTCAAGTTCCCTTCAACTGTATCAGCATTTATGCACACAGAACTGCAAAAACATCTCTGATATGGGTGTATTTGGTAGTCAGTTCTGTAATTTCTGGTGCTGTCAGGTTCATGTGAATACTAAGATGAAACATAACAGTCAGTAGATAGTATTACCTGCAAGGCCTGCTTGTCACAGGACTCACTGCATAAGTATTTCTACTGCAGCTCTGTACTGTATGGTTAGTTGGGACAACTCCCTGCCCTTATGCTGTAAAGATTGTTCCACTAGAAAGGCAAAATGTTTACCAAATAATCTGTACACATTTTGTACATGTAGTATCCAGAAACCTGACAAACACTGCGCTTTTTTTCCTGCATGAACTAAGCTCACTACTGACTCATCACCACGCCACTATGCCCTTAAATGGTTTGCCCTTTCTGACTTTCACAGTGTAATGATGTCCTGCCCCTTTCAAACGGAGGTAATCCAGAAACAATGTTCACTGCTAACTGTTGCTTTGTAGTACAACATAATTGCAGACAAGTGCTAAGCTTCAATAAAGATTTTATGCAAGATGGCTGCCTATAAACTTAAAACCACTATACATTTTTGTCTGTCCAAGATTCTAATGAGTTGCTACCAAGTTGACACATTGTTCAAGCCTAACAAAACAATCACAGTTTTGATGGTTTCCCCCATTAGAATCAATTATTTCCTGAGAAGGAGAATTTGAAAAACCTTTGTAACAGCTATCTTAACTGGCCAAGAACATAACATATATTTGATATCATAGTACATTACCTATAAGAATATTTTTTTTAATTTCTTTGTTTGACCTCTGCATGACCCCAAATGATATTTGGCTAACTTCAAAAGTACAACTTTAATGACCCATTTTCCACTGAATACTCAGATCAACATGATTAAAATTTGTTTATGAATACCCATGAATTCAAGGCTTTTGACTGATTTCCCTGTTTGACCTCTAAATGACCCCAAATGAACTTTAACCTACTCCACCTGTTAAACTTTAACCAACAAGTGAACACTTTGACTGCATAGGGGTTAACCCCTAAATGAATTGAAGGCCTCTGCATACTGTCAATGTTTCACCTCTACATCAGCTGTGAACAACCTTTGACCTACTCCCAAAGATCCAACACTTAGGAACATTCATCTTCTAAGCACATTTGCCACAAATAAAAAATTCAAACTTAATCCCAGTTGTTGCAAAATTTTGTGCAATTTACCGTATTTACTCTATTAAACGCCCCCTCTCTAATAAACGCCCTCCAACTTTTTCGTCACATTGCATAAACTGAAATTGTCAATTCCAAAGACAATATGGTAAAAGGAAAATGAAATAGTCCTACCTTGAAGCCACAAAATCTCCTAAAGTCCCATATCCTAAAGTAAAAGGCATGTTTCTGCAACTTATTTCTGTTGATATCCATCAAGCTATCACATACCGCGAACCTGTGCTGCTTCGTTTGCGGTTCGAAAGTGGTACAGTACCGTACATACCGTAGGTATAAAAATAGTCGCTAGCCTATCCAAACAGCCTAACTACATGAAAATCCAAATTCACCACAGGAAAACTGTTTAACAGTGAAATGCGGTGAACGTGTATGTACTGCTAATGGTACTACTCACGGTAACTTTTATGCAATAACCGTATGTACGTGCGTATAGCCGGCCGGTCAGTATAGTAACGTGAGGCCTGGCTGTATACTATGCACAGCATGCATGCATTCATGCCGCGGGCTCCTAAAAAAGTCACTTCTGTGTGTAACGTTACATATCAAGATGTTGGCGAGAGTTGATCACACTTGCAAAGTTCACAGTGTTGTTCGTGGCTACCATATTTATAGGAAAGTTTGGTTACCGATCATTGGGGAGGAGCTCACAGCTGATTGTGAAGCTGACAACCAAATGGGCAAATATGCCATAGTAGTTTATCAGAAGGGCTCAGATAAGAAACAAGTTGTGGGGCACTTGCATAGAGAAAAGTCACATAAATTTGACTCCAATAAACACCCCCTTTAACGAAAATTTCACGCCCTCGGGGCGTTTAATAGAGTAAATACGGTAACTGTTTGACTTCCATTTGTTTGACCTTTTGATCTGTTAATGACCTTTCAACATATTCAAAAGTACAACTTTGATGCTGCCCTCCCCATCCAATAAGCTTTACACATCTGTCAAATTTGAAAAACATTTGGACATAACAATAAAGAGTTGATGGTTTTTGCATTTTTTTCACACTTTGCCCTTTCACAGCCCTACTTGACCTTTAAACTACTTGGTGTTACAATGATTTGCAAGCCCTTGACATGTGTTGAGAAGACCTTACCAACTTTCAAAAGGAACTGTTGAAGAACCTGCTGACAGCAACCTTTTTTCCAATGTTAACAGACAAACAGATGCATTGCCATGACAATAGCTCAACTAGAAGCAGAACCATACCAACACAAAAAGTCATCATGAAGATTTCTGGATACCGAGTGCAGAAAATGCACAATATGGTTTGTAAAAAATCCATATTCTGTAAATTAAAAGGTATATCTTTATACTGTGATATGCATGTTGTTCTAGTCCCACTGAATTTATTTCCAAACCTTTGCAGAGTTTAAAAGGAAGATGCCATTTTGTACACCTTAGTGGTGAAGCCACATTAAAACTGCAATTTGTCCAATGTTGTATGACTCACATTACCTGCTTTGTTTCCCTTTGAGAGTAAAATTGGTTTAATGAACTTGAAAGCTTCCTGTTTGATCACATAGCATGTTGTGCAGAAAAGGCTTAAACTGTTTCCTTGTGTTCCACAAAAGGGAAATATATAGGTTTTTTGTTACTTATGATTGAAACCGTTCATAATTTGATTAACCCCAACAGAGAGTAAAGTTAAATTCTCAGAAAAGGCTGCCATATACTGAAAAGTTTACAAGCTCTTTAGACAAACACTTTCTGATTACAAGCTAGTTAAACCACTCCTATCTGAGTAAAAATGAATATTGAATGTGTCAAACAATGTTTTGAAGTACAGTAAGTGCTTTTTTTTTGTACACAGGAACTGCATGGAGTTGGAAGTACTACTGTACCTAGTTCATAGGTAATTAATTCTTGGCAAGCGAGCCTTCCCCCTTTCTCATGGACAATAAGAGACTGCAAGAACTGCAAAGATTAAGTGCCACAATGACATCACAAATTATTGCACATTGTACGATGTAAAATTAAATAAATTAAGTTCAACATTTTATATCTCACCTCAGGAATGTCCTTTGAAGATGGGACTGTTTGAATTCTATTTTTCATGTTCTGTAAATGTTGTTTGTATTTTTAAAATTTTAGACCTAAGGTACACTTTGTCTTTCAAAAGAAAAAAAACCTGTCACCTTTTGAGGAAAAAGAACTTTGGAACACATAATCCTAAATCTTTTATCAACACATGTACCTACCAGAGGTTGATCTTTGACCTTGCGGATTCCAACTAACTTAATTGAATCTCCAAAGTCATCAGAAGCATCTTGGGCCTGCCTAGAATCCAGATAGCCTTCTGTCTGGCCCATATTACCTGATGCAATATCATCATGAGTTTGCAGCAATGACTGTATAGGGAAACAAATACATCTCTTGAAACATCTGAAATGCAGCACTGTTAGGTATAAATCACTTCAATTTTAGATTTTTTGATAATATCACTCCTCCATCATACCATCATCTGTTTGTCCACCATGTTCCATGCCAAGCATTCACTGGTCCAGAAACTTTCAAATCAAAGGCCATACATTAAGTGGAACTTCCATAGAGTTGGTGCATAGCCAGTACCTGTTTAAAGCATCTCAGTATGTTTTGCTTATAAATCTCAAAAAGTGCATGTTTGCATATCGTGAGGAACTTTGGGAAAACAGATTTAAAACAACCAATGACATGCAAGCATTACATGAAAAGCTTTAACAAAAGTTATTCCACAATAACATGAGGAAATACAGAATTTATTGTAACTGTCCTTGAAAATAAACTGAGTATGAGTATATTCCAGTGAAGAAATTAAGCCACCTCAAGTCACAAGGTGGTGTAAATTCTTGAGATATATGGATTCTTTAGCAATTCTAGCCACCTCAAGTCTTATACCATCAGCTCAAGTCAAGTCCTTTGAAGTATGCATGAAGCTTAAAGTGGGCTTCTACACATCTCCAGCTGCAATTTATTTTTGCTGAGTCACCCCAAGTTATTTTATCTCTTTCAGTCATTCAAAATGACCTCATCTCTCAAATTGAATCACCTTGATGCTTTGATTTTTTAAGCTCCGTCATTTTAAGTGCTATTATTCCAACTATTTGGAATGATTGTGTATATTTCAGCAATGGTTCCACACTTTGGTGGGGGAGGAGATATGAAAAATCTTTGAATAACCATGTGTGATATTTACTCCGGTCAATTTGAGCCATTGTGGGCAAAGACTCAAATTAAGTCTTCAAAATGGGTGACAGATTTGAGTTCAGTCTTTAGCAAGTGATGATTGGAGTAGAGTCCTATATTACTGCAGCTTACTGTAAACTAACAGAAGCAGTTGATTTGGGTAACATCTGTCCCTAGAGTACAGCATCCTTCATTGCTTACCTTCTAAATGATGACAGGTGACATTGAAGAACAAGGTCTATTATTACATTATTTCTGGAATTTTTAATAAACTTACAGGCCAGGCTGTGTACTTTCGCCTTAAGATCTAACCTTTTAAATGGGGTAGAAAAGATAATAATAATAATTAACAAGACTATTACTATCTCACCCTGGTATAATTCAGGGTGAGATACACAGCTCTATGTTCATTCCCTCTTCTCCCTAAACATTGCAATGCAGGTGGTAGTCGGTACAGTATGTGCATAATTTCTTACACAAAACATTTGCCATTAGGTACCCACAGGATACTGGTTTCCTCCCACTCTTACCCTTAATCTAATCTCCAAACAAAATACTAAATTCTAATACCAGTGCCTTTGTTTAACTTGGCCAGACTATTCAGTATTACCAATCATATAAAAGTCCTTATACTCAAGTACCAGATTTGACTGACTTTATAAAGGTCAACAAACTTAGCATTGCCAAAAAGAACATTTAAACTGATGGTTGTAACCCAAAACGGGGTGAAAGATACACACTAGTAGGCAGAACCCATTCAGGATCCTTGCAATGAGTTTGCAAGTTGCTTTGTAAAAAGCCTTCCTGACACATTAACTGACCAACACTTCAAAATGTCTGCAGTCCATAGTGTATTACTCAATTTTCAAATATAATGATGCTTGTGGTGTGTCAATTCTGTGTGACATTGGGGTTTATTCCTACCTAATTTTGTTTCATTTATTTTTCCTTTTCCATTTTGTTAGTTACACCTGAACTCAAGACTGCAGCAGCATGGCAAGTGGTAAAATATTGTATCATTTTGCACTTACTCAAACTTCCTGAGTTAAGTAGGAGTGAAATATATTTCCTCTTTTAAAAAGCATAGACCCCTCCTCTGGGACAGAAATCACTGGATTTCATCAATGCTGTATCACTTAAACCCACATTACCTTTCACCAATTTCTGTAACACCAATAAAGTTACAAAGGTAAACTTAGACAAGTCCCTATGTTACATACAATTTATGTTTCATACAGTTGATTAGTTAATAATTAAATTTATTCAGCTTTATAACTTCATGACAAGAAACTTCAAATTATGCATAAAACCATTACAAGCCAGGATATAAAGAAGTCAAAATTTTTACTATTGAATGTGAAACTTTAATAATTATGCCAATGATCTTTGCCATGTGATAGTAGATATCCATCATCCTTGTTAAGTTATCAATATCAAATAGACATTCACCTTTAAAAGAAAAAAATGTTTGGAAAAACCTACAATAAAATGGAGATCTTGCAGAATTCCTGCTAGTTCAGCAGTATCGTCACTGGTTCCCAAGACTGATGTTAGTTCGGCAATAACATCACTGGCATAGCTAACACTGTCTGTATGGCATGGTATCAGCTCTTGCTGTTCCTCTAGAGTGTCATGGGCCTAATCAAGGAGGTAAACAAAATTCAAGTATTTAACATGTGGGATTGATTATTTAGGTTACATCTTCTGAAATCCATCCACACAAAATGCTCTTTTCCATTTTAGCCTGCCTTGTACTACTGCACTGAAGTAACAAGCCTGCAAACAAAACATTGAAACATAGTTTTAGGGGTTTTGCAATATGAAGGCAGGACTTCAACAATTAAATTGAGTGCTCAGCAGACACATGTAGTTTGGGTCTGTTGTTATTACATCATCTTACTTGTAGATGGTGGTGCCTTCAACATTACTACTGGCTGTTGAAAAATGGCTGTGATAAAAAGTGGGAGAATTTTTGACTCTGTTAATTTTGGGATCAATCATTTGGTTTGCCAATTCAAAGAGTTTGTTAAAACAGCTAATCAGAGATAATTAACTCGCTCTTAGTATTGTGTGACTTTGAGCAAAGCTGTAATTAATTGTTTCTTTGAAAAAGGGAGAGAATTGCCACTGCATTCATTTAAAGGGGTATTTTAACAACACCTACTGGACTCATGCAATCCCTTATTTTAAAGTGAGCACTAGCCCAAAGTTGTAGCAGTTGGAAGGTATCCAGCCAGTTTTTTGCACATGAAGATGAATGATTTTCTTCAGTGCATTCACTAGGTAAAAAAAAATTAGGCAGTATTCACCTTGACCAGGTTCTGAAGTAGTTTCCCTTTCATAACTTCTTTCAAAAATAAAAGGTCCATCTCTGGTAGGCCATTAGTTGAGTTGACCATGTCCAGGTGGTCTATAATGGTTTCCAATGCTTCTATAAAATTAAAATAACACCATGTACAGCATGTTTCAGCAGATTCATACCAAGAAGTTATACTAAACATGTGTTAAGGTTTCAATGATACACTGCAAGTTCTATTCCAAATAATGACATGAATTTCCATACATCTTTCAGTATGGTCTAATGATACTTAAGCATGTTGATATATTAGTTACAGGATGTGTTCATATTTGATGTTGGGTATCCTTAGGGAATTGTGTTTAGCTTCTGCTAAGAACAAAAATTAATGAAGAAATTCTTAGGTAATTTTGCATTTGGACATCTTGCAGCACAAGTATTAAAATGACCATAAACTAAATATACAAAGCACTAAATATGGAATCTACTGTACTTCTGCTTCCTACTGTGCGATATTCTATAAGTAAGTTTTAACATTATGACCTCAAGTGACCCCAAATGACAGTTTACCTTCACCACAACCCATAGAGATCATCTTTCCACAATTATTCATTCACATAAGTATTTAATATATTCAGTCACATAAGTATTGATATATCTAAGCTCCCTACCTTGAGATGCCTATTAACAAAGTTTGCAGGGTTTGACCTTGGGTGATCCCCAATGACCTTTTACATCAAACTAAAACAATGGGGCCCGTCTTCTCCCCATAATGCATTCACATCTTAAATATGAAATCTGCTCAAGTTTCTCTGCATGAGACATCACATTAATGAGGTTTTTACATCTTGTGACATCACTGACCATTGACTTCAAAAATATGGACCATCTTTATACCACAACACATCAACAAACTAAATATGAAATATATCCCTACTGTAGTTTCCTACTTTGGAATATCGTGTTAAAAACTCTTGTGACACCAGATGACTTTTGACCTCCACCAAAAATGATAGGAATCATTGTCTAACCATAATGCATCCACATACTACCTATAAAAACTATTCACATTTCCTTTCTTCAGATATCGTGTTAACAAAATGTTCTGAATTTGACCCCTGGTAATCCCAGAAGACCCTTAACTGACCTCTACCAAAAATAGCTGTGACCATCATGTCAGTAAAACACATCTTCACACTATACAGTAAATGAAATCTATCCAAGTTTCCTGTCTTGAGATCCTGTGTTACCAATGTTTTCAGAATTTGACCTTTAGTGACCCCAGATGACCTTGGACAACCAAAATCAATAGAGTTCTTCTTCTCAATATGGCGCATCTATGCACCAAGTTTGAAAACTGTCAGACTTTCCTAGCTTGAGATGAATTGTTAACAAGCAAAGTGCCACAAACATTCATACACCCAGCTATGTATACAAACAGCACATACCGTACTCAAAGCCCTACATGATACTGGAAACAATTCCCGGTAAGGAAATCATGAGATCTCCCCACATCGAATTTCACCTTAAGCCTGTAATTTCATGCAGCATGTGAATGCCTGAAGGGAGGGGTAGCTCTGGCATATCATGTGACAGACCTCATTACAGTGTCCAAATATCCTGGTAGCTTCACTCTTTTAAAGAATGCATGTTCATCTACCACTTGATAAGTGTGTCACTGTTTGTTAACTTGAAAATAATGATACTGTCAGGCTTTGTCAAAAAAAACCCTCAACCTTTCACTTAACCAAGCAAACTATATGCCATTTAATGATTTTTTTTTTTTTGGGGGGGGGGGAGGGGGGGTAGGTTGTTATCCTTCCTTTTGCTGATGTATAAAAAAGTACACTGATTTGACTACAAACATCTACAGGTACAACTGTATAAAGTATGCATAAAATATGATTATCTGAACAGGATTTGCATTAGCCGCAGGACTGTGCCAACCCCACACAAAGGTTGTCAGTTCCAGCAAACAGAAAACATGTTGAGGGGGGATTCCCTTACTGAACAGATTATTAATGACAAGTTCTGCAAAATTATGCACTGCCTGCTTCACATTCAGAACAATTTAAGCCTATAAACTGCCAAAAACTTGGTTCCACCAGACTAACCTCTGGTGACCTGAAATGACCTTTGACTTCAACCACAAACAATAGGGAGACAAAACATTCTTCATCAATGCAAGGAAGTGATGTAACCTCTACTGTCCACAAACTCACTTTGGAAAACAGATCTGGTGACTTCATTTACTGGTATCTTGAGAAATCCATGTCCAGTTAGAATGAAACTTTCACCACTCCGTGTAGATTTGGTTCTTCTTTCACCATGATTATAAAACATTATATGCCTTTGCTTCAGTTGTAAATGTATACATGCTGATTTTAACTTGGCATGTGAAATGTTATGTAGGCTACATCAGACTAATTAAGTCTAGTGGTTAATTGGCTTAATAGTAATTTCATGGTTCAATGCTCCTACCCACTGAGTGTCAAGTTTTTCACTTTTCATAAACACAAGTTATATCTGAGTATTTTGAATCAGGGGGTGACTTTGTTGAACTGAGGAGCAACTTTGTCAGGGGGAAAGTTTATCATGGGTGACATTGCAAAAGGCGAACTTTTTAAACGGGGACTTAGATGGGGGAAAAGGTGCCATTTTGTAAGGGGGATTGTATTTCTATTACTACCAGCAGCATTGTATGTTATTTAAGTTGATGTTGATGAGACTGTTCAATACTGCACATTAATTGCCATCTACAGTACAAGCTCTGACTTACCTTGGCCAGATTCTGTGGATGAACTGGATGCAATAGGCATAATGACTAGATGACAGCATGTGTGACATTAGTAATACCATGGAAGCAACACGTAGACATCTACAGTATTTATCAAGAGGCAGAAAGGATGAAGATAAAGAAATCTATTAGAAGTACAATATATTTGCAAGGAATGAGATCAAAGAAAATTGCAACCACAAGCAGGTAAAAGTGCCCACAAAGCAATGTGCCAAAGTCAGTATAATATTGCAGAACCAGCCATGTATAGCATAGTTTTAAAATGAATTCTGTCAAAACATTCTTTCTCTTAATCTTTAAAGTTAAGGCCTGTGTACAATGGACACATTCCAGCACACATGTACCGCAACATGTCACCAAAACACCTTGTATCTGAAAATGTTGCCAGTGTGTGCAGAGTAGACACGAGAGGCAAATGTGTCCTCTGGATAACATAAGAGGGGATCCGTCTTTGAAAGTCTGTATTTGTGTGGGGTGGGGGATATACACTCTAAATCAAGTGAATGAACTTTGTCACTCTCTGATAGAGTGAAAAGTGTGAATTCACTCCATTAGAGAGTAAACACACTTCAAGAAAAGTAAAATCCACTCCAAGAAAAGTGAAATTCACTCCAGGAAAATGGAAAATTCTCTCTTTCACAAGCAACTGCAATGATCACTGCACACAGCAACTCTTCCTCAATAAATCATAACACTCACGCTTTCTGCTGGTAAAATATGCAGTTTTAGGCAAGAAAGAACCACTACCAGAGGAAAGGCATTTCTGAAAATGGGCTGTAGTGCCCACATGAAACCTTAATTGGGCAAAAAATTTCTGAATACTGCAGATAGCCCCCTACCCAAAGAACAATACATATGTCCACAATTGAAACAAATCTATGAAAGCATATGAGGGAAAAGCATTTCGAACAAATTGTGGAAAGATGGAAAGATGGATGGATGAACGTACAGAGGGATGGATGGACAGACAGAGAGACAGGCAGACAGATAGATTGGGACTGCATGATCACACCAGCATATTGTTATGAGCTAACCAAAAAACCAAAATGACAGTGATTCCTTGCCAAATGCACAAGTTTGCTTTTTGACCTTTGGTGACCTCAGATGAAAATCTTGGAAATTCTTAGGAAATTCTACCTTTTGATGGCTGAGACACCACATGACTTAATTCTAACCTCTCCCAAAACAATAAGGGATCTTTTGCTACAGTAACTGCTCTGCATCCACAAACACCTGGCACATTACCACTGGTGACCTGACATGTAACCTCTGGTGACTTGGCACATGACCTCTAGTGAGCTGGCATTTGACCCCTAGTGACCTGGCTATTGACCTCTTGTGATATGGCACATGACCTCTGAAAACCTGACATTTGACCTCTAGTGACTAGGCATATGACCTCTGTGACCTGGGATTTGACCTCTGGTGGCCTTAAAAGCCATTAAAGAGATTTTTGCACAGTTCATGTCTGTGAGGTCAAATAATTGGTCACCTCCACCCAAGTACAACAGCAAATCTATGCACCAAATGAAAACTATCCTTCATTGCTGTCTGGACATATTGTTATAACCAGCCCTCCAGGCCTGCTGCCATGCAAGGCACTGGAGGGAGCAAATGATTCAGGAGGGGGAGGGCAGCAGAAGGCATGGAAAGGGGATGTGTTAGCAGCATCATTCAAACTCCCTAGGGGACAAAAATGTGAAAATTGAAGCCAATTTCTTGGTTCTCGTGGTGTAACCTCTGGTGACCTGAAATGACCTTTGACCCCAACCACAGACAATAGAGATCTTCCACTTGACATAGCAATTCTTTAAGCCAAATGTGAACAGAGTCAGTTATTCCTAACTTGAGATACCTTGTTTGCAAGGTTTTCCTGTCAGGAACCCTAGTGACCTCAAATGACTTTTGACCCCGACCACAAACAATAGGTTTCTTCTTCCCAACATGACAAATCTACAGTATATATCATTGACGCTGATGACAAAGACCAGTGTCTTCAAAATATACGTTTTTCTTATGTTGTGTATGCTCTAACATTGTCATATTTGTGGTGTTTTCTCTGCCTTGAGACATTGCATTAACACGGTTTTCACATTTTGACCCCTGGTGACCCCAATACCCCCTGGTGACCCCAAATACTCAGATCCCTCCTCATATTATGGGGCATCTATGTACCATTCCTATCTTGAGATATAATGTTACCAAGAAAAGGCTTGTACCTCAAACACAAACATGTACACCAACACACACACAAACACTTCCACCATCACAAATGCATTGGTTTCTTTTTTTTTAACATTTTTCAAAGATATGGAATAGTCAATTTGTGCTGGAGTTTCTCCAATAGAAGACATAGGTTTAAGTCCCTGTTTTACAATTTGTATGCAGTACACAATTCAAGGAACTGAAATGACTCCTAATATGAAACAGTCACTACACATGCTGTGCATATTATTGGAAGCATACATCACAAAGATGTAGTCAAACTCAAACAGAATCTGTAGTGTAGGAAGATGTGCAGTATTGGAGGTGTAGAATTATTGCTGTAAATGAAAAAGTGAAGGCATTTTAATGAAATGGTGTTATGGAATAGCAGCACTTCAAAATTTTCATTGGTACCGTAAGCAAGGAATACTTTTCCTTGTACAAAAAGGAAAATCCTGTTCAGCACACTCTAAATTAGGGAGAAAATAAATACTCTCGGTTACTGTCAATATGTGACTGAAGACAGAAGTCACAACATGTTTAAGATTCCATGTTAGCCTCGACCTAAACAAGACTTTAATATTGTAAAGCTTGTTACATAATGAAGAGCAGTGGGTAGCATCAGGTATGGTGGACATGTTCCCATGCCTCCCCACTTTCTCAGCCAGACATGGTGGTGTTTATGTACACTTGGCCTGTGCTAAGCTGTGGGCCCACAAAAGACAAAGGATGCCTCTTCAGAAGGGTACATTTTTACTGAGAGATAAAACTTATGCAAGACTGAAGAAGACAATATAAGGTAGGCTAGTAGAGTATAGGTTTATAGGTTTTTAGTCCAAAGAAATTTGTGAAGCAATGTCTTTTCTTCTGATAATGTACCGTAAATTTGCCCATTGTAAACTCATACGTCACTGACTTGACCTAGCAGACTTTGCAATACTGGCACTAAAAATCCATATAGTTACAGATTTACAGAGTTCACTAATAGAATAAAGATTTCAGAAGTTAAAAAGTTTGCAGAAATAGATTTGCATAGAAATTGAGAATGACAGGCAGTACTAAAGGCTACCCATACAGTACCTGTTCTCTGAGTTTGTTCATTAATTCTCCATGTATGAGTCCAGGCTTTGAGTCACCACATGTCCTGAAAAGATATGCCATAAATTAAATTTGCTGAGACCGTATTGAGCCTTTTACAGTATCACCATGCATGCTAGTGAAGCTAAGAAAACCACAAATCTCACTGAATTGGATATAGTCTGTGCTCATTGTAAAGTTCTACGAGTAGAGTGCCAGCTGTAAAATATAAAAGAACACGGGAATAAAAAGGAAAGTCACAGTATAAGTAGACATAAACAGTTAACAAATGTAACGGCTTATGATTCAGTACCTATTATATCATCAAGTTTCTTGCATACTACTGTAGGCATGATGTGGAGCTGCAATGTGGTTACATGTACCTTGCAAAGCCACTGCTCTACTATACTACCATATGTACAGTAGCACATACAGTATGTACTGTATAACAATATCAGTAATTTCTTCAGATCCTGGCATATGCTGCTCACACATTGCACAGTACACGATACATGTTTGGGATTGAAGGCACTCATACACATGAATGGATGTGTTGCTTACTATACCCTTTCATCAACAATACTCATGCAAAAAAGGAGGTTATTTGAATGACAATTAGTTTTGCATGTGGTGAATTTGCTATTCAAAGTTTGCTATGTATGAGGTTGCTCACTGTTACTCTTCATGAGATAAAGTTTATACTGTAAGATTTTTACTTTTGAACCTCTGATGACCCCAAATGACCTTCACCATGAAGGATAAGCTTCATGTACTATGGAAAATGCACATGCTATGTATGAGATACCTCAATGTTACCCTTCTTGAGAAGGATGACCTTGGCCCTCCACCAAAAATCACTAGGGTTCATTAACCTACAATCCCCAACAAAACAAATGAAACAAAATCGCTGCTACGGTAACAAAATGCACTCACGATCTCTCAAGCTTCCCTTGAAACCCCCTACCCCCTTTCAATGTTGTCTCCTAGCTGATAGTTAAAAGATTGTAGCCAACATTAAAAGGGGGAGTGGGGAAGGTGATATGTGTTGCATTTACTTTTGTCGGGGAGTGTCTCTGGTACATATAGCTATCATAGAGAGTATATGGGAAGACGGTAAAGTTTAATTGCACTGGCTGCAAAAAACAGAGAGAAGGGAAGGGGCATGATTAATAATTGCGGTGTGTCAATCTTGCACTCTAGTTTAAAAATAAAGACTCTAAGAGATATTTTTTGGGGGAAGAGCTAAGGTTCAGCTCTTTCTATCACGTGTAATTTGAATATTAAAGGCCACACCCACAACGTTCAAATCATTGAGACTATGACACGAAGAATATTAAAGAAAACTTTTTCATGCTGAAGGTACTGTACATGTTTGAAACATGAAATTTGTATTTGGTCTTGGGGTACCACAAGGGATGGGGAATGAGGCTGCAGTTAAGAGAGGGGTGTTCATTTGGTATGATTAACTTGCTACAAAATGAGGGTGGGGCAGGTTAAAACGAGAGTTGTGAAGACAGAGCTGCCAGTCAATGCGTTGTAAACAAATTTGTCAGGTTCTTGGAGAAAAGTACAAAATAATATGATGTTCATTTGGGTGGAGTAGCGGGTGGCCAGGTATTCATTGTCTCGACATTTTGGCCGAATCATGATGCATGACACATTTTAAGAATGGGAGTTACTCATTCAATAAAAGCCAGTATTTTACCTTATGTACATTTAATTGCGAAGGATTTAAGTTCGCTTAGATTAGCATCTCTACACAAGAGCTACTGAACTTCTTCTATGTTTACCATTTTTCTTCATTTTTTCTCTGGAGTCACAAAATTAAGACTACTGAATTTACACAATAACTCTTCTTTAAAGAAGAACATACTTGCATTGTCATTTCATGAAATATGAAAGACATATTTGAATAAGGGCAAGCGGTAAAGGTAAACTTAGAGGATTGGAAAGGATCTGAAGTCAGCTGAGCCATTTTCTGTACCAGACAGTAAAGTAAAACCCTCCATTGAAAGGAATGCCATTTGTACGGTGAACAAAAAAGTAAAGGAAAAGCAATGTATGCATGGAATTCCGCAAGAACGAGGTTGTCTCAAATGAAGAGCATGCAAAAAAGAAAAGCATAATGAAAACAACAAAAAAACAACCTGCCGACTTGTGAGGTGTCCCAAGTCATTTTAATCAAGGCTAAAGACAATTCGAGATGCAAGCATTTGTCAAAACATTAATTTCCTTCACGTTACTAAATTTACTTCAATAACTTGTAAACATTATGTGCCTATATTATTATACATCTTTTAGGTAAAATTTTATGTGGTTGCTCTGTAAACGAACTTGTTTCCAATACGGCCCATGAAGGCAAAACCTTTTAGTTCTGCCGAAATGAACAAGTAAACCAGATATGGAATAACTGTATATTCAACTCCCTCCTAGGCCTATGCTTGGATGAGGAAAATATGCATTTTAGCATTTCTGATACTCACTTGTATACCTTTCCAGTAATTGTACATTTCCGTTGACACCTGTTGAAGATCTTTTCTGTAACACTTTCCTTGCCCCCCCCCCCCATCCCCCTCCACATACTCTTCAATTGAAGTTTCCATTTGCCTGCTTTTTGCTTTCACACTGATATTCACAGTCACGTGTGTGTTTTTCCCAACATTTGTACAGGCATTTAGACAATCCCCCAAAAAACAAATGAAACAAAATCACTGGTACAGTAGCAAAATGCACTCACAATCTCTCAAGCTTCCCTTGAAACCCCCTTCCCCCTTTCAAGGTTGTGTCCAAGCTGATAGGTAAAAGATTGTAGCCAACATTGAAAGGGGGAGTGGGGAAGGTGATTTGTTTCATTTACCTTTGTCGGGGAGTGTAGTATGGGCAATCCACGTCAAGCATATGATCCCACACAGTTACCCATCTTCTTTGTGTGAAACATGGTAAGTTAGTCTTTCGCATTTCTTTATTTACTAGTAACTGACTTTGTTGGTGGCAGCTTTGTGGAGGGGGGGGGGGGGGTGTCTGGGAGTGAGCTTCAAAGGGGAGTTTGCCAACTTTACTGTATCCAGGCAGTTTTGTGCAGAAAGAGTTTGTATGGGCAACTTTGCTGGGCAAAGGGCGGTTTTGCTGGGAAAGGTAACTTGAGCAGCAACATATACGTTTTGCATACTTGTAATATATAGGTATTTAGGTATGGACATGTTATGCTGGGTCCTGTTCAAGGGCTAGCCTACAGTAGTCTTAAGTCTACATGTGGAACACAGTTTTTCACAGGCAACTTCAAACTTCAAGTGTTAGATGTAACTAAGAGTACACCCTCCGGCTAAGAACTGAACTTTATTAAACAAGTAGACTAGGCACGAAGACTATGCAAGATATACAGTAACACTCCTAACAGTTAGTTACTAACTTCATAAGTGTACCTGACTATTACACTGTAAGTCTTATAATATGTACTGCAAGCCTACACATACAGTAACATCTGTCCAATATCAAAATGATGTTGATATAGGCTACATATGGAAATTAGGCACAATTTATAGTCTAGGCATAGGGCTTGGTCTGGAATATTTTTGTCTTCTTGCAAGACCTTGTGCTGAATTTGACCCAGTGATTCTAAAAATGGCATTAATTTTAAAGTGTCATAAAAGTATTCAATGTGAAAGTGGGAGGGTTGGTTTCAAGATCATGGTACTCAAGTTAAGTCTCATGTCAATTCATATTGATCAGTGTTCTACCGGGTTTTGTGCTTCCCTTTGGAACTGTAATTTAGGGGATGTGCAGTTGTGCTTCTGTCTTCAAATGATGCAAGATCTGGCCATAAGACCAGATTTAGACTGTTGTTCTATTTATCAAGTTGCATTCTTGCTGTGTTAACCATTGATTCTAAAACTGGTGATTTTAAAGTGTAACAAAGGTATTCAATGTGAGATTGGGAGAGTTGGTTTTAAAATTGTGTAACTCAAGTCTCAAGTTGAGTCTAATTTATAATGTAAACTAATATCAGCGTTCTGTTGTGCTTACAACTAAAATTGTCTTGGCTAGTGGGTATGTTTACTAACATTGCCTGAGCAAAGGCTGCATTGTGAGATAAATGAGCCTAGCCAATGTAGCAAACACCCTTCTTCTTCTTCTTCTTTATGGTACTCCAATGCGCCCAGACAAGGCATTCGATGGCAGAAACGTAGTTGATGTACAGGGCGGGTTTATTGATGTTGAAACCAGTTGTTTATTGCCCTCTTGAAGGTGGTCTCATTTTCCAGTTAGGCTATGTCCGGGGGGTGGGGGAGGGGGAAGCTTGTTCCAACTGGATATGGTTCTAGGAAAGTACTGTATGAATTGACAAATGCACCAACTTGTTATGTAAGATCTTGTGATAAGTTGAGAGTTTCAAGAGCTATGCCCAACCCTAGCGCTGATGGAATAAAAGTCATACATTACCATACAGATGATTTTGGGATACAGTACATGAGGCTTTTTTTTTCATAAGGCCTATTCATTATTTTGCCAATGTGTCTACATTTGTATGCCAGCACAAAGGTGTACACCAACAAATTTACACACAACATAAACTTTATAGAGTATGTTTACTTAAATATGCCTATGCATTCTCATACCCTTACACACTCATACCACATTTAACACTTAAATGCATACCATACTGTATGTAGTTAGGCTAGTTAGTTGGATAAGATATACTCCCCATATTGACACCAATGTGTTATAACAGGTCTTGAACTTCAGATCTCAAGGGGCATGACCATTGGCATTTGTTTACTGTACTTTCTACAGTATTTTTGAGGGCATCAAGGCAATAATTCAAGGCGCTAGGGCCATTTTTCAAATTTCAATAAGGGCACGACTGCAATTTCTAAACATAACAAATTTAGCCATCACCAACTCAAGAGATCTTCTAACTCCAAGCTCCTGAGTCTTAGACACACGGATTGCCTCTCAGAATCAGACAGTTTGAAATTGTTAAACTTACACATTGCAATCTTAGACTCAACGGGCTTGGCTATAAGCCCCCAGAAACTCTCTTGCCCAACTTACTTCTATATCAATTTCAAATTTGGGGTGCACAGGTCATAACCACAATTCGAAAGAGGCAACTTCAGTTACAGACTGGTTTTGTTTAAATACTATTTGCAAAATAATTTGCATCATGCAAAAAGGAACGAATTGCATTGCTTACCGAAATAACGTAAAACAGCAGTGTGGTAGCCTGTGAGTTTTTTAAGTATGTATAAACAGACCCCCAAGGAACCCAACCGGGCCCAGACCAAAATGTAACAGAAAACCACAGTCAGTATCCACACACACAGCAAAGGAAATGAAAATCTTCTACCGTAGTGCAGTACAGTACCCACATGATTGACATAACTTGACCTCAATGCGGGGATTTTTACACACTCAACTTCCATTGACCTCATTGAGAGTTGTGATTGGCCCATTGCTTTGCACATAAACCTGCCGTTCTATTTCGGTATGCAACTGCGGAGCAGGCTACATAGATTCAGCTTGTATAATGCTGTATTGATGTATTGCAAGGCATATGTCTCATTGTTACAACTGAAAGAATTTAGAAAGTAGCAGTTTTTATGTAGGAAGTGCCAAGTTTTAGGAAACTTTTTGAGTTTCTATGTCAGTTCACCAATCATGTACAGTAGGTTGCATTTTAGTGATAGGTTTGAACTTTCGAATAAGGTCTGAGGGCACAGCAGCCATTTGCGGGGGGGGGGGGCACAACGGCAACTTTGGCCGTGAATTTTAACCATTTTACCAGGGCATCATGACAAAAAGGAAATATACGCAGGCAATGGCCGTTGTAGCCGCTTTTAAATTCAAGACCTGTTATAGCCTATTGGCCTAGTGCCATTCTGGGTACTTACTGGGTTTCCATACCCTGAAGTGGCATATATGCATGCATATGCATGTAACCCTAACCTTAACCTATACCCCTAACCCAGTATTACTATGCTGACATCACCCAAACCTCACTACTAATGCAATGCATACGTAACCCTAACCCAGGCTTCCTCAATTAAATTTTCTGTTGCACCACATTCCGAAATGTTACTGATATAATGCTCCACTGATCGCTGTCCTGTGGGAGGGGTAAAAGGGGAGGGGGTGTTGAAAACTTTAACATTTCAGAAGAGGCTTCCATGCAAAATGGTGCAAAATTTGTCCAACTTTATGAGCCAAAATTTTTCACAAAGTTTAAAATTTTTGCTGATTCACTGGTATCAGTGAATCGACAAAACCCTGACTCCAATAAATGTAAACAGCAACAGTGATTTTACTTTTATGTGAAAAACAAATAGGATGTGACCTCAGTCTCTGGGAAGTATTAGATTTATTTACAGTAACTATTTATGAGACAGAATAATACTTGTCAAAAAGGTTATGAAAAAGTTGAATTTTTCACTATTCTCCCAGTAATTTTTTGCGCCACTCCAAAACACGTTGCGTGCCATAAGTGGGGTGCACAATGCTTTCTTAGAAAGCCGGCCCTAACCCCATAATTGTGGGGATGGAAACCCAATTAGAGCCTCATACTGTTCAAGTCCTCCCATTTAGTGGCCTCTTAAGAAGGGTAGGGAATACTGTGGGCATATTCTACAGCCCCCAGCCTACAGAGGGGCTATATTTGTATGCTATATTATGTACACTACAGGCCTTCATACAGTAGGTCTATACATATAAAAATCATGGGTAGGCTACCATTAGGCCTAACTTACTGTACTGCCAAAATCTTCATCCATCCTTTTCTATTTGGCAGGAAAAAGGCCGACAGTAGGTAGAGGGTTTCCACAACTAGTGGGTTGGACATGGAATTTTCCGATTTTTGCTTGTAACTTCAAAGATACACATTTTTCAAAGATCATTTCTCTTTCACCAAATACGAATGGCAGGGTGCCAGGTTAGTACTCTGAAAATTTGGTGAAAATACATTATTTAGCAGATGAAAAGGATCAAATCAAAAACAAATATTTTTACTATCAAACATGTTGGACAGTAAATTGCATGTTGTAGGTATGACAATTTTTCCACTCTTTTTTCCATTTTTAACTTATCCTCCACTTCATCAGACCAATTTGAGACAATGAGATGACTCTCAATTCATCTTTTACAGTATCTATTCGTTCACTGTTTAATCCATTGATGCCACTAAATAAAAAATACTTTTCTTTCAAAAGTATTCTGCTGATTTTTGAGTACTGCGTAGATGATGTCCTTCTTCTGAATAAGATCTGCGTTAAAAATGAACTGACGTTAACTATATATTTTTGCGTAACATAGCGCTATTGTGAATTTACACTTGACTGTACTGTCAATGCACTGTCCATGGTACTGTAAGAATTAAATAGGAGGATTCCATTTTTATTCAAATACAATCCCAATAGGGTTATCAGTTTTACATACAAACATCTTTTTGAACCAAATTTCCACTCTTTAAAATATAATGCACCTTGATATCAACCCTTATTGCCTATGATTAGCCTGATTACAGTAGGTAACCTTCAATTTACTTATTTCGCACATTCCATTTCTGCAATGGAAAATACCACACAGTGGCATCAGAATGTATACTGTACATGCACATAATTATTCACCCACCCAGCTAGTCAGCTATGTACAGGGGCGTACAGGTCAATTACCACTGCTCAGTGCAATAATGCTTTTGGACATCCACGAGAAAGGGGATGGAAGGCAAATTCCCCTCTTGGAAAAGAAAAATTTGGAACAAAAATATTGAACAAAAGACAACATCAGTAATTCATTATGGTATCACCAGAAAATCTCTTGAACATAATTCCAAAATAGAAAATGACGGGTGAGTTTTTGAGCGATCTGAAAGGCCTTTTCTACAAATTTTCATGGCTATAACAGCCACACACATAAATTGACTAAACATTTCTCCTCCAACCCCAACCCCCAGCAAATACTTGGTCCTGTGGTCCCATCTGGACAAATTTTTGCCAAGTTGTCTTAATCCACTCTACAGAGTTACATAACTCATAAAAGGTATGTAATCACAACTACTGTACCCTCAACTAGTAGACCAGTCAAGATGCTTGATTTTGTTCAGCGTACTGGAAGGGCAAGTTCTTCCACGAAAAACACAAAGTTTCTTGAGATTTTCTTCCAGAGAAAAGTTCTCTCAGCCTTCCTCAATAGAACCCTGAAATTTTCAGTTTTTCAAAATTCTAAGCCAAAATATTTTCAACACACCTTGAGTGTGAACCTTCCTCTTCTTGTTTTAGATTCAGTGTCTAAGTTTGTCAGGGCTTGATGTAATTGTGCCCCGCCATGCAGGAAACCTAGCCTTGGCTCCCTGCCAAGCTAATTCTGGTGCCAGCTATTACTGTTAGCTCTTTTTTTAAAGATAAAGAGCAGTCCCCCAAACTTATTTTGGAAGAATAACTTGATAACGCAATTTTCGTCTTACTTCTCTTCAGAGTAACTTGCATTACATTTTATGACTTTACTATTGCATATTCAAAGAAAATCAAGCAGTTATTTCTAGTAAATTTCACATCTGAAGGGAAAAAATGTCATCACTTGACTACCAACAACCAATCATGAAACTGGACAGTCTACTACACTACTTCAAGTTCAATTTGAGATGACTGCTCCTGCCCTTTAAGGGAATTTCCCCTTAATTGTCCAAAAATGTCATACCCCCCTCTCTAATTCTTTTCTCTCTGGATGCCAAAGTACATGCTGGGAAAATTTTTGCCTACATCCCCAGTTACAAAACTTGTTCTTGCTGATTACTATGTACTCACAACATTGTTATGCCCTCAGCTAGTAGACCAGTCAATATGCTTGATTTGCTCAGCATAGAGGCATATTCTCCCTTGGAAAAAACAAAGTTTCTTGATATTTTCTTCCAGAAAAAAAAAATTATCTAGCCTTCTTCAATTGAATCTTGAAATTTTCAATTTTCAAAATGATAAGTCAAAATACTACCTTTTCTGGGAATTAGGGGATTCCCTCTTAAAGGGCCAAACCTCTTACCCCAAACTACACTTTTGGTTAAAGGGTACCAAAATTCTTAATTGGCTCAGCTCTTTGACTGACAGCTAATTCAAACAATGCAGGGTACCAAAGCTTCTATTACACAGCATCAACAGTACTGAGAGTGTTTTGATTAAATTGACTTTTTCTATACTCACCTTGAAGCAATGAACTGAGATTGAATCTGGATGAGGATGAATTTCAGACAATGGTGCGAGGGGCTTAAGTAAGAAGGTTAGGAGAATTGCTACTGTTTGGGGTGAGAGAACTGAGCATTTAATTGTCTAAAAGTGTAGTAACCCCCTTCCCTAATTTTCTTTCCTCTGGATGCCCATGTACTGCACATGCTGCACCAACATCTGTGATCCACTCATATGCCAGTCCTCATCAGGTGAAAATAATATCTCTGATGGAATTTTGCATTGATCACTACAGTAAAAGGAGCAATTAAATATCAAATATTGAAAGTAGAGATATAATTGAATAGCTCAGTTTTGTGTGTTTTTGCAAGTTATTGACAAAGCACTTTTTCTTTTTGTATCATATCAAGTCAAATCACAACTTTGGAAGTCACTTGTTTTCTGGTCATTATTTGAAAATATTTTTTATATTGATATTCTCCAGTGGAATCACTTCATTCTTGTGTTTTGTGCAATCCAAGTGACAGGTACTGTAAAGGTAAATTCTTCTAGTTCTAGCTGCATGTTACATACTGTACTTCCCCTTTAAATGCTTATCCATCAATACTTCAAAAAGACAATGCTCAGTTGCAGTAATACAGGCAGAACCAACTACATTTCAATGCTCTCACAATGATAGCAGTAGAAGTAACATGCACTGACAGGATAACACGGGCATGGGGAGCTTGTAACCAGTCCCCACTTTTCCACACAATAAAAAAAAATTAAAATAATGAGAGAAAGTTAGATCAGAAGAATTATATCATTATAATATGTATAGCAATGTAAAGTAAAAGACAAGTTATAAAAGAATACCATAAAAAAAAAAAAAAAAAACACAAACCATGATTTGGGAGAATGCATGTAAGTAGGGGGTGGCTTCAAATTGATATACCTGTACATGTTTCATGTGGTGGAGCCTTGTATTCCCTTCTTGCAGAAGCTAAAATGGTAAAGTTTGTATGAATATCTCTTCCCAAGTGGTGTAATAAAGACATGTGCATGAGAAAAATTAACTGCATGCTCTCCATAGCACCTTCAGGGTTGATAAAGTCAAGAGAAAATAATTTTTTAAAAAAATTTTTAATTTCGGATTTAAGAATGTCTCGCTCCCAGTCTGAGTTTAAATTATTTACAGTAGCTCATTCTGCTCCCCAATATAAGAAAACTACAAGTGTTAAAAATGCAGTGTAATAAAAACAAAGGGTTAATAAGTGAGTACAGTAAATAAAATACATGCACTTTCAAACAAATGAAAAATTTCTGTTATTAAACAAGATTAGAAAAATATTTTAAGAGTAACAATGGAGGGTTCTTTTCTCCTTTATTTGTAAGGTAAATAAAAAACTCTTGGTGAAAGGCAATGCCAAAACAGTAGGTATAGCCATTTGTTGGCATATGTTGGAATTTTCAAATTTTGTCTCTTCACCTGTGGAAGACAGTATGTAATGATTGAATACTTGTAATGTACCATAGACTGTGATGTAACCAAGTTAGTTTCAAAGATCTACCTACTGTACTAATTACCAACAAACTGATCTACAGTAGTCGCTCACTGACAGGTTCTTACCAAACTCACAACTCTAAACAACTCTTACAAACCTGGCCAAGGATTATTGTATAACAAACCCTGGCATACATTTTCAATCTTCGAATTGCATATCTGGTTAACCTACAGCATTTTTTTCAAGTAGGGCTGGCCACCACTTTCACCCCATACTTGAACATTTACTCCAACACAAACCAGATGTAATGTACATAGTACCTTGGACTAGATAAGTGTAATTTAAGAATACTTTTTCTGTGTTTCCTTTGCAGCATAACTGTTTTGCGATGTCCATTGACATATACAATGCTGTTTGCTTTTGGATAACTCATTCCACTGCATCACAGTTCATCCGATTCAGCTAAACTGTGTACTGTGCAAGCTGCCAAGTAGGCTGCAAGTAACCAGGGTTTTCCACGGGTTTAGAATTGAACGTCGCGCATCTGATGCATCCATAGGTGGATCGCCGGCATGGGGGACGGGGTGTCCCCCTCCCCTTTTGGAAATTTTGTGACTTTTGCAAGTCGCTAGATGCAAAATGGTGACACTTTTAAGGCAAATTAGTCAACGCAATTTCTGTAAGTTGACGCAAAAATATTAGCCCTGAAACTCACATTCGTACAAATTTTGATCTACTGATAGCGGTCACATTGGCTTTATATCACTTAATTTGTGCTTCAAAAGTTTTGGTTCATCGACATGGCTTCTATTTAGCGCTGGCACCGGATGATTTTTACCCCCAGTTGACTGTTATTTCGCGCCCGTTGCTCACCAAAATTGACATAATTGGGCTGGCTTGCAATATTACAAGTTCAGGATAGGAAATATTGGGAAAATTTCCCTTCATTTCACGAACAGGATATCATTTTTGTTGGCATAATATTTTCACTTCAAAACTACAAATCAACCGTTAATACAATAGATTTGTTTGCAGTCGATGTCACATGTCCTTTAACAATTTAGTTCTTAGGCCAACATCATGCTCATTCTATTTTTCATCCCCCAATCATGTCGAAACATTTGCATTCTTTTACTGGGTTGTAGTTGCGTTATTGTTCTGTAGCTACTCTCCTGCTTCAACGAAGCCCATGTAGAGCAATCATTCATGATAATCTTAGCAGTTCTGGGAACCAAAACAATTGCACCCAATTAGCGTACCTGTACGTGTATCTTATGGTTCCTTTAGGATATAAATATCCCTGTATATTTTAAGCAGATCTTGTCCAAAACTTACGTCTTATTTCAAAAGAATCTGTAACTGAAATGCACGTAAGTCAGATCCCCCAAAAATCCATGTACGCAGAGATTTGTGATGCCGTTTCATGGTGAATTTGGCACTGAGCTCGCCCTGCTTCGCTAGCCGGCTATATAAGCATGGGAAGTGCGATCGTTGTAACACAAACTCAACGGGAAAACTTGTCTCGAGACCGAGTATTTTCACACACTACAGTAAATCACACAGATGAAGACGAGAGTTGTTATTGGCTGGCTAGAATCAACGCAATTGAACCAATCAAGAAGCAGGGACCAATTTAAATTTTGAAATGGATCGTATGCAAATGACTTCACCAAGCATAACATGACGCCTTGTTTGGCGGAAAAAACAGACAGGCACAAAAGTCTACTGCATGCGTGGGCCAAGAATTTTGCTGCATGAGACCACAAGCATCACTGTTTTTGTTTGCAATGACGTCGCATGACAACATTGCATAAGTCCTACTGTAAATAACATTACGGAAGGAATGCTAGAAATGACCTAATTTATGCAAGATAATAATCAACGAACTTGCAAAAGATTCTAGGAGCTAGGTGTACAAAATGTGCACAGACATGTACTGTATGCTTAGCTTGGGGATTTGAAAAAAGGCGAAACGCTGCAGTTCGATAGTCTGTACAATGTGTTTTGTGCAGAACAGTTTGTACAGCAACTTACGCGGCACTTTCTGCAAGAAAGCAAGGAAAACACATTGAATGCAATTCTAAATCTATTTCCATGTAATACTACAGGGTTATAGCGGAAAATATCAAACGATCACTTTCGTGGCAGGGATAAAATTTTACGTTTGTGATCATCAATGCATCCCGTTTAGCGGGAAGTTAAAGGATGAATTTTACGAAACTAAAGGCAAGTTTTAAGTATATTTTAGCCCCTTTTTCAGTTTGCAAATAATCGGTGGTAATGATCGAGTGATTGCCAGAATTTATAAAAGCAATGGAGCACATGGCTGCAAGCAATCATAGATTGTGTGCGTACCGATCTTTTTAAGAAGACATGTTGCAATTCGGAAAACAAGGTTTCTATGACAAATAATGACACCATACACATAAGGTCCATTGCACATATTTTAAGTTATCTCTACGTAACAAACATCATGATTGGTTCATTAATGCTTTTAATCAGCCAATCATACTCCCGACATCGTCAATGCAGTTTTACTGTGTAGGAATAACATGCAGAAACCAACCGTCTTGGCAAAGGATTCTTATACTCCCATTGCATTTGTGGTACGATCAAATTTCCCAAACTTTTGTTACAGTTGGGCAAAACAGTTCAGAGATGGAGTATTTACTGGGGAGTTAAGACTGCAGTGTGCTTTCCCACTTCATTTTCCGATTTTCTGAATTGTGGCGTAAGTTTTAAGACAAAGTAACAGGAAATATGTGGGATTTCATCGTAAAGATACAATGACATAGTTTGTTCCTTTGATTGATAATTTCCCAAATCTGAGACATTAGCCCCGCCTCTTACCTGCAAAAACGGGCGTTTGTGTTTTGGTCATGCAAGTCCTGTTGTGCCACATAGCTACTGCGCTCCAGAGTGAAGACAACAGTTTCCTGATACCAGCCTACGAGGGCAAGTGCAGACTAGTTAATAATACTGTGTCGTTTCGTGTTCAGGAGTAGGTCCTATGGGCTATACATACAGAGCTCCGACTCGCAGGCAGTGGTATGTGCATGGAAGTTAAAAAAGTTAGTTGCAGTTTTACAAATAAGTCAATGATTTTGTCATTTATTGTATTAACAACAAAAGCAACCGTTTACAGAAAGAAGAAAAATTATGGAGGCTAGCTGGCAGCAATTTTGAACATTGCGGCCGTTTTTTAAACGTTCCGGCCTCCTTGATTTTGAAGCTTGAACATGGCCGGGAAAAAAAAAAAGGCCCAGGGAAAACTCTGGTAACTGTGTAGAGTTCACTGTAGTTGTCCCAATACCATTGCAGTAGCCACTACACACATTGTAATGTCTATGTCCTGGACAATTTTTGGGGCATTTTTATTTGGTAATGGAGCCTGAAGCGTCCAGGTCAATAGCCATGACGCTAGCAATGTAATCGTAATTTAGCTGAACTGGTACATACACTGGTAGATAGGGTTTACACACTTAACAATGTTAGGAGTTTTATGCCTATCTGGCCAATATTTAAAGTAAAAATGATACAAAACAAATGTAATCATTTTCTTGTTGAAATGGTAAAATAAATACCACCATTTTTTGGCGTAACTCATTCACAAACATTGTAACTACAAAATAGGCTAGGCATACTTGAAGTATGTCCAAATTAATATATTAAAGAAAAGCTAAAACAGAAATCCAAACCTTACAACTTAAAGCACACTAGTTGGTTAGTCAAACATCGTAAGGAAATTCGGCGGAATTTATTTCCATGAATTAAAAAAAAACGGCGATCTTTTGTATGCTTCTACGCAGATCCCCCCTAGGCTAGGCTAGGTTAGTTTCCGCCCTCACTATTTTCTGCCCGTTACTTTCCACCCCTAAAAATCTTAGGGTGGAAAGTAATGTTTGGACTTACAGGTGTTAAAAATAACTGTTAACTTCAAATTTCAAATCCAAGTACAAGAAAACAATGAAATTTGTGGACAGGCCTAAAAATTTTCCAGTATCCTCACTGAAAAGAATGAATTGTATGACCTTTTCTCTTCACGGCAAGTCTAGTCACAGAGTTGTATTTTTTACGTATCAGTAGTCCGCTTGTCTATAGGTAGGCTTATGCTGCTTGTGTGAACAATTGTTCACAGCACTGAATACCGCATACCAGGGTTCGCGTTTTAGTGCGTCTGAGCGTCATAGACGCAAGGTTCTGTCTCTGGATGTGCAGTTTATAAATTAGGCTTCTTCCCGCGCGTCCCAAGAAGTAAGCTTGGACGCAAAGAAATTTGGCCTCAGCCAGCATGGATATTCCCTGTTACGAAAAATTCTATGGGCTGATGCACGAGGCTTCCTTTTTGAAAGTTCTGGTTTCAATTCAATCTTTTAGACAGTTTGGCTCCCCGATATCCCTAGAAAAACACATAAAAACACTGTGCAGTGTGCACATATATACACATGGCCTCATGCCCCATATCAGCACGGAGTTCACTGACAGTCAGAACCCAGCGCTATGACCCCAGCGTAACCTGATACGGAACTGTATTGATGTTATACTACAAAGAAGGCAACCTGCAAAAAATATCGCTTGTTGCGCTGTGAAGGGGCGGGGCTTATTGCTTCATTCACAGTGCACCGTTCGAACGAACGCTCTCTCAGAAAACACATTGACTTAACTGTGTGGTTTTATCACTTCAGATCCCTGTACAAAACTAACGTACTTTAACGAAATGACTGACCATGTGTTGTAAACTCTTTCCGTGACAGACGAAAATGTACTAAAATCGAAGAACGATCCCTACCCCTGCAATGGGAATGACCGTTTGGTATTTTCCGCCACAACGCGGTAGTATTAAATGGAATTTGATTTAGAAGAGCACTCAAGGTGTATTCCTTGCTGTCTCGCAGAAGGAGCGGCATAAGTTGCTGTACAAACTGTTCTGCACAAAACACATAGTACAGACTATCTAGCTGCAGTGTTTCGCCGATTTTTCAAATCCCCAAGCTTTGCATACATATCTGTGCAGGTTTTGTACACTAATCACCGAGAATCTTGTGTAGTTCCGTGGTTATTATCTTGCATAAATTAAGTCATTCCCAGCATTCCTTCCGTAATACAGGACTTAAGCAATGTTGTCATATGACGTCATTGCAAACGAAAACAGTAATGCACGTGGTCTCTTGCAGCAAACTTCTTAGTCCTAGTACTAGACTTACGTTTTTACCGCCAAACAAGGCATCATGTTTTGCTGGGTGACATCATATGCATAAGATCCATTGCAAAATTTAAATTAGCCCCGGCATCGTGATTGGTTAAACTGCGTTGATTCTAGGCAGCCAATCATAACTCGCGCCTTCGCCTATGTGATTTAGTGTGTGAAAGTACTCAGTCTCGAGACAAGTTTTCCCGTTGAGTTTGTGTTATATACGACGATCGCGCTTGTTAATGCCAGCCAGCTAGCAAAGCCGGACAAGCCCTGCGCTAAATCCACCTAGAAAGGGCATCACAAATCTCTGCGTGCGTGGATTTTTCGGGGGTCGGACTTACGTGCATTTCAGTTGCAGATTCTTTTTAGACAAGACGTAAGTTTTGGACGAGAACGGCTAAAAATATCCGGGGATATTTATATCGGAAAAAACCATAAGATACGTTATACAGGTGCCCAGAACTGCTAAGATTATCATGATTGCTTTACATGGGGTTCGTTAAAGCGGGAGAGTAGCAGCTACTGTACAGTATGTTAACACAAATACAACCCAGTACAGTAAAAGAATGCAATGTTCCAACATGATTGGGGGATGAAAACTAGACAGGGCATGATGTTGGCCTTTAAACAAAATTATCAAAGGGCATGTGACATGGACTGCAAACAAATGTACTGTATTAAAGGTTGATTTGTATCTTCAATTTTGAAGTGAAACTATTTTGCCTACAAAAATGATATCCCGTTCGTGAAACGAACGGAACTATTCCCAGTATTTTCCATCCTGAACTGGTTATGGTAATACGATATGCACGAAGCAAGGGCGGGCGCGTACTAAAGTGACAAACGTGATTTCCCTCTTTTTAATAATCTGTTATATGAATTCGGCATCGGGCGGATTGTTTAATTAAATAATCGGTAACCAGGTATTACCTATTAGGCTATAGTATAATCAGTCGATAGTTCGATACTAAAAAAAAAAAAAAATTGAAATTTATGGAATCAGCAACCTTCACTCTACAGTATTACCAGGAAAGCAAACAGAAACATTGATGTCACATATTTTTTCTCTGAGATTATTGTATTCACTCTTACTTAGCGCTATGGACTAAACTTTTAGCACCTAAACATTGTAGTATTTAACTCAAGAACCTACAGGGGAAAATAGGGTTGAACTTGAGGAAAAGTATAGATGGCGGGAGAATTGGACCCTTTAGAATTCCTGGTGGACCCCTTAAATTTAATGTTTCATACTTTTAAGGGGTCCAAAAACCAAGGCTGGCACCCACTAAATTCTGAGCTCAGCGCTAACCCTGCCGTATACCTGTATGTAAGTACATATTAGTATACTAAAGTCTACAGTGAGAATGTTCCTTGGAGAGACGTCAACATGGCAGTAATGGGCGTCGCATTGAATAGTAAAAGACATTGATGAAGTTTGAAACTTTAAGGAAAAGCTGATGGAATCTTCATTTGACAAAAGTACCACTGAAATCATATTCCATTCCATAACTTTTTGACTCCCAAAAAGACGTTTTCTGCTAAAAATAAAAGGGGCGGAAAACACCGTTTTTGAGGGGTGGAAAGTAGCGAGGGTGGAAACTAACTGTAACTGGCTAGGCCTACCTAACTTACTGTAGGCATAGGCCTGGCCTAGGCTAGGCCAAATTTATTTTGACAAAGACTCAGTGGAAATTAAGTGGAAGCACCGTGAACTGTTGTTCCTTAAGCTACAACAAGGGGTAGCCTTACACTGATCAAGGACTAGGCGTAGCTTAGGCCTTACATTAGCTAGGCTAGTCTAGGCCTAGGCCTATTGACAACAACGTTAACACTAAGTTAGTAGGCCTACAATTACAAGTGTAGGCAGTGAAATCAGTCTCTGGTTTTAAGCTACAGTCCAGTGTAATACCTAAATGACTGTGTTCGTTCGCTATATACACAGATCGTCCTAGCGTTATATAGTGTATATAGTACATATATATAGGCTATATTCCTTTTTATATATAGGCTATACTAGGCCTATATATACTATATAACGCCAGGACGACCTGTGATATAGCCTAGCCTAATTTACATTAACGTTACACTGAATGATGACTAACGTTAATAACAGTTAAGCCCAACGTTAGGCTTTGTTGTTTCAAACCTGTATCAGTCTCAACTTCCACATGTATAAGTCCTTTAAGTCGACAAATTACTAATATACATATTATTCTCTGGATAATGAACTCTAATAAATTCCTTTGCCAGTGGGTCGAAGGACTGTGTTAATTATGTATTGTAACAACCCAAGTCGACCCGGAATACCAGACTGAAGTTAGCAATAACAGATTAACAGATTATTATGCTAGCGCTACACTGAGTATTTTGTTGAAGTTAGCAGGATTTTCTAGGCTAATCTATTTGTAGGGAGCCATACTTGAATTTTCGGGAACACCATCCAGGGTAACCCAAAGGCCGTGTTCCCACTTGATCCCCCCATGTTGATCGCCCCAAGCTCAACCAACTGAAAAAGTTTGTGACCAACCGCATGAGTGCCTCCAGTTGAAGTGAACACCATACCCACCATGTCTGATATTGAGATATCCTTAGATGGTGTTGTGAAGTTGCTCAAGGAGTTGAACCCAAACAAAGCTACAGGTCCTGACGGTATACCGGCTCATGTTCTGAAATTGGCCGCTGAGGAGGTTGCTCCTGCCCTCTGCTCCATTTTTCAAAAATCACTGGACACTGGTCATTTACCTCCCTCTTGGTTATGTGCCAATGTTAGTCCTATCTTTAAACAAGACGAACGTCTAGACGAGTTGCGGTGCCGACAAACCAAGTCGTCTTACACTTTTAAGGTGATTTGACAACAGTTAGCTACTAATAGCTTTTGGACTTTGGGCATGGACTCTACTACTGTAACAAAGAAGTATATTTGCCCTTTTAAACAGGATATTCAAGGAGGTTTCCCTTTATGGGCTACTTCATTTTCTGTACAATTCGCGCCAACCTATAGTGGCGCTCTGTTTAGAATAATCATCCTTCTTTCAGAGAGGTTGAATTCAACTCAATACCACAGAGTACGCTCTAAAAACACTATGGTGAACAAACGTATGGTCAAAAAGTGACCAATTAATGGTTAGATTTGACCATAGATAAGTTAATTTTGACCAAAGTTGGAGGTCAATGGTTTGACCATTGTTTAGGTCGGTGCATAGTTAATTAAATCAATGGTTAATTCGAGGCAAAGAGATGAAATGAATGAACGATTTGGCTAAAAATTTAGGAAAATCGGCCCATGCTTGTACAGGGTTTAGACTGTTGGCCCAGTCAGCCTGGGGTCCAGCGGGGCGCTTTAAGGACCCCTGGTGGGGTTCAGGGGACAAAGCCCTGGTAGGGGTCCATGGGGGGCTGAATACTTTTGTAGGGGGTGGCTGGAGTTTACTATATAAGTGGGCGCCACCACCAGTTGGCGCGGAGCGAACAAAGAAAATTTTGGATTTTTAAACCTCCCACATGGCTAGAAATGGCATTTGCCAGGTTAATTTGTCTCTAATTCTGGTGAGAAAGTATTTTTCTAAGATTAAAACACCCTTTTGAGATACTGATGAGCTCAGTTCATTACTCCACTGAACTATGTATCCTAGGATCGCAAATCCGGAATCCTGCTGAATGTTGCAAGCAGCTGTTCCAGTGCACGCCTGAGTGAAGTATTTCCAGGGGGCGTAGGGGGAGCATTTCACTTTTGGGGCACAAGATTTTTGCCCGAGAAATGTAATTCTGCCTGTAGGACAGTCAAAGCGAAGCGCCACCACTAGACAGTCAAAAATGACATTTCCCAGGCTTGAAAAGGGGATCCAAGCAGTCGCCTTTAAGTTTCAATTACAGATAAACGTACGTTTGATCCAAACTAAAATTCAGCCAGAAAGACTAGGCGGAGCGCCAACAATAGTTCACGCGAACCGTACAAAACATTTTCAAATATCCGACTGCTCAGACGGTTGAAAATGGCATTTCCCAGGCATATATGGGGATCTAAGCATTCGCTGTTTTGATTTTCTTTTGTAAAAAATGATCACTTGAAACTTAAATTCTGCTATGAAGCGGTGTAGGTGGAGCACCACCATAAGTTGGGACGAAGCGTGCAGGAAATTTCGAAAAACCTGACCACTTCAGACAGTCAAAATCTTTGCTTATAGGGGGTCTTAGAAGTCACTAATTCGCGGGTCTGTTTCCACAAAAATTCTTCACTTGAAACTAAAATGCTGCTAGGAAGACTATCTCCGCGGAACTTCACCGCTGGTTGGCGGAAGCGAACAGAAAATTTTGAAAAGTCGGACCCCTGAGACAGTCGAAAATGACATTTCAGACTTATAGGGGGATCTAAGCAGTCGCTATTTGATCAGAAAAATTACCAGAGAAAATGTAGTACTGCAAATCGATGAATCCCGCATCGGGTGGGGGAAAGTACAAACCGGAAGTGAAAACATGCTGATGGATTTTACTTTATTGCGACTCGTGTCGCGACTTCCTGCTATATATGATGTTACCTTTAAGAAAATTAGGCATATGGGGATCTTAGCAGTCGCTATTTTGATCAAAAGTATCAGATAAAATGTACCACTACCATTGGATGGAATGACGTAGATGATTTTTTCTTCTATTAGTAACACTTATTGACAGAATTTTCACGTTAGAAGGTGTGTTGAAATGAATTTTCAAGCAGACTTACGGGAAGACATTCTCACCCTGCATCATAAAATTATCGAAAATCAGATTACCCGATTCTCATAACCATTGCCCGTATTTGGCAATAGTTGCAATAGTTGAACAAATCACTTAAAAGAGAAAAATGGACTTTATCATGAATAAGTTAAACGTTTTCCTGATAACACCACAACTCCCTGACATAATTATAACAAACTAGAGAATAATTAGCTCATAAATATCTTGCGAACTTTCCGTTTCCGAAAAGGGCAAAGAGATGAAACGAACGAGCCACTTAGCTAGAAATTTACAGTTACGAAATGTCTTAAAATGTTCAAATCTTCTTCCGTAAACCAACAATTTGACCCTCTGTGCACGGTCAAATTTTAGTGTCTACGTCACATAACATAAGCTGATAAGGGTCAACTTACAGTAAGCAGAAAGTTGCAACTTCCCGTAGTAAAGGGCCAAACTTTTCACCCCAAACTACAATTGTATTGCAGACGGGTTGTTGGAATGATGAAATTCGTCTCTACGGAATCTTTTACTCGACAGTTTATTCGTATTCATAGAACTGTCTTACTTATTGCTTTTATATATTTTAGGTAATCGTTTCATCAATTGCGAGTCATGGCCATACATAAACTTACTACAATGACAATATTTTCTTCCGTAGTAAAAGGACATCGTCAAAGAAGCGACAAAAAGTTCTTGCTATAGAATGTAACAAGAAACGTGTCTGGTAAATAGTGTGATGACAGACGAATCGCAGCCGATGGCTATAAATTATAAACATCGACATTTTGGTATTCACGTTTCATTATAGGACGTAAAAATGATGCAATGTATCTTTATGATTGATTACTGGATGGTTCGACACTCTGATTTGTGTAAGACAATATCGTTCAAGTTTCATTAAATGCTGAACTTAGAAATAATTGGGCAAGGGATACTAGTGACGTATATGAACGGGACTAATACCAGGGAGCTGCTTCTAAAGGCAGCTCCCTGCTGTGACCTTTTTGAATATATTTCTTCTGTCAATGCAACCATGGGACTACCCCCATGGTTTTTCACGGACACGGATGAGTGATATGTATGACATTGCAGTGAAGACAAAAGGTAGCACACCACTAATTCAAGGGGAATCCCGGCGAAGCAGGTTACCCTACGAATTTAACACCCTAGAAAAACGTTTTTTTTTGGGGGGGGGGAGATTAGATCATGTTAATGAAGAGATGTGTTGAATTTGTGATCTCTGTGTGGTAGGAAAGTAGTTGAAGTAATCATTCAAAGAAAATTGAAGGTGTTTCAGGCATTTTTTGCAATATATCCTTCCGCAATGCAAAACGGCATTTTGAATGAGTAAACAGGAACCTGACTACTCTATTATACAGGCCCTTCTAGCGCGAAATCAACATCGTGTAAGCAAGTAATGGTGGTGTTAGTAAAAGAGGGGCAGCAGATCCAATACCAGAAGTTGTTCATCCTTTTCAAAACGGGTCTTCCTTTCCTAAGTCATTGTTGTGTATCTTGATATCCTCATTTTCTATCAGCCAGCGATCAGCAAGAACAACACTTCTAGGCCTAACATTTTCAGAAAAAACAGCCGTGTTATAACTTAATTCCCTCTTAAATTTGACAGGAATTACTTGGCTCTCTTCAAGTCTTATAGGTAAAGTTTTAACTGTTGCCACCACATCAGACGGGACATTAACAACATTTCCCTTAATACTAAATTGCCCTCCTCGAGGAAGCTCAGGCAACTGCATAAAAGGTGTTCGCAAAGCGACCAACCTTTCTTCAAGACGATGTAATTTCAATTCTTCTGGTACCTCATACATTTTCATGTTATTATCTCGACTTTATAACGGAACTCTGCCTTCTTTTAAATATTTTAAACAGGTTTTACAGACCCATCCTTTATCTATACCTTCTTCCTGCTTACAAATACTAGTATTTCCACTAAATCTAACTAAATTCACCCACAGTGCACATTCTTTATACCATAACTGCTCACAATAAAAGCAAACATATGTAGGCCCCTCCATAATTTTATTCCAAAAGCGATGTTGCAATTCTCTAATTTGACTTTCCTCTTCTTTTCTAAATTGACGCTCACGTATTTGTTTTCTAAGCATCATTTTAGTACTATCACTTGCAATACCCACACTACGTTTTATCACAAAACCTTTATTTTCCCAACATTTATACCTATCTTCACCCAGCCAACATGCCCAGCTGGGCCCCAACTGGGTTTCAGCTGGGCTACTTGCTGGGCCCCAACTGGGACCCATTCGTGTTTGTCAGGGTGTTCTACGTGGGCCCAACTGGGCTAGCCTTTCCCAGCTGAAGCCCAGCTAGGTTTTAGTTATTGAAGCGGGGCCCAGCTGGGCTTCATCTGGGCATCAGCTCGGAAAGGCTAGCCCAGTTGGGCCCCACGTGGGAACACCTGACAAACACAAATGCGTCCCAGCTAGGGCCCACCAAGTAGCCCAGCTGAAACCCAGTCGGGGCCCAGCTGGGCATGTTGGCTGGGCAGTCACTCCCATAGACCCTTTCACTAATATATGATTACTCCCCTCATTTAAACAAACATCTGCTCTCTTCACATAACTTTGCACTGACATTTGATAACGCTCCTCTTCAAATAAAATGTCTCCTCTTTTCAATATGTTACATTTAACACCGAAATATTCTTCACTATGTTCATTAACACAACTCTTCAACCAATTCTCTATAACGCTGCTCACATGTAAAGACTCATTATCTTCTATTTCCAACACTACGTCATAATGTACTCCACCTGTATTGACTAAATAAATGGCACGTTTTTCCCGATTAACTACGCTACTTAAAATACCACTTTGAGGATAACCTACCCATTTCCATGTACCATTATATTCTATAAAAGTATATATATCAGTTTCCAAAAGTTTTGAAGCTGCAAATATTTCAATATCTGTAGACCATACACCATCCCTATCCATTCCAGTAGAAGTAACATATTCTAATTCCTTAGTCATTACTGGTACCGGCAACTCACTCCTATACAATGAACTTACAATGACTTGTCTTAAATAAAAATGATTATCTTCTACCCCTGTAACCAGTAATGCCAAACACCGAAAAAACAATTACGTACTTTTGCACACGTACTTTTCTCACACGAATCGGCCTACTCTCAACTGAAACACATTTTCCTATTTCAATAGACGGCAAATCAAACTCCCCAGTTTTCACAAAACCATGTTTGAATCTATCAGCACAAGCTTCCTAAACGTTTTTTTCTCTCCAACAGCTATCAACAACGAAAAAATTAAATGAACATGTAGATCTTTCGGAACGTATAAATAATACCTCACAATCGTCATGTTCCCTACTTTCCCCATCATCACACCTCTGACCTTTTTCATATTCACTAGAACTTTTTGGGGGGGTTTGTTCCCAACTCTCATATCATCATTTTTCTCCTCTTCATAACTTTTATCTTGAAATTCACCCCCATACTTTCTTTTTCTTTGTTGCCAACCTTTCCTTTCTAAATTAAAAATCTCTGAACGGCCCTTCTTAGGCATTGTAATATTCTCCACATAATTTTAAACTTTAAAATAACAAATTTACCATAACCAGACACCTTGATATAACACAAATATTAATACTCGCCAACTCATACAAACAATTTTTACCTACCAGTAACAATGTTTCCCTCCAACAGAAACTTACTTTGTGAATATTGTCGTTAGTGTGAGGAATTCACACAGCCCTTTAAAGCCACAAAACTGTGAACAAAACTCCTCTAAACTATCAAACTTTACTTACTTCACCGCAACCCCGACCATGCCACTTGAGAAAGAATAAATCCCTACCGGAAATCCTCATATAAATACTCAAAATTCACTTAACACCAATCTGTAATGAATTAAAAAAAAACAACCAAAATGATGGCGCTGTGTTAAATTAACAAACAACCTTTTCCCCAGAGTACATACGGACCTGGTTTTTCCGCAAGATTGTTACTAAAAATAGAACACGTTTCCAAATTTTACATGAAAAAACCCCCAATTTTACACTCTTACGAAAGTCATATTTCCACCAAAACTTAAAAACACGAAAGAGAAGTACCATCCCTACAAATTGCAGTAAACCGTATTTCGATACCACAAAGCATCTACAAGAAGATAGAAATAAAGTGCCGGAAAAGTCAGAAATTGACATCGCGAGAGTAACTGCATTAGTTGCGGTGCTGCCTGCAAGGCAGGCACCGCAACTAAAAAGGTGACCGTTCCCTAGCCTCAAACTATAGGCCGGTCTCTCTTACCTCGATTTGTTGCAAGGTCCTGGAACACATTATACATTCTCATATTATGCAACACTTTGATAACCACTCAGTTATCACGAACAGGCAGCATGGCTTCAGACAACGCCATTCTTGTGAATCTCAATTGATTTTAACAACCAATGACCTAGTGCAGTCTCTAGATCTTAGATCCCAGACTGACATGATTATCATGGATTTTTCTAAGGCTTTTGATACGGTTCCTCATAACCGTCTGCTTTGTAAATTACAAAACTATGGTATTAGAGGCAACACCCTTAACTGGATTGCTAATTTTCTTAAGTCCCGGAAGCAGAGAGTCGTAGTGAGTGGTGATTTTTCTGATTGGGTGGATGTTATCTCTGGTGTTCCCCAAGGTACAGTCTTGGGTCCCCTGTTGTTTTTAGTTTATATTAATGACCTGCCCGATAATATCTCTTCTGAAGTAAGACTTTTTGCGGACGACTGTGTAATTTATAGACAGATAAAGAATAATCTTGACCAGGTTCAGCTCCAAAATGATCTAAACACCCTCTCTGAGTGGCAAAATAAATGGCAAATGCACTTTAATACCAAGAAGTGCTTTTCTATGAGGATTACTCACTCAAGGAAACCCAAGTATTTTAATTATACTCTAGATAACGATACCCTGGAGTCTGCCGATTGCCACACTTATCTGGGAGTTGACATCTCTAATACCCTTACCTGGAATAGACATATTAATCGTATCACTTCGTCAGCAAATAGGTCTTTGGCTTTTATTAAAAGAAATTTATACTCCTGCCCCAGGAGTGTCAAAGCTAATGCCTATCTCACACTTGTTAGGCCTTTATTGGAGTATTCATCTTCTGTTTGGGATCCCTACACCACTTCCCTATCCAATAAGGTTGAGCAAATTCAGCGTAGGGCTGCTAGGTTTGTTTATAATGACTATTCCCCCCATAGTAGTGTGACTGAAATGCTAAACGACCTAGGGTGGGATAGTCTCAAAAACAGGCGTACTGCCAACAGGCTAGCAATTCTTCACAAAGCCAGATTGGGCCTCCTAGCCTTGCCAATCAACAACCTACAACCGGCCCGGCGGCCCTCTAGGCATCACCATTCTAATAGCTTTACAAATATAGCAACCAATAAGGACTGCTACAAATACAGTTTCTTTCCTCGGACCGTCAGAGACTGGAACCTACTCCCCCAGAACATTACAGATCTCGAGGACCCCAAGCAATTCAAGAGCGCAGCCTTGAGGATCCTCAGACGGGACGACTAACTACATGCGCACACTCAACCCTGCACGTTTGACTCCAACAGGAGTGTTGTGCAGTATTTTTCCAGATCCAGATTCCAGATCCAGATCCAGAGTGTTCCCATTTGATCGCCTGCGCGAGATCTGATCCCCTCCTCCGGTTCAAGTAACAGGAAGTTGTTTCATTGAAATTATGTGTGCAGGTCAGGTTTGTTTACACGCGTTTGTGTGGCGTGAGGAGCTTCACTGCGGAAGTACGTCATTGATCTCGGGTCGCCTTGATCCCCCGTTGTGTTCCCACTTGTTTTCTTGATCGCCTGCGCGCGGTCTGATCCTCCCCAAAGGGGCGATCAAACTCTCGGGATCTGATCCGGGGAACGAGAGCGTTCCCACTTGCAAATTGATCGCCTGCGCGGGGTCTGAACCGGATCTGATCACCTGGTCGTTCTCAAGTGGAAACACACTCATAGTCGATAGCACGTTATATCGTTTGGTCTTCCGTACTCTCGACGTCAGCATGAGAGGAAATGTCGACAAAAACGCTTGGTTCGCTAAACAGGGAAGATAACGTTCATATGATATGACTGACTATCTGTATACTTGCGAATTCTAAGGCAATGCAAACTGAGTCTGTTGATGAACAATTACCAGTGGCGCAACCAGACCTGACTGTCTGGGGGGCAATAGTCTACCGGTGGCGTCGCCAAGGGGGGAGGGGGAGGGGAGGGGCAGGTGGGTACGTTCCCCCTGAAAAATCGTGTTCCCCCTCCCAACTGAAATTTGAGATTTTAAAAAAAATATGTACGTCTTCTGTAGTCAGAGCGTGACTATAATTTTTTTAGGATTCGATTCGAATTTTTACTAGACCAGTGTAAAAAACCCTTAAAGAACAACTTTAAAACCTTACAAACACGCTAAAAAACCCAGGAGTTTCCAGGCGCTTCCCCCTGGACCCCCATCAAGAGTCACATTGGAGTGCCCATTAACTTCTTTCTCTATGCACTGATCATCTACCCCTTTTTCAAAATGTCGGCCGGATTCGCTCTTGGTAGTTGATCATGAATCTGCCAGTTTTTTTTACCGAAAGGCTTACTTGAAGTTACCCTGGAGGTAATTTTTAGATCAGTGTTAAGTTAATAAAATTACCCTTAAATAACGTCTTTGATACCTCACAAACACGCTAAAACCCAGGAACTTCCGGCGGCTTCTCCCCCTGGACCCCACCAAGACTCACATTGAAGTGTCCATCAAAATTTTCCTCAAACACCACCATCTGAATATAATTTTTTATCTTTTTTTTTATTTTTTTTTGGGGGGGGGGACAAACTGAGGGCAAAAGAAAATTCCGGTGGGGTCCTGGTGGGGCACAGGGGCAAAGCCTCGGTGGGTGACCACAGGGCGAAGCCCCCGGAAGCGGAGGTTTTAGCATAACTCTTGGTGAAAAATTAAGTCCTATGAGAGCTAATCTACAAGGTTTACAACTTTTTTCTTTGGGATCATCATTTCACATTTGTGCGGTGCTACCGAGTACCACTATACTAGTCAGTGGCTTAAACGGACTTGAGTCATTTGGGTGGGGTGCTGGGGATGGGCACAGTTTTGAAGTAGGGCTAAGTCGATGACACCATCTGAGCAGAACGCAATCATCAGTTGGCGTTCAACCTACAAAATTAATTGCTGGATACATGAGGGAGAATAAGAAACATAGAAAAATGAAGCACGCTAGCTATATCTCATTCAAATCATACTTGTACATTCACTTCAGTCGCTTGGTTGGCGGGAAGCTAAACTTGACTGAAAATACTCGGTAACTAACAAAGATCATGCGAGGAACTACGGATATAAAATGGAAGGCAACCGTAGGCCTGGCTGTCGGTGACGTTCTCACTGTTTTCTAGCAGACGGAACTCAGTGTTTCCAACTTGCCACGTTGGCAGGAATTACTAGTCTAGATATTGCCAATTTGCATGCTGGAGTAGTACCCTAATTGTAGAGAAAATCTGAAAAGTATCACTGAGTTGAAATTAAATCCAAACATATATTGACCAAAACAGTGTGCTATGAATGCAGATCAATGTTGCTTTTGATGTTATATTTTGCTTACTTTCTTTTATTATTTTTTCTTACCTTTCCCCTTCTTTTTCTGTTCTCCTTTTTTCTGCCTTTTTTCCTTCCCTTCCCCTCCTTTTCTCTTTTTCCTTGCTTTTCTTTTCATCCCTCTCTTTCCTTCTTTTTTCTTTCTTTCCTTCCCTTTTCCTACCTTCCCGTTTTTTTTCTCCCCTCCCGTTTTATGTGTAGGGGGAGGGACAGTTTACCCCCTGCCACCCCGCTGGTTATACGCCTCTGTCCATTACTGTCTGAAAACGTGACACCAACATTATCGTGAATAAACTTTTTCAGGCTGATAATTTGGTATGTTTGTTCAGTTTAAAAGAATAGTCCGAGGCCAAATTTATTTTTGATATGTTAAAGAGGGACATATTCTAAGCATTCTGATGAGTTTTTTTTTAATTTATTTCCTATGTTCGGTTTTCAAGCTATTGGCCATTGAAAAGGAAAAATTTTCAACATAGAATGAACTTGGACCAAGCAGGCATGATGTCATGGATTCACTTTTTAAGCCAATGTTTTGTTTTCCTCCATAATTCACCACAAATTTTATCTTACTAAACTTTAATATATTGATATCATAGGTGCATCGTGAGCAATGGAATTTTATAACCTTTATATGCTTTAGGGGCAAAATATCATGCTTAATCAATTCAAGGTCAAACATATACGATGAGAATGTGAATGCATGACATCACACCTGTTTGCTTCAAGTTCACTTTTTCTGAAAAATGTGCCAACTTCAATTGCTAAAATCTCAAGAACCGAACTTGGGAAATGAATGCAATTTCACCAGAATGCTTAGAATATATTCCTCCTAAATTAAACATACCAAAAACAAATTTGACTCCGGACTATTCTTTTGTTTTAACGACCTGGTGTTAATATATTTAATACTGTTTTTTCAGTGTCGATGAAACCATGAAGAATGTTTGATATGGTAACCCTTATATAGACGAACCCGATTAGCGCTTGCTTTTAGTGACCGCAGGCAGCCATTAATCAAGTGGGGGTCCATAAAGGTCTTCAGTTCATTTATTGTCTACATTAAGTATACAGATAAACCCTTATATTCAGTAAAATTGACGGAATCAATATACCATTTAGTGTGCAACAATCCATGGTACAAGTAATCAAGGAAATCCAGAGTTTTCAAGGTGATAGACCCCAGGTATGGCCGACTAAAATCAGACCATCACTTGCTGTCCGAATTCGTTTTATAGTAGTATGATAAAGTGACGTCCAATTCTGAAACCACGCCCACTGCCAGGCAAAAGTCAACAGTGTTAAGTTCAGTGCAACTGTCACATGTTAGTCTTCAGCTTCTCTGTGTTCTCTACACCACTGAGATAGTGTTCTGCACTAGTTCTTTCCCATCAAAAGTGAGAGAATTACAATCTTATGAGCTAATGAGCATAACTTTTCCACTCTGCTCACAAAAAGAAGAAGCAGAAGAAAAAAACAAGTTTTACTGTTGATCTGACACTATAAGCTATTTTGATACACCCACCCTACATATACGGGGAGAATAGCAATCACTGAAAATTCGTTTGTATAGCGTTTCTACCGTTTCGTGTTTAGACCATTATCAGAGAAGTTAAATCACACTCACGTTTGCTAGATAGGAGACTTCAATCGGGAATTAGAGGTACACCTCCATCCTCTGTCTGCAGATAGTGTATGATGAGGTGTCGTTCGAAAAAAACATATTTTAATGTTTTTTGTATCAACAATCTTACGCCGGTAGGCCTAGTATGCAACAGTGTCTCTGTAGCACCGTACCAGTGGGAACCATTCCCCCACCCGTCGATCGTGATTTTCCCATAGTAGATTGAAGTGTACGTGCTTTTGATCGTGGATTTATTTTACATCCTTTCCATTACATATGGTTCCTTACTATTATTACTTTTGCACAAACCTTTCGCAAACTATGACAATTTTCGTTGTGGTTCTAATTACTTCTCGAGTACACCCGGTATCTTAATTCATATTGACCGTTTAGTTCGTTACAGTAATTACTGTAACGAGTGGCGTAGCTACAGGCTCTGGGTGTCTTAAGAGAAGGGACCCAGATACAAAATGGTGCTAAATGTATCAATATTTTGAGATACCAAGAAACTCCAAAGTTTTCAAACCATGATCTTGAAAGTGTAATTACTTCAACGAACTAAACGGTCAATATGAATTAAGATTTGAGTGGCTCTCAAAAATGAAAAATTCGGAAATTTGTAATTTGTGAAACCAGTCTGTTGTGTGGTTTTTAAAATCATGTAATTCAACTCATGTAAATCTCCTCATTATAAGCTCCACATTCGTCACTATTTGTTTCAGAAAAGCAAAGTTTTCTTCGCGCTTCGCGCGCCACAAATGTAATTCCTTGGCTGAAGTGCTCACTCATACCTTGAGCAAAATTTTCCGAGCTTTGGACTTTATAAGTTGAAACGGAAATTTTCTACCCCAGATCAGTAACTACAGTGCTATTTTCATATATTTCTTTTCATGAAATTTAAAATTTTCTCCAATATAAGCCCTTGACTCAATTCCGTCAGAGAACCTCATTTCGTAGGGGGTGGATAACATCATATAGCGACAACGACCTTTGGTCACAGTTCAATTTCGGGTAGATGCGCACTGTTAAACAAGGTGTTTCTTGATTGGCTGTTGGAATTGTGTTGTATTGTGTTGTATTCTTTGTCCGGGTTACCGATTAGATTATGGATAAGGGTTATCGTTAGCCAGTTAGGAAATTTGTTGTTTAACAGTGCGCATCGCCCCTCAATATCAGATTTGCCAATAGGAAATGCAAATTCTTCAGTTACCACTCAACTTTTGAAATGTTCTTACAGGAAACCCAGAATCCAAACTTTTCTGCAATACAAGCTCGGTATTTTCAAACATTTGAAAAATGGCAAAAATTTCAGCGCGCTCCGCAAATTACGGCCCTAGTACATTGGTGTTCACACTTAAAAAATCGCAAAATCTGGATGCTTGCCCACACTCTCCTTTACCGAGAAAAAATGTCTAGCTTCGCCGCTGTACACACCTTACCAGGAGAGGATCAAAAACTTAGGCGAGATCCCCCCCCCCCACCCCACTTTCAAAACCAAATCAACGCCCCTCTATGGGCTACTTTCTTTAGTAGATAAATACAGTAAAGCTTTCAGGTTAACCCAAGGGCGGATATAAGGAAATTTGTTTGCGGGCAAACTCAACTTGCGACCAAGACGTATCATGTAGTATCAGGGGATGTCGTGCAAAAAAAAAAAAAAAAAAAAAGCTGGGTGGGGGGAGGGGCATGAGAAGTGGTGACTGACTGCACAAAAGACTATCTAAGCGGAACGTCACCATCAGTTGGCGCCGAGCGTACAGAAAATTTACAAAATCGCGACCTCACAGATAACCGAAAAATTGCATCTGCCAGGCTTGTAAGTAGAAATTAAGCAGTCGTTACTTTGAGCTTACCTTTTCAATAAAGTCTCACGTTTAATAAAAAAGAAAATGATTAAGTTGCAAAATTATCAGAAAATTACCAGATAAAATGTACTGGTTCCTTTACAGGATGATGTGACGATGTTATGTTTTTTTTTTATTTTTGATCCTGCTGTTTGACCCTTGAATTAATTAGGGATGCTATCTTGCCCCTAAGGCAAATTAAGTTTTCAAACTTCCATCGCTCGGGATGCACATATGGTAACAACATATCATAGTTAAGTTGTATAAGAATAGTGTTAAATTTTAGAGAAAAATAGCTAAACATTGTCCATCAATGTGAACATATGACATCATGCCTACTTGTCGCAAGTCCACTCTTTGTAGAAAATATGTCAACTTCAATTCTAATATCTCGAGAACCAAACATGTGAAATGAGTAAAAATTTCACAAGAAAGCTATGCCCAATATGTTTCTCTTCAAAATATCAAACATAGATTTGGTTCTGGACTTTTTGTTTCAAGGAGCTGCACACCTGCTTGAAAATAAATTGAAATCATTACTTTTCGAATCTTATTAATTCATATGACCAGTGGTCGAATGAGTCTTTAAACCTGAAGTGAACCGGTCGCACAGAGGCGTTGATAGCGCTACCAGTACTATAACAGTACTGATTCAGTACTGCTATTGGTACACGCTGGCAACGCTATCAACGCTTCTGTGCTGCCGGTACTGGGCTAAAATTTTGATACAATAATATACGAACTATATCCTTGACAATTACGCATTAGTTTATACTTTAGATATATGACATTTGTATGAGACAGAAGGATGGGATAGTTTGCCCAAATTAAGATAAAGGCTCCTTTTTATTCATGTCATATCGAGATTCAAGACCATGTTTTAGAAAAGTGTGTGGGGTGGGCAAATCCCCCCCCCCCCGTGTCCCTATATAATTAGCCTATCGATAACCGCGTTTGTCCACCATTTTTAATAATGGTAAGTCATGGACAAAGGCAAGGGATTAACCTGAAACGTATATTTGTTACCTTAAGAAAGAAGTCCGGCATTTGAGGATACCACACAACTTTCTCCCGAACTCTTTATTTTGGGGGCAAAGTTTTGTTTTCGGGCGCTCCATAAATGAACCAGTATTGGGAGAGGCGGGGATAAAAATAAGGCAAACCAGTGTACTGACAGCGGATTGTCGATGTACCGACATGTATCACTTCAAGTGTCACTATTGCATCTGTGTCACCATGCGGTGCAGGCCGGGAAAATTGGGGCTCAATTCTCCCTTACTCCAAATCCAGATACTGGCCAGATATGAAATTCCATATATGGGCCAGATATGGATTTCATATCTGGCCCATATCTGCTGCAGATATGGGATTTATATCTGGGCCAGATAAAAAATTGGGCAGATATAACCTTGATCTGTGCCAGAACCAGATCTAATCCATATATGGGCCAGATTTTATCTGGATCAGGTCTTTATCTGGAACAGATTTGAACAATATAACGCAATACCATGTACGGTTTATATAAAGTTATTCCATACTGATCCCATATAAAGCAGCGCAATATCTTGTTTTTATAAAGGTTTACTGCATTGATCCCATATTAAGGAGACAAGTATGGTGCATATATGTCCCATATCTGGACCATATATGACTGGACCAAAATATTTTAGTGCACTACCTTTGTGCAAAGCATATCAGAAGCCTTCTGAGCCAGCATTATGTTAAGGGCTATCTGAACATCTATAACAAAGTTAAATGCCCATTGTATAACATTGACTTCAGTATTTGAAGTTGTTAAATTATTTAATAGTGGAGGAAAAAACTACTTTGAAATTCCGACTTTTAAATGTTTACACTGCTTTGTTGGTTTAAATTATCATATGGGGCAATATTCCAACATAAATTTTGTCAAGTTGAAGGTTTCATGATTTTTCACATATTACTTCCTTAATCAGAATAAAAAGAAAATCATGGCCCTAAATTCCTGACCACGCCCACAATTGAAAGTCATTTGCTTATGTTAGTATAATGGGCTGAATAGTGGTTTGAATGCTCTCATTTTGGTTTGCTGATACTTGTTCAGCTTCCAGAGAAGGTCGTTATGTAGGACAGGTACACAAATTAAATCAAAAAGTATTAATATGGCTATGTTAAAAGTTTATGCGTAATTTTGGCATGATATTTTAATCAGTTATATCTGGCTTGATATGGCCAAATCAAACTTTATTTGCATATCAGGGCCTTTCTTGAATCAAGTTGGATCTGGCTTGATATGGCCATATAAAACTTGATATATTTTATCAAGGCATCTAAATCTGGCTGTATATCTGGCTTGATATGGCCATATTTATTTAACCAGATATATCCAGATATCAATCCATATCTGGATTTGGAGTAAGGGCGTTTACGTGTCTTTACAAGGTGTTCTCTCTTTGCATTGTTTGCTTTCAAACTCACTCTTTTCACTGGGCTGGGGCTGAGGTTATTAAATTTTCAATTTCTTTTTTTGCCGACTTGTCAGCAGAAAATGAACTCTTAAAGATATCATCATAGTCGGACTCCCAAAATTCACTCAAAAGATGGAGGGAACATGGTATGTCCCCACCTCTGAACTTTTTAGTGAGGACGCGTCCTCGTGTCCCTGCGGAAATCGGCGCCCATGAGCAGCCCTAATATTTTGTAAGCCTTGGTGGTAATTAAGCTGATGTGGGTGTACCACTTCAAATCAGTACTTAGTTCCACTCCCAGTTAGGGATGTGCCGTTTTTCATCTCTTCAAGGATATTGTTGCCGAGTCATCATGCAGTCTTCTGCCTGTTCTTCTTCTTTTGGATCACGGTAGACTTGCCCCAAGTCCCTTGAGATGCCCCCCCCCCCGCTGTTAGGATTCTCCTCTGTTTCTATTCCTTCTCTACGTGTCACCCCTCTGACCCCCCCCCCAATACACCTCTGCAGACAAACCAAACTTCCCATTCTCCACTTTCCACTTCGACTCGTTATAAGGACAATACACACTGTGCTAACCAACCCACATCGACCAACACACCTCGACCGGTAATGCCCGCCAGTAAGTTCTTACACTCACCGCTTCGAAGTTTACGACACTGAACCATTGTAACAATCGTGCGAGGAAGATTCCTGTTTACACGCTGTGCGCAGTGCACACGTCAACCAGCGGAGATCTGACTTGCTCGAGAGACTTGTAGCTTTTGCAACCGGGGACGTAGAATTTTGGGCGGTCCGGTTTTTGACCACTCATCTCTGTATCCGATGAAAAGCTTACTATATGTAAACAGACAGAACGACACACCGATCATCACACGGTGATCTTAATGAATATCCAGCAAAAGTCGTACAATGCCGAAGCCGATTGGACGATACCAGTGGCGTAGCTAGGATATTTTCCGGGGGGGGGGGGGAAGCTCGAAAATTTCCCCAAAACTTTTCAGTTTCAGTATATTTTCAATTTCAGTATATTTTCAAGGTCAAGGTGCATGTATTACATACAAAATAGGTAAATTTATGATAAAATAAGATTATCATGACGTCATGCAATGTTACCTAAGTTAATACATGGCCCACAAGATCCTGAAGCTGCCTACTATATACACAGGATTAAGACAATGTAATCATCGGCCCGTTGTCACCCCCATCCCCAGTGATTAATTAGATTAATTTTCCGAAAAGACGAAATAGATTAATTTTTCGAACCAGTCCTTTAAAAATAAGGTAAACATCATAAGTTTGGCCAGGTTTGCATGCAGGGTTATTATGTCTAGACAACGGTAAGCTATTGTTTTAGCTCCACCCATGGTCTTTAACTTGCCCGGTACTAGCTTGTAGGATGGGAGGACTTAACAATGCTCAAACTTAATCCAGGGTGCTGCCAACCAATAAATTTGAAACTGGACTGTTAAGACCCGCCTAACGTACCCTAACCTAACCCAGGGCGTTGTTAGCTTTAGTGACGGGTGAGGGTGATACGTGGAGCGCGACCATCGGTTCACGCGGAGCGTCCCGCCAGGGGAAATTTGGCTAAGAACACCCCTAGATTGCAGGAAATGACACTCCCTGTGCATCATTACTGCATGCTTAGAATGCCATATTTTTCTTGTCCTGGAAACTTTTAAGGAGACAATTTGTTCACAATAAACATAAAAAAGGAAAAAAATGGGAAACTCTGAGGCCTATCGGTATGTACTGCTGACAGCCTTAAATCGAATAAAAATATAATGGTTGTGGAACGAAAACAAACGGAAATTGTGATAATTAAATGAGGGAATATTTCGTCCATGAGGCTATGATTATGTTACTTTTTATTAGCAACGTATTATCCAGTATTCCATTAAGTTGATGAACATAACATTAGCTCAACCGAACGTAGGGAACTATCTCGATGATGGTATTCTATGCTCCGGTCTTATAGCATGTCAGTGTTGCGCAGTATACGCGGAACTGATCAAAATACCCTGCACGTGTACCAGAGAACGCGAGTCAAGCGCGCTTCATGCTGCAATGACACAGATGAAATCCGGGGAAATACGTTGCATGGAAATATGAATTATGCATGAGAAATGTTTCACGACTACTATAAGGAGAAAAATTTTAAGAAATAGGAAGAGGAAGTATTATTTCGTCAACTTGAAATTTCCCCAAATTCCACAAATTTTCCCCAAATATTTTCCAGGGGGCAACTTGCCACCTCTGCTCCCTCCCATTGGCTACGCCACTGGATGATACAATAACCTATCTTGAAAAATATTCATCTGATTTCTAAGATGAATAAAACAATCTAAAATTTAAAAATGATTACTAATAGTTGCAAAAGATACAAGTCTCTCACGGCAAGCACACAGTTTGATCTGGCCGCGCAGCAGGCTCGTATGGAATACCGTTTTAACATTTATTCAGGAATTTCAGCTATCTCTAATCAATTTCAGATATCTTAAATTATGCACTATTTTAGATATCTGAAATTGAATAAAAGATATCTTAAATTGAATAAAAGATATCTTAAATTGAATTAGAGATATCTGAAATTGAATTAGAGATATCTGAAACAGAATTGGAGATATCTGAAACAGAATTAAAAATATCTGAAATTGAATTAGAGATATCTGTAATCGAATAAGAGATATATGAAATAGAATAAGAGATATCTGAAATAGAATAAGAGATATCTGAAATTAACTTAAAGATATCTCAAATTGAATTACGGATATCTCAAATAGAATAAGAGACATCTAAAATTTAATCAGAGATATCTAAAAGAGAATAAGAGATATCTGAAATTGAATTAGAAATATATGAAATTAATTTTAAGACATTTCAACTGAAAAAGAGATATCTGAAATAGATTTAGAGATATATGGAATTGAATTAGAGATATCTGGAATTGAATAAGAGATATATCAAATGGAATAAGAGATATCTGAAATTGAACTAGAGATATCTGAAATTGAATTACAGATATCTGAAATAGAATAAGAGATATCTGAAATTAACTTAAAGATATATCAAATTGAATAAGGGATATCTCAAATAGAATTAGAGATATCTCAAATAGAATAAGAGACATCTGAAATTGAATTAGAGATATCTGAAATTGAATTAGAGATATCTGAAATAGAATTAGAGATATCTTAAATTAATTAAAAGACATCTGAAATTAAATTTGAGATATCTGAAAAAGAATGATAGATATCTGAAATTGACTAAGAGGTATCTGAAACTGAATTAGAGATATCTGTAACTGAATTAGAGATATCTGAAATAAAATTCGAGATATCTCAAACAGAATAAGAGATATCTCAAATAGAATAAGAGACATCTGATATTGAATTAGAGATATCTGAAATTGAATTACAGGAGTGTGAAATAGAATTAGAGTGATCTGAAATTAAATAAAAGGCATCTAAAATTAAATTTGAGATATCTGAAATTGAATAAGAGATATCTGAAATTAAATTCGAGATATCTGAAATAGAAAAAGGGATATCTCAAACAGAACTAGAGATATCTCAAATAGAATAAGAGATACCTGAAATTGAATTTAAGATATCTGAAATTGAATTAGAGATATCTGTTATAGAATTAGAGATATCTGAAATTAATTAAAAGACATCTGAAATTAAATTTGAGATATCTGTAAAAGAATTAGAGATATCTAAAATTGAATTAGAGATATCTGAAATTGAATCAGAGATATCTGTAATTGAATTAGCGATATCTGAAACTGAATTAACGATATCTGAAATAGTGACAAAGATATCTGAAATTGAATTAGAGATATCTGAAATAGAATAAGAGATATCTGAAATTAACTTAAAGATATCTCAAATTGAATAACGGATATCTCAAATAGAATTAGAGATATCTCAAATAGAGCAAGAGACATCTGAAATTGAATCAGAGATATCTGAAATTGAATTAGAGATATCTGAAATAGAATAAGAGATATCTGAAATTAATTAAAAGACATCTGAAATTAAATTTGAGATATCTGAAAAAGAATTAGAGATATCTAACATTGAATTAAGGATATCTGAAATTGAATTAGAGATATCTGAAATAGAATTAGAGATATCTGAAATTGAATAAGAGATATCTGAAATTAATTTTAAGATATTTCAACTGAATAAGAGATATCTGAAATAGATTTAGAGATATATGGAATTGAATAAGAGATATCTGGAATTGAATTAGAGATATCTGAAATTGAATTAGAAATATCTGAAATTTAATTATAGATATCTGAAATAGAATAAGAGATATCTGATATTAACTTGAAGATATCTCAAATTGAATAAGGGATATCTCAAAGAGAATAAGAGATATCTCAAATAGAGCAAGAGACATCTGAAATTGAATTAGAGATATCTCAAATTGAATAAGAGATATCTAAAATTGAATTAGAGATATCTGAAATTGAATTAGAGATATCTGAAATTGAATTACAGATATCTGAAATAGAATAAGAGATATCTGAAATTAACTTAAAGATATCTGAAATTGAATAAGGGATATCTCAAATAGAATAAGAGATATCTGAAATTGATTATAAGACATCTGAAATTAAATTTGAGATATCTGAAAAAGAATTAGAGATATCTAAAACTGAATTAAGGATATATGAAATTGAATTAGAGATATCCGTAACTGAATTTGAGATATCTGAAATTAAATTCGAGATATCTCAAATAGAATCAGAAATATCTCAAATAAAATAAGAGACATCTGAAATTGAGTCAGAGATATCCGAAATTGAATTAGAGATATCTGATATTGAATTAGAGATATCTGAAGTAGTATTAAAGATATCTGAAATAGGTTTAGAGATATCTGAAATTGAATGAGAGATATCTGGAATTGAATTAGAGATATCTGAAATGGAATAAGAAATATCTGAAATTGAATTAGAGATATCCGAAATAGAATAAGAGATATCTGAAATGGAATAAGAAATATCTGAAATTGAATTAGAGATATCTGATATTGAATTAGAGATATCTGAAATAGTATTAAAGATATCTGAAATAGATTAAGAGATATCTGAAATTTGAATTAGAGGTATCTGGAACTGAATTAGAGATATCTGAAATGGAATTAGAAATATCTGAAATTGAATCTAGAGATATCTGATATTGAATTAGAGATATCTGAAATTGAATTAAAGATATCTGAAATTGAATAAGAGATATCCGAAATAGAATAAGAGATATCTGAAATGGAATAAGAAATATCTGAAATTGAATTAGAGATTTCTGATATTGAAATAGAGATATCTGAAATAGAATTAGAGATATCTGAAATTGAATTAGAGATATCAGTAATAGAATAAGAGATATCTGAAATTGAATTAGAAATATCTGAAATTGAATTAGAGATTTCTGATATTGAAATAGAGATATCTGAAATAGAATTCAAGATATCTGAAATTGAATTAGAGATATCCGTAATAGAATAAGAGATATCTATATTAACTTAAAGATATCTCAAACTGAATAAGAGATATCTCAAGTAGAATTAGAGACATCTGAAATTGAGTTAGAGATATCTGAAAACGAAATAGAGATATTTGAAATTGAATTAGAGATATCTGAAATTCCGGAATAAATGTTAAAACGGTATTCCATAGGCTCGAGTGTGTGAGCTGTGTACAGTCTTCGAGAATAGTTGTAAACAGGCACAGCAGTGCTCGTGGAAGTTGCAGCAAAGGGCAGTGAGAAGTAATTTAAATGGTTTGCATTGGAGCACAATACGATGGCATCACCGTGAAGAATGGAACAGAATTAAAATGAAAGGGGATGGAATGATTACGTGAGAGACTTGGGGCAAGTCTAGGATCACGGTGACACATCCAAAGGACATTACACCGCACATGCGTCAGGGGGCCCTAATCTCTAAAAAAACCTATGTATTGAACAGGATCTTTGTGACTATCCACATCATCTATCAGAGTGGCCAGAAGATTATTCAAATCTTTCAGAGTACTGGGGACAAACTATATTTATAACAGTTGGACCGAGAATAGAGTTGGCAAAAGTGAAGATTGTACATCCCCGAGTTTTCAGTATGGGTATGTCTAAGTCTATCCATTGGAATATTAGCTTTCCCTAAACACCTTTCGAGAAAAGAATAAGTCTATTCTGCTTGCGACGCTCCGCTAGCGTGGGGAGATCTAGGTCCTTCAGGAAAGCTGTCATCGACCCTGGCATCGAGAAAAGTCGGAAGTTATGAAGCGAGCCGATCTTCTCTGGATGTTTTCTAGCTCATCACGTAAGTAGGACTGGTGTGGATACCACAAACAACAAGCATACTCCAAAACAGGCCGAAGGAGACCCTAAGTAGCTAGCTTCACGTCCCTGGAGCAAAAAAATAGATCGAATGTGCCTATCCCAGTTAAGATTGTGAGAAATTGTGACCCCGAGGTACTTTTAGAGTCAACCTTAACTAGCTTGACATCATTCAAGACATAGTCGAATTTGACCGGGTTTTTTCCAGTGAAAGTAATGATATGTTACACTTAGATGGCTGGAATCTCATGCCCAAAGTCTTGGCCTAAATACATAGGTTATGTATATCATTTTGGACACAGTCATTAGCAAAAAGTCTGATATTAGAGAAAGCAGCGTTTACAATGTCATTAATATGCACGAGAAAAAGAATGGGTCCTAGAACAGATTTTTGGGGAACACCAGAAACATCATCAGGCCTCGAATTCTACATTTTTAGGGGCACGGCCATTTTGGCCTCGGGGACCTGAGCATTTTGGGGGACCACCACAGCCAAAGGGTAGGGGCATCAGGGCCAAACTTTTTTCATTGATTGGGCACTGAGGCCAACCACGATCAGCTCTTATTTTACACTTCCACACACTATTTTGCTTAATCATAATGTGTCCAACTTTATTCCAGCTATTAAGGGTGATAACGGTTTCTGCCACCCCAATGGTTTAACATGTTGATGCATGTCCTGTCCTTAGTACACTGTTAAAAATTTCTATAAATTTACAGACTTTTTGTAACTCAAACTTTTTGTAATTTACTTTTAATAGAGATTTTCTGTATCTTTACAGACACTTTGTTTTGCTACAATAAAAAGTTGTTTAACATGTATTTTCTGTTTATTTAAAAAAACATTTCTGTCTGCTTTTTAAACCAAATTTTAATGCTTTGTAAAAATTTTTCTGTTAATTTACAGGAATTTTAACAGTATTTTGTATTTTTCTGATTTCACATAAAAATATACTGTCATTTAACAAACATTAATTTTGTTGTTAAGCTGAAAAAGAAACAAAAATAACCCAAACAAACATAAGAAATAGCCAGAAAATTTTCAATATATAACATGCATCGTTCTGCGAAGTTTCAGTTTAAAAATAAAAAATTGGCAAATTAATGGCCCTATTTGAAAATTAACTTACAAATATTATAAAAGCATACTTAGTTATTACGTTCTTAGTTATAAATATCATACAACTGAAGGTGTTTTGTCACACATTTTTAAGTAAAAGGAAATTGTAAGGCCCTAATTTCAGAGCACTGACAATTGGTATACTGATGTCAACTCATCGCCACAGGCGCTCATGCACTTGATCGGAGCAAATTAAAAACGTTTCACAAATTTACTGAAAGAGTCTGTAAATTTACCACTTTATTACGTAAATCTCATTTTGCATAAATGGGTGGGGCTTATTTTGTAGGCATTTTCCTAACAAAAGGATCGCTGTTGCTTTGTATAATATCTTCTTTGGTGTATTTTGATCAGGAAGTGATAAACTTATTGTTTAACTTGTCTGGAAATGTTTGCAACCAATGTATTTGCATTCTTTGTCATATTTATTTTAAAAACTATTATTATATTGTACAAAAAAATGTGACTTTCCAATTACAAAGTTCCTAGAGAAAGCAGTCTTGACAACAATATGGCAACAAAGCATTTTCAATGTGTTTTGATTGAAAACAACTTCGAAACGACACATTAAGTTGATAAGCAAATACCTGATCTACGTAATGGCGAAGTGTATGTTACGTAATAACATATGAAAGGTAATAAAGCCATATTAAAATAAATATTAAAACGTCGGGAATGAAAACAGTAGGCTATAAATTCATATAAAATTAAGGTAAACAAAACAGAACAATTCTGTAGTTCGATTTTACAGTAGACTTATGTAAATTAATTGACATGCAAAAACTGTAAAGAAAAAACAAACCCTTAATGCTTTTTCATGATTACAGTCTGGCTGAAAAAAAAAATTATTTGGTTGGAGAAAAATTTTCCATAAAACTTATGTAAATTTACAGAAGTTTTAAAACAGTGTAGAGCTTTCTTTATGTAAGTAGTTTTTCTTCTAATGAATGTCAATTACTGTATATTGAGCACAACAGTATGTGTATGCAAAATGTTTGTCTACCCATAAAGGTAACCAGAAATAAAAAAGTGACCATGATATGGCAGATTTGCGTCACATGAGCTCTGGGGCGAAAAGCCTCTGAGGATTGAATAAAGACAGCAACCCTTTACATTCTTTTTAGTCAAATTTCTGAACAACTGTCCATAAACGGCTGACGGAGAAAGACTAGCTGCATCATCCACTAGTTTGCCAAATGAACACAATTCTAGCCTGAAATGAGTCCAGGGGCAAACTGGCAAGAAGTGAAATAAATATACAATTTACCAAAAAAGCAATTCCTTCTGACTCCTTTTTGGTTACTGTACACGACCCTTTTGTTCTGAAGCGTGCAGTTGTACATGTTTTAATTTTGGTGTTTGCACCAAAAATTATTTCTCACCATTTTATTTTTAGTAACTAAAATTTTGACGAAAAAAGTACAACATATTAACTAAGGTTAAACTGGTGAATTACTGTAAGGTACAGTTTAAACATAGACCTAATTAATTCAACCAAACATTTTAACATATTCCTTTGTATTGAAAGTTTATCTTATTTTCTCCCCGCATGGGCCCAATGGGCGGGGATGGGTACTTATACATGTCATGGGATAACCGTTATCATCTTCTTCCTTTTTGCCCCTCCCCATTGTTCCCCTTTTATTTTTTTCCTTATTAAAACTCTTGGATTAATAAAAAAGAACCATATATTTTATTCGTGTGACGTGATGCAACCACATCTTCAAATCAGTCCAAGTAGGCTATTAAAGCCTAGCCCCCCCCCCCCCCCAGATTTTTTGCGTCCTGATAGAGTAATTGAAAAAAATAAAAATAAAAAAATGTGCAAAAATTAAAAAAAAAAATCATGGATGAATGTGTGTAAAACACATTTTGTCCGCACGTATGAAATCAAGCAATAACTTTAAAATGCCTACTTTTTAAACTTCTCAAAATTTTGATTGCGGATGCTATTCGCAATTCATTCGCAATTCATACGCAAACCATACGCATTACATACGCGATCGGTATGCAATACATTCGCTGTTATCCGCACTTGTCCGCATCTTCTCCGCAATTGAAGGGCAATTGCGGACTGGGAGGGAATGTATTGCATCTGGTCACCGTATGTAGAGCAACCATAAAAAGGCCATTGCGGATTTGTCACGAACTATGCGTTTGTGTTGCATCCGATTTTCCAAACAATTATCGAATGAATTACGAACACCTCGAGTACATCCAAATTTGGACAGTCTGAGTCAGTTTGAGTCAGTCAAGTCTGAGTGAAGCTGTGGAAAGGCCCCTCCGTCAAGAAAGAAAAGAACCCTTGTTCTGAAGCTGCCCCTTGTGACGATCAAGTATGAATATCCAAAGACGCCACTTAATTGTTGCTGCCATCCAACAACACAACAATCAAATTGTTCAAGTCCAACAATTGATCCTGAGGAGGAGAAGAAGGCAAAGAAGACAACAAAGAGCTGTGTGCAAACCTCTCCACTAGCCCTGGAGATGTTCAGCAGTCACTTCCAGCTCCCTTGCTTTAGTTTCCCACAAAGCCTTCTTTCTGGTTGTTTCTTTAAAGAGCTTGTGTCCCCTTCTCCACAACATCTCATTTTCCTGCAGGCATTCAAATACAATGTCCTCATTTTCTGGGGCAAGGGTAAAAGTATTCCTTTGCTTCTTCTCTCTGCTTGTCAGCTGCCCTACTTTTGCTCTTTTTGCCCTTGCTTTTGTCAACAGTAGGACGGTGGTGAGCATCAGGACCAGGGGATTCAGGCTCATCGGTTAGGGAAGGTGACCTCTCTGCAGCGGACAGGGGTGAAGTGGGAGAGTTGACCCTCTCTTCAGCAGGGGGTGGGGTTGGAGACTTGGCCCTCTCTTCAGCAGGGGGTGGAGTGGGAGACCTGACCCTTTTCCTTTGCTTTCTTATCCCTCGTTTCTGCCTTGCATTCATCTTGTCCATCTGCTGTCGCTGTGTATACTGAGAAATCTAATTCTGAGCGTCGTGGTTTTTATATCCGTTTTGTGGACGCAATAGAGATGCTCCGCACGCGCAAAACAACCGCAAGTTCCTGCATTCGTGCGTAACTCATTCACAATATATCCGGTATATATTCGTGATGTTCCCAATACTTCCGCAATATATCCGGTGTACATTCCCAATGTATCCGTTATATATTCGTAATTCGTGCTGTTCTTGTTCGCACACTATTGCGGAAATTAGTCATACTTTGGTCAATCCTCTTGCGGATGACAACGAATGCCCAAATTTGGAATAGTGTCAATACGCAATTCATCCGCAACTCATCCTAACGCCTGTGGAACCGGGCCCTAAGTAGGCTACTCGTTTTCGAGTATTTATACCATTTCAGATTAAAGTTACTAACTTCCCTATTTTCCCTCTAATATCCCTACATTTTAGCTCTGAAAAATGAAATTCTCCCAATTTTGGAGTCAAATAGGTTGATACTGGGTCTGCAATTACTTTTTGTTACTCTCAGGGAAGACACCTTAAAGCATTGGAGGACATCGGCCAATCTTTTTCCCAGCTTAGTAAAGAGTCTGTATTGGGTAAGAGGGTAAGGCTCGACTAGTCTTCGGTATGACCCGGCCGTATGGAATACCGTTTTAACATTTATTCAGGAATTTCAGATACCTGCAATTAATTTCAGATATCTCTAATTCAGTTCCAGATATTTCTAAATAATTGCAGATATCTTCAAATTATTTGCAGATATCTTTGAATAATTGCAGATATCTCTAATTTAATTTTAGATATCTTTAATTCTGTTTCAGATACTTATAATAGTGCATAATTTTAGATATCTCGAAATAACGAAGCATTTCAGATATCTCTAATTCTAGTTCAGATATCTCTAATTCTATTTCAGATATCTCTGATTCAATTTTACATATCTTTAATTCTATTGCAGATATCTACAATAGGGCATAATTTTAGACATCTGAAATTAATTAGATATATCTAAAATTCCTGAATAAATGTTAAAACGGTATTCAATATGGCCGGGACTAGAACTTCCGACTGCAAATCCGGGTGCCATCTCTAACGTACGAAGTACCTGACCACGGAGTCCCCCCATGGTATGATCAAAATCAAAACTGTTCAGTACATTAAATGCTGCGTATTTGTGTAATATGAGCATCAGTGTTCTGCTTTTTTGAACTACTGTAGCTGTCCATCAAAGAGCTGTGCCAATTGAGTACCAGTTCTGTGGACTACTACACAAGTTGTAGTGTGGGATGAGAGGATTTTAGCACAGGCGTAGCCAATGGAGGGGGGACAGAGGGCAAGTTGCCCCCTGGAAAATATTTTGGGAAAATTTGTGGAATTTGGGGAAATTTCCAGTTGACGAAATAATACTTCCTTTTCCTATTTATTTAAATTTTTCTCAGTATAAGCAATCGTGAAACATCTCATGCATAACTCGTATTTCCATGCATCCATGCATCCCCAGATTTCATCTGTGTCACTGCAGCATGAAGTGCGCTGGACTCGCGTTCCGCAGAAATGTCCTGTCTTCAGCAGCGTGAATGTTCTCTACCTGTTACACGTGCAGGGTATTTTGATCAGTTCAACTCATACTGCGCAACACTGACAGGCTATGGGACCGGAGCATAGGATATCATTATCGAGTTAGTTCCCTACGTATTGTCGAGCTAATGTTATGTTCATCAACTTGATGCACTATTGGATAATGCGTTGCTAATAAATAGTAACGTAATCATAGCTGCGTGGACGAAATATTCCCTCATTTAATTATCACAATTTCCGTTTGTTTCCGTTCCACAACCATTGTATTTATATTCGATTTAAGGTTGTCAACAATACATACCGGTAGGCCTCACAATTTCCAGTTTTTCTTTTTTATATATATTATAAACAAATTGTCTCCTTAAAAGTTTCAGGATAAGAAAAATATGGCACTCTAAGCATGCAGGAATGAGGCACAGGGAGTGTCATTTCCTGCAATCTGAGGGGTGTTTTAGCGAAATTTTCCCTGGCGGGACGCTCCGCGCGAACCTATGTTCGCACTCCGCATATCACTCTCACTCGTCACTAAAGTTGACAACGCTCTGGGTTAGGTTAGGTGAGGTTTAACATCCCGGTTTCGAACCTATTGGTTGGCAGCGCCCTATGTTAAGTTTAAGCATTTAATGGCCTCTCATCCATCATGTACCGGGCAGGTTATATCTTTGAATAATTCTTTGTGTTTAACCTTGGATGGAACTAAAAACAATAGCTTACCGTTGTCTACATAGGCGGGATGACTAGGGGCTCGGGGTGGGGGGCACTTGCCCCTCCCCCATTTTTTTCCAGAACTTAGTTTTTTAAGTCTTTGTCTGGCTACTTTTGCTACAAAAATACAACCTGATACTGACAGAGCTTCGCGGGCGATACTTAATTAAGCTGCATAATGTTTAAACAGGTCATATACTGCATTAAACATGAGTGTCTGGAAGTTGGGGGGGGGGGCAAGGGTAAACCCCCCCTCCCCCTGGAAAATCAAACTTCTGAAAAAAATAAATTAAAAATTGAAGTTAAAAACTAAAAATAAATCATCAAAATATCTTCACTCACAGCGTCAGTTTTTACTCGTGAAATATGCGGACATTTGACCAGGAATAGCAAAAGAGAAGATGGTATGCTGAATAATGAAATCGTAATTTGGGGACCATCATTCCTGATATCTATTGGAAATTTTTAATTGTAAAAACTATGCCAAAATTGTACTAGTCGTCAGATAAGTAGTGTGCATGTAGAATCCGACTATTAATGAATGCGTTCAACTTGGTTTTAATTTGGTCCCGTGCTGATCTCAAGTGGCGACGCGCGGATGTAACCGGGATAAACGAGGTGAATATGTGGGGGGGGGGGGTATAATTCATAATTGGGTAACGGATGTAGGACTATATAGGCTGTTGGACAGTTGTAAGTTTTATCGTGCGAGGCCATCACCGAGAGGCCGATTTCTATTCAACAATTTTTACATTGAAAATTCTAAAAATGTAAAAATTACAGACATGAAATTCCTGTTTCAGGGCTGGGTACATGCAGCTTATAACACTCGCCAAGTGTCGTTTCCGGCCATCTGGAGGGTTTGTAAGGCCCAAAATTTTCTTGTACGCTCCGCACCAACCTATGCATGGTGGCGTTCCGCGTAGATAGTGCATACAATTTAATCATCCATGAATGACCTTCCCACCCCCTTGTAAAAATTTCTGCGGACGCCCATGGCATTGAATACTAAATAAAAACAATATTCTTCCAATTAATGTCTCAACGCTTTTTTGACACGCTTCGCGAGCACCCGTTTTAAATATTTCAGGATTCAGGGTTACTTCTTGAAAAACACCTTACATTGTCACTGAAACTTATCACCATGCAGTGCCCAGGCTGCACAGAGCTGAAGCTCTAGCGTAACTAGTGAAAGGGGGAGGCAGGGGGACGGTCGTCTTCTGTTCCCCTTCTCTGACCAAGTGCCTCCAAGCTTTCTGAAAGGGCGATGATCTTATTTGACCAGGGCCATGATCTGGGACTCCACTCCTTTCCAGTGAAAAGTTCCAGTTGAAGTGAAAAGGGGCCCACGCTTTCTCTAATTTCCTTTACTTCCTTTATGAGATGTCTCAAAAGTCTACTTTCGGCGGGTGCTACACGTCCCATCACAGACTCTATAAAGATCTCAGTGAAAAGGACTCTATAGGAAACCAACGGCACGTTTTTGCTTAGTACTAATATCCTCAGGGGTCACCCTTATTCAGCTGTAGTGAAAAGGGACCTCTCTTTGTCTAATTTTATTTCAATTTCACTACAGAGATGAAGTAAAAACACATTTTTTGGCGCGCTCGCCCCTTTACAGGTAACGGCTCTGTGAAAGTCACCTGAAAAAGGCTATACAGGAAACCAGAGTTTGTGTTTCAGTAAGAATATTCAGCTTAAGTTAAAAGTGGCCTATCCTCACCCTAATTTTCATTCAGTTTCATTACTGAGATGTCTTCAAACGTTAAATTTTCACTCGCCCCATCATAGGCAAGGTCTGAATTCACATCACAAGAAAAGCCCTCTAGCTTTAGTTCTGAAAAGACCTGGATCTGGAAAAATACTGCACAACACTCCTGGTGGAGTCACTGCGTGCAGGGTTGAGTGATGTGCGCATGTAGTACGGTAAGTCGTCCCGTCTGAGGATCCCGGCAAGGCTGCACTCTTGAACTAAGACGGTTTGGGGAAGGAAGGAGCCCCCAAGAACCCTAATTTTACCATCCATTCTCCGGCCCGGGCCCTCACCGCACTCTCTGTATTATCGATTCCGGCCGACTTAATCATGCGGAGTAAAGAAAGTCAACTGTGATATTTGTGGTCTGTTAAGTGCCCATCTTATGTAATTTAAAGTTGAAGATAAAATGCATCATTTTTATGCCTACAATTTCGTAAATACCCTGGACCAACGTATGATGTTTGCCTTATTTTTACAGGCCTGGTTCGTAAAATTAATCTATATAATCTGTTCGGAAGTTAATCTTATTAATCACTGAGGATGGGGGTGACAATTGGCCCACTCATGGTGACATTGTCTTAATCCTATGTATTATGATCAGGATCGAGGCCACCCTTACAAAAATTCCCAATACATTTCCTGTAGGAATCCTGTAGGAAAAATTCATTTCCTATAGGAAGTAAGCCATTTCCAGTAGGAATTTTAAGATTCCTACAGGAATTTCAACTTTCCTACGTAGGAATTGGAGAGTATTCCTAATACACTGACCATTGCATTCATTGGCACATGAAAGAAGTCCATTGTCATTGGTCAGTAAAGCCTACCGAGTCACAACAAAGAGCTTTTCAAATTTGTCCTTTGTATGTGTTTTGGGCTGTGTAAAGCTATGGACTTGACCATATGTTGTAATATAGCAGCACAGTGTATTGCTTCAGTGCAGTAACAGGCTTCAGGGCTTCAAGCAGCAAATAATGTTAAGTGGTTCTAGCAATGTTCAGAATATTACTGTTGCTTACATGGTGGACACTGGATAATCTGAGAAATATATTTGCTTAGGACTGTGCAGTACAGATATCCATGCACTAGTTCAGGTCATGGCAAATTCTGATTCTTGATATTGAACATTTCTTTTGGATAAGAAGCGCTGTGATAACTGCAGTTATCTGGACATATCAACGAGTGAATAACCTGGTTGTAGCTTATTTAAAACTGCATTGCTCTGTCTGAAAAGGCCATAGCAAACGTACACGGGGAACACGTTCTTTTTTCCTTCTATTTCAAAGTTTTGGAGATAATTAAGCTATGTTCCTTTCAATGGGAGCAAAGGCATTGCGCACAGCAATTAATCATGGAGTTCTGGATATTCAATTATCATCCTCTCATAAAGCCTATACCACATACTCTCATGGAGGATTGGTGACCTGTTTCAGTAATTGGAAAATGCGGGGGTTTCCCGCGAGACCGAAGGCCCGCGAGACCGAAGGTCCGCGAGACCGACGGTACCAAAGTACATTTTTCATCGGCGCCAGAGTACATTTTTAAAATCGGCGCCAAAGTACATTTTTTTTTACATCGGCGCCAAAGTACATTTTTTTCGTCGGTGCATTTCTTACAGGAAATTTGATTTCCTACAGGAAGATGCCCAAAATCCTATACATTTCCTACATACCAATTTCTTGTAGGAAATCATGTGGGGAATTTTTGCAAGGGCATGCCTAGGTAACATTACATGACGTCATGATAATCTTGTTGTTTTCATATATTTACGTATTTTGTCACGCACCTTGACCTTGAAAATATACTGAAACTGAAAATATGCCGAAACTGAAAAGTTTTGGGGAAATTTTGCCCCTCCCTCTCGCCCCCTGGAAAATGTCCTAGCTCCGCCACTATTTTAGCCCTTTCAGCTTCTTCTTCTTCTTCTTCTTCTTCTTTAAAAAGGTGACACATCCAAAGGACATTCTTTCACAACGCATGCGTCGAGCGGCTAAAAAGGCTAAATGTGCCCAGTAAATTCAGTAATATGAGTAACAGGGCCCTGTTACTTACAGCTACAACTGTATCCCCGGGACGGAGCTTAGTAATATGCCGTGCAGCCTGAGTCTACACATACCATCCTGCTCTATGACACAGACAAGTAATATGTTTCCCATAATTGACCTGGGGTCATTTCCATGACAGCCCGCTAACCAATGTGCGCTTCAAATAGCAGGTGCCGCCACGAAAGTGTAGTATGGGAGCTTACCGAAATTGAGCTACGTATCAAATGGTTAGTGCATAGTATAGTACGCCTACTCCTAGCCTTTTACCGATACCGGCCAGGGCAGGACAACTGTCCCCGGCCCGTACTTCAGAGTCTCGGTAGTACAGTACTTAGGCGCCGGCCTACATAGTACAAGTACAGTTACTATCAAGACTATGTAGTCGGGACTAGTAGTATGACGTGACGTGTAAGGGCTAAAATAAACCTTTTCTCTGTGTCAGACATTTTTTGCCAGCAGGACACAAATACAATTCAGAATCATGTTGTCAGCTGTAGTGTAACCAAGGCATGTGCTTGTTTTAATCGTGAAACCTCGACGTGTCATCAACAGTGATTAACTTGGCCAACGGTTATCTCTCTAGCCTAGGCCTAGGCTAAGTAGTAACGTTAGGCCTAAGTCTAACGTTAACGTTAGCCTAATATTAAGTTAGGCCTAGCCTAGGCCTAGGTTAGAACCTTACCTAACCTAACCACAGTTCTCATGTTACGCGGTTTAATAGCCTTCTAACGTTAGGCCTAACTTAGTCTAGCCTAGCCTAGGTAAGGCCTAATTAGGCCTAGGCCAGGCCTATACTATAGGCAGCCACTAGGGCCCTAACGTTAGCATGACACAGTAGAAGCGAACAGAGAGGTTTAAGGTATCCAGTTGAAACTTCCCCAGACCAAAACATCTTGACTTTTTTGCAACCAAAACGTCCCTAATTTTTACAAAAACATCCCCGTGATATTAGCCTATATAGGCCTAGGCTATGGTATACCAAAACGTCCCCGCATAAAGAGTTTGAAGGTCCAATTGAAAATTGCAAGTTGGTAACGTAAGACTAAGATGGAAACGTGAGGGATGAATTAGAAATAGTAATATAGGTTAAGCTGTGGAACTGAAAGTTTTCATGAGTTGGATTTATCTGGGATGTAAAGTTCTGAGGAAGTTTCATGAAAATCTAAGTGGGGGTCCATGGAACCCATACATAATGAACAGGCTTCACTTAGTTCCCACCACAGTGACATACTTTTTAAAAATTTGCATAGCTCTCTCAAATGAAATGTGGTTTTTGCTTTCATTACCAACTCATCTGCTTAGAGATCCAAACTCTGGTTTTGGAATCATAAATTGGGTATCTGTTACCAAATCCAATTAAAGTTGATTTCTGTGAACATGGCTGATTTATTCTCAGTGACATATGAACCCTTCTTTGGGTAATTAAAGGTTTCCTGTTCATAATCTAAACAAAAGGTTAACTCTGCAATCACTGGACAGTCGAGTGACTTACCTGCTGTGTTAATAGGTTGTGTAATCAACTGGGAAAGTTCCTCACAGCACAGGGATTATATGCTATTCTAGAAGTGATAGTGGTTTGTTACAACAAATAAATGAACAGATAAGGAGGATTTTATTACACCCGACCTCCCCTTTGTGAGGTCTGGTCAGAATGTCCTTATTTTTAAGCAAGTGTAGTCATAATGTTTGCTTTCATAGTGAAAGAAGAATAATCAGACTTCATTTCAATCTTGAAATTTTACCATATATCTTTCAACTTATGATAATAATTAAATTTTCGTCACGTTTCTGATTGTGTGACAGTTATCATTCTGTCCCACCACATCCATAAATTTGTGTTACTATGGTAACAGCTTGACTGAAACTGACCAGTTTTTATGGAACTAATGAATTAATCACAAAAGCTACATGTAAACAGGCACTAATAAAAAAGCTATCAAATTCCGTCCCACCACAATACGGTGATTTTGGCTCTGGCCCTTAGATGAATTAAATTGTAATTGAGCTGTATTTAGAAACTGAGAATCAAGATGAGTCTATTGTTATTGGATGATTACATGCACTGGGAAAATAGGGAAAAGCAAAGGTTGGATAATTGATGTACCTTTTGATTAGACTTCTATTCTCTTTTTTAAAAAAAAAAAAAAAGAACATTTTAATGCATAGGCTTCATGAAAATTAATTTATTTATGCAACATGTAGACTATAGGCCTTAGCAATCTTTCTTGTTTTCGAAGTTATGAAAATTTCACAATGCATAATATATGTTCAAGTTTTAACTGAATTTACAAACCGCTAAAGTCGTTTCAGGGCCAAAGCCAAAATTACCATATTGTGGTGGGACGGAATTTGATAGTCTTTTTTATTAGTGCCTCTTTACGTGAAGCCTCTGTGATAAATTCATTGGTTCCATAAAAACTGGTCAGTTACAGACTATTACAAGGCACAATAAAAAGTAACATAAATGTCAAGCTGTTACCATAGTAACACAAATTTATGGATGTGGTGGGATGGAATGATAACTTTCACACAATCAGAAACATGTGACCAATATTTAATTATTATCAAAAGTAGAAAGATATAAGGCAAAATTTCAAGATTGAAATGAAGTCTGATTATTCTTCTTTCACTATGAAAACAATTGCATACCTTACATCAGAGACAAAACCAACTCATGGAAACTTTCAGTTCCACAGCTTAACCTGTTTAATAGTTGTGGCCATTTCAAAAAGTATTGCACAACATGGTGCTTTTTCAGGTGAGAGCTGCCATTACCATTTTGCATGATTTTGCAGGCCCATTACAGTTCACAGGAATAAGAAAAAAAGCTGAAAATTTATGTGCCTAGTAAGTTATAGCCATATAAACAGAATCTGATGTAAAAACTGAACTGCCGACCATATATCTGAAAATCCATTCTTCAAAAAAGCACTTTTTCCTTTCCGAAAGTGATTTTTTCAAACTTTGGGCCCATGTGGGCCCTAGACCAAGGCGCCCAAGGCCCTCATAATTTTTCTCAGCATTATTTGGTTACATGGCAATAGCAGGGGGCAAACATTACCCAAAAACTTTCTCCAAAGACTGAGTTGATAGGGTCCAAAATTGGTCCCATGGCAAATATGGGGAAAATGGGCCTCAAACAAGGAGATTGTTGGACCTGTGGGCAATGACCAACAGGTTTTACTTTTTTAGTGGGGAAGGATATACATTATTTAATAATTTCAAAAATTAATGTAGGTTTTAGATCTCCTTCATGGTTAGGTGAGAGGAAGAAGGTGCATAATACACATACAAGTCAGAAAGCAATTCGACAAAAACCATGGGGGACCATATTTGGGGACCCATAAATTTTGGAAATATGCATGATGTACCTTCAAAACTAAATACAAGGTGAAGAAATATGCCATATTTTTTGCAAAAGCTGTCAAAAACATGACTCTGACCATAAAAGTAAAGTTATGAGTAAATCTATCAGGGCACACTACTTAAAATTATCTTTAAACTAAAATTCCATCCAACCACGCTTGTTTCCGTCCCACCACAAAAATGTCGCGCAATCACCATGACTACCCAAAATACCATATTGACTTTTTTTGCACTCAGAAGTGTCACTTGCATTTATAGTTGATAGTTTGGAAAGTTTCAATAAATGTTTCAACTTTTGTACCATTGAAAATAAAAAAAGAATGCAAAAAAATGTGGTGGGATGGAATTGGACATTTTCATTTTAATTTTTACTACAGATATTAGAAGTATCTTTAGTATTTTTTCAGTGCATAAATTGTGTTTACTAAAGCACTTTGACACAGAAAAAGAAGGGAATTAAAAATTTCTTATATATGTTGTTATGTCCTTTTTTCCTAATTCCGTCCCACCACATTTTGATTGAGCAATTTGCTGCAATTTGCATCTTTGAATGACCGCATCTCACTGATTATGCAATTAATCGCAACTTATTCTTCAGATTTCATAACTTTGGGCTGTAGTCTAAATAACCATGGGTGAATTGAACCAAATCGAAATCGTTCAAATTTTAGGTTTGGTAGACCATTTTTGTCTTTGGTCCTTCAACTAAACTAAACAACTCAGTTCATTTTACAACATACAAAGGGGACCTTTTGACATGGGGACGTTTTCACCCCAGGACGTTTTGACCAACGGCGGGGATGTTTTGGAATGGGAACGTTTTGCTATTAATGTGGAATCAATCAGAGAACTTTCTGTTCAGATATCTTGCGATTAGTAAAGACTCAGCCTAGGCCTACAGTAGTTAAAGGTGTTTTCCCCTTCAAAGACTTTTTGCTCAATAAAGCAACAAGGTTAGTTTAAATGGTGTTTCTGTTAACCGCAGCAATTAAAGAGGGACAAGCTTCACCCGAGAAAATGCCTTTTCCTCATGTAACATTGGCTAAAATGTCCTATTCAGTTCTAGCAGCATGGCTAGGACTGGGCTAAGTTTACAGTACTTAGTTCAGTCATCAGAGTACCAATTCCAAAAAGATGTTTCTTTTTTGGAGAACTCTTTAGGAAGAGTGTACAGAAAATATCTTTTCAATTTACACTGAATAATATGCTAGCCTAAGGCTTTACTTAGACTAGCCTAGGCCTAACATGTGTGTGTGTATCTACAATGTTCCTTAACTTTTGTCCAGAAATAGCATAAAAGGCCTGTGAGAAATTTTACACTAATCATTGCCTTATAAAAACATACCCAAATGGGTATACGATGCGCAGATCGACTTTTGATATTTCTAGATTTCATATTGCTAAGTTATCACTAAAATTAACATGACATGTTTTCATGATTTAAAGATCTAGTTTTTGGTAATACTGTTATGTCTACCTAATGTATTCACATAGTTATGTTTTGTTATGTTATGTTATGTTATGTTATGTTATGTTATGTTATGTTATGTTATGTTACAGTATGTTATGTTATGTTTCGTTACGTTACGTTATGTTATGTTATGTTATTTTGATCAGGTGGGTTCGAATCCCACCCTGCCACCATTTTTAACGGGCCGGCAGTCGTAAGGCAAGGCGTTTAAGGGTGTCACACACGATCAAGCAAATAATAATGTGGCACAGACATAGTATGCGTTACCTTCAGTGCATGTTTCTTTATTGAGGTCTTGATCTACAGTATTCTGCCTCGGTAGCAAGAATATTTACAAAGAATGTGAACTACTGTAAAAACAGGTGTAACGAAAAGCTAAACATTGTAAAGAGGATTTGTACATGACTAAAAGCTACAACTGTGTACAACCTATTAGTCTTTGGAGTTCAGACGTTTTTTTAATTGTTACATTATGTTATGTTATGGTGTAGGCTAGTGGGTGAAATTCGCTTTTTTTCGAGAATAGCCCCCATCATGTCAATATAGCCTAGGCTGAGCATGATATAAGCCAAGGCTTAAGTTAGGCTACTGTAGACGTAATCATAGGGTAGCCTAGGCCTATGAAAAGGGGGTATTTTCCATCCGCTTAAGAGAAAAATGTTTTTATTGCAGGCAAAATATTGTAAGCCAATAATTTCTGTGATTGTATTTGACCAGACATAATATTCACATCTACAGTAGGATGAATATCAGATTTCAATTCGATTGGGTGAGTGCAATAGAACAGTGTTCAAATTTGTCATTTTTTGTTGCTAATTATGACCACTTGTTGTTCAGATTAGACCACCCTGTTGCTAATTACAACCACCCTAAACAAAAAGTCATCTCCCATTTATTTAATTCTGCAGTTGTTGAATAAAAAACTATAAAACATGAGAATGACTTGTAGAGTAATCATTTTCAGACTTCTTTGTTGCATTTTCATTCAGTTCTGAAGAAAATCAAGAGATTTCAGTGCAGCACTCATTGATCATTACTTCATTTCTTATTTCCATGACAAAATCTGGAGATTTGGGAGTGCCAAATTATGGTCATTACATAGCATTAGAGAGAGCATGAGAATTTGGGAAACATAAACCATGAATTACAACAAAAGTGTGTCTTTCAAGAGGGCACCAACATGTTTTTTTTGCTGCATGAATGTGCAAATAACTTACTGCATATTAACTAGCTGTCGGAATTAGCAACAAATGCCAACTGCCTGTTGTTAGATAAGACCACCCCTACAGAAATTAAGGCAACATTTTTATTGGGATTTTTAGATATAAATGACCTTAACTCCAGTATTTCTCATTACAGAAGAGAAATACCACTGAAAGTGACATTACATTGTTACTTAGAGCAAAGGGCTTAAAACAACGGTTGCCTATTTTAATGGAATTTCTTAAAAATCCTTGTTTGGGTAAGGTTAGCAGGTTTATTCATCAAAATATTTGCTAATTAGAAGATATAAACATGAATTTGAAACTGTGGCATGAAAGTAGGTATTATTATAAACTCCTCCAAAAAACACTTCATGTTTGGTAAACCTTTTCCTGATTTTCAATTGATATAAATATTGACCAGGTGGTCGGAATTAGCAACTGGTTGATATTAGCAGCTCTTACCCTATGTAGATTGTTGAAACTGCAGTGCGATTCTTTAAGTAAGGAAAGGCCTACTGACTTGTGACATGGAAATTTTGGAGGAAATTCCAGATATTAAGTTGGAATTTGAGGTTTGAAAGCTTTTATCTCATCGCTCCGTGAGGAGGATGAGATATTGTAGTCACTTTACCTATTGGGCTATATATGGCAATGCCAGCTTAAATCGCAATGGTTGCCATGGTAACGGTAAATTTTCCCAGGTTACTAGTCTCGAGGTCTAACCCATGGTGAGGTACCCCAGGGTGACTGAAGGTCCATGGCTGAGAGAGGGGTCAAAACCTGTCCGTGTGTGTGTGTGTGTGTTGGTGGGTGCGTGTGTGTGTGTGTGTGTGTGTGTGTGTGTCCAATTTCGTTTTCTTAATATCTTGTAAACGGCTGGGCCGATTTTCTTCAAACTTGGTAGGATGGTACCTCAGGTGGAACAATTGCATTTTGATACACAACCGGAAGTGAAGGTCAAAGGTTACAGGTCAAAGGTCAAATTCGGTGAAAATCACATTTTCTGCTATATTTCAAAAACGAAACGTTCTTCTGACACGAAACTTCACACATACGCTGATTGAATCTAGACCTACCAAAATATGTGGTTGCCATAGCAACAGATGTCAAAGGTCAAGTGGTAGAATGGACCAAAAACTTTTCAAGTGATAATTTGTTCGTAAAACGTTTTTGTCCCTCAAACTCCTCCTAGTGGGCTGGACCGATTCTTTTCAAAATTGGTAGGTGGGTACCCCAGGGTGGGAACTTGTGTCTCCCAGACCCTCGGAAGAAAAGGTCAAAGGTCAGAGGTCAAAGGTCACATTTTGCAAAAAACACTTTTTTACCCTATTTTGTACTAAAACTTCAAAAGAAAACCTTCATTTTACATGAAACTTCACAAGTATAATAGGGTAGACTAGTTCTACCAAAATATGTAGTTTCCATGGCAACCAATGTCAAAGGTCACGTGACAGGGGGTCACATACTTTTTATTGTATTCACTTTAACTCTTAACGGACGCATCCCACAAATCTGAAAGTTTAAGTGTAATAGCCTAGGCATGATACTGTAAGTTGTACCATATGTGAGGTTGTCATGGCAACCAAGGACATAGTTCACGTTACAGATTGTCAACAATTAAAGTGAGCATGACACGGCCATAAAAATTTTTGTGTATTGCAAGATTAGATACAGTATTTTACAAATATCATCTCACACCCCATTAAAAAACCCGTACAATTCGGCATAAATGACATTCTAAGGAAAACTGCGTTCAAAATACAATTTCGAAAAATGCCGCAACACCTCGCCTGACTTTTATGACGCAATTGGCGGCACAAACCCTGCCCTACGGCGCGCATCTAGATGTGGAACTAATGTAATGTTCGGTAAAGTTATGTTATCTTAGCAACCTCATGAAAACAATTGCATCACAATACAGAGTCCAACATACAGAGTGGAAGGCGCAGACCATGGTGGGGATTCGGAGCAAATCATTGGCCAATATGTTCGTGTGTTTGTGTGCGCGGGTAAAAATAGTTCTGTTTTATTGCAAGAAAGACGCGGTTCGGTCGTTATAAAGAACAGCAATGAATATGTGTGGGCTGACCAAAACAAGCGCGTCCCCACTACGAGCGTGTCTTTACCGTATGAGCTGTTTGATGAAGATGCTATTGCGAATACTAAGCAGTCACAGCGCAATGCACAATTCACAATGTAGTCAGCGGCCACGCTCACTGCTATTGTAGCAGCGGTGTTTGCAATTATGTATGCACTAACACGCGTTACCATGCACATGATTCGATGATTGTGAGCTCCCTGGTACCCATTTTTGAGACGCATACATTTTTTCGCATTAGTTCGAATTTCAAATGGGCTGAGCCTGGCCTGTAATTGGGAATTCAAAACGTTGTATGTTGGTATTTATGGACATAAGTTAGTAGGGAAATCATTCACTTTACGTCAAGGTGTACCCAAAGAACAGTTACCGAGGAACTTACTTTAGAAGATTTTCGGCCGACGCATTAATCTTTTCTGCGTACTGGCCTGTGGCGAATCCTAGTCCGTGGCAAGGAATAACCCAAGATATGAAACTGTGGGTGACTAACATTAGGTTAGGCATAGGGCCTACCTATCTTACATATTATTGCCCTGAAAACTTGGCGGTTTTGAAGCATCGCCAAAAAAAGGTACGTGACAATTTCCTTGCCACGGGCTAGGATTCGCCACCGGCCAGTGCGCAGAAAAGGTTTGTGCGTCGGCCGGAAATCTTCTAACGCCACGCGTTCAACATGGCGCACACACCCAGTTTTTTAATTGAGACGCACATGATGCGCATATCAGCGATCCGGGGCACTCGTGAAGTTTGCCGTCGCGTCAAGATGGAGAATACGCTCATACAGCTAGTGCCTGAATAATAACAATTACGCACTTGTCTGAAGCGTCCGCGAAAGCGTCTTACTTTTTATAGCGTTGCTTTCATATCCGTATCAGTTAAGTGTAACAGTCAAGCTAGTTTTCTTTAGAGTGTTGCAAGGGGATACCAACATCTGAAAAATAAATTTGTTCCAAAATCTTAGATAGGCATACTGGATTAAAAGGGCAACCGTTACAAAGATTGGGTAGCCCTTCTCCAGTTCTTTTATAATCCGGTGTCAGAATTTAAATATCCAAATGATGTTTTTTGTTTTTGAATAAGGGGTGCGCCTATAGTTCCAAGAACTTGATTGGTCTATGCCATATTCTTTCCCCTCGCTATCTTACGAGAAAAAAAACTTCCGTCCCTTGGAACGAAAAAAAAATCGATTCCCAAATGGACTTCAAACAGGAATTTCAAAGGATTGTGGCATGCAGCTTTAGTATGGTATTTTTCGTCAATGAAATTCTACTGTAGCATAAAAACAGCACAGATAAAACTTCTAGCACATAAATAGTTCAAGTTCTGTAACCAACTTGCCCACATGTTAGCGATGAGATATGCAACTCCGTGGATTGCCCTCTTGTTTTATTTTTGGTACTCAAATTTATTTATTGAAATGGTGTTGTGTGAGTCATTTTCATAGACTTGAGTTTCATGCATCATCTTGAGTGTCAAATTGTTCTGTCCCCCTGTAAAAGGGACATACTGTAGATATAATGCATTAATTGCATTAAAGACACATCTGAATATTGTACACTACATTTAGGCCTTTATTGCCGACCTCCTTTAGAATCATGTCGCAAGAGGACCCATTAGCCAAATGCAGCACCACTGCAGCTCTCTCCCTGTATCCACAGAATTGTTTTCTCTACTTTATCTGTTGAGCAAACAAGCTCCAAATTGGTACTCACTGACAACAACTTCCTTATCAACAAGTTGCCAGAGTAACTTCCTGCTAACTATCAATTGAGTCTATTGTGTGAGGAATTAGATGTGCACCTCTGCTCAACCTTTCAGAATAAACATTCCAAATAAACTAAGTAAAAACCCAGGAGACATCCAGTCGCCAGGATTTTGAGTTTCAAGAAGGTGCTTCATTTCAGTAATGGCCATTCTAGCAGCATATTTTGGAAAATGTGAAGTTGAAAACTCCAATAATTCCCCAATTAAGGTCATCATATAAATATTTTGTGAGTGTAATCTAGGGCTGCCACGATATCGTCGATACAGTTTTGCCCAGACGATATCGACCAATGTTTTGTCAAGATGTGATATCGCAACAAATCAAATAAATGACTAAACTACTGTGAAATCCCTATTTTTATTGTCTTAAGTCAGTAACCTAAAATGATCATAATTTATGATGTCACAGGAAATGAAATCTGCACTTAACCCACCACAAAAAACATAATATAAAATCGGAAGCTGTTTCAAAATGCATACAATGAATACTGTAACAGCTCACATACATTCTACACTTGTGAAGAGTTCTGCACAATCAATATTGCTACATGCACGCATAATCAATCTCCCCTCACTTTTGGTATGAAATCAGAAGTGGCTGCATGCAATAAACAGCTGTTTTGCTTCCTTGACACTGATGGAAAATGTTTAGACTAATGCGCAATATCCCGATATCGTCGCGGAAATGCTGGCGACGTCGATAAATGAAAAATGGTTATCGTGGCAGCCCTAGTGTAATCTCAAATCCTGATATTGGTCCCTGTCTAAATAAGGATATGGGACATGGAAATGGAATTGTGCAGTATTCTAAAATTTAAAGAACTTTACAATTTGGTATACACTGAATAGCCTACAGTATTCAAAGTCATATTGAGAAATAAATTTCAGCTCAAGATGGTAGAAACACAGGTTTATATCCCTTTTTACTTCCATGTAAAGTTTCACAACATAGATTTTCCAGGGGACATAAATACAGTCTCTCAAAATTTGCAAATTGCATTTGCTATGTTTTTAAGAATTCCTCTCTTCAAACTTCTTGGTATATAAAATCATGCGCAAATTTTGATAATCTACCAGAGCTGAGAGAATCGCACGATCTGTGTGAGCTATCCTTTTAAGGGCAGGAGCTGTAACCCCAACTTGAAGCAGTGTAGTAAACTGTCCAGTTTCATGATTGGCTGTTGAGAGTCATGTGACAACATTTTCACTTCTCAGATGTGAAATTTACTAGACGTAACTGCTTGGTTTATCTTTCATATGTTATACTGAAGTAATAAGATATTATGAAAGATTCTTTTTTGTTGTTTTTGTTGCTTCAAAATAAATTTGGAGGAACTACTCTTGACCTTTAAGTATAGTGCCAATGTTACCTGTGTAAATGGGGACACAAAATTTGACAATTGCACAAAGTTTTGTTGCCTAAGACTCAGATAATATAAACCTTTCAAGTACAAAATAGTTTTATAGTGAGAATGGATTCATCATCAGTATTATATTTCAAAGATATTACTGAATTATTACCAGTTTTTGAAATGGCAGGTTTAAAATATCACACTTTTGTCCTAAAATGTACTAAAATTCTGTCAGTTTTCTCTCACAATCCCATTGTTTAGTAATATTTTGGATATTTTTTGTGCAGAAATGATTCATCCAGATTGATAATATTGATGAAATAAAAACATATGAAAGAAACATTTGAATAAAAATAATGACACCCAATTAGAAAGAATCACACTACTGTAATCCTAAGGCCCTATTACTACCCAGGATATAGCCTAACCTGAGATTAGCTGGGGTTAGCTAAGATGTCACTAAAGATAAGAAAATTTTTCTGAATATTTTAAAGTCAATGCAAATTTTGTATCCAGAAAATACCTTTCATCAGATGTCCCTGAAAATGGTGGCTGTGCTTGGAGAATTCCCAATCATTTTTTTTTAAATTCTGCAATTTTCATCACAGGCTTTGTGACATTTGCCCTTATTTCACCACTCGAAATGCATGCATTCTTTTTCACAAAACTATTTTGTAGTGGTTATACTGTAGCCTTACTTCAGTCAATTGAACTAGAGCTATTGTAAGTAAATTAAGTTTGGATTCCAAAACAGTTGAAATGGTTTTGTCTTGAAAACCTGCAGGCAGGTTTTCTATACTGATGAGCTAAACAAAAACTTTCTCTGTTCTGCAGGGTTGTGGATACTGAGCAATGTCCTGCTTAACATTGTTCCGTTCTGCTGGTTTTACATCCCAAGCAAAAACAAAAGTACTCTTTTGAGGATTAAAGCAATGTCTCTAAAATTATTTTGTTACAGGCTGGAAAAATGCAAGTCATATCTTATAATCTGCCATGGCATCATCATTGAAGGACAGTGAAATAAAGGAAGATGGTGTCTGTAATTTAAATAATGACATCCCATACCGTTTGCCTAGCCTTAGTGCTCCTCAGCAGTCACCGAAAGTGGACGATGGTGATAAAAGCATACTGAGCTTACCCACTGTAAGACTTGATATGAACAGGTAATTTTTAACTTCATTGTTTTGAAAATGGTTACATATATTATCAAATAGGGCAAAGCCTTTAAGTGTTGCATTCTGTTACAGCAAAATGTATTGAAAACCAGATTTTCTAAAAGTAAACAGTTTCTTATAGACGAATGGGATTAGTGCTAGTGTATGGTGACTGTAGGCAACCATTAGTGGGACCCATTAGCCTTACATTATCTTCAATTATTGTCTAAATGTAATTTCAAACTACAGTGAAATTGGGAGAATCAAGGAGCGTTAAAGTGTGAAACCATCCATGATACAGGTAAGCTACAGTAGGAACTTAAAGATTAAAGGTGACAGATTGGGGTAGGTGCAGTGTTTTATGATTTAATATGAGGCCTGCTTGTTACCTAGGTGATTTGAGGTGAGTGGTGGTGTGCCATCACATTTGCATGCCTCAAAATTCAAGTTCTAATTATTGAAATTATGATAATGCAGTAAAATCACATTAATAACAATTTTAGTTCCATGTGCTACAGTGCTGTACTTATCTCAAATTAAACTCCATTGCGTAAGAGTCTGGAATTAAGCCATAAATCCCATTCTGACCACTTTTTCCAGTCATCGTCCTTTGTTCATAACTCTATTAAATGAAGAACTGACACATATTTTCCATAAGTTTTTGAAGTATCTTGAGTAAATCATTTTTTTCCCAGTTAACCAGGAATTAGCATAGCTAAATAGATTAGGAGAAAGTGCATGGGAAGGGGGGAATTGCCCCCTGGCTCTTAAAAATGAAAATTTTTGTGGTTGCTGTGTATGTATGTGACACCTTATCATTTAGTGATACTGGTCGACATCACTTCAGTTTCCCCAATTCCTTTTACAAAATTCCCAACTCTTTAGCTCAAACCAGGTCAAAGAGTTGACTTGCTATGATTTGCCTCCATCACTCTGTGTGTCTATCCGTCTGTCTATCATATCTGCTCACATTTGCCTTTAATGCTCTCAGGGACACATTTGTCAAAGAATTGTAACAAAACTTGAATACATTGGTCATTGAACAAGGACTACATGTTGTGTTCAAAAAGTTGAGGTCAAAGGTCATCTAGAAGTCATTACTGGCTGTTTTGTGAATACCTTTGAAATGCCACTTCTCCCACAAATAGTGAAAGTTGGCTATAATATTTCTATGTAGTGGTTCTTGAGTATTGTGCATAGGTTTTTTTTTATCCAAGGTCATTTGTAGTTGTAAAAGGTCAAGATGTGGGACTATTTTTGATGTGGTGCTATTGCTTTGCATTTGTGAATCTGATAGTTGCCAAACATGGCTAGTTCAATTGACTTTTGAAGGGCTATTAGCTGGTTGAAAAATAAAGAGTCAGGGGTCATTTTAAGGCCATAGATGAAAACATTTTGAAATGCTGTTTTCTCTTAGGTCTGCAGTGCAAACTTGTACTCAAGTTGCTCAGAAGGATGACTGGCATGTGCAAATTGCAAATTTCTTGTCCAATTTAGGATGAATTATGATGCTTCACTGACCAATTTTGTGCCACCCCTGTATTTTTTTTACAGAAGTCTCACAAATTGTGCTTACTGCATGTTTCCCAATGATCAGCACTTCCAAGAGGTCAGTCCTGTGAGTTTATTTAGGTCACAGTAATTTAAATTAGAGGGACTAATTGAGTTGATATTGATAACTGTATGAGAGTCTTAAAGGGTCACTACCACATACATTAACAATGCCCATAGTTAGCATAACAAGTCAAGTTTTAAGTCCAAAAGTCACAGAAAATGTTAAAATTTTGAATTTGCTAGTGTCCTGACTTGAAACAGTTTTGTACATAATTTGAAAAAGTGTCTGGTCACGAATTTTTGAAAACCTACTTGAACTGTTATGTACTCACTCATAAAACAGTTGTATGTAGGGTATTGGGATTGTCTAAGATTGACCATTTGTCATGGGCATGTGAAAAAACTTAACATGTTTAGAAAAATTTGTTGAATTTCATGAACCAACTCAATGAGCAGCTTTAAAGGGGGAATTGATGGGTATTTCCATTGTGTGTGCATGTACAGAAGGCCCTTTGTAGAAATTACAGTACGAGCACCAAGTCATATGACACTTCCCATAAACTAGCATTGCTTGTGGAAGGGACGGAGACTGTCAAATTTCTTCTATTCTTTCAGGGGGGAAACTTACTATTGTATTATCACAGCCCATTAAACTTGCCTTTTGCCTTGCCGATAAACTGAACTTACTGTTTTCTTTAAAAATAGTAAGCAAGGCAGTAGGGGGTAACTATCATTTTACCTAACAAAAATTGTGAATTGTAACTGTTCAAGAAATAACAGCCATGTATGGCAAGCAGGGTTAGCGCTGAGCTCAGAATTTAGTGGGTGCCAGCCTTGGTTTTTGGACCCCTTAAAAGTATGAAACATTAAATTTAAGGGGTCCACCAGGAATTCTAAAGGGTCCAATTCTCCCGCCATCTATACTTTTCCTCAAGTTCAACCCTATTTTCCCCTGTAGGTACTTGAGTTAAATACTACAATGTTTAGGTGCTAAAAGTTTAGTCCATAGCGCTAAGTAAGAGTGAATACAATAATCTCAGAGAAAAAATATGTGACATCAATGTTTCTGTTTGCTTTCCTGGTAATACTGTAGAGTGAAGGTTGCTGATTCCATAAATTTCAATTTTTTTTTTTTTTAGTATCGAACTATCGACCGATTATATTATAGCCTAATAGGTAATACCCGGTTACCGATTATTTAATTAAACAATCCGCCCGATGCCGAATTCATATAACAGATTATTAAAAAGAGGGAAATCACGTTTGTCACTTTAGTACGCGCCCGCCCTTGCTTCGTGCATATCGTATTACCATAACCAGTTCAGGATGGAAAATACTGGGAATAGTTCCGTTCGTTTCACGAACGGGATATCATTTTTGTAGGCGAAATAGTTTCACTTCAAAATTGAAGATACAAATCAACCTTTAATACAGTACATTTGTTTGCAGTCCATGTCACATGCCCTTTGATAATTTTGTTTAAAGGCCAACATCATGCCCTGTCTAGTTTTCATCCCCCAATCATGTTGGAACATTGCATTCTTTTACTGTACTGGGTTGTATTTGTGTTAATATACTGTACAGTAGCTGTTACTCTCCCGCTTTAACGAACCCCATGTAAAGCAATCATGATAATCTTAGCAGTTCTGGGCACCTGTATAACGTATCTTATGGTTTTTTCCGATATAAATATCCCCGGATATTTTTAGCCGTTCTCGTCCAAAACTTACGTCTTGTCTAAAAAGAATCTGCAACTGAAATGCACGTAAGTCCGATCCCCGAAAAATCCACGCACGCAGAGATTTGTGATGCCCTTTCTAGGTGGATTTAGCGCAGGGCTTGTCCGGCTTTGCTAGCTGGCCGGCATTAACAAGCGCGATCGTCGTATATAACACAAACTCAACGGGAAAACTTGTCTTGAGACTGAGTATTTTCACACACTAAATCACATAGGCGAAGGCGCGAGTTATGATTGGCTGCCTAGAATCAACGCAATTTAACCAATCACGATGCCGGGGCTAATTTAAATTTTGCAATGGATCTTATGCATATGATGTCACCCAGCAAAACATGATGCCTTGTTTGGCGGTAAAAACGTAAGTCTAGTACTAGGACTAAGAAGTTTGCTGCAAGAGACCACGTGCATTACTGTTTTCGTTTGCAATGATGTCACATGACAACATTGCTTAAGTCCTGTATTACGGAAGGAATGCTGGGAATGACTTAATTTATGCAAGATAATAACCATGGAACTACACAAGATTCTCGGTGATTAGTGTACAAAACCTGCACAGATATGTATGCAAAGCTTGGGGATTTGAAAAATCGGCGAAACACTGCAGCTAGATAGTCTGTACTATGTGTTTTGTGCAGAACAGTTTGTACAGCAACTTATGCCGCTCCTTCTGCGAGACAGCAAGGAATACACCTTGAGTGCTCTTCTAAATCAAATTCCATTTAAAACTACCGCGTTGTGGCGGAAAATACCAAACGGTCATTCCCATTGCAGGGGTAGGGATCGTTCTTCGATTTTAGTACATTTTCGTCTGTCACGGAAAGAGTTTACAACACATGGTCAGTCATTTCGTTAAAGTACGTTAGTTTTGTACAGGGATCTGAAGCGATAAAACCACACAGTTAAGTCAATGTGTTTTCTGAGAGAGCGTTCGTTCGAACGGTGCACTGTGAATGAAGCAATAAGCCCCGCCCCTTCACAGCGCAACAAGCGATATTTTTTGCAGGTTGCCTTCTTTGTAGTATAACATCAATACAGTTCCGTATCAGGTTACGCTGGGGTCATAGCGCTGGGTTCTGACTGTCAGTGAACTCCGTGCTGATATGGGGCATGAGGCCATGTGTATATATGTGCACACTGCACAGTGTTTTTATGTGTTTTTCTAGGGATATCGGGGAGCCAAACCATCTAAAAGATTGAATTGAAACCAGAACTTTCAAAAAGGAAGCCTTGTGCATCAGCCCATAGAATTTTTCGTAACAGGGAATATCCATGCTGGCTGAGGCCAAATTTCTTTGCGTCCAAGCTTACTTCTTGGGATGCGCGGGAAGAAGCCTAATTTATAAACTGCACGTCCAGAGACAGAACCTTGCGTCTATGACGCTCAGACGCACTAAAACGCGAACCCTGATGGCAAGTACAGTCCCCATAGTGATAAATTATACATTGCATGTGGGGAGTTATTTCCTTGACATTGGAAGTCATCACTGTGCAGTAATTCAACAATTTTGAGCTCCAGCACTGATTGTGCTCTAGTTTCAGTATAAGCTTCTGTTTTTCAAAGTTTTTTAAAAAGGCAAATATTATCCAGAAACCTTTTTAAGTTCAATCCTCACAAGAAAACAAAATTTTTTTCAACAGAATAGAAAAATTCTGCTATACAATTTTTGACTTCTGGTGACCCCTAGATGGTCTTTTAGAGACAGAACTGTTTTTTTTTATTTTTAGTTGTTGTCAAGGGTCACTAAGGATAGAATTGCAAAAACCTCATAAATGTCTTGTAAACATCATAAAGAGAAAGATTTTTTCTGAATCTAAGCACCATATGGGGAAAAATGTATTTTTGTGGAGATCATCCGCAAATCATCATGCCAGGTCTCCAAGGGTCAAAGGTCATCCATCAAGCATAAAAGTTCAAAAAGCAGAATTTCACCAGGATTGTCAAGATTGCCTTCTTTCATGGTGTTACCATATCAAAGAATTCTAAAAAAGTTCAAACTAGATCATCTCCTTGGGTCATGAGAGGTCAAAAAGCAAACTGCTCTAGACTTTCTTAGAGTGCATGGTTAAATACCTGTAGTTAGAGCGTCCGACTTTGAGCCAGGAGGTCTAGAGTTGTAATCCTGGTAAGGTCAGTCACACCAAAGACTTTAAAAATGCATGGATACTTCTGCCATTGTGCTTGGTGCTCAACTTAAGGAATGGAGTAGGAAAACTAGTTGGTGAGTCACAACTGGAAACGAGACTGCGGCCAGCCCAACTTGAACCACTTGGGTAGAAAAAGAGCCATCATAGTCTACTGTATATGAACACAGATTTTGAGAAAGGGGAGATGGGGGAGGGTACTTGTTGTGGCTTTGTCAAAGGGGCGAGGGCAGGGTGTGAACTCTAGCTGTGCTAAGATATGATTTTTCGTCACTCTTTCTGGCAGCTTATCAGATAATTTGGATACAAAGCAAAAAAAATTGTTGGTCACAAAATCATCCGTCATGGAAGAAAGGGGGGTGCATGTGCTTTGATTGCTCCCAACCTGGATTCATGCCTGAACTTATGAACTTACCGCTGCAAACTTTATTTGGGTTTATCACAGTTTGGAAAGCTAGAATTGACAAGATAGTCATAGTGGATCACACAGAGGTCAAAGAGCAAAATTTTTCAAGAGCTCCAAAGATTGGCAATTATATGGAATTTCAAAACCCTAATCCTTTAGGCTTTCTGGTCGTTTCCCTCATTGACTATCTAATAATTTCTATGTGGCAGTTACTGTTTTCTGTTAGTCTTAATTATTTTGCTTTCTTACAAACAGGATCTAAAAGGGTGTCCCCTTTCTTTCTCATCTGTCTCTGAAATATGTAATGTTAACTCTTTATTACAGAGTCAGTGAAGTAAACATTGGGTGCTTACCAGTTTAAGAATCATGTTTTTACTTTCCTAATTTCTTTTGAAGCTTACAGGGTGTCAGACCCTTGAGAATTCATCCACCCTACACTGCTGGTCAGATGAGAAGGGCACAATCAATTCATGCACCGAAATTTAATAGAGCCCATCTTGCTCCAGAATACTCTGGTTCTTTGCCGTACCTGAGTAAAAGATTAGATGGTATGATGAGCCCAGTTGTTCAACAAATAAGGTAGGTATGTAATGTAAAAAGCAAAAGTAGATAAAGAAGATTTAAAAACTTGAAAAGTTGCTGTCACAGTAATTTTAGACAAAGTGGTAATACAACTCTTTTCCTGTTACAATCTTTCTTGAGACTGCCTTAAATTTGCTCATACAGTCAGCTGAAACCTCTCCTAATATATTTATCTGTTGTTATGTCTCACTATCATGGGTGAGGGAAACGGATCCAGTTTTCGTTATTAAAAGGACAGAAATTCCTGAAGTTTTTGTTTGTTTTTATACAGTGAATACAGTTGTGAGACTTCACTTTGAAAGCATGTCCTGCCTGTTAAGGGCAGTGATAATTTCAGATACAACTTAGTCTATGAAATCCTTGTCAAGACAACATGGTATATGAAGAGTGGATAATTTTTTGTATTATAAAAATTTTCAATATTAAGCTAACCTGTTGATATTTTTCTATGTCCTGCATATGTGTTAACCCTTTTAACATCCGGTGTCCAGTGTCTATTCTTGTAACAAGTTAACAACATCCTTTTCAGCCAAAAGGTTGAAAACTACATACAGTAGCAGTTTTATGTAATAGCATAAACATGGCCATGTACAGAAATTTTTCAAGATACATGTATTTGGCTAGGAAAGGGTCAAAGTTTTTAAGGCTTTCAAAAGAAATAAAAAACTGGCATTTTGAAGTGTGAAGTGTCAAAAGAATGTTCTAGCCATGTGCTTCTAGAGACTAGTAGTGACCCAATTTCTCCGGCACACATCATACCTACCTGCTGGAACATATACAATAGGCTATCGGCTATCAATCCCCACTTAAAAGCGCTGAAAAAAGTCTAGCTAAGTGATGCACTCACCTCTGACCCCGCACTCTACCCTCCAGTAAAATTTTGGCGTCTTTCAGTGTTTACCTCACTTAGCCACTTGTTTTTAATCTTTTGGATTCACCGTCTTTTATAGGGAATCAGTTGTTTCTACTTCAGTTACCGTCATTCATCTTTTTAAGGTTTGCTTTACGGCAGTTTTTACCTTCCGATTGGGCCGGAAACCCAAGTTTTTTGTTTTGGAAGGAATCTGTGGGAATCGCCGCTTGAGCTTGTAGTCAAGGCTGTTCGGCCTAGGCATTCTATCGTGTAACGATACTACACTATTTCGTAGCTTCGTTATTCTTATAGTATAGCACATCTCTGTTATGTGCATGTTTTCCGTGGCCATCGCGAGATCGGAAATCTGTATGAGTGTTGGTCAGAACAACAGTGCAGGGTTCTTGAAGGTTGTAATCCCTTTGTCACTGTCAGGCTGGTGCCTTACTTTAATCGTTGGTGGATTGGCTGTCCAGCCTAACGTAGTTTTGTATAGGCTAGGCTAGCCTACCTAGCCTAGCCTAACACCCATTTAACTTTTCCATCGCCTAGGGTGGGCTGCCTGGAAAATTTTCAAAGCTTAGTTGGCAATTATTCTTGGTGTAATTAAGGTGGTATAAGTGATGGCTTCCAGTGCCCCTGTTGCCATGGCAACGGGTAAAGATATCTCTGCAGCAAAACAGAGCCCCAAAACTTCCAAGGCTGATAGCAATGTGGGGGATTCTGTCGGGGAAAAGGCTGAGGGAGAATCTAGGCCTTCCTCTAAGGGCAAGGCCAACGTGAGGTCATAGCCTAAGCCTAAGAAAAGCCAGGATCAGGATGTAGCCTCTTTGATAAACGTTTAGAGGAGAAGCTAGGCCCCATCCAGGTGGCTTTGAATTCCCTGTTGGCGGCACAGAGTGCTACTGCTGCCTCTGCCACCACCAGATCTGGTGAAGAAGAACCTCAACCTAGACTAAGAGCCCTTAGGGAGGATATTCCTAGGACAGGGTTAGTGAGAGATTCTACCCCAGGGCATGGTGATGACATCCTCACTGTTCATGCCCCGGAGGAAGATAGTCTGTATCAGGGTTCTAGCTCAAGAGTTGGGCAGTGGGTAGATAGTTCCAGGGAAGACCTAGGCAGACAACCCAATCAAGTCTCAGATAGGCCTAGTTGGGCAGGTGCCTCTGTTAGGGGGTCTGAGAACTTGGCAGATTCTCCACAGGAAGTTGACCAAGTGGCATCAGAATGGGTTTCCTTGATTGCTTCAGTCAGGAATCCCTTGGGTATTAAACAACCTGAGAGGGAAGAAGGTGAAGTGAAATCTTTTCTAGAGAGGTCTTTTCATCATCTGGGATCTCAGAGTAAAACAAGTGCTCCTGAGCTACCAGTTGAAGGCCTAGTTAAGGCAAGTTGGAAAGAAATGGGAAAAGCCTTGCCTAAGGTAAGAGCCGTTAAGGCTAAGCATCGGGCCATGTACCGTTGGGGCCAGGATGATTTTGAACAATATGGTACTGTCCCGGAACTGGATCCCTCAGCCTCTGCCTTCTTAAGAGCAGCAGGAGTTAAGAAGTTAACAGGTAGAGAGGCAGCTCATGACAAGGATCTGTGTAAGATAGATGCTTCCCTAAGATATTTGATGAGAATAGTTTCTCATGCATCAGTGTTTTTGTCTGTAATTACTTTGTTGATAAAGTCGGGGGTTCCAACAGGGCTAGATAGTGATATGGTTAGTGCTCTATTGGGCTCTCTTGCGAGAGCTTTGGTAGATGCTACAGACCTGACAGCAAGGGCCTCTACTTCTTGTGTACTGGCAAGAAGGCAGAACTTATTAGAAGCTATTAGGTTTTTGGACCCACAGACTAAATCTGAGTTGCTTAAGTTGGACCCACAAGGGCCCCTCTTGTTTGGAGGAAATTTCCAAGAGGTAACACATAGGATATCAGAGCAAGTATGTGATGCTAGGGTTACCGCTAGAGCTTTTGGTCATATCCCCCCTCGTCAGGAACTCGTGAAAGGACCCTTTAAGAGGGGGTTTTCCCCACAGGCAAATGCTCCACAGCCATTCAAGGGAGAGTCGCCTGAATTTGGTCAAAGGAAACAAGGGTTTCGCCCTCAGGTCAGGGGTTCACAACAGCGTTCAGAAGGTCTGAAATCTTTTCGTAGATATCAGATGAAGCAATTCTGACTACCAATTCCCCGGCGTAAAGGATGGTCGGGTGGGGGGTCGTCTGATTCACTTTCAGGAAAACTGGCAATCAGTCACAAACGATTCTTGGGTATTATCAGTAATAGAGAAAGGGTATCTACTGGAGTTTCTCAGAAGGCCCCCAAGCTTCTCCAGAGTAATAAGGTCTCCCCTACCTAAGAAAAATGTGGAGCGCAGGGCTCTTTTATTGGAGGTTACAGCTTTGCTCAGAAAAGGAGCCATCCCTCCAGTACCTCAGGAAAAAAGAAACGAAGGGTTTTACAGTACCCTTTTTATGGTACCAAAAGCATCAGGGGGTTATCGACCAATTTTGAACCTAAAGCCTCTCAATCGTTTGTTAAAGGTACAGCATTTCAAAATGGAAACGCTGCATTCCACTCTTCAGTTCCTTCGGCCAGGAGATTGGGGGGCATCAATAGACCTCACGGATGCTTACCTTCATGTTCCAAATTCACAAAGCACACAGAAAATTTCTTCGGTTTTGTGTGGCAGGTCAAGCTTTCGAGTTTGTCGCACCTCCGTTTGGCCTTGCCACGGCCCCAAGGACCTTCACAGAAATATTGGCACCAGTCTTAGCGTATCATCGAAAGCAAAATGTTCATATTCTGGGGTATCTGGACGATTGGCTGATAAGAGGGGCCTCATCCTCGGAAGTAGGTTGGGGAGTAAGACAAACCATGGACTTGATACAGTGGTTGGGGTTTCTCCCAAATCTAGAAAAGTCAGAGTTAACGCCCATGACAGAACTCACCTTTCTGGGAACTTCCTTCAATCTAAGGAAGTAGTAAGGGTGTCCAAATTAGTAACGGGTTGCACAAGAATAAAAGTGCACCTTTACCTTCAATTGTTAGGACTCATGGCATCCTGCATAGCAATAGTGCCATGGGCCAGACTGCATATGCGTCCACTACAGCTTCACCTGCTGGCTCACTGGAACCCAGCATCAAGGAATATGGAGGAAAGAATAGTAATAACAGAACAGGTTTCCTCACACCTCCAGTGGTGGACTTCCAAAGAAAACCTTTCCAAAGGGGTACTTTAAGCCCCTCAGATAGCACAAATGGTGCTCATTACAGATGAGTCACAACATGGATGGGGAGCTCACTTGGGAAAGTATCAGACAGCAGGTCGATGGGAACGGGCACTCAGCTCCAAGCACATAAACTGGTTGGAGCTGGAGGCAGTGTTCAGGGGACTTCAGGCATTCCTGTCTCTGGTAAAAGGTTTCGAGGTTTTGATAAGGTCTGACAACTCGACAGTCGTGTCTTACATAAATAAACAGGGAGGGACCCACTCACCAACACTGTGTGCCCTAACCTGGAATATAATGATGTGGTGCATAGGGAACGAGATAACTATAAAAGCAGCACACATTCCAGGAAAGAAGAATTCCGTAGCAGATGGACTGTCACGGAATCGCATTCGTCACACAGAGTGGAAACTGAACCAGGAAAGTCTGAGGTCAATTTTTCAGTTACTGGGCCAACCGGTGATAGAATTGTTTGCAACCAAACTAAACAAGCAACTTTCGGTTTATGTCTCCCCAACTGCAGAAGAGGGTGCTCTGGGTGTAGATGCCCTGTCAATGTCTTGGAAAGGGATGTTTGCGTATGTGTTTCCTCCTTTTGTGATTCTTCCAAAGGTCCTGCAGAAGATCAGAACAGAGCAGTGCTTGATAATTCTGATTGCTCCATTCTGGCCGAGACAGAGCTGGTTCCCCAGCATTCTAGATCTCTTGGTGGAGAACCCAATCCGGATCCCGGTGTCAGAACACCTGTTAACCCAGTCATCCAACCTCACTCACACAGTTCTGGTTCACCCGAACCCAGAAGTTTTCCAATTGGTTGCATGGAAATTGTCAAGCAACAGTTCATTGAGAAAGGCTTTTCTTCAGAGACTGCAGAAAGAGCAGCAAGTTGCAGGCAACCTTCCACTTACAGAACGTATAACTCCAGAGTGCGAAGTTTTATGGCTTGGGCCAGGGCAAGGAAGGTTGATTTCATGCATGCTTCGATAGGAGAAGTGGCAGAATTTCTCAATTATCTCTTTATGGTAAGAAACTTAGCAGTTAGCACTATCAATGGGTACAGAGCTGCTACAGTATCAGTTTGGTACACAAAGGTTGGAAAGGGGTCTCAGTGTGTTAGTCAAAAGACTTGAGTGACTAAGTGAAGGCATTTTTTATATCAAGGCCCCCTGTGAGGAGGCTCCTCCCTCCTTGGAGTTTGTCCTTAGTGTTGGATAAATTATTAAGGCAGCCTTTTGAGCCCTCGAAAAAGGCAAGTCTGAAATTTTTAACATGGAAAACTGTGTTTCTTTTGGCTGCTGCTTCTGGTAGGAGGCGAAGCTGTATCCATGCTTTAACTACTGAAGAGGGCCATATCAGGTGGGATCAAACGGGGGTCACGTTAATTCCCTACCCAGGGTTTTTAGGAAAGAATGAATCTATTCATTATATTAGTAAAGCAATCTTTTTACCATACATACAGCAGGTGTCTTCTCAAGTGGAGGATAGAGCCTGGTGCCCATGTAGGGCCCTTCAGTTCTACTTAGCAGCCACAAAGAAGTTTCGTTCTGGTCCTGGTCAGTTGTTTCTAACTTACCAGGATGGAAACCATAGAGCAGCCTCAATGGACACAGTTTCCAGGTGGATAACCGCATTAATTCGTTGGGCCTATGAAAATAGTGGAGAAGGGGACCTGAAGGCCTACAAAATTAGAGCTCACGATGTAAGGGCCATGTCAGCTTCTTGGGCTTTATTTAAAGGGGTTTCCTTGGCTGAGATAATGGAAGCTGCTTCTTGGTCAACAGCTTCTACTTTTAGTTCTTTTTATCTCAAAGATGTTGCAAAGGAACGTGGTTCCTTTGCAAGGGCAGTACTGTCATGACATTGGCACTGCCAGTTTTATGTATTTTTGGTTTGTTTGTTTCAAGAGTTTAAACTTTGGTTTATGCATGTTCGTTTTCAAGTTCTGCTACTTTGTGTAGCTTTCTTACGTTTTTTTATTACATGTGAACAGTGTTTCTTTTGGAGGTCTGTTGGGAGATCTCTTTGTTTTGTGTAGGGATAGCTTGTTCTTTTGAGCTCTTCCCTCCGCCTTTAATGCTTTGAATTCTTAGCCTATTGTATATGTTCCAGCAGGTAGGTATGATGTGTGCCGGAGAACCACCTTTCCTTCGAAAGGATTTTCTCCTAACACAATCATACCTACCTGCTCACTCCCACCCTCCTCCCCACATGGGAGCTCTGGTCTCTGACAGCCTCATTTTACTGGAGGGTAGAGTGCGGGGTCAGAGGTGAGTGCATCACTAAGCTAGACTTTTTTCAGCGGTTTTAAGTGGGGATTGATAGCCGATAGCCTATTGTATATGTTCCAGCAGGTAGGTATGATTGTGTTAGGAGAAAATCCTTTCGAAGGAAAGGTGGATCAGCTGTACATTGTGTGAAATATGTTTCATTTCCTAAATACTGTACTGTTGATGATAACTGCAACCAGCATTCTTGAAGGACTTCTTGAAATCTTTTGTCGTGGTAAAAATAAAATTGAATCTTTTCCAAAGAGTGTCTTGAAATTTTGAAACTCAGACACCATAACTTTGAACCATTCTACAAATAAATGTCCACAATTTGTCATTAATTTCTGCCTATCAAAGTCAAAGTGGATGTTTTCTTTCGGACATTAGTGACAATGCAAACTAATTCCAACAGGTAGAATCAAGTGGATAGTTACATAAAAATCTGTTGCTATGTTCTTACTTTAACAGCATTTCAATTAATGTCAAAATTCAAAAGATATTCTCTGCACTATTGCCATCACAAATCTCCCACTGAAGCATCAACATTCTCATAAATGTTACCATTACAATAATCAAAGGGGTATGACATGATGATAAGATTTGAAACTGGCCCATGTAGTCTAATGACCATTTACAAGTTAATGACATTCTGAAGAAACAGAAACTGATGGCACCATTTTACATAATCTGAGACAGTGAGACAGTAATTTAAAAACTCTACTGATTGAAAAGACAGCACTAGATTTACATTCCAGTGACATTTAAATTTGTAATTTTGAAATTGAAAACACCACAATTTTGTTTTATCTTAGAGGTACTTTAATTCCCTCCAGAAAAATAACCAAGCTTATTTCAAAAATATATTGTGTCTTGGTAAGATTCAAGAATGATTTTGAATTTATACTTGGTATGGGATTCATGCATTCTAGCTGGAACCATTGTTTGAGGATTGGCTGAGAGTTGTAAATGGAGAAAATAAAAAGCTGCTTAAGGTCATCATAGACTGGTTTGTATTCTGTGAAACTTGTAAATATTGATTAGAGTTTCACACACACACACACACTTCAACCTGTAGGCCACTGCTTACTGCCTTCCATGTCTGTTGCATGCTTGATCTGTCACTTTTGGTAATTTATGGGTAGGCAATGTCTCTGGAATGGCTCATACCAAAATTTTAAAATGTGATACTGTACAGTATCTTGACTGTCTGGTGACTCATTGGTATGATTTTGCTTTGTTTCCTTTGGCATAGCTACCCCAAAATTCTGTCACTTCTACAGTATGAGTGTATCTGTCACATGGTCACCACAGCCCACCCTTTCTCCTGGCTTTTATGTGATGCATGCACTCACCTGCTGCAAGGGGCAGTTTGATGACTTCCTTACTGGCATTGTACTCATGTACTGATTAGGCATTGAATGTATGTATGTGCAGGGTGTGTGTATGTGTAGTGTTTGTCATGCTTTGCCCATTAGCACAATATCTTACAGTTTTCAAACTAATTGAGTCATAGATATGCCATAGTAAGAGGAAGAACCCTTATCATTTTTGGTGGAGGTCAAAGGTCACCTGGGGTCGACCATGGGTCAAACTGTGAAAACCTGTGATATCGGAAGATAGGGTAAATTGCATATTTGCTATGTGGATGTGTAGTTGTGGGAAAATGGTCCCTCTTTCTTTGATGCAGCCAATATGCCATATGAGGCCACTTAGTCTTGAAGTCAAATCCTGAAAACCTTGTTACAGTAGCTTACAATAGTAAGCTTATGCAGCTGAACCCCCATTTGGAAACCTGTGACATCATGAAACAGTAACATACATTAATTAAGAAAAAGTGGATTTTTTCTTTACACCCTCTGATAATATCACTACGACACTTTGTGTATAGGGCCAGAGTTCTGCTTATTTGCAGTAAATTAATATGCATACACTAAAGTATGCTAGCCCAGAAACAACTGTTTAAAGTTCAAGAAAATCAATTAGTTGTGACATATGTGACAAAAAGGAAAAAAAAACAACTCAGAGAGCTACCAAAACCAACTTAAAAGGCACTTACAGTAGCCTGGTCACAGTGCAGACTGTCTTTTATCATAACCAGAACTAGTTTCAACTGTGTTTTTAGTGTTTTTACTTTTTGCTAAGAGTGAAGTTTGAAAAAATTCCAACAGTTTCAAAAAATATTTTGGAAATATTAGGTGATACAAAGGAACATTTCCTTGTAAATAAGGTACAGTTGATACTTTTAAAACTGTTGAATCAGCCAGTTTCAAAAAAGTCACTACATTCTAGGAAACTTAAATGCACAAATTGAGAAAATACTTTTCAAACATGTGGAAATAATACAGTGATCATGCTTTGCTCCTCAGTCCATGACGTGAGTGTTCCGACGTGAGCGTTCCACAGGCACTTGACTTGCATAGCATCATATACACCTGTGTACTACGTACTGTTCAGATTATCTACGTTAAGGTTATGTACACTGTAGTATGTACAGTCTAGTCTAGATGGGGCTCACATATTTTCCTTAGGGTCTTTAATTTTGTTTGTGCAAAGTTTTCTGTGTAGCTTAGAGCTTTTAGGGTATAAACTTTTAGGCTTAAATGTCCTTCACAGACAAGGAGCCAGGGGTCGCTATTTTGTTTTGCAAGAGGTTTAGGCTATATCCATTCCTTGATTAATTATAATGATACTGGAACAGAAATTATAGGTAATAAGTGTATCAAGTATGACCAGTATAATTATGGCCATACCTGTAACAGCTAGTTGACTGATATCTGATATACCTTATGCAAACACTCCTTCCTAGAGTGTGGGCTAAATGCTAATGCATGTTAGGCCTAAGATTAAAAGGGGAGTGTTGGGTCTTGGCTGGTTCAACTACAGTACAGGGCATATACACTTTGGCCTATCAGACTACCTGGAGGCTGGTTTTTGACTGACCAGAACGGTCTGCTAGGCGAAAGTTGATTTCTTTTCAGCCTAGTATATCAGTGGTGGCACCAGCTGGGGGTATTTACCCTTATAGTCAGATCCCCTGCACTCAGACCTGCATGCACGAAGTAGTTAAAACTTAATATTAGGCCTACATTTTCTGAGACTTTTTTCCTGATACTTTTTCACCGTAGGCCAACCCCTACTAAGATCTCAAACTCCCCGGGACTGTGCTCCTTGGACTCCCTGTAGCTCCGCACTGTGGCTTAGTCCCATGTAAGCCCATGGAAAATAAACGCACGCTGCCGTTTCTTTTTCACGCAGACATGTGTCGTATGCTGCAACCTCACAGATTCTGAGCCGGAACATATTACCCCATAGGCCCCAAGCCTATCAAGAGTTTTCCCAATGGAACAGGGGTCCTTGGCAGTTCATGGATCAATCTTCTAAAATAAAATGTACATATGCTTAGGCTTTATTTTGCAGCCACAGATGTACTTAAACCCGAAGAGCATTTGGGCCCCACTAAACCCCACCAGAGTTCTAAGGTGGTCCCATTGACCCTGCCCTAAAGAGCTTGTTCTTTAAAACCTCACAGAGCAAACTCGTGCTGTTCAGTCCTTCACAAACCATATACAGTATATAGTCAGGATAACACTGATCAAGGAATATGACCCATAGTCTGCTATGCAGGCAAGTGCTTTGGGTGACACTAATTATTGCCCCAAACATTTTCCTGTGCCCTCAGTTTTCCATCTCCCTCACTTTTGAAATCATGGTTCTTGTTGAAATCACTGAAAAGCTGTCATAACTTTCTTTTCTCAGACCTAACGCAAATACAGCTGTTTTTGATCACTTGAGCAAAGCATGGGCCCTTAAACTCCACCTAACTCTACTAAATTGATCATTTGATTTCTATTGAAAGGTCAAAAAATTTAAAGCAGGCTTAAACCACTTTGATCACTGCAACTTCCAAAAATGTAGTGTAGCTTTCGAAATATTTTTTTACAAGATAGTAGTGTCACTCTTGACAGAGAGGATGTTGGGCACTATGACATTTTTTCGAATAAATGGTATCATTGAAACCTCAATACATTTTTGCATTCTCGCTTTTGAAGCCACAGTTAATGCTGCTATTTTTATTTCAGTGATAGCTTGTGTGTATATGTGTATGTATGCGTATGCATATGTGGGTGTTTGTGACACTGCTCATTAACATGATATCCCAAGAAGGGAAACTTACATTTGTCAACTTGGCAGGTAGATGCCCCATGACGAGAGTAAGAACCTTCAATTGTTTGTGGTGGAGGCCAAACCTCGAAATTCGAAAACTGTTATGCTGATATCTCAAACAGAAACTTGAACTGAATTAAAACTTTAAAATGTATGTATTTGCATTATGGTTAGATGAAGAACCCTCTGGTGGATTTCAAAGTTCATCTTGGGTCACCAGAGGTCAAAGAGTAAAACTTCCCAAGAATTCCATAGATTATCTTCTCTTGTTCAGCAATTTAAGTCAAAACACCAAGAGTCTCCAATATCAAATATCAACACAGCACTATTTTTCCAACATGTTAAAATAGAATTTGACCAAGTGACTGAAAGATGCATTTGAAACCATGGCATTATGTGGAATCATTGAAACCTCCATTTTTGCAATCTCGTTTTTAATATCAGTTATGTCCTTAGTTTCTTTGTGTGGTTTGCTTTTATGAATACATGGCTTTCATTTAAAACACTTCTGTAGGTCATTCCTTTCTGTTAATTGTCACACCTTTTTCTTTTCATTTTCTGAGAAGGATGGTATCCTATACAGATTACATCATATGCTTTTTGAATGTGATCATAATCAGTTCAAAGCATGGGTAATGTTTTACTATTATTTTTATGGACAGCATATCACAGAAGGCTACAGCATGCTCAGCACCAGCAGAATATGTAACAGGTAATTCAGGAAGGCCTATATTCCCTACCTCACATCGAAAAGTTGTTTGGAAGCTTTCTCCCCATCCACACATGAATTATGATGCTCAGGTTGGTAGTATAACTTTTTTTTTTTTCGTCAAGACTTTGCAGGACTTTGCAAGTCATGAAAGCTTTTTCCCTGCTTCATATTTTAGTTTGTTCCTTGTTTCATCTTGTAGTTTATTCCTTTGGTTCATCTTTTAATTTGAAGCAGTGGTGGGAATTACTGTGCTGTTTCATCAATGAGGGAACACAGGGTTCCCACAGTATGGCCTGGAAAAGTCATGAAATTTTGATTTTATTTTCCAGGCCTGGAAATGGTATATTGCAAAAATGACAAAAGGTCAGCGGAATGTCATGAAATTTAGTCCAGTTTGGTGTTATTATTTTGTATAAGAGCATTAACTTACTCATTTATTTTTCATGTTTGTCACCCAAACATTTTGGGTGGCAAGTTGGGTTTCTACTTTTACCCATTTACAGTTTATAGCCACAGTGCATAAGCATTTCAACCCTAATAGCAATAAAATATGATAAAATCCAATAAGCCCATGGCAAGGTTGTAAATTGTGGGTGCCAGATATCAAGTAAAACCAGATCGACTTACTGCCTGAAGGCTGGGTTTTAGACTGTTTGGTTGTGGGCGATTTAAGTAAGGGTTATTTCACATAATGAAGTTTCATCAAATCTCAGATATAATACAGTCATGAAATACATGTACAGGGTATTCATGGTGAGTTCATGGAAAAGTCATGAAATTTTACTTTCCTTGAGGTGCAGGAACCCTGAACATCTTCTATTAACTTAAATTACTGTAGCTTGAGAAGAAGTAATAGGCCAAGGGAGCTATTATTGTGATCAAAGATACCTGTTTAATTTCTCTGGGTTAAGTAACACATTTTAAATTTTGATGGAGGGAAATTCTACATCTAGTAAAGATGGCATGTTTATAGATGTGTGTGTATGGGTTTGTTAGTATAAGTGATTTTTTGAGACCCTAAGTTTGATATCAGCAGAATATTTCAAAAGCAGAAACTTTGACACACTGTCATAAGTAGTTGTTGGATGCCCTACAGTATATTTAAGAAGGAACCCATTACAGGTATTCCCCATTACCAACTCTTACCTGTCCTGTAGCTCGGATGAAACAATCAGGTCATATTATTTATATGTTTAGGAGGGCCTTCTACTGGTCCAGCATAACTTTTCATTGTGTGATGCATAGGTGACTTTCAAAAAAAGAAGTTTTCAGGAGTCAAGATGAGATCCATGTTTTCTGGAAACTAAAGTTGAGCTGCACAGAGTTTAGAGGCTCAGTTATAGTTGCTAATCCAGCTAATTGGCATTTCCTGTAATGCCTTCCCTTTTTGTGGTGGTCAAAGTCCATATGAGGTTACCAAGGACCAATCTGAAAACCTACTTATTACAAAGGGAACATGGCTAATCTCCTTACACGTATAAGTGTAGATGTGCACATTAGGGGTTACTAGAAGTCAAACTCAAAAGATGTTGTGAACATTATGTCACCTAATGAGAAGTTTTTAGAATCGTCATGTTAGCATTTTGATGAATATTTAGAAAAAGGATTGTTTTATTAATAAAATTTTGGTGAAAATCGAAGTCGTTTGAGGTCGTCACAGATCAAACAAAAAATTTAAAGTACGGGTACTTTTCATTACAATGTACATTGTACAATACATTTTATCCAGAGGAAAGATTCTTTTGGAGAGGTCAAAGGTCATCATGGAGATGAAGTTGAAAACTTTTGTTAACACCATATTCAGGTAAAACAATGTGGATATGCTCCATTCTTTGCATGTTTATGCTTTCAGTTAAAAGAATAAGATACTGCCCTTGTTTTGCTAGAGCTACAATTTGGACAAAACTGTTGGGACACTTTGCCATAATATTCCTGAATTCCAGTTCAAAGGCTTGCATGAATCCCCTTCCCCTGCTTCCCCCTTTCAATGTTGCGCTGAAAGAGTGACTGTATGCCATGAAAAGGTTAACTGTGGTCAACATTGCGAAGGGGAGTGGGGTGTCCCAAGGAGTTTCGTCCAAGATTGTAGGTCAGAAGACATGACATCATCAAATTGTGAAAGCATTGTTAACACTACGGTTCAAGTCAAGAACCATTGATACTCTCCATACTTGCCATCTAGATGCACCATATCAAGAAGAAGAAGAAGAAGAAGTGTACTGTACTCATATTGCTTTTAGTGAAATTAGGCAATAGTGGTGAGGACAGGTGGGAATTGTAGAAGGAAAATGATTTTAATACTAGGTATATGTGTTTCACAGGAGATGCAAACTGTTTTGTTAAAATTCTTTTTTGAGTGGGTCTGTTTCTCCTAGTTTCTGCAGTAGTTCTGCTTTGGAAGTCCAAAAAATGTTACATAATTTCCAAAAAGCTTCCAAAATGGAGCACAGTTTTGAATGTTAGAAGCATTGCTTTGATCTAAGCCAGGTTTGCTTTAGTAGACAATATCAAATTTAGTTAGTGTACAGTAGTTCCCCACAGACATAAACCCCTGTCTTGATTTTGCAAAATAGGGTAGCAAAGTAGGGATTCTTCAACAGGTGTTTCATACAGTCCAAAGTATTTCTTCCTTCACAAAACATTTGATGACAAGTGACCAATGAAATTTGAAAAAATAGCAACAGAAACAGGTCATTAAAAATGGTCAAAGATGTGAAACAAAAGGTTGGTCAAACAGTGTAATCTTACAAAAGTCTTCTAGTTTAATGTGGTTTTGTCCAATTCCATGCAAGTGCACTTACACATAGTAAATCATGAGCCACTTAAGTCAAACTTGTGAATCAGGTCAAAGGTCTCTTAGCCATCATGCAGACATTACACTATGAAATCATGTCATAGCCTTCCACTTCAGGGGTTGTTTATATTCTCTTCTTAAATTAAGTACTCATAGGTGACAGGTCATTAAAGTTGTGCTCCCCCTGTGTGTTGGGGTTGTAGAATTTGTCCTTGGTAAAAGAGTCAACATAAAGGGAGAATTTGAACCTATTTGCATTTCATTTGAAACCAATCTTGACCTTGAACCTTATTTGAAACGGTATATGAACTTTTCCATTTTACCTAGATGATACTTGTAGCACTTTCATGTAGCACTGCCAGCCGTTAAATCATATTTAACATAAAAAATGTACATTTGAAAAGGTAAAGGTCATTTTGGCCAAAGACTTTACAAACAGTGGAAACCAGCCTAGCAAAAGGGGAAGATGGATGTCAAAGGTCATCTAGGGTTGCCAGGGGTCAAAGTCTAAAAACCTTGTTAATGCAATTTCTCAAGATTAGAAACTTGTATAGATTCCATACATGATATGTGGTTGTGTTATGTTCAGGAGATGTTCCTGATTGCTTTTGGTGGATACCAAAGGTCATCTGGGGTTACCAGGGGTCAAACTCAAAAAAACATTGCTAACACAGTATCTCAAGATAGGAAACTTGAATATATCTCATATTTAGTATGTGGACATGTCATGGTGGGAAGATTTGTTTACTATTGTTTTTGCAGGAGGTCAAAGATCACCTGGAGTAATGCAAAATTATTTTGCAAATATGCTTGTATATTATTTGATTGAGAAGATATGGGACATAATGGCATTATTTTGAAAAGAAGATGTGTATATCACCAAAACCTTAATGTATTTTTGCATTCTATTGCTAGAAGAGTTTAAATTCAAGTCATATTTTTGAGGGGATATTCAACTACACTATTTTCAACCCTGTTAACTGTAAAATGAAAGAAATACCAGAATAAAGATATCAAAATGTAAATATTGAATTCAGGTAGGATGAACCCAAGTAAAAATTCACAACTCAAAACTGTTTGTAGGAAATAACCCCTGTTCTAGACTGACCAAAATGTCACCTTCAATTGTTGTGATGAAGGAGAAATAAATGCACTTTTCTTTGAATAAGCAACACTCTGAAACCTCTAAAATAATGCAAAATAAACAATATTATTTGAATTGTTATTGTTATTGTCTTTCCAGTCTCTGAAAGGAATCATGGGACCATATTCTAGAGAGTTTGTTATCCATTGCAGTACTCCAAAAACATGGCTAAGAATGAAACTGAGCAAGAGCGTTTGAAAAGGGAGCAGACAAACCTTTCAAAGTATTTGTGAAGACACAGACTAAGTGATTGTTATGATTTTGTAATGGGAGAAGAATGGAGCAGTACTACATCTGAAAGTAAAGCGTTGTGTTCATGTGAACACAAAGAAGTTTGTTGTAGAACAGTATCCTTTTTGTAGATTACATCTACAGTTATTGGATGCAACTTTGTGATTTAATAGTGTTATAGCATGGTATTGAAACTCCAAGAGGATGAATGCAAGATTATAATACTGTACTACTTTCTTGTTTCAGTAGTTTGTTTAATGATACTTTTCACAGAACCATTATAAGCACATTTCCAAGATGTGAAGTTGTATTTATTGGTTGATTTGTGTGACATTTGAAAGATGTAGGACATCACACAGTTTTATTACTGCTGAAGGTTAGTTTGAGGTAGAATGTGCAAATATCATAGTATGTACCTGCAACTTAGTGAATGTAAGCATCATTTTATGGCAAAACTTATGATAGCACCATGCTACAGTATGAGGATTATTGGGATTACTGAAATTGGTATTTCAAAGATTTATAGATGTTAGCAGTACCCACAGTATTTGGTGCAAGATTGTTGATGACAGTGACCATTTTAAGTTTCCAAATTTTCTAATTAGGACACTCAGGTTACTGTACATTATTATTATAAGCAATTGGTTTGAGCAAGGCCTCAGTATTGAGCTCTTCTGTGAAAAGAATTATACTACCGCCAAATTTATTTGTGGTATGTTAAAAAGGAACATACTCTAAGCATTCCAAAGCTTCCATTCATTTCCCATGTTTGGTTCTCAAGATATTGGCAACTGAAGTTGACACATTTCTACAAGAAATAAACTTGAAGCAAGCAGGTGTGATTTTATGGAGTCTTATTGTTGGCCAGTGTTTTCTTCAAAATTCCATTGCTGTACTTATGGTATCAATATATCAAAGTTAAGTGTCATATAATTGATGGTTAATTATATAGAAAAACAAAACATCGACCAGTAATGCGAACCCTTGACATCACAACTGCTTGCTTCAAGTTTCCTTTTCAGAAAATGTGTAACCTTCAGTTGCTAATATCTCAAAAACCAAATATGGGAAATAAATGAGACTTTCACCAGAATGCTTAGTACAGTATATGTTCCTTTTTAAGATGTCAAAAATAATTTTGGCTTTAAGCTATTCTTTTTAATGAGTCCATTTTTTGTTCCGGGTTTTGGAAAAATAGTAAATGTCCTAACAGACATAATCCTTGGCTGAATGTTGGTTTGGATTGAAATTAGACAGGTGTGTGATTCTACATTGTAGTAATTTGATTCAGAATGCCTGACATGACAAAAAGAGGTTTTCTTACCACGGACACAGGATGAAAATAGACTTGATTTAGGTAGAACATTTCAACCATTAGCCAGTGGAAGTTCAAAATATCCCTGTAGTTATTAATTATTGTTGTACTAAGCAAACAATTAACAAGTCATGAATAGCAAAGCATGACATCTAGACACTGTTGGAACAGCACAGCAAAAGTCAATTCTTGCTATGACACAAATGTTTCACTGAAGGCATTTGACATCTGATGCAAATACAGATTATATGAGAAAATTTGAGCAAACTTGTTCTCAATACTGTGTTTAATTACCAACTCCCTTACTTTTAGTAGAAGTACAGTATCCATGAATATTGGCCACACTAACAAAGAGATCTAAATATCCAAACGTAAATGTAAATATTATAATTCATACCCAGTTTGTACTCCTACTGTTTTAATTGGTACTGCCACTAGATTGTAAACTGCTATGGCCTCCATATTTTGGGGCTACTGTGTAGTGTCTTATCAAGCCAGTCTTTTATTCTCCCAGGTACTATTATCAGGCCTTTAAGTTGGTAAAAATGGGTCAGTAGGCTGAATAAGAAATACTGTATGGTTGGCACTGTTGATGCAATTTATTCTTTCTTCTATGCAATAAATAATATGGTATTATGGCCTTGAAGGGGTTTTAAGGAGAATGTTCATTTTGTCTACTATGAAGTGTTTATGTTATGTGTATATAGCATGTTTGTTTTATTTGAAATATGCATATCCAATCACAGAGAATGTGGAAGTAAGTGAAACATATATTTTGTAAATTTTGTTAACTATTATATGCAGTGTATTTTGCACTCAGCATTTTGCTTTGTCAGTTTTGATGATAATACACTTTATTCTTATTTTATACCGTTTATTTGTCTGATATCTGATATCATATTTTGTTGGTGTTCATGGCAAAAGTTGGAAGCATGACATTTTGAATGAAATAGTGGGTGAATGCTTAGCTCAAGTAGTTCAGCTATTGTAATGGCAATGCATTTGTCTGTCTTTCTGGCGGTCTGTCAACATTTGAAAAAAGGCTGCGGTCTTCAGTTTCTTTTACTGATGCTTTTCAAAGTTGGTTAGTTCTTTGCATAAATCAAGGAATTGCAAATTATGGTAACAGCAAGTTGGTCAAAGGTCATGAGAGGTCAAAGTGTGAAAAATGCAAGAGCCTTTAACTCCTTGTGGTTTTGTCCAATTTTTTTTCAAATTTGACAGAGGTGCAAAGCTTATATAGCAGGTTACCATGCAAATTTGTACTTTTGAAGTTGGTCAAGGGTCATTTACAGGTCAAAACGAGGTCAGCAATAGGGGTTCAAACAGTAGAATTGCCACATGAAACCCTGCAACTTCCTCAGTTTAAGGATGATTTTTTTCATATTTATGTTTAAAGTCAGTTGGTGCTCATGTAAACGTCAAGCATTGACGGTATGCAGAGATCTTCAACCGTTTGGGTTCAGTGAGAATTTTATCAAATGTGGTCAAATTAAGTGTTCAGTTGTTGGTGGGACATTGAGTTTTTACTGATAAAGTAGGTCAAAGTTTATGTGGGGTCATTTAGAGGTCAAACTGCAATCACTTAAAAGTCTTCAGTTCATGGGTGTTATGCTCAAATCTTATTCAAGTTGGTTTGAGTATTCAGTCAAATATGGGTCATCAGAGTTGTGATTGTGAAGTAAGTCAAATGTTTTCTGGGGGTCATGCAGAGTTCAAAAAGAAATTATTCAAAACCCTCCTTTTCCTAGAGGTATTGTACTATTTTATGGAATATATTGCTTGTGCTCAGCTAATGAGGGATCATCAAAGATGTTTTTTGGGATGTACTGTACATCATAGGTTTTAGGCTCAGAAAGGTCAAACAGGGACATCACTCTTAAGTCTTTAATTAACCTGGGTCATATCCAGATCTTATTAAAGTTGGAACCTTGGACTGTTCAGAAGATGTGTTATCATATTTGCATTTTGGAGGGTCATAGAAACGATGTCCATGAGCAGCAACATACCCTCTTGGTTCTCTCAGCAGTAGCGGAGCTAGGGATTTCGTTCAGATGGGGCGAAAATAGTATGCAGGGGCGCTTCGAAGAAGAAAATACCCTGAGCCTCAGCACGATCGAAGCCACGGCTTTTCAGACTTTCCATTTGATTCTCCGCATCTAGCAGAAGACTGTTTCGCCATTTCTCCTCAAGTTTTTCTATTAAAACATGTTTAAATTTCCTATCCATAGGCCTCCGCAGAAGAATACACGGACGGAGGAGGGACAAAATTCTTTTAGGGGAAAACTCCGCACCACCATAAGTTGGCGCGGAGAGCAAGAAAATTTTGGCCCAAAATGCCTCTCAGGTTGCTGCAAATGGCATTTCTAAAGCATATTTACAGCATATAAATAGGGAAAACTGAGTGAACTGTTAAGAAATGTTGATGTTAATTTTTCTTCGTCATTTTCTTCATGTTTTCTTCGCTTTTTCAGGTTTTTTTTTATTTTCCATGGGAGGGCAGGTCCCCTCCCCCCTTGCCCCTACCTGCCGACGCTCATGTTTCTATCCCTCTCTTTCGATTCTAGTATAAAGTCGGTCATTATATTTTGTGTTATTGACAGGCCTCGATTTAAGATTTTATTGTAATAAAGGGCTACTTTGTGAATATAAACCTGCTAGAGCCAAATAGCAAGCGGGGAAAAGTTCTGGAAATGACTGAACGTCATTAGGTGTACACTTTTTATCTGGAAATCAAGATAAGTACATGAAGAAACATTTATTGACGTAATTTACATTATATGACCACTCTGAAATAGCCATTAATTAAGTACATTGCATGAAAAAGCCAAGACAAAGGGTCTGCTTGACTATTAGGTATCGATTTCATAATAAAAAGTAGAAGCCTAATCCTAGGCTTATAAGATGCAATTTTCTGACTTTTGAGACCACGAAAGTATACAGAAAGAAGCATTTTCATGGGATTATCTTGCAATGTCAGAAATAAGCATTTATCATTAGAATGGCCACTCGAAGAAAAGCAAAATGGAAACTGCTCATTAAAACTCTTAAACCATTACTGCTGTAATAACAGTTTATTTCATTTTAAACTGACTGTTCTCTTCAAATGATTTTGAAAAACGTTGTGGAAACTATTTTAGTATCTTTATAAACTCTTTTTATTGTCTATGTTGACAATAATCCAACAGGAGGGCTATTTGCAATACAGTTATTGTTGCACCCTTTGCAACATCTTTTATTGGCCTGGAGGGTAAATTTAATGCCAGTGTGTGTATTTTGTAAGCTTACAATCACGCTCGGTGTGTAAGCAATTAACTAGTTAGCACAGCGACAACATTCATTGGTGCGTATAAAGCATGAACATACGTTTTAGCAAAACCTGTCCCTTTCTTACAGAAGATGATCCTTTACATCAGAATAAAGTGCAGATAATACAGTTACAGTTATGTGGGCCTTAAAACAACGCTATTAAATTATGTCTTTTGCCAATAATGGTGCAAGAATAAAGTATGTTAAAACCTAAAAAGGGCACCGACAGACGATTTTGGTCCGTCGGGGGGGGGAGACCGCCCCCTGACCATATGGCAGCTCCGCCACTGTCTCTCAATTAAACACTACGATATAAAAAGTGGTGTTACTTACGGAAAGGTCCGGTGCGCGCTGCTCCAGGTAATTTCGTGGCCCCTCACTAAAAGTTAAACTTGAGATCTAAACGAAAAACGTGCTACTTAATTTTTGGTTACTCGGAGGAGCAACTTTCTGCTCAGATTCCACAGAAATCACAACTTCAAAAATCTACCTTAGTAAACTAAAGGCTTCGGAACAAGGTGTATTATACGCAACGGTGACGGTCAAAACAGGCCCCCGGTTTCTTAAAACAATTGGCTTTTATTTCGAATTTCATTTCATTTATTTGTTTCATTACATTTCACATTACAATCCGGTGTGAAAGAAAGTCATCCAGAAAACCAAAATTGTCTTAACAAAGTGGATTACCTTTCTATAACAAAGAAAAAAGATAACAGATATTTACAATGTCTACAAAACAAACAGCAAACAAAAAAACATGCATAACTATGACATGTCTCCGTATTATGCATTCACATTTGGAAAAATTATGAGCATACTTGAAAGATATTAAGAATAATTTTAAAATTCATTAAGGAAATTTATTGATTATCAATGATGCCTCCCTTAATCGCTTCTTAACGATAAACAGAGAGGAAGAATTTTTTACTGAGTCTGCGAGGGTATTCCAGATTTTAGTGCTACGATTACTCAAGCTAAACGATCGAATATTCGTACGATAGTAATGGCGATGGTCAGAGTTAGCGTGTCTAGTACTATGTCTATGACCAAAAGTATTGCAATTTATAAAATTATGAAATTTATCTGGTAGTAGTCTATTCCAAGCCTTGTAAGAAAATACAGCAATGTTGTAATCAATGGTGACGGTAAGTTTGAGCAATTGCAACTTTTTAAACAGTGTGCTGGTGTGGTCCCTGGGACCCGCGTGAGCTAAATGGCGGACTGCTCATTTCTGCAATGTAGTTGGTTAAGGTAAGAACTGTTAGTCCCGCTCCAGACAATGGAACAATAACTTAAGTGGGGAATAATTAAAGTCTGGTATAGTGTTATGAATATATTTCTTGGCAAAAAGTGTTTTGGATAGTACGCTCACGTTCCTTGAAATCGTCTTGGAAATATTTGTAATGTGTTCTCGCCAGTTGAGCTTTTCATCTATGTGTACCCCGAGAAACTTGGTTGTGGTCACTTGCTTAAAGGGGAGGTTTAAGCAAGAAATTAATTTCCACATGTAAAAGAATGACTAAATCTACGCAGTGTGGTTAAATTTCCATTCAAATAGAACATGTTTTTCTCCAGGTATCAGCCAATGAAGTTACTAGATTTGTGTCCCAAAGTGATATTGAGGGCAGCAGAGATTATATCATTTCCTCATATTGACAAGAAATGCTTTGTTTCCTTTGTTTTTTCAGACTGTTGTGTTGACCTTGATGCTAATGGGAAAAGGACCCCTATGGAGAGTGCAAAAGTTTGGAAAGTTCTTTTGCCACTTCTGCATCACATTTTGACAATGTGGGGTTGTTGAGGAGAAAATAAGCCGTAAAGTTTAAAGAAAAACATAAGATTGCCCATTAATGTGGGGACGTGATGTCATATGTGCTTGCCTTAAGTTCACTGTTTGATGAAAATGTGACAACTTTACTTGCTCATTTCTTGAGAACCACACATCCGATTTCAATGCAAGTTTCACCAAAATGCTCAAAATAAGTACCCCCTTAACATATCAAAGCTTGATATGACCTCTTCTTTTAATAACAATTCCATTTATACAGACATCATTATCCCGCCTGCTAGTTATATTATTACCAAAGATAATATAGTTAGATTTACTTATGTTTAAGGATAGCTTGTTAGCCGAAAACCAGTTACATATCTTACTCAATTCAATTGAAGCGGTAACATACAATGAATCTACACTCTTACGTATGAAGAAAATGTTAGTGTCATCAGCAAAAGGTATAACATCAGCTTCATCAGCAACAAAATAAATATCATTCATATAAACAATGAACAGGAGAGGCCCCAGTATGGACCCTTGGGGTACCCCACAACGAATATCCTTGAGACTTGAAGTCATACCCTTGTAATAAGTATATTGGGATCTATTTGAGATGTAGCTGTGAAACCAATCTAGAACACTACCTCGGGTATCATAAGTCTCTAGTTTAGCAAACAGGATACTGTGATCAATTGTATCGAATGCTTTACTTAGATCTAGAAATACACCCATTGAAATATTATTACCATCTAAACTTGTGCATAGTTTGTCTAAAGCATCCGATAGGGCTAATTCGGTTGAATGGTTAGGACGAAAACCGTACTGTCCTTTACAAAGGATATGAAAAGTTTTAAGAAAATCATGCACTCGGTTAACCTTTCAATTATCTTTGCAAAACATGAGAGTAAGGAAATAGGGCGATAATTTTCAAAAGCTTGTGGGTCCCCCTTTTTAAACAATTCCCCCAGTAACGGAACACCTGCCTATCCCTGATTGGTTGGAGGGATTATAACCTTGGTCAAAGGTCTGCTTTTACTGTATACATGAATGCTTCTGTCAATCCCAGGGTTCTGGATACATGACACCTGGTCAGTGACCATGTGCGCATCCTTACCCAAGCTGCAGTTATAAACATTTAAACAAATGAAACAGATCATGCGGTAGAGACCGGAGGACCGCCAAGGTGCACCACGTGTACAGTGGTGTAAAGGCAAACAACATTCCTAAACTTAACTTTTTAAACTGATGGCGCTGTAGAAACTAAACGAGACGAGTTTACTGGATTTTCGTTATACCATAAAAACCTTTTTAACACAAAATCTTGAGGTATAGAAAGTTGGATGAAATTCATACTTACTATGTAGATCACCAGAGTGTGCGTGCGGGGGGGGGGGGCAGCGAGCCATGTTACAATGACGTATACATTACTCAAGAGTACTGCAAACTGCCTGTCCATTGACCTGGGAAGTGGAGTGAGTAGGGCAGAGAAAAAATTCAGCTTCTGACCACCCTAGCCCAACATTAGTGATGGATGAACCAATATCATTCATGGGTAAGGTGTTGCATGTAGCTAGTTTTCAGCGTGAATGAGTGACGTCATGGTACCAGCTGAAGAAATCCTAAATTGTACACCTTCCAAAACCTGTGAGTATATATTTTTAGGGGCGGCAAGAATTGTTTGCTAGTATACTGTTTAAATATCTGTCCAACTCGATGGTTGTACGGATAGTTTTCGACGAGGAAGAAGTTTTTGGTTATCACTTCCCCGCCGCCCCAGCCGATGGTGGAGATCCGCGCCAAGTTCCCTCCTTCCCATTGGTTCTAAGTATTTATTTCCTCGAAAATTCATACAATTTGAAATGTCAGGGGCGGATTTAGGGGGACCTGGGGACCGATCCTCATGTTTACTTAACGACAACCTTCCCCCTTACATCCCTCGGTTTTGCCCTTCCTACCTTAGATAACCCCTGGAGTCAGTGGCATAGCCACAAGGGGGGGGGGGCGGCTGAGGGGCCTAGGCCCCCGGATTTTCTTCAGGCTCCCCACATTTTTTGCGTCCTGATAAAATAATTGAAAAAAAAATAAAATATATTTTATTGAAGTATTTCCTTCAAAACAGAAAATAAATAAAATGTGTAACAATTAAAAAAAAACATGGATGTGTGTGTGTAAAACACATTTTGTGCGCACGTATGAAATCAAGTAATAACTTCAAAATGCCTACTTTCACTAAATTAGATACCGTTTGTGATCTGCACTGTCGTTTATTGCATTTCACTTCGAAGATGAAGCGAAAGTCTCGACGACAAACTTTAATGTGACTTTGTTAGATTAAGGTCCTTTCTCCCTTTAGGATGTCTGATTGATTTACTGAAAATAAGGCAATCGTACACTAGGGACCACTCTTACACGACCATTCCTATACTTTATCATACACAAAATATGCCGTAAGCAGGTAAGGGTAAGGTACTGCCTCCGGATACTCCCCCCCTCCCCCCCCCCCCCCCATCCTTAACAAGTAGGCCTATGTCGTGCCTCACTCCTGCCCATGACAAGTGCCACTTTAGGACGTTTTTTTTTTTCTCGACAAGTCCTCTTTTTACTAGTTGGCACTGGCGTCCGGGGGATTTGTAAAATGTCCACATGGTCTGGATTTCATGGTTTCCCACATGATCCATACTTCTGCTTTGCGGTTCAATTATTTTGAGAGATTAATTCGTAGTATTTTAGTTTTGACTACGTAATGTACCGATGAACAATTACTGCACCATTTTGCATATTGTTTCTTTGGTAGGATGTTTGTCTCTTGTAAAATCTCTACAAACACTGAAAGTAAGTATTTTGATATTTTTCATGAGCACCAAAAGAGAAATCATAAAACTTTGGCCCTATAATCAGTTCAAAGTTTTGCCAAACATAGCATCATTTTGCATCTAGGAAATCTAACGCAAAGAAAGTTTCTCAGAGGGGGACACAACTACTTTTGGTTTTCCTGTTAAAGGGTAAGGTACTGCCTTAAGTAAGTTGCAATCCATTCAAGTATTGCCGCATTTGCGATCTAAGTCCTTCTAAAGTTTACAATTTTTTCCCAAGTGAAAGGGATATACCGGTTCCCTTTAGTCTCATCCCCCAGTCCACAGATCAGAAGTGTCCAGTTTCGGGGTCCCTAAAAAGTGTATGTATTGCCAAACTGATTGATTTTTTGTTCTCATTATTTGAGAAGTCGCAAACATGAGATTCGTATTTCAAGGCTGGATACATCCAGCTTAAAACACATGGGAAGTGCCGTTACCGACCATCTAGAGGGGTTTTGAAGCCCAAAATTTTCTTGTATGCTCCGCGCCAACTGATGGCGGCGCTCCGCTTAGATAGTCTTGCCGTGCCTGACCCTCGGAAGTACCAGCCCCCCCCCCCCACTTGTTACCTAGGTCCCCCCGGAATTTTAAAATCTTAAAAAGAATCTTGCAGGCCGATTATTTTATAACCTGAAGTCAAATTTTTGCCACAAAAACAGGAAAAGTAAATTTCCTTGAAAGATAAAAATTATAACAGATTCCAAGCACATTCGGGTAACTTGTGAAAAAGAATCCTCCGCTCCAATTCATACGGTAGCCTAGTCAACAAAAGCTTTGTCTGAAACGGTGAAATATGTATATTATACATATATATAGGGTCGGACTGCTGCGGAGCACTGTGGAAATGTGTAGGTCGAAAAGAGGTAGTAACAAGTGCTTAAAAGTTTGCGGAAAACTCCACGACGTTTTGGATGTAAACCCTTCATCAGGTGGAAAGAACCAAACTGAACAACCAACAGTTACAATTGGACACGACAAACATCAAATCCGAAGCGATCGCTGTAAAAACAGAACCAGACGAAAGTGACTGCCAGCAAACATGAGCGCGAAGGATGAAACATAAATCAAAAAAAAAAAGAAAAGGAGCGTCCTGGATGAAAAAGTGCACGTAAAAATCGAACATGGTCGGGGAAAAGAAAAAAAAAGTGAACCAAAACTAGATCCGGAAAAAAGAATAAGGCCTACATAGTAAAAAACGAGCACGAACGGGTAAGTGTAGAAGGAGTAACAACTGGTTCAAAAAAGGGGTGAATATTACAAAAGGTCAATTCTAACGTTAAGGCCGTGTGAAGCGAGAGTGCCTAGCCTCACGATCAGTCGGTTTTCAGCACTAAGGCGGTCACGATCGGAGCCTCGGCACATTACAGCTGCCGTAACGGTTAAATGCTGTATTTAACAAGGTGAAGGGGGATTGAAATGTGCAGCCACCAGGTATCCATGGAGATTGTGTTTGATGGACCTAGGGTGCTCGGTGACTCGATCCGCGATGCGGCGCTTGGTTTCTCCCACATACAACGAGTTACATCTCCCATAAGCTAAAATATAACTACATTAAAGGAAATGCAGGAGAATCTTTGTTTGACAATGAAGCTATTCCCGTTGGGGCATGAAATGTTGACGAGGTCGTGTTTGCCAACAAGTGGGCATGTATTACACCTCGGACGGTTACAGGGAAAGGTACCAGGGGTGTCGTTGAAAGAATTGAGTGGGTGGGAAGCCCAAAGTAAATGGTTGGCTAAATTTTTCTCAACTCTAAAAGCAGTGATGGGGGTTCCGGGAAAACATCACGGGTTGAGGGGTCTTGTCGGAGCGACTCTACATTTTTGTAGATAGAGCGTAAAATAGGACGGACCGAAGGGTGATATGAAATAACCAAAGGAATACGTAGATTTGAAATAGATTGGTTCTTTTGGTCCAAGGCTCCCTCTCTGCTGGTTCCTTGAATTATTCGCAGGGCATTAGAGAGGATTTTGGTAGGGTAATGGCGTTTTTCAAAAAAGGATAAAATTTCTTCGGAGGCAGTGGAGAAGTCAGAATCCTCCGAACATGTTCGCATGGCTCGCAGGAGCTTGGAATAAGGGATAGATTTAGTGCAGGATTTGGGATGGTTGGAAGGGTACAATAGGTAGTTATGCGAGTCGGTTGGCTTGAAGTGTAGGTTAGAGGTAATTGTACCGTTGTTAATGGACAGTTTAAGGTCGAGAAATACAACAGATGAGTCCGAGACACAATGGGTAAATTTCAAAAAGGGGCAAAAGGAATTAACAAAGCCGATAAAGGTTTCTAAATCACGGCGGGATCCAGTGGCAACTCCTACAATATCATCAATATACCTTTTGTAAAGTATAGGTCCGGGCCCGGTATACTAAGAAAAGAGTTGTTCTTCAAAGGGACCCTTTGTCAAACAGTCAACAGAAGGACCCATTTTGGTTCCCATAGCCACTCCTTTAACTTGGCGGAAAAAACGTCCATTAAACTGAAAACAATTTTGTGTGAGAACAAGTTCCGTCAGACGTAGGAAGGTGTCAGTCGGTATAAGGGGACCACACCGTTTGTCTAGGTAGTAACGGATAGCTGTTACGGCAGCTCATGAAGAATGGACGTGTAGAGGCTGGACATGGTGAATAAAAGACGTTCACCGCAATTTTCAGGAAACTCAAAGTCACGAATAAGTCTCACGAAATGTGGTGTATCTTGAACAAACGACGGCAATGCTGAAACTTAAGGGGAGAGCACGGAATCTACATACTCAGAAATAAGAACAGTGGGGCAGCTGTGTGAAGAAACGATAGGTTTGCCAGGGTTGTTTGCTTTGTAAATAAATGGAAGTAGGCAGAAATTGGGAATCTGTGGGCAAGGGTGTAGGAGAGAAGTAGAGTTTTGGGGTAGTTGGTTTTTGTCCATGAGTTGGGTTAATGTGTTCTTAACTAACTTTTGGCAATCAGGAGTGGGGTCAGCGGGATTTCTCAATAGGCACTTTGGTCGGATAGCTGTTTGTTGGCCTCAGCAATATATACAAGTCCTTTCGCAAAATTACAAAAGCTCAACCCTTGTCTGCTGGTTTGATGATGATGTCCCTGTTACTTTTAAGGGATAAAATGGCGTCTCGTTCCCAGGACAAAGGTTACGCAGTGGGGTCATTTTAGGGGAAGGAGATTGTTGACATCTTTGTTAATTGTATTAATTATTGTAACATTATCAAGGGTGGGATTTTCTCCTGGCTTTGGCGTCCAGGAAGAACGCACAGAGTTGGCGGGGTTGGGAACTTCCTCTGAGGGGGTGTCATCATCCTGATGGTCTGTTATCCCGAAATGGTAGCGAAGGCGGAGTGTCCTACAGAAAGCCGAAACGTCTCTGCGTATGGAAAACTCATCAGGAAGGGGGTTCAGTGGTACGAAGTTGAGGCCTTTCCCTAAAACTGAGCGTTCAGAGGACGAGAGTTCCAGATCGGACGGGATGGTGACGAGCTTGGTGTCTGGCTGGTTTTTAATGTTAGTTTCGGTTTGGGTGGGCGGGGATTCGGGCAACAGGCTAGCCATGGTCTTGGATTTGGAGTCTTGTAAGAAATTATGTAGTCTGCGGTTGTAAATATGAATAAGGAAGCGAACTTCTGCAGCTTGGTGTAAGGTTTCACACAGAAGTGACTTTTTTCCTCAATAGCCATGTCAAAAGAAGTCTTCTTCCTTTTCATACTGCGAATGGTAGGGCGTATCAGACTGAAAGAACACGAGCGTAAGTATCGTGAGGTATCTCGTCTAAAATGAAAATCGTCCTCGGATTGAACGCGAAAATTTAGTCTGAAACCTCTTGGAATTACACGTCTACGAAGACAAGTTCTCAAGAAATTAATGTGGCTGGCAAATCTGGTTTTACCAAAGGTGGCCATGGCAAGAGAATAAATAATGGGAAAACTTTGGACTGGGTAGTGGGATACTTCCTCCGTAAATCTCCTGCGGAGGTTCGAAACGAAATGTTTTAAGCTAGGCATGAGGCCGTGAATAAATAAGTTTTTTATACGTGCTTGGAAACGGACACGATCAAACGGTAAACTGTACGAAAGGAGACCTTAACAAGAACGAATTCCAGTCTGGATAACAAACTATGAAAAGAAGGGTTCTGGACTGCAAGAGAGGGAGAACAGGGTACAAAAAGGTACTGCTGGAGTTAAAAAGTACTAACAAATGCAAAAAAGTGACAGATTCAGAAGTGGACAAACCTTCTGTACTACAAAACGGGCATGTTCAAAGTTAACTAGCTTGATCGGGACAAAAGAACGTAGGCCTACCGTAAACAAAAAAGGGATTTCAAGACAGTCAGGAAAGGAGAAAAAGAGGTGAAAAATGTTAGCTTACGTTAGGAGTGAAAAAATAGTGATAGGGGAATAAAAAAAAAAGGGAACAGCGTTACAAAAATGAAAAAATCACACGCACTCTTAACCGGACAAGATCGAACCGAAAATATCGGTTCGAACATGAATTTCAAGTTGAACAGTCACCGAGCACCTTAGGTCCATCAAACACAATCTCCATGGATACCCGGTGGCTGCACATTTCAAACCCCCTTCACCTTGTTCCATACAGTATTTAACCGTTGCGGTAGCTGTAATGTGCCGAGGCTCCGATCGTGACCGCCTTAGTGCTGAAAACCGACTGATCGTGAGGCTAGGTACTCTTGCTCCACACGGCCGTAACGATAGAATTGACCTTTTGTAATATTTACCCCTTTTTGGAACCAGTTGTTACTCCTTTTACACTTACCCGTTCGTGCTCGGTTTTTTACTATGTAGGCCTTATTCTTTTTTCCGGACCTAATTTTGTCCACTTTTTTTCCTTTTTCCCAACCATGTTCGATTTTTACGTGCACGTTTTCATCCAGGACGCTCCTTTTCTTTTTCTGATTTTTGTTTCATCCTTTACGCTCATGTTTTCTGACAGTCACTTTCGTCCGGTTCTGTTTTTACAGAGATCGCTTCGGAATTGATGTTTGTCTTGTCCAATTGTTACTGTTGGTTGTTCAGTTAGGTTTTTTCCACCTGATGAAGGGATGAAACGTCGTGGAGTTTTCCGGAAACTTTTAAGCACTTGTTACTACCTCTTTGCGACCTATATATATATATATATATATATATATATATATATATATATATATATATATATATATATATATATATATATATATATATATATATATATATATATATATATATATATATATATATATATATATATATATATATATATACTATATACACATTCTAACTATATATATATATATAAATGTATACCTTATATATATATATATATATATATATATATATATATATATATATATATATATATATATATATATATATACACATATATATACATATATTACTTATTACTAGAAGTTTTTCATAGATCCATCCTACCCTGCATGCAGACGAAACTCGGGAAACAGTAATGAAAATCGGGTCAATCGGTTATTTTTTAATTACATAATGATACAATGTAAGCATGTCTGAGCATAAGTCTCCCTGAAAATTCATCTCGCAAAGTGACATTTTTCAAAATGTGTTACTTATAAAAGCAGGGTGGCAGGGTGCTTTTGCCCCTGGCTTTGAAACGTGAAAAGAAAATTTTGTGACACCAGTCAACTGCACAGTGGTTTTCCGGACCAAATCTTCTTTCGTTAACTTCCCAATTCTCTCCAAAGAAAGCTCCATTTTTGTAACTATTGGTTTCAATAATGGACAGTTTTCCACGCGCTTCGCGCGCATCAATCTGGAGTTAGTACTGCAGTTGTGTTCCTTCATAAATTTTCCAACTCTGGGAATGACAAAATCAACAGATCATCAAGTGATATTGAAAAGGACAGTGCTATGTCATGAATTTTCTGTCACTAAATTCCAAATTTCTCCTATATAAGCTGTTCACACTTAAAATGACGTCAGAGAGCCTCAATTTGTAGACTTAGGTAACATTGTGTAGCAGCAACGATCTTTGGTCGTCTTGCAATCTCAGACGCCAATTGTTCGGGCGAAAAAATCTTTCCCACAAAGTGAAATGCTATCGTGCGCCTTTGCTCTCTGGCAACATCGTTTCTGGCTGTTTGGATGTTAGAGGGGTTGCCAGCTTTCTCGCCAGTCTTCTGTGTATCAAACTGATGGTAGTGCTTCACTTGCATGGTCCCTTTTTCTACAATTTCAAAGTATGACTGCTTAGGTTCTGCTAACAAACCCGAGGAAAGGCGTTTCCGCCTGTCTGAGGTGTCGTGATTTTTTCCAATTTCAAGGCTCCGCGTCAACTGATGGTGGTGCTTCGCTAAGATAGTCTGTTGGACACTTGCATTTTTCTTACAGAAAATTTTTCAGCCTTTGTCCGTATTTACCCTTTTATTGCGACATTCTGAACATAACTTTCACTACCTGAAACGTATAAATATATATTAAACATCAGTGACGTTCATTTTTACTTCAACACCACGAGGCAATTACAAGTGCTAGACTCAAAATGTGACATTTATCGTATATATTATGCACCAAATCACGTATTTTAACATTAAAAATCTAGAGATCTTCACATCGCCGTGGGAAAGGGTAAACCCCCAACACCCACCCCTATCCCTCGCGCGCAAGCGTACCCGGTCGCTTCGCGACCTTTCGTCAGTTTTGGCCCCTTGTGAAGAAAGGTCTAAATCAAAAATATTACAGGCTTCTCGCCAAATCTTGCAATTAACAATTTAAGAAAAGCCATTTTTTACACACAATTTCATATTCAGGGAACCTTATTGGAAGCAGGAAAGTACGCGCCCGTTGGTGAAGAATCAACACATTGGGAGTTCGTGCAGTATACCACTCGTAAGGTCTTACAAATATCATGATAGTGTTGCGTTTAAATCACGACCAACTTAGCATAAAACATTTTCATAACGGAGGACAAAAGATGGTTTAATTCTCTTAACGAAAGCCGAAAGCCACATAAAACGTCTTACAAATATCATGATAGTGTTACATTTTTATCTCTACTCACTAGGCATTAAACATTTCATAACAGCGCAAAAAGACAGTAGAACAGTGGCGTAGGAAGAAATATGAAAGTGGGGGAGGGGGGGGGGGGACAATTTTCGACCATGCACCTCACCCAACCCCATTGACCAAAAGGTACATTTTTTATTGCTACAATTTTTCGTTTTTTTTCTGCCAGCAAGAAAATTTAAAAAAAAAATGATCTGATTTTTTTTTTAGTGTGAACACTAATGAAGGCCTATAAGGGGCGTAATATGTTAGGCGCAGCGAAAATTTGGGTCCTTTTACACATTTGAAAATATGGAGCTTGTATTCCAAAGAAGTTTAGATTTCGGGTTTCCTGTAATGAAATTTGAATATTTTGGGGACTAGCGAAGAATCTGAGATTCGTTTTAGCATATATCTGAGATAGCATGTGGACTGAAGATCGTTTTTGTTACATAATGTTATTTAAGGAGTGCGGATTGAGGCTTCTCGATGATATTGGAAAGAACTCTCTAAACTTTGTTCTTTTTTTTTCTCAGGCGGGACAAAATATTTAAACATTTAAAGCCCATATTGAAGAAAATTTTAGCGGAACGGCACCGTAGCGACTCTGAAAAGTTTTCCACTGACTGCTTTATGAGCGGTTAAGCGCAGTAAAGGTTGCAATGTAGGGTGCGCGAAGCGCCCGGAAAATTTTGCCCTTTTTTAAAAAAATTAATAATTACAAATATGGAGTATTTGTTAGGAAGAATTCGGAATTTCATGGAGGGAAATATTGGAAAACCACACTTTATTTGACTGATGTTTCAAATGGCATATTGCCAGGAGGTGGTCGCCCCCTGCCTCTTGTAGCCACGTCACTACTCTGCAACAATGAACATTGATAACATTTTGACACTTCAATAACTATAAAGAATCCATCTACACAGACTACTCAACTGACATAGTTGAAAGATATGTGATGATAGGTGTGTATGAGAGCATTTGAGTACGGTAGACCAATGGTTCCCTGCCTGGAATAAGAAGTCTTGGTCGAAAGGCTATCTTCAGTTGGTGCGGAGCGTATAGAAAATTTTGGAAAATCGCGACCCCTCAAAAAGCCGAAAATTGCATGTGTCCGGCTTGTAAGTAGTACTGTAGCTAAGTTTTCCGCTTTTTCCTTCAAGTGTGAAGAAAACTGTGTCAGGCCCAGGAGCGTGTTGCGACGCGCAAATTTAAGAGCGCCGAAATTTTGCCCCTTTTAAACAAATGAATGTAGACAAGGAGCTTGTATTGCAGACAGTGTTGGAATCTGGGTTTCCTGTTGGGAAATTTAAAGAGTTGGGGGATTACTGGAGAATCTGTACTTCCTTCATATGTTGTTGGCAAATCTAAGAAAGATTGCATGACGACACTGACACTCTACGATGACATTACAAAAGTTTCCAAAACTTTGTTGTCCTTCTTAGAAAAAATATTTCAAAATCAAAAGCTTTAATGGAAGTAAATTTGGATTTCTATGAAAGACAGTTTTCAAAAATAGTGATGTAGCTGCCGGTGTCTCTTGATGAAGTAGTATCACAGTCACTTATGGTAAATATCCGATTTTGTCATTTCCAGAGCTCGGAAAAGTTTACCAAACTGATTTACAAGGGAGAACTGATGTAGTTATACTGCACTTTGCGGCGCGCGAAGCGTATCGGAAGTTGTTTTCTTTTTTGAGATTTGGAAAAATAAAAAGGCGTCTTCTGACCCGGGAAAGTGAGGGGCGGAAGCATGTTTCCGACCCCTCACTTTGCATTGTCATCCCACCCCCGGCTTCCTATGCCTATGCACTCGCACTAGGAAGTCATAAAGAGATACTTTACAACATTTCTTCTTTTGCTCATATCAAAGTTCATGTTGCTTCTTCGACTTAATCTCATAAAAATACCAATATTTTATTTACCCAATGTTATTTATGGGGGACTCTCCCATCGTTTTTTGGAAATATTTTAAATAGTTTCAAAATTCATTATTACAAATACAAAAATTCTGAACCGGTTTCATAAATAACCTCTTGCTATAAAGACATGTTTCACCTCTTATTAACCTAATAAAACAACAGAAAAACACGCCGGCCAAATTAAAAAATTAAAATTGTTTGCTTGATGATATTGAATGTGATCTTACAAGAACTTTTTTTTCTTTTTTGATGTTGAAAAATATTATTAGGACATAATCGTTCTTTAAAACTCTTTTTGAAAGGGGCAATCAATAGAGAATATTTTCTTGAGTCCGTCCAATATTGAGTCAATCGGTAATCATTTGTTAAGATTACTTACGTATTGCAATAAAAAATAATAGAAATAGATTATATCTCATTTCCCAATTGGTTAGATTCCTATTTAATGTGAAAAGGTAATGTTTTAAGTGCATTTACATCAACAAACACAAAAATGTCTCACAAATCTAATGACAATGAACTTAGTTACGTTACGATCGCAAATATGCAAGCATATTACGTTTTCATAACGTCGCACAAAAGACAGAAGAAATCCCTGCAGAAAAGTTCGTTTAACAATAATTACTTTTGATATCAAAATATCGACAAGGAAACGTTTGTGTTAACGTTATAGAACGTTTTAAAAAGCACAATCAAACTAGAAGGAAATTAATCATGGAAATATCGCTGACAAATATTTTTAATTAATTGGGATGACATGTTTAAGATAATTCAACAAAATATTATGAGATTTCCTTAATGGTTTTAAAATGTATCTTATCAACTATTCATTTGAAATGTTAGTTTGATTTTACAAATGTTATGCCAATGTAACATGTAACGCCATGATCGCAAATTAGCAAGCCAACAGCATTTTCGTAACTACGTACAAAAGTCTGAAGAAAATGATACAGAAAGGATCGTTTAACAACAATATCATTAATTCTTTTCATGTCACACTGTCAAAAAAAAAAAAAAAAAAAAACATTCTCCTAATGTTTTGTGAACGTTAGAAAACGTTTTTAAAAGCACAATCAATCTAGAAGGAAATAAGTCACGGTGGGAATTTAAATTTTTTTTGTAATAAAGTTGACATGACACATTCATATTAATTTTGTTTGTTTGTCATGTGAGACTCTATTCTAGACTTAATGAAAGAACAGGAACTACACGTAATCTCGGCCAAAACGCTGAGAAGCTTTCTTTAATATCGTACCGACCATCTGAAAAAAGGCCGTTCGGGAAAAAAAAAAACTTAAACTTTAACTGCTGAAAAACCATAATATCTTCGTGATAGCTGTTCCCATTACGTGCCCCACAAAATGGACCTTGCCCCAGACCAGTGGCGGAGCTGCCATATGGTCAGGGGGCGGTCGCCCCCCCCCCCCCTGACGGACCAGAATCGTCTGTCGGCGCCCTTTTTAGGTTTTGACATACATTACTTTTGCACTATTTTTGGCAAAAGACATAATTTAATAGTTTGGTTTTAAAACCGTGATAACAAAGTGCTCAAACAGAAACCAGTAACTGTACTATCTGTACTTTATTCTGATGAAAAGGGTCATTTTCTGTAATATAGGGATAGGTTTTGCCGAAACGTATCTTCATGCTTTATACGCACTAATGAACGTTGTCGCTGTGCTAAGTCCAATGCTTTCACACCAAGAGTGATTATAAGCTTTCGAAATACACAGACTGACATTAAATTAACCCCCCCCCCCCCCTCCCCGCCAATAAAAAATGTTGCAAAGGGCGCAACAATAATTGTAACGCATATAGCCCTCTTGTTGTCGGGAATAACTGTCAACATAGGCAATAAAAAGAGTTGATAAAGGTACCAAAATATCTTCCACAAATTTTTTCAAAAATCATTTGAAGAGAACATTCAGGTTTAAGAAAATAAACCTATTATCATAGTGGTAATGGTTTAATAGTTTTAATGAGCAGTTTCCATTTTGCTTTTCTTCAAGTGATCATTCTCATGATAAATGGCTATTTCTGACACTGCACGGTAACCCCATGAAAATGCTTATTTTTGTACTTCCGTGGTCTCAAAAACCAGAAAATTGCATCAAATAACTTTAGTTTAGGGTACTTTTATTTATTATGAATTCAGTATCTAGAGAGCCAATCAGACCCATTGTCTTGGCTATTTCTTTAAATGTACTTAATTAATGGCTATTTCAGAGTTGTCACATGATGTAAATTACGTCAATTAATGTTTCTTCGTGTACTTCTCTTGATTTCAAGTTGCCAAAAATGTACACCTAATGGTGATTAATTTCCATAAACTTTTCCCTCTGTATAAGATTGCTTGCTGTTAAGCTCCAGCATGTTTAATCTATATCTTCACAAAGAAGCCCATTATTACATTAAAATCTTAAATCGAGACCTGACAATAACACACAAAATATACTGACTGCCGTCATACTAGAATGTGTAAGAGAGGGATGGAAACATGCGCGTCCGCAGGTAGGGGCAAGATGGGAACTTACCCTCCCCCTGGAAAATAGAAAACCTGGAAAACGAAGAAAACATAAAGAAAAAGTCGAAGAAAAATTAACATCAGTATTTCTTATCAGTTCATACAGTGCTTTCGCTATTTATATGCCGTAAATATGCTCTAGAAATGTCATTTCCAGCGATCTAAGAGGCATTGTGGGGCAAAATTTTCTTGCGCTCCGCGCCACATGAGTTGGCGCGGAGCTTTTCCCCCTAAAAGAATTTAGTCCACCCCCCGAATATTCTTCCGCGGAGGCCCATGGATAGAAAATTTAAACATATTTTAATACAAAAACATGCTGAGTAGAAATGTCAAAGTAGTCTTCTAGCAGGTGCTGGAAATCAAATGGAAAGTCTGAAAAGCCTTGGCTTCGATCGTGCTGAGGCTCAGGTTATTTACTCCTTCGAAGCGCCCCTGCAGACCATTTTCGCCCCCTCTGACCGAAATCCCTAGCTCCGCCACTGCCCCAGACTTTGTAGTCCTGCACGAAATGTACTGATCTATTACAGTAATAGGGAAGATTATTTTAATACTAGTAATTTTAATTGTAAATTTTGTGTCGTTCTCAAAGTAACCCGCTTAGAACTATATTTCAAACTTTATTAAAAAAAAGTTGGTAACACCTTTTGAGAACCTTTCTCTTTCTATCATTACGAAAATGACTAAACAGTAAGATATTCCCTGATAAATAATGAGACAATCTCTATAATGCAAATCAGGAAGACCTGAGGCAAGATCCCAGAAAAAGTTTCTGTAATCAAATGAATAAACCTCGATAGTTTGATATAAAAGAAACATTGGGTCATGTTACAGTTACCTCAGTGTGTTTACATAGCCGACCAGAGACCTTGAGCGCTTGGCTTCAATCTTTTTTTTTCATTTAAGGCGCCACCTCTTATGAAATCCGAAAACTCAAGAATTCTGGTAGCCGGCCACTAGTTATCAGTCCCATTGACTTTTACACTAAATTAGGCTACTTCCGTGCCCCCCCCCCCCCTAGCTCACAGTAGATTTTTTCAAGCAGGACATGCCACCCCTCTAGTCGAAGCTCACAATCTGGACAGTTTCATGGCATTTTTAAATTTCCTAAACATGACCATTCAAATTTTGAGCTAGACTTGGCCAAGTCTCTCGTGAGTATTCCGCGGGGAGCTGACAACTTTCTTTCCAAAATGCCCTACTTCAGCATAGTACAGCATATCGTATTTTCTGTTGGTCTAGTACTGTTCTATGAATTGCATCGTTTCTCAACGAGAGACTTGGGACAATTCACCACTAGAACCAATCAGCATTCTCAAACACAAACTTTAGTATCGATCAAATTGAAGGTTTGTATAGAATCACGAAGAATAATATTCCAGACCCTGATCATACACATAATAATTGAATATTTTAACAAACGTTAAATTATTCTTTCTCATTTAATAAAGCGAAAGGAGTAATTAAATTACATATCTCTCATGGTAAATCGAAAATACGATCGTTCCTTATAACCTTGAATAATAGTATGGTCTTCCATTGAGGCGTACCAGAAAACGGTTATGTTTTTGAGCCCGTACCATAATGGAATACTACTAAAGTGGGAATTTTGCATGATGTAAAAGCAAAGTGCTACAATTTATGTGACAAATAGATCGATCATGCGGCACGAAATCGGAGTTTAAAGCGACGTAACAAATTAAATTAACACTTGAAGCAGTTATGTGAACGGCTTCACAGCTTCTTCGGGAAGCAGTGTCAAGTTTGGTTTCGCCGAACGGCCCTTTGCCAGATGGTCGGGAGGACTTTAGTAGAAGTATGTGAACGGATTTTCGGCCTTTTGGCTACTGTCATGTGTAGTATCTATTCTTTTCATCCAGTCAAGAATGGAGCCATGTATGGCAGACCAGTAATGTAGATGGTCTGAAGGCCTTGAGGTTGGTCAAATGTTGTCCTTTGGTGGACGTATAGCTTCTTCGAGAAGCAGTATCAAGTTTGGTTTCTCCGAACGGCCCTTTGCCAGAGGGTCGGGAGGACTTTGGAAGAAGTAGTTATGTGAACTTAGCTTAGATTACGGGATTTCAGACGAATGTGTCCTACCCATTTGACCCATCAGAATATACCGTTATTTCCTGGATGAAGGATAATTTTGCTTTAAAACCTAAGGGGATAAAATGTCTTTAGTCCCATCTCTTTACTACCCCGTTAATGGTCCCCCATCCTTGATACTAGCAGCGGTCAGGTACATAGCCAGGATCAGGATTGTATCATCGGGGGAGGGGCTGGTGTCATGGCGGGGTTGAGGCACGGAATGAGGGAAAAGTCTAAGAAAAGGGAGAAAAAACCTGTATGTTAGGTGTTTTTAGCATTGCAAGGTTGCGTCAAACGGGGGTTCTTAACCAGTGGCGAAGCTGCCATATGGTCGGGAGGAGGCGGTCTCCCCCTTGATAGGACCAAAATCGTCTTCCCGCGCCCTTTTTAGGTTTTTAACATACCTTACCCTTGCACCATTATTGGCAAAAGGCCATTTTATAGCTTTGTTTTAGGGCCCAGATAGCAACATGATCAAACAATTTCCAGTAACTGTATTATCTTGACCTTATTCTGATAAAAAGGGTCATCATCTGTAACATCGGTTTTGCCGAAACGCATCCTCATGTTTTATGCGTATTAATGAATGTTGTCGCTGTGGTAATTTAATTACTTCCACACGAAGCGTGATTATGAACTTACCAAATACACAGACTGGCGTTAAATTCATTCATCCTCCCGGCCAATAGAATATATTGCAAAGGGCACAACAATAATTGTAGCGCAAATAGCCCTCTTGTTGTCGGGGATACTTATCAATATAGACAATTAAAAGAGTTTATAAAGATACCAAAATACCTTCCACAACATTTTTCAAAATCAATTCTGGTAGCGGACCACTAATTATCAGTCCCATTGACTTATACACTAAATTAGGCTACTTCCGTAACCCTAGCTCACAGAAGAATTTTCAACCAGAAAATGCTACCTCTCTGATCGAAGCTCACAATCTGGGCTTTCATGGCATTTTCAAATTTCCAGAGAGAAAAGACCATTCAAATTTTCAGCTAGAGATCGTCGAATGATAAGTTTGTGTTTCCGGCAATAAAAGCTACTTAAAACGGCATTTCACAGAGCGGAGTAATACAATAAAAATGACACTAAAACTGATCAAGTTGGCTTGTGTATTGTCCGATACCAGAGCCACGATAAGAGAACAAGAAAAAATGCCCCCGGTTTCAATTGAAAACTATTAAGGACAATCTTAACTGATTCTGCTTTGACTTTTAATAACCGGACAGAGACCTTGTAGCACCGGACAGATGCAGTTATGTTCTCAACCTTCCGACCAATTTGTAAAATCTTCGGGATAGCTGTGTTCATCCTTATGTAAGCACAGTTACGTGCGCCATAAGTTGGAACTAGCCCAAATTTTGCAGGCCTGGACAAAATGACCTGATCTATTACACAAATAGGGATGATTATTTTAATTTTAGTTATTTTAAATGTAAATGTTGTGTCGTTCTAAAAATAGCCTATTTAGAATTACATTTAAACATTTATTCAACAAGTTGGTGACAATTTCTGAGAACAACTCGCTTCCTATCATTTTTAAAAATGAGAAAACAGTAAGATATTCCCTAATAAATAATGAGACAACCTCTTTCATTCAAATCAAAAAGACCTGAAATAAGATCCTAGAAATCGTTCCAGTAAAAAAAATTGAAAAAAAAAAAAAAAACCAAGACATATGTAAAAAGGAACGTTGGGTCAAGTTACAGTTACCTCACTGTGTTTTATTGAGAGAGATTTGAAAGGTAGGTACGTGTTTCCCGCCATAAAAGCTACTCAAAAACGGCATTTCACAGAGCGGAGTAATACAATGAAAAATGGCACTAAAATTGATCAAATTGGCTTGAATTTTAAACATTCTGTACTTCAACAAATTGTGTACAAAATCCAAATGTAAAAATGATCATATTTTGTAAGTAACACAGTCAGAGAAAACAACAATTAAAATTTTTAAAGCACTTTGTCTGTCAGTAAACATTTTCACAGGCACGAATATTGTAGTTAGTGTATGGTCAGATACCAGAACCACGATGACCAGTTTGAATTGAAAACTATTTAGGACAGTCTTAACTGATGCTGCTTTGACTTCTGATTTCAAACAAATACTACCTTAATTGGTTCATGTGTAATGCATGCGCAGAGTAGTGTGGGTAAAGAGAGGGTATATGGGACAAGGGTTAGACATAATCAATGATAATTACGCACGCAAATTTTCTAGGAAGAAGGAAGATTACAAAGTTTTGCTCCATTTTAGGAAAACCTATGGGAAAACAATGTCAGCCCACTCCATGTTTTAACGTGCCGCTCTTTGTCCGGAATGGTAGAATATTAAAGCAAAGGTGCACAAAAAATTAAATCGTGACGCTCTCGATGCACGATAACGAGCAGACTCGGAGAGAGGTACGTGTCCTGAATATGTCTTAATACTTGAAAACATTTGCCTTAAAAGTGGCAGTACTGTAGTTTACATTTGAACTTTAAGAGTGTACCCAAAGTCGAATAATTCCAAAATTCAATTTAAATAGCATGAAACATGAATTTTAACAGTGTAACTGTTATCTTCATAGGACCTTCTTTAGCCGAGACGTGAGATGTAAAATGTTGTGACTGTTTTACTTTGCCAGTCACAATTATGTCATAAAGTCTGTCGTGTTAGACTCCATTCTAAACTTGATTAAAAAGCAAATACTACAAGTGATCTCGGCCAAAAAGGGCTTTCTCCTTCTTTTCAAAAGTTCCCGTCGACTCTCTGGCGAAGAGCCAAGGAGCGAAAACCAAACATTTACTCCAGGAGGAGTTCTGCTCCCTAAAGGAGCTAAACTCCTCAAACGGACAAGTACGCTCTCCAAAGGGCAAACATGTGTGGTCCTGCTCTAGACTGGCTTAACAGAACAGAAGCCGTACCCTGGATATGTGAGAAGCTTTCGACGAAACTTTATAAGAGTTTCGGATAGCTGTTCTCAGCCTTCCGACCAATTTCTAAAATCTTCGGGATAGCTGTGTTTATCCTTCTGTAACCAGAGTTACGTGCGCCATAAGTTGGAAACAGCCCAAATTTTGCAGGCCTGGACAAAATGACCTGATCTATTGCACTAATAGGGATGATTATTTTAATTTTAGTTATTTTAAATGTAAATGTTGTGTCGTTCTAAAAATAGCCTATTTAGAATTACATTTAAACATTTATTCAACAAGTTGGTGACAATTTCTGAGAACAACTCGCTTCCTATCATTTTTAAAAATGAGAAAACAGTAAGATATTCCCTAATAAATAATGAGACAACCTCTTTCATTCAAATCAAAAAGACCTGAAATAAGATCCTAGAAATCGTTCCAGTAAAAAAAATTGAAAAAAAAAAAAAAAACCAAGACATATGTAAAAAGGAACGTTGGGTCAAGTTACAGTTACCTCACTGTGTTTTATTGAGAGAGATTTGAAAGGTAGGTACGTGTTTCCCGCCATAAAAGCTACTCAAAAACGGCATTTCACAGAGCGGAGTAATACAATGAAAAATGGCACTAAAATTGATCAAATTGGCTTGAATTTTAAACATTCTGTACTTCAACAAATTGTGTACAAAATCCAAATGTAAAAATGATCATATTTTGTAAGTAACACAGTCAGAGAAAACAACAATTAAAATTTTTAAAGCACTTTGTCTGTCAGTAAACATTTTCACAGGCACGAATATTGTAGTTAGTGTATGGTCAGATACCAGAACCACGATGACCAGTTTGAATTGAAAACTATTTAGGACAGTCTTAACTGATGCTGCTTTGACTTCTGATTTCAAACAAATACTACCTTAATTGGTTCATGTGTAATGCATGCGCAGAGTAGTGTGGGTAAAGAGAGGGTATATGGGACAAGGGTTAGACATAATCAATGATAATTACGCACGCAAATTTTCTAGGAAGAAGGAAGATTACAAAGTTTTGCTCCATTTTAGGAAAACCTATGGGAAAACAATGTCAGCCCACTCCATGTTTTAACGTGCCGCTCTTTGTCCGGAATGGTAGAATATTAAAGCAAAGGTGCACAAAAAATTAAATCGTGACGCTCTCGATGCACGATAACGAGCAGACTCGGAGAGAGGTACGTGTCCTGAATATGTCTTAATACTTGAAAACATTTGCCTTAAAAGTGGCAGTACTGTAGTTTACATTTGAACATTAAGAGTGTACCCAAAGTCGAATAATTCCAAAATTCAATTTAAATAGCATGAAACATGAATTTTAACAGTGTAACTGTTATCTTCATAGGACCTTCTTTAGCCGAGACGTGAGATGTAAAATGTTGTGACTGTTTTACTTTGCCAGTCACAATTATGTCATAAAGTCTGTCGTGTTAGACTCCATTCTAAACTTGATTAAAAAGCAAATACTACAAGTGATCTCGGCCAAAAAGGGCTTTCTCCTTCTTTTCAAAAGTTCCCGTCGACTCTCTGGCGAAGAGCCAAGGAGCGAAAACCAAACATTTACTCCAGGAGGAGTTCTGCTCCCTAAAGGAGCTAAACTCCTCAAACGGACAAGTACGCTCTCCAAAGGGCAAACATGTGTGGTCCTGCTCTAGACTGGCTTAACAGAACAGAAGCCGTACCCTGGATATGTGAGAAGCTTTCGACGAAACTTTTTAGAGTTTCGGATAGCTGTTCTCAGCCTTCCGACCAATTTCTAAAATCTTCGGGATAGCTGTGTTTATCCTTCTGTAACCAGAGTTACGTGCGCCATAAGTTGGAAACAGCCCAAATTTTGCAGGCCTGGACAAAATGACCTGATCTATTGCACTAATAGGGATGATTATTTTAATTTTAGTTATTTTAAATGTAAATGTTGTGTCGTTCTAAAAATAGCCTATTTAGAATTACATTTAAACATTTATTCAACAAGTTGGTGACAATTTCTGAGAACAACTCGCTTCCTATCATTTTTAAAAATGAGAAAACAGTAAGATATTCCCTAATAAATAATGAGACAACCTCTTTCATTCAAATCAAAAAGACCTGAAATAAGATCCTAGAAATCGTTCCAGTAAAAAAAATGAAAAAAAAAGAAAACCCAAGACATATGTAAAAAGGAACGTTGGGTCAAGTTACAGTTACCTCACTGTGTTTTATTGAGAGAGATTTGAAAGGTAGGTACGTGTTTCCCGCCATAAAAGCTACTCAAAAAACGGCATTTCACAGAGCGGAGTAATACAATGAAAAATGGCACTAAAATTGATCAAATTGGCTTGAATTTTAAACATTCTGTACTTCAACAAATTGTGTACAAAATCCAAATGTAAAAATGATCATATTTTGTAAGTAACACAGTCAGAGAAAACAACAATTAAAATTTTTAAAGCACTTTGTCTGTCAGTAAACATTTTCACAGGCACGAATATTGTAGTTAGTGTATGGTCAGATACCAGAACCACGATGACCAGTTTGAATTGAAAACTATTTAGGACAGTCTTAACTGATGCTGCTTTGACTTCTGATTTCAAACAAATACTACCTTAATTGGTTCATGTGTAATGCATGCGCAGAGTAGTGTGGGTAAAGAGAGGGTATATGGGACAAGGGTTAGACATAATCAATGATAATTACGCACGCAAATTTTCTAGGAAGAAGGAAGATTACAAAGTTTTGCTCCATTTTAGGAAAACCTATGGGAAAACAATGTCAGCCCACTCCATGTTTTAACGTGCCGCTCTTTGTCCGGAATGGTAGAATATTAAAGCAAAGGTGCACAAAAAATTAAATCGTGACGCTCTCGATGCACGATAACGAGCAGACTCGGAGAGAGGTACGTGTCCTGAATATGTCTTAATACTTGAAAACATTTGCCTTAAAAGTGGCAGTACTGTAGTTTACATTTGAACATTAAGAGTGTACCCAAAGTCGAATAATTCCAAAATTCAATTTAAATAGCATGAAACATGAATTTTAACAGTGTAACTGTTATCTTCATAGGACCTTCTTTAGCCGAGACGTGAGATGTAAAATGTTGTGACTGTTTTACTTTGCCAGTCACAATTATGTCATAAAGTCTGTCGTGTTAGACTCCATTCTAAACTTGATTAAAAAGCAAATACTACAAGTGATCTCGGCCAAAAAGGGCTTTCTCCTTCTTTTCAAAAGTTCCCGTCGACTCTCTGGCGAAGAGCCAAGGAGCGAAAACCAAACATTTACTCCAGGAGGAGTTCTGCTCCCTAAAGGAGCTAAACTCCTCAAACGGACAAGTACGCTCTCCAAAGGGCAAACATGTGTGGTCCTGCTCTAGACTGGCTTAACAGAACAGAAGCCGTACCCTGGATATGTGAGAAGCTTTCGACGAAACTTTTTAGAGTTTCGGATAGCTGTTCTCAGCCTTCCGACCAATTTCTAAAATCTTCGGGATAGCTGTGTTTATCCTTCTGTAACCAGAGTTACGTGCGCCATAAGTTGGAAACAGCCCAAATTTTGCAGGCCTGGACAAAATGACCTGATCTATTGCACTAATAGGGATGATTATTTTAATTTTAGTTATTTTAAATGTAAATGTTGTGTCGTTCTAAAAATAGCCTATTTAGAATTACATTTAAACATTTATTCAACAAGTTGGTGACAATTTCTGAGAACAACTCGCTTCCTATCATTTTTAAAAATGAGAAAACAGTAAGATATTCCCTAATAAATAATGAGACAACCTCTTTCATTCAAATCAAAAAGACCTGAAATAAGATCCTAGAAATCGTTCCAGTAAAAAAAATTGAAAAAAAAGAAACAAACAAAAAACCAAGACATATGTAAAAAGGAACGTTGGGTCAAGTTACAGTTACCTCACTGTGTTTTATTGAGAGAGATTTGAAAGGTAGGTACGTGTTTCCCGCCATAAAAGCTACTCAAAAAACGGCATTTCACAGAGCGGAGTAATACAATGAAAAATGGCACTAAAATTGATCAAATTGGCTTGAATTTTAAACATTCTGTACTTCAACAAATTGTGTACAAAATCCAAATGTAAAAATGATCATATTTTGTAAGTAACACAGTCAGAGAAAACAACAATTAAAATTTTTAAAGCACTTTGTCTGTCAGTAAACATTTTCACAGGCACGAATATTGTAGTTAGTGTATGGTCAGATACCAGAACCACGATGACCAGTTTGAATTGAAAACTATTTAGGACAGTCTTAACTGATGCTGCTTTGACTTCTGATTTCAAACAAATACTACCTTAATTGGTTCATGTGTAATGCATGCGCAGAGTAGTGTGGGTAAAGAGAGGGTATATGGGACAAGGGTTAGACATAATCAATGATAATTACGCACGCAAATTTTCTAGGAAGAAGGAAGATTACAAAGTTTTGCTCCATTTTAGGAAAACCTATGGGAAAACAATGTCAGCCCACTCCATGTTTTAACGTGCCGCTCTTTGTCCGGAATGGTAGAATATTAAAGCAAAGGTGCACAAAAATTAAATCGTGACGCTCTCGATGCACGATAACGAGCAGACTCGGAGAGAGGTACGTGTCCTGAATATGTCTTAATACTTGAAAACATTTGCCTTAAAAGTGGCAGTACTGTAGTTTACATTTGAACATTAAGAGTGTACCCAAAGTCGAATAATTCCAAAATTCAATTTAAATAGCATGAAACATGAATTTTAACAGTGTAACTGTTATCTTCATAGGACCTTCTTTAGCCGAGACGTGAGATGTAAAATGTTGTGACTGTTTTACTTTGCCAGTCACAATTATGTCATAAAGTCTGTCGTGTTAGACTCCATTCTAAACTTGATTAAAAAGCAAATACTACAAGTGATCTCGGCCAAAAAGGGCTTTCTCCTTCTTTTCAAAAGTTCCCGTCGACTCTCTGGCGAAGAGCCAAGGAGCGAAAACCAAACATTTACTCCAGGAGGAGTTCTGCTCCCTAAAGGAGCTAAACTCCTCAAACGGACAAGTACGCTCTCCAAAGGGCAAACATGTGTGGTCCTGCTCTAGACTGGCTTAACAGAACAGAAGCCGTACCCTGGATATGTGAGAAGCTTTCGACGAAACTTTTTAGAGTTTCGGATAGCTGTTCTCAGCCTTCCGACCAATTTCTAAAATCTTCGGGATAGCTGTGTTTATCCTTCTGTAACCAGAGTTACGTGCGCCATAAGTTGGAAACAGCCCAAATTTTGCAGGCCTGGACAAAATGACCTGATCTATTGCACTAATAGGGATGATTATTTTAATTTTAGTTATTTTAAATGTAAATGTTGTGTCGTTCTAAAAATAGCCTATTTAGAATTACATTTAAACATTTATTCAACAAGTTGGTGACAATTTCTGAGAACAACTCGCTTCCTATCATTTTTAAAAATGAGAAAACAGTAAGATATTCCCTAATAAATAATGAGACAACCTCTTTCATTCAAATCAAAAAGACCTGAAATAAGATCCTAGAAATCGTTCCAGTAAAAAAAAATTGAAAAAAAAAAAAAACCCAAGACATATGTAAAAAGGAACGTTGGGTCAAGTTACAGTTACCTCACTGTGTTTTATTGAGAGAGATTTGAAAGGTAGGTACGTGTTTCCCGCCATAAAAGCTACTCAAAAAACGGCATTTCACAGAGCGGAGTAATACAATGAAAAATGGCACTAAAATTGATCAAATTGGCTTGAATTTTAAACATTCTGTACTTCAACAAATTGTGTACAAAATCCAAATGTAAAAATGATCATATTTTGTAAGTAACACAGTCAGAGAAAACAACAATTAAAATTTTTAAAGCACTTTGTCTGTCAGTAAACATTTTCACAGGCACGAATATTGTAGTTAGTGTATGGTCAGATACCAGAACCACGATGACCAGTTTGAATTGAAAACTATTTAGGACAGTCTTAACTGATGCTGCTTTGACTTCTGATTTCAAACAAATACTACCTTAATTGGTTCATGTGTAATGCATGCGCAGAGTAGTGTGGGTAAAGAGAGGGTATATGGGACAAGGGTTAGACATAATCAATGATAATTACGCACGCAAATTTTCTAGGAAGAAGGAAGATTACAAAGTTTTGCTCCATTTTAGGAAAACCTATGGGAAAACAATGTCAGCCCACTCCATGTTTTAACGTGCCGCGCTCTTTGTCCGGAATGGTAGAATATTAAAGCAAAGGTGCACATAAAATTAAATCGTGACGCTCTCGATGCACGATAACGAGCAGACTCGGAGAGAGGTACGTGTCCTGAATATGTCTTAATACTTGAAAACATTTGCCTTAAAAGTGGCAGTACTGTAGTTTACATTTGAACTTTAAGAGTGTACCCAAAGTCGAATAATTCCAAAATTCAATTTAAATAGCATGAAACATGAATTTTAACAGTGTAACTGTTATCTTCATAGGACCTTCTTTAGCCGAGACGTGAGATGTAAAATGTTGTGACTGTTTTACTTTGCCAGTCACAATTATGTCATAAAGTCTGTCGTGTTAGACTCCATTCTAAACTTGATTAAAAAGCAAATACTACAAGTGATCTCGGCCAAAAAGGGCTTTCTCCTTCTTTTCAAAAGTTCCCGTCGACTCTCTGGCGAAGAGCCAAGGAGCGAAAACCAAACATTTACTCCAGGAGGAGTTCTGCTCCCTAAAGGAGCTAAACTCCTCAAACGGACAAGTACGCTCTCCAAAGGGCAAACATGTGTGGTCCTGCTCTAGACTGGCTTAACAGAACAGAAGCCGTACCCTGGATATGTGAGAAGCTTTCGACGAAACTTTTTAGAGTTTCGGATAGCTGTTCTCAGCCTTCCGACCAATTTCTAAAATCTTCGGGATAGCTGTGTTTATCCTTCTGTAACCAGAGTTACGTGCGCCATAAGTTGGAAACAGCCCAAATTTTGCAGGCCTGGACAAAATGACCTGATCTATTGCACTAATAGGGATGATTATTTTAATTTTAGTTATTTTAAATGTAAATGTTGTGTCGTTCTAAAAATAGCCTATTTAGAATTACATTTAAACATTTATTCAACAAGTTGGTGACAATTTCTGAGAACAACTCGCTTCCTATCATTTTTAAAAATGAGAAAACAGTAAGATATTCCCTAATAAATAATGAGACAACCTCTTTCATTCAAATCAAAAAGACCTGAAATAAGATCCTAGAAATCGTTCCAGTAAAAAAAATTGAAAAAAAAAAAAAAAACCAAGACATATGTAAAAAGGAACGTTGGGTCAAGTTACAGTTACCTCACTGTGTTTTATTGAGAGAGATTTGAAAGGTAGGTACGTGTTTCCCGCCATAAAAGCTACTCAAAAAACGGCATTTCACAGAGCGGAGTAATACAATGAAAAATGGCACTAAAATTGATCAAATTGGCTTGAATTTTAAACATTCTGTACTTCAACAAATTGTGTACAAAATCCAAATGTAAAAATGATCATATTTTGTAAGTAACACAGTCAGAGAAAACAACAATTAAAATTTTTAAAGCACTTTGTCTGTCAGTAAACATTTTCACAGGCACGAATATTGTAGTTAGTGTATGGTCAGATACCAGAACCACGATGACCAGTTTGAATTGAAAACTATTTAGGACAGTCTTAACTGATGCTGCTTTGACTTCTGATTTCAAACAAATACTACCTTAATTGGTTCATGTGTAATGCATGCGCAGAGTAGTGTGGGTAAAGAGAGGGTATATGGGACAAGGGTTAGACATAATCAATGATAATTACGCACGCAAATTTTCTAGGAAGAAGGAAGATTACAAAGTTTTGCTCCATTTTAGGAAAACCTATGGGAAAACAATGTCAGCCCACTCCATGTTTTAACGTGCCGCTCTTTGTCCGGAATGGTAGAATATTAAAGCAAAGGTGCACAAAAAATTAAATCGTGACGCTCTCGATGCACGATAACGAGCAGACTCGGAGAGAGGTACGTGTCCTGAATATGTCTTAATACTTGAAAACATTTGCCTTAAAAGTGGCAGTACTGTAGTTTACATTTGAACATTAAGAGTGTACCCAAAGTCGAATAATTCCAAAATTCAATTTAAATAGCATGAAACATGAATTTTAACAGTGTAACTGTTATCTTCATAGGACCTTCTTTAGCCGAGACGTGAGATGTAAAATGTTGTGACTGTTTTACTTTGCCAGTCACAATTATGTCATAAAGTCTGTCGTGTTAGACTCCATTCTAAACTTGATTAAAAAGCAAATACTACAAGTGATCTCGGCCAAAAAGGGCTTTCTCCTTCTTTTCAAAAGTTCCCGTCGACTCTCTGGCGAAGAGCCAAGGAGCGAAAACCAAACATTTACTCCAGGAGGAGTTCTGCTCCCTAAAGGAGCTAAACTCCTCAAACGGACAAGTACGCTCTCCAAAGGGCAAACATGTGTGGTCCTGCTCTAGACTGGCTTAACAGAACAGAAGCCGTACCCTGGATATGTGAGAAGCTTTCGACGAAACTTTTTAGAGTTTCGGATAGCTGTTCTCAGCCTTCCGACCAATTTCTAAAATCTTCGGGATAGCTGTGTTTATCCTTCTGTAACCAGAGTTACGTGCGCCATAAGTTGGAAACAGCCCAAATTTTGCAGGCCTGGACAAAATGACCTGATCTATTGCACTAATAGGGATGATTATTTTAATTTTAGTTATTTTAAATGTAAATGTTGTGTCGTTCTAAAAATAGCCTATTTAGAATTACATTTAAACATTTATTCAACAAGTTGGTGACAATTTCTGAGAACAACTCGCTTCCTATCATTTTTAAAAATGAGAAAACAGTAAGATATTCCCTAATAAATAATGAGACAACCTCTTTCATTCAAATCAAAAAGACCTGAAATAAGATCCTAGAAATCGTTCCAGTAAAAAAAATTGAAAAAAAAAAAAAAAAACCAAGACATATGTAAAAAGGAACGTTGGGTCAAGTTACAGTTACCTCACTGTGTTTTATTGAGAGAGATTTGAAAGGTAGGTACGTGTTTCCCGCCATAAAAGCTACTCAAAAGCGGTATTTCACAGAGCGGAGTAATACAATGAAAAATGGCACTAAAATTGATCAAATTGGCTTGAATTTTAAACATTCTGTACTTCAACAAATTGTGTACAAAATCCAAATGTAAAAATGATCATATTTTGTAAGTAACACAGTCAGAGAAAACAACAATTAAAATTTTTAAAGCACTTTGTCTGTCAGTAAACATTTTCACAGGCACGAATATTGTAGTTAGTGTATGGTCAGATACCAGAACCACGATGACCAGTTTGAATTGAAAACTATTTAGGACAGTCTTAACTGATGCTGCTTTGACTTCTGATTTCAAACAAATACTACCTTAATTGGTTCATGTGTAATGCATGCGCAGAGTAGTGTGGGTAAAGAGAGGGTATATGGGACAAGGGTTAGACATAATCAATGATAATTACGCACGCAAATTTTCTAGGAAGAAGGAAGATTACAAAGTTTTGCTCCATTTTAGGAAAACCTATGGGAAAACAATGTCAGCCCACTCCATGTTTTAACGTGCCGCTCTTTGTCCGGAATGGTAGAATATTAAAGCAAAGGTGCACAAAAAATTAAATCGTGACGCTCTCGATGCACGATAACGAGCAGACTCGGAGAGAGGTACGTGTCCTGAATATGTCTTAATACTTGAAAACATTTGCCTTAAAAGTGGCAGTACTGTAGTTTACATTTGAACATTAAGAGTGTACCCAAAGTCGAATAATTCCAAAATTCAATTTAAATAGCATGAAACATGAATTTTAACAGTGTAACTGTTATCTTCATAGGACCTTCTTTAGCCGAGACGTGAGATGTAAAATGTTGTGACTGTTTTACTTTGCCAGTCACAATTATGTCATAAAGTCTGTCGTGTTAGACTCCATTCTAAACTTGATTAAAAAGCAAATACTACAAGTGATCTCGGCCAAAAAGGGCTTTCTCCTTCTTTTCAAAAGTTCCCGTCGACTCTCTGGCGAAGAGCCAAGGAGCGAAAACCAAACATTTACTCCAGGAGGAGTTCTGCTCCCTAAAGGAGCTAAACTCCTCAAACGGACAAGTACGCTCTCCAAAGGGCAAACATGTGTGGTCCTGCTCTAGACTGGCTTAACAGAACAGAAGCCGTACCCTGGATATGTGAGAAGCTTTCGACGAAACTTTTTAGAGTTTCGGATAGCTGTTCTCAGCCTTCCGACCAATTTCTAAAATCTTCGGGATAGCTGTGTTTATCCTTCTGTAACCAGAGTTACGTGCGCCATAAGTTGGAAACAGCCCAAATTTTGCAGGCCTGGACAAAATGACCTGATCTATTGCACTAATAGGGATGATTATTTTAATTTTAGTTATTTTAAATGTAAATGTTGTGTCGTTCTAAAAATAGCCTATTTAGAATTACATTTAAACATTTATTCAACAAGTTGGTGACAATTTCTGAGAACAACTCGCTTCCTATCATTTTTAAAAATGAGAAAACAGTAAGATATTCCCTAATAAATAATGAGACAACCTCTTTCATTCAAATCAAAAAGACCTGAAATAAGATCCTAGAAATCGTTCCAGTAAAAAAAATTGAAAAAAAAAAAAACCAAGACATATGTAAAAAGGAACGTTGGGTCAAGTTACAGTTACCTCACTGTGTTTTATTGAGAGAGATTTGAAAGGTAGGTACGTGTTTCCCGCCATAAAAGCTACTCAAAAAACGGCATTTCACAGAGCGGAGTAATACAATGAAAAATGGCACTAAAATTGATCAAATTGGCTTGAATTTTAAACATTCTGTACTTCAACAAATTGTGTACAAAATCCAAATGTAAAAATGATCATATTTTGTAAGTAACACAGTCAGAGAAAACAACAATTAAAATTTTTAAAGCACTTTGTCTGTCAGTAAACATTTTCACAGGCACGAATATTGTAGTTAGTGTATGGTCAGATACCAGAACCACGATGACCAGTTTGAATTGAAAACTATTTAGGACAGTCTTAACTGATGCTGCTTTGACTTCTGATTTCAAACAAATACTACCTTAATTGGTTCATGTGTAATGCATGCGCAGAGTAGTGTGGGTAAAGAGAGGGTATATGGGACAAGGGTTAGACATAATCAATGATAATTACGCACGCAAATTTTCTAGGAAGAAGGAAGATTACAAAGTTTTGCTCCATTTTAGGAAAACCTATGGGAAAACAATGTCAGCCCACTCCATGTTTTAACGTGCCGCTCTTTGTCCGGAATGGTAGAATATTAAAGCAAAGGTGCACAAAAAATTAAATCGTGACGCTCTCGATGCACGATAACGAGCAGACTCGGAGAGAGGTACGTGTCCTGAATATGTCTTAATACTTGAAAACATTTGCCTTAAAAGTGGCAGTACTGTAGTTTACATTTGAACTTTAAGAGTGTACCCAAAGTCGAATAATTCCAAAATTCAATTTAAATAGCATGAAACATGAATTTTAACAGTGTAACTGTTATCTTCATAGGACCTTCTTTAGCCGAGACGTGAGATGTAAAATGTTGTGACTGTTTTACTTTGCCAGTCACAATTATGTCATAAAGTCTGTCGTGTTAGACTCCATTCTAAACTTGATTAAAAAGCAAATACTACAAGTGATCTCGGCCAAAAAGGGCTTTCTCCTTCTTTTCAAAAGTTCCCGTCGACTCTCTGGCGAAGAGCCAAGGAGCGAAAACCAAACATTTACTCCAGGAGGAGTTCTGCTCCCTAAAGGAGCTAAACTCCTCAAACGGACAAGTACGCTCTCCAAAGGGCAAACATGTGTGGTCCTGCTCTAGACTGGCTTAACAGAACAGAAGCCGTACCCTGGATATGTGAGAAGCTTTCGACGAAACTTTTTAGAGTTTCGGATAGCTGTTCTCAGCCTTTCGCTTTTTTCTAAAAGTCCCCACGAATCTCTGGCGAAGAGCCAAGGGGCGAAAACTAAACGATTACTCCCGGAGGAGTTCTGCTCCCTTAAGGAGCTTAACGTCCCAAATGGACAAGTACGCCCTCCAAAGGGCAAACACTGAGTGGTCCTGCTATAGACTGGCTGAATAGAAAAGAAGCCACAACCTGGCTGTTCTCAGCCTTCCGACCAATTTCTAAAATCTTCGGGATAGCTGTGTTTATCCTTCTGTAACCAGAGTTACGTGCGCCATAAGTTGGAAACAGCCCAAATTTTGCAGGCCTGGACAAAATGACCTGATCTATTGCACTAATAGGGATGATTATTTTAATTTTAGTTATTTTAAATGTAAATGTTGTGTCGTTCTAAAAATAGCCTATTTAGAATTACATTTAAACATTTATTCAACAAGTTGGTGACAATTTCTGAGAACAACTCGCTTCCTATCATTTTTAAAAATGAGAAAACAGTAAGATATTCCCTAATAAATAATGAGACAACCTCTTTCATTCAAATCAAAAAGACCTGAAATAAGATCCTAGAAATCGTTTCATCAAAAAAGAAAAAAAAAAAAAGACATATGTAAAAAGGAACGTTGGGTCAAGTTACAGTTACCTCACTGTGTTTTATTGAGAGAGATTTGAAAGGTAGGTACGTGTTTCCCGCCATAAAAGCTACTCAAAAAACGGCATTTCACAGAGCGGAGTAATACAATGAAAAATGGCACTAAAATTGATCAAATTGGCTTGAATTTTAAACATTCTGTACTTCAACAAATTGTGTACAAAATCCAAATGTAAAAATGATCATATTTTGTAAGTAACACAGTCAGAGAAAACAACAATTAAAATTTTTAAAGCACTTTGTCTGTCAGTAAACATTTTCACAGGCACGAATATTGTAGTTAGTGTATGGTCAGATACCAGAACCACGATGACCAGTTTGAATTGAAAACTATTTAGGACAGTCTTAACTGATGCTGCTTTGACTTCTGATTTCAAACAAATACTACCTTAATTGGTTCATGTGTAATGCATGCGCAGAGTAGTGTGGGTAAAGAGAGGGTATATGGGACAAGGGTTAGACATAATCAATGATAATTACGCACGCAAATTTTCTAGGAAGAAGGAAGATTACAAAGTTTTGCTCCATTTTAGGAAAACCTATGGGAAAACAATGTCAGCCCACTCCATGTTTTAACGTGCCGCTCTTTGTCCGGAATGGTAGAATATTAAAGCAAAGGTGCACAAAAATTAAATCGTGACGCTCTCGATGCACGATAACGAGCAGACTCGGAGAGAGGTACGTGTCCTGAATATGTCTTAATACTTGAAAACATTTGCCTTAAAAGTGGCAGTACTGTAGTTTACATTTGAACTTTAAGAGTGTACCCAAAGTCGAATAATTCCAAAATTCAATTTAAATAGCATGAAACATGAATTTTAACAGTGTAACTGTTATCTTCATAGGACCTTCTTTAGCCGAGACGTGAGATGTAAAATGTTGTGACTGTTTTACTTTGCCAGTCACAATTATGTCATAAAGTCTGTCGTGTTAGACTCCATTCTAAACTTGATTAAAAAGCAAATACTACAAGTGATCTCGGCCAAAAAGGGCTTTCTCCTTCTTTTCAAAAGTTCCCGTCGACTCTCTGGCGAAGAGCCAAGGAGCGAAAACCAAACATTTACTCCAGGAGGAGTTCTGCTCCCTAAAGGAGCTAAACTCCTCAAACGGACAAGTACGCTCTCCAAAGGGCAAACATGTGTGGTCCTGCTCTAGACTGGCTTAACAGAACAGAAGCCGTACCCTGGATATGTGAGAAGCTTTCGACGAAACCTTTTAGAGTTTCGGATAGCTGTTCTCAGCCTTTCGCTTTTTTCTAAAAGTCCCCACGAATCTCTGGCGAAGAGCCAAGGGGGCGAAAACTAAACGATTACTCCCGGAGGAGTTCTGCTCCCTTAAGGAGCTTAACGTCCCAAATGGACAAGTACGCCCTCCAAAGGGCAAACACTGAGTGGTCCTGCTATAGACTGGCTGAATAGAAAAGAAGCCACAACCTGGCTGTTCTCAGCCTTCCGACCAATTTCTAAAATCTTCGGGATAGCTGTGTTTATCCTTCTGTAACCAGAGTTACGTGCGCCATAAGTTGGAAACAGCCCAAATTTTGCAGGCCTGGACAAAATGACCTGATCTATTGCACTAATAGGGATGATTATTTTAATTTTAGTTATTTTAAATGTAAATGTTGTGTCGTTCTAAAAATAGCCTATTTAGAATTACATTTAAACATTTATTCAACAAGTTGGTGACAATTTCTGAGAACAACTCGCTTCCTATCATTTTTAAAAATGAGAAAACGTTAAGATATTCCCTAATAAATAATGAGACAACCTCTTTCATTCACATTAAAAAGACCTGAAATAAGATCCTAGAAATCGTTCCAGTAAACCAAATTGAAAAAAACCAAGACATATGTAAAAAGGAACGTTGGGTCAAGTTACAGTTACCTCACTGTGTTTTATTGAGAGAGATTTGAAAGGTAGGTACGTGTTTCCCGCCATAAAAGCTACTCAAAAAACGGCATTTCACAGAGCGGAGTAATACAATGAAAAATGGCACTAAAATTGATCAAATTGGCTTGAATTTTAAACATTCTGTACTTCAACAAATTGTGTACAAAATCCAAATGTAAAAATGATCATATTTTGTAAGTAACACAGTCAGAGAAAACAACAATTAAAATTTTTAAAGCACTTTGTCTGTCAGTAAACATTTTCACAGGCACGAATATTGTAGTTAGTGTATGGTCAGATACCAGAACCACGATGACCAGTTTGAATTGAAAACTATTTAGGACAGTCTTAACTGATGCTGCTTTGACTTCTGATTTCAAACAAATACTACCTTAATTGGTTCATGTGTAATGCATGCGCAGAGTAGTGTGGGTAAAGAGAGGGTATATGGGACAAGGGTTAGACATAATCAATGATAATTACGCACGCAAATTTTCTAGGAAGAAGGAAGATTACAAAGTTTTGCTCCATTTTAGGAAAACCTATGGGAAAACAATGTCAGCCCACTCCATGTTTTAACGTGCCGCTCTTTGTCCGGAATGGTAGAATATTAAAGCAAAGGTGCACAAAAAATTAAATCGTGACGCTCTCGATGCACGATAACGAGCAGACTCGGAGAGAGGTACGTGTCCTGAATATGTCTTAATACTTGAAAACATTTGCCTTAAAAGTGGCAGTACTGTAGTTTACATTTGAACTTTAAGAGTGTACCCAAAGTCGAATAATTCCAAAATTCAATTTAAATAGCATGAAACATGAATTTTAACAGTGTAACTGTTATCTTCATAGGACCTTCTTTAGCCGAGACGTGAGATGTAAAATGTTGTGACTGTTTTACTTTGCCAGTCACAATTATGTCATAAAGTCTGTCGTGTTAGACTCCATTCTAAACTTGATTAAAAAGCAAATACTACAAGTGATCTCGGCCAAAAAGGGCTTTCTCCTTCTTTTCAAAAGTTCCCGTCGACTCTCTGGCGAAGAGCCAAGGAGCGAAAACCAAACATTTACTCCAGGAGGAGTTCTGCTCCCTAAAGGAGCTAAACTCCTCAAACGGACAAGTACGCTCTCCAAAGGGCAAACATGTGTGGTCCTGCTCTAGACTGGCTTAACAGAACAGAAGCCGTACCCTGGATATGTGAGAAGCTTTCGACGAAACTTTTTAGAGTTTCGGATAGCTGTTCTCAGCCTTCCGACCAATTTTTTCTCTTTTTTCTAAAAGTCCCCACGACTCTCTGGCGAAGAGCCAAGGGGCGAAAACCAAACGACTACGCCTTCCGACCAATTTCTTTTTCTAAAGTCCTCCCGACCCTCTGGCAAAGGGCCGTTCGGCGAAACCAACCTTGATACTGCTTCCCGAAGAAGCTATTACGTCCACTGAAGGACAACACTTAACGACCAACCTCGCGGCCTTCAGACCATTTTCATCATTGGTCTGTCATGTATGGCTCCATTCTTGACTGGATGAAAAGAACAGATACTACACATGATCTTAGCCAAAAGACCGAGAAGCGATCGCCGCAAAGGACGGTTCGGTGAAACCCTTCCGACCAATTTCTAAAATCTTCGGGATAGCTGTAGCCGTGTTTATCCTGCTGTAACCCGAGTTACGTGCGCCATAAGTTGGAAACAGCCCAAACTTTGCAGGCCTGAACAAAATGACCTGATCTATTGCACTAATAGGGATGATTATTTTAATTTTAGTTATTTTAAATGTAAATGTTGTGTCGTTCTAAAAATAGCCTATTTAGAATTACATTTAAACATTTATTCAACAAGTTGGTGACAATTTCTGAGAACAACTCGCTTCCTATCATTTTTAAAAATGAGAAAACAGTAAGATATTCCCTAATAAATAATGAGACAACCTCTTTCATTCAAATCAAAAAGACCTGAAATAAGATCCTAGAAATCGTTCCAGTCAAAAAAAATTGAAAAAAAAAAAAAACCAAGACATATGTAAAAAGGAACGTTGGGTCAAGTTACAGTTACCTCACTGTGTTTTATTGAGAGAGATTTGAAAGGTAGGTACGTGTTTCCCGCCATAAAAGCTACTCAAAAACGGCATTTCACAGAGCGGAGTAATACAATGAAAAATGGCACTAAAATTGATCAAATTGGCTTGAATTTTAAACATTCTGTACTTCAACAAATTGTGTACAAAATCCAAATGTAAAAATGATCATATTTTGTAAGTAACACAGTCAGAGAAAACAACAATTAAAATTTTTAAAGCACTTTGTCTGTCAGTAAACATTTTCACAGGCACGAATATTGTAGTTAGTGTATGGTCAGATACCAGAACCACGATGACCAGTTTGAATTGAAAACTATTTAGGACAGTCTTAACTGATGCTGCTTTGACTTCTGATTTCAAACAAATCACTACCTTAATTGGTTCATGTGTAATGCATGCGCAGAGTAGTGTGGGTAAAGAGAGGGTATATGGGACAAGGGTTAGACATAATCAATGATAATTACGCACGCAAATTTTCTAGGAAGAAGGAAGATTACAAAGTTTTGCTCCATTTTAGGAAAACCTATGGGAAAACAATGTCAGCCCACTCCATGTTTTAACGTGCCGCTCTTTGTCCGGAATGGTAGAATATTAAAGCAAAGGTGCACAAAAAATTAAATCGTGACGCTCTCGATGCACGATAACGAGCAGACTCGGAGAGAGGTACGTGTCCTGAATATGTCTTAATACTTGAAAACATTTGCCTTAAAAGTGGCAGTACTGTAGTTTACATTTGAACTTTAAGAGTGTACCCAAAGTCGAATAATTCCAAAATTCAATTTAAATAGCATGAAACATGAATTTTAACAGTGTAACTGTTATCTTCATAGGACCTTCTTTAGCCGAGACGTGAGATGTAAAATGTTGTGACTGTTTTACTTTGCCAGTCACAATTATGTCATAAAGTCTGTCGTGTTAGACTCCATTCTGAACTTGATTAAAAAACAAATACTACAAGTGATCTCGGCCAAAAAGCCGAGAAGAGCTTTCTCCTTCTTTTCAAAAGTTCCCGTCGACTCCCTGGCGAAGAGCCAAGGTGCGAAAATCAGACACTTACTCCAGGAGGGGTTCTGCCCCCTAAATCAGCTAAACTTCCCAAATGGACAAGCACGCTTTCCAAAGGGCAAACATGTGTGGTCCTTCTCTAGACTGGCTGAACAGAACAGAAGCCAAACCCTGGATATGTGAAAAGCTTTCGACGAAACTTTATAAGAGTTTCGGATAGCTGTTCTCAACCTTCCGACCAATTTGTACAATCTTCATGATAGCTGTGTTCATCCTTCTGTAAGCAGAGTTACGTGCGCCATAAGTTGGAACTAGCCCAAATTTTGCAGTACAAGTTGCAATACAAGTTACAGTTTCCTCACTGTGTTTAATTGAGAGAGCTTTGAATGGTAGGTATGTGTTTCCCGCCATTAAGGTTACTCAAAAACGGCATTTCACAGAGCCGAGTAATACAATGAAAAATGGCACTAAAATGAATCAAATTGGCTTGAATTTTGAACAGTCTGTATTTCAACAAATTGTGTACAAAATCCAAATGTTAAAATGATCATATTTTGTATGTAACACAGTCAGAAACAACATCAAATTAAAATTTTTAAAGCACTTTGTCTGTCAGCAAACATTTTCACAGGCACGAGTATTGTAGTTAGTGTATGGTCAGATACCAGAACCACGATGACCAGTTTGAATTGAAAACTATATCGGACAGTCTTAACTGATGCTGTTTTGACCTCTAATGTCAAACAAATCACTACCTTAATTGGTTCATGTGTAACGCATGCGCAGAGTAGTGTGGGTAAAGGGAGGGTATGTGGGACAAGGGTAAGACAGAAACAATGATAATTACGCACGCAAATTTTCTAGGAAGAAGGAGGACTACAAAGTTTTGCTCCATTTTAGGAAAACCTATGGAAAAACAATGTCAGCCCACTCCATGTTTTAACGTGCCGCTCTTTGTCCGGAATGGTAGAATATTAAAGCAAAAGTGTACAAAAAATTAAATCGTGACGATTTCGATTACGGGCAGACGGGTAGAGCGGTACATATTGTTGCGTTGTTTGGGCCAATCACATCGTGAAGGCTAGGGGGTAGTACATTAAGAAAAGAGATTCAAGAAAGAAGACTCGAACAAAGCTTTTAAGTTGACTAATGTTTATTCTAAGTCAGAAAGAAATCCCTTTCTCTGATCGATCGAAGAGCTGCCAGGATAGAATTGATTAAACACTGTCACATGTTGAGTATGAATTGATTCTAATCTACATGATGAGTAACATCCTTCTACTCTAAACGGTGAGAAACGAACTTCTGTCTCAAAACTTAAGTTTCCTTTCTGTTTGGCTGTCTGTTTCCAACTCTCTTCAGGAAGGGAGTTACCTAAAAGTGCTAAGGTGGTTTCCAGACAGAGTTGTCTGCAAACTATGGGATGGGGAATCCTGATTGGACTAAGACATGCACATGCCTAACAAATGACCAATGAGAAAAGTTTGCAAGAAGTAGGACGCTGACTGGCGACCTCTATTTCTGTATTTGGGGAAGACACTGGCTATGTCACTGGATGGACTTCATCAAAACTATAAGTGTCAAGAATTCCCAAGGTAAACTCCCTTGAGTAGAATGTCAAGGGGGGTATTTAAGTGCATGGCGATCAGCCTTATTATTTGACAATACCTTGATTTTGTCTTAATACTTGAAAACATTTGCCCTGAAAGTGGCAGTACTGTAGTCTACATTTGAACTATAAGAGTGTACCCCAAGTCGAATAATTCAAAAATTCAATTTAAACAGCATGAGAAATGAATTTTAACAGTGTAACTCTTATCTTCGTAGGACTTTCTTTAGCCGAGACGTAAAATGTAAAATGCTGTGACTTTTTCACTTTGCTGGTCACAATTATATCATAAAATCTGTCGTGTTAGACTCCATTCTAAACTTTTTTTCCATCTCATTTATTGATCATTTGATCCTCACATTAACAAAAGTTGTCATTTCTTAGTCGATATTTTACATGAATACGTAATTACTTTTCAAATTAACATGTGATTTTTGTCGTCTTACAGACTCATTCTTTTAACCACGTGAATACGGAAAATAGGCTCCTTAAATTTGGGCATTGCATATTGTGATGAAAAACATTCTTTCAGCTGTAGGGAACATAGCTCATTATTGTGTTTTTGAAGGATGAAATTTTCTACACCAAGGGCGAACTGAAATTTACACAAGAAGTTTGTAACAGCTTAGGTTTGATTGTTTACTTTACAGTTAAAAATAAAGCATTTGGCATAAAGTAGGAAGAAATTAACAGGATGTTTAATATCATCAACGAAACCAAATCTAATAAGTTTTAAACTGAGGTCAAAAGGAATCCTGAGACATAGATTAAAAATATCCTTCCAAACCTTATTTATAATAGGACAAAACCAAAACAAATGATCCAAGGTTTCATCTTCTGCGTTACAGAAGGAACAAAGAGGTGAATCCCTACTTTTGATTGTGAATAAAAAAGAGTTGGTTCCTAAGATTCTATGTATGAAACGGTACTAAAAATATTGAATTTTACAGTCTCTTACAGCAACAAAGGGGAGGGTGAAAATTTCAGACCAGCGGTAGTCGTTGGTGCTGTCATAGTCCCATCTTGAGATGGCTGTTGGTTGAAGCGCTTTGTTTTGAATAAAATAATTATAAATGACTTTTGTACAGCGCGATGAGGTGGTAAAATGAGAAAGCCTTTTAATATTTTCGTTAGGGTCATTTGCTGGTCTTAAGCCCGTTTTCCAACTATTTGGGATGGCTGAAATTATGCCATAGTAAAATGTAAAGGGAAAGTTACTGTTAATATCAAACTTCGAAGTGAAGGAAGTATAGTCTATTGGGTTACCGTTATCGTCAAAAAAAAAATCCCTGATAAAATGAACATTCTTCAACCTGGGAATAGTCGAATAAATAATATTATTGTCAATCTTGATAAACGAGTTATTAAGAACAGATTGATTTGAGGACACATTATTTTCTGGAGAACGAAAGTTTTAGTCTGCCCATGCATTGATAACTTCTTGAATAAATATATTAGAAACCTTTACATCATCTTTGGAGAAGTTGCATTCAAAAATAAATCTACCCCCATACCCCCTTAGCACCTGGTCAAATAAGATTTTCCAAGAGCCAGAACTTTCATTAAGATAAAGTTTTACCCATTAACATTTTAGGCTTTTAGAGAATGAATCTAAATCGACCATATTCAGTCCACCTTTGCATTTGTTATTGATAAGTACGGATCGTTTGATTTTGTCGGGCTTATTTGACCAAATGAATGCATAAAAGAGACTATCCAAATCGCGGAAAAAAGAGGGAGGGGTTGGGTAGAACGGTAAGGGGGTACACCAACTGTGACATAGCGAAGGTTTTAATAATGAGAATTATACCAATTAGGGTGAGATCTCTCGAGGACCAGAGGTTCAACAAACTTTTTATACGAGAGAGCTTTGGAAGATAGTTAAGCTTGAAAAAAACCTCGTCATGGTGTGTAAAAGTAATACCCAAATAGGTGATTGGCTCATCTCTGAAGGTGAACTGGTAGTCTCGGAAATGGGGAGGAGGATTTGAAAAAAGATGACGTTCACTATATTGTGGTGAGATCCATCTGTAATAATAACAGTGTCGTCGGCATAATTACAAATCTTAAAGGGATGGTTCTGAATAAAAATTCCATTAATATTATAGTTCATTGTTATTAGTGCATTCAAAATCTCGGTACAGGTAATAAATAGATATGGACTTAGTGGACACCCTTGACGAACACCCCTAAAAACTCTTGAAGTAACTTGTTGAGAAACCATTATTAAGCACACATGATGAAACATTACTGTGCATAGTTTTTATCCATGCTGTGAAATCAGGTCCAAAATTAAAGAGTGACATCGTGTTATATAACAAGACGAACGTCTAGACGAGTTGCGGTGCCGACAAACCAAGTCGTCTTGTACTTTAAAGGTGATTTTATATTTTAGGGGGACAAAAATACCATTCCAAAATACTTGTATTATGTTTTGCCCAATAGCAGCTAAGTTTGGTTCAACACTTGTAATCCAGGAACATTGTTCATTCACTTTAGAAATGTGGTTGAGGTGGAACGTGGAACACACCAAAGAAATACTCGATTGCCGGTGTAATGAGGTTTGCTCATTTTGAACTCATAGTTGACAGTAAATCAGGAAAAGATGATACAGCAGTTGATTTAGAACTGTAGAAAGAGCAAAACGTCTCATCAGATAACATTTCAAACGTCCTTTACAAGCTCTTGCTTGTGCATTCAATATAAGGTATCCCTAATGTCCCGGCTCCTTAACTGCTTTTACAGCATGATGGTTTCTGATAAAAGATGGTAAAGCGCCAAAGGCTCAAGACAGACCATTCGACCAAACAGGCGTTAGTCAAAACTGTATTTTAAGTAGTGCAGTTAATAAGGAAAAACATGCCATTTGTTTAGCTGTTTAGTGAATACAGGTAGAGTACACTGTTTTCACGTAATGTTGGAAACGATAATGAGTCTGTATGACAGTAACGTTGTAGTTACTTGGTTGAAGATGAATTTATGTTAATGAACAAAAGGAAAAAATTTCCAATGTTGAACATAAAGAATTTCTAAAGATTAATGGTTTTTAAAAAGTTCTGTACGCCCCGCACCAAGTTTACTCTTAGCTTACACAAAACTATAAGACAACTACTCTTACATCACTAAAATTTATTTCTGCCGCCCCTCCCCCTTGCTCGTACATTAACGTAACATCTCAAGCCCAGTCACAGAGAATACGTTAGGATTTGCCCACAAAAAATCAAACGCAAAAATCGTGTCATAAATATTTCTTTTGCTTGTTTTACGGAAAATATTGAAGGTCTCAGTTTCACTGAAAAGATCCGACTAAAATTTCGATTTCTATAAAGATTAATATAAAAATTCTGGTTGTTTATGAAAAATTCAGGTTTTCTAATAAAACATTGTTGTAAGTAACATCATATAATAACAAGTTAACGAGAATCAAAAGAACTTGTCGATATCTCAGATTTACCATAATCTTTACGAATGATGAAATAAAAATATATATATATATAAAACAGCAAAGTAAAAATTCCTTTGTCAGCGTTACTTACACCTACATTCTCTCAACATAAATGTTAATATGATGATATATCACTCTAGCCTTAGGCCTATTGTCACTGTTTCTCCAATTTATATTAATCCCGTACACATACGTCACTACTAACCCTTCGCCAGTAGCTTCTTAGTTCAGTAATGTATATAGACACTTGAACGACGTTGACCTCCACAAATCAGAGAACCGAATCAATCACTTACAAATCATAAAAGATAAATTGCAACATTTATACGTCCCTTCATGAAACCCGAATACCAAAATATCGATGTCCCTAGTTTATAACTATTAGCGGCGATTCGTCTGTCATCACATCATTAAACAGTCTCGCTTCTTCCTACACTCTAAATCAAGAACTTCTTGTCGCCTTTCTGACGGTGACTTCTTACTACGGAAGAAAACTGTTGCCATTGCACCATATAAAAATTGTTTTAATAATTTCCATGCATTTCCTTTTCTTATAAAAATAATTATATAGCAAGTTTATGTATGGCCACTACTCGCAACTGATCAAACGATAATCTAAAATATGTAAAAGCAATAAGAAAGCCAGGTTTATGAATAAGACTGCACTGTCCAGTAAAAAACTCCGTAAAAGACAAATTTCATCATTCCAACCACCCATATGCAATAGCTCAACAAATCACTTTCAAAGAAAAAACGGACTTTATGAAAAATAAACGTTTCGCTGATAACACCACAGCCAGTGACATAACAAATAAGAGCATAACTAGCTTATAAATAAGTGCCTTGCTACTTTACCATTTACGAAATGAACCACCTGGCTAAAACTTTACAATTGCGAAATTTCTTGTACCTGTTCAAAACTTCGTTGTGTAAGCTAACAATCTAAACCCTCTACAAACGGTCCAAATTTAATGTTTACGTTCGTTTAACATAAATATAAAAAAATGATAAGGCAATCATTTTAATTGTTTTACAGTGACGTAAATCCCGGAGAAGGCAAGGGATGCCCCAAATTTTAAATAACCATTTCAAAATCAAGACATTTTTGACAAGAGATGAACTATCCATGGCCTTTAAAAAGACCAAATCAGTTGGTTTTCAAGGGCTTCGCCCCCAACAGAAGACCCAAAGGAGTCCCTGAATGATTGTGCAAAACCTTCATTCATGCAGACCTCTTCCCCATATCTCAAATAGATCACCGCCCAGTGTAATAAAAAATGGTTGCTCTCATCACATACAAATATTCTTCTTTAGTGGAGCTTCTGAGCAATGGCAGCTCGTGGTGTAAATATGTGGAGGGGTACATAATGAACTTACAATGACTTGTCCTAAATAAAGATGATTATCTTTTACCCCTGAAACCAATAATGCCAAACACCGAAAAAAAAAACAATAACCAACCACAACAACGAAAAAATGAAAAAATAAAATGTTCATGTAAATCTTTCGGAGCGTATAAATAATACATCCCGATCGTCATGTTCCCTACTTTCCCCATCATCACACCTCTGACTCTTTTCATATCCACTAGAGCCTTTTTTGTTTGTTCCCAACTCTGACATCATCATTTTTCTCCTCTTCATAACTCTTATCATGAAATTCACCCCCATTCTTTTTCGTTGTTGCCAACCTTTCCTTTCTACAAAAAAAGTCTTTGAACGGCCCTTCTTGGGCATTGTTATATTCCCCACATAATTTTTAACTTTAAAATAAAAAAATTACCATGACCAGACACCTTGATATAACACAAATATTAATACTCGCTAACTCATACAAATAATATTTACCTACCAATAACAATGTTTCCCTCGAACAGAAACTTACTTTATGAAAAAAAAAACAGTGAACAAAACTCCTCTAAACTATCAAATTTTTTACTCCACAGCAACCCCGACCATGTCACTTGGAAAGAATAAATCTCTACAAAGAAATCCTCATATAAATACTCAAAATTCACTAAACACCTCGATGAATTAAAAAAAAAAAACAACCAAAATGATGGCGCTGTGTTAAATTAAACAACATATTATTCCCCAGTGTACACACGGACCTGGTTTTTCCGCAAGATTGTTACTAAAAATAGAACACGTTGGCAAATTTTACATGAAAAAAACCCCAATTTTACACTCTCACGAAAGTCATATTTCCACCAAACTTAAAAAACACGAAAGAGAATTACCGTCCCTACAAATTGCACTAAACCGTATTTCGATACCACAAAGCATCTAGAAGGAGATAGAAATAAAGTGCCGGAAATTCAGATATTGACTTCGCGATAGTAACTGCATTAGTTGCGGTTGCCTGCAAGGCAGGCACCGCAACTAAAAATTAACAGTCCAAGCGATCGAAGGCTTTCTCATGGTCAAGGAAAATCAAAGCACCTGGGAGGGAGTGGTTATCACAATGATTAATAAGGTCAAGTATCGGGCGGATATTGTCCCCGATGTATAGACCCTTCAAAAAACCTGTTTGTTCAGGGGCAATAAAATCAGTAAGCACCCTTTTCATTCGAGTGGCAATGCATTTGGCAGTTATTTTATAATCTGCATTCAATAAAGCAATTGGGCGCCAGTTTTTCAAATGCCGGTGGTCTTTTGAAGACTTAGGAATGAGGGTAATGCAGGCTCTTCCTTGCTCGTCTGAAAGGTAGCCAGAATAGTTAAAAGATTCAACTACGAGCTTTCTGATTTTGTCCCAACAGGTTTTGTAAAACTCGACAGGAATTCCATCAGAGCCTGGAGATTTATATGGAGACATGGAATTTAACGCATGATAACACTCCTCGGGGGTGAGCGTGCCTTCACAACTCAACTGCTGGTCATGAGAAAGCCTCTCCTCTATTCTACAAATATTATAAAAAAAAAAAATCAAATACATTAATATCTTTCGTATAAAGATTCTAATAAAAATTTTGGATTTCTTCCATTACTTTATCACGGGAAGTTATGAGCATGTCATTTACATACAATTCGTTAACCCTTTACCCTTGTTTGGGTCCTTTTGGACCCATACGGAGAGCGCGGCTATCACCCATCTTTACTGTTTCACGCGGAGCTCGAAGCTGCGAGCAGCTACCCGAAAATTCGGCCCCAACAACGAGAGGGACAATAGTTTAAGGTCACGGGGTCAATAACCTACGGAAGTTGATGCGGGGCGTGCTACGTCCGCTTTTCCGTCCACTCCCGCGGCGCGCAAATATGCCCCGGTTTGAGCACAAGGGTAAAGATTAAATCTAAAATATCTGCAGCACGGGTCTGTGCACACACACAAAGAGAGCGGCACCAGCGTTGCAGTAAACACACTCCACAGGCTCATTTTAATTGCGTTACATGATTTATTTCTTTTCTTTAAGTTAAGAAAATACTTAGCCCGAGCCCTAAAGTTTGTGCGTGGGAGGCCCCTGTTTTATCTAAATCTAGGTTCCAAACAAAATTAAAGTCTTCTCCCCATATGATACCATTCCAGTCATGACACTCGATGAAGTTGCCTGTTTTACTAAAGGGATCTTTTCTGTCTATGTTATGACTTTGCAGGCCTGAACGAAATGACATGATTTATTACACTAATAGGGATGATTATTTTATTTCTAGTTATTTTAATCTAAATGTTGCGTCGTTCTGAAAGTAACCCGTTTAGAATTACATTTCCAAATGTATTAAAAAAAATTGGTAACACCTTTTGAGAACGACTCTCTTTCTATCATTACAAAGATGAGTAAACAGTAAGATATTCCCTAATAAATAATGAGACAATCTCTATAATGCAAATCAGGAAGACCTGAAGCAAGATCCCCAAAAATGTTTCAGTAGTAAAATGAAATAAACCTCGACAGATGCATAAAAGAAACATTGGGTCAAGTTACAGTAGTTACCTCAGTGTGTTTATCTGTCCTCAATTGACAATTATCCTACATCACGTACCGTACAATAAATTTCCAAATTTCCTACGAACCAGAATTTAGATAGTGACGTTTCTATGACATAAGCCTCCATTTGGAACGAAAATGAGAAACATTAAGAAGAAACATCAGTCGTAGAGGAAAATTTTGTCAAGAAACATGCAAAAATTATTAAACATTTTATCTACAAATATTTGATAAATATAATCCCTTTCTGCTAACACTAAATCTGTCGGAAATTTGTACTTTGACAATTCCACGCTAACGTGTGATAGATGCAGAGGTTCAAGCTATATAAGACATCCTCTACTATAACCTGCGCGGCACGCTGACGCCGAACCGGACGGTAGTGTTCACACATGGTCCTACTCTGGTTGCACTGGGAGGCGAGTAGTGTTCCTCCCCAATGTATCGCCGGTCCTTGAGGGGAGTCCCGAGGAAAGATTGCTGTCGTATACAAAGCACGCCGAGCGTCACTCTATTCAGAAGGGTACTAGAAAGGCGCCTGAGTTGGTTCTCTGTTGTAGTTGACAGGATACATAACCGGCCAGAGACCTTGAACGCTTGGCTTCAATAATTTTTTTTTTTGTTTGTTTGTTTTGTTTTTTGTTTTTTGTTGTTTTTTTTTCATTTTAGGCGCCACCTTTTATAAAATCCGAAAACTCAAGAAGGTAGCGAGCCACTTATTATAAGTCCCCTTGACTTGTACCCTAAAATTAGGCTACGTCCGTGCCCCCTAGCTCCCAGTAGAAGTTTTCAACCAGGACATGCCACCCCTCTGATCGAAGCTCACAATCTGGGCTTTCATGGCACTTTCAAATTTTTATAACACGACCATTGATATTTTGAGCTAGAGAGCCTTGAATAATAGGTATGTGTTTCCCGCCATAGAAGCTACTCAAAAGAGGGCATTTCACAGAGCGGAGTAATACAATGGAAAAATGGCACTAAAATTTATCAAATTGGCTTGAATTTTGCCCAGTGTGTATTTCGACTCATTGTCTACAAAATTCAAATGCAAAAATGATCATATTTTGTAAGTAACACAGTCAGAAACAACATCCTATAAAAGTTTTAAGGCACTTTGTCTGTCAGTAAACATTTTCACAGGCACGAGTATTGGAGTTAGAGCATGGTCAGCTGCCAGAAGCACGATAAGAGAAAAAGACGAAAACTCCCCCAGTTTGAATTAAAAACTTTTTACGACAGTCTTAACTACGCAGAGTAGTGTGGTTAAAGGCAGGGTATGTGGGACATTGAGTGAGCTACAAAAAATGATAATTAGAGTGGGGATCAAGGGACCGTTAAATCGAGCAGGTATCTAAGGTCGAAGATCAACAGACTTTTCGCGTTCGTACGTAATGTATTCGGCTACTGTCTCAGCTTCATTTATTTATCTTTTTTTCTCGACAGCACCTTACTCCACAAGCTCTCTGAATATTTCTACAGAGTGCTTACCCTCACAAAATCTTCGAATAATGTTCCCTTAATATTTGTGTAAACTGTTTGATTTACTTTCAAATATTATGAAACCCAGTTAATGAAAAGAAATGCAATAATGGATCCGCTTATAGTGACCATCAATTTCGGACTTCGAGTCGGTTATGTAGCCTGTATATCAAAAGTTATTACCTCTGAAAATCCGAAACTTTTCTCTGTTGTTAAGACGCACGAGTCCAGATTTACCATTTTGGGCCCAGGACAGAAGTAAATTTGTTGCACAAACTACAAATCTTCTCCAGACGAAGTTTTACAGTGGCACAAGTCAGAAGGACAAAGTTTCTTTTCACTTCGGAATTATTGCGGAGAAGGTAGCGTATTTGCCAGGTGGGCAAGTGGAAACCGGTGCTCCCCACCCCCACGACTCAGACGGCCTTCCAAAGCGATGATCATCTCAAACCAGCACGTTGAAAAGATTTAGGAAAGGCAAAACGAAGAGATAGGCAAACTGGAAGACGTAAGACTATTTAGCTTAATATCATAGAGACTGCTTGACTCCTTTTCCAGTTTTTGAAGAACTCATGAAAGTTACATGTTAAACACGTTCTATTCCTATTTATAAATATTCATCTGATTAACACAACAAAAAGTTTTTTACAGTTCCTTTTAGCCATTCCCACATTTTCACCTGTAACATAATGTACCCAATGACACCGCCTGTACAACAAGATTCCGTACTCAAGAGAATCAGTTATCGGACACTTTTCTAAATGAAAAAAGAGCTGTTAAACTAAGCTGCAGATATCTTCGGGATTTGAATTTTGGCCAGGATCTGGACAATTCAAGGAAACCATGTGACTTTTCAGTAAAACAAATGACATGTCTTTTAATTACACAAAAACACTTATCCAATCCATTCGCACATTTGGCAGGAAAATTAGATAGAATCATACTCAACACTGCAAATTTTCTAGGAAGAGAGAAGATTACAAAAATTTGCTCCATTTTTGGGAAATCTGTGGAAAAACAATGTCAGTTCCACTCCATAGGCTTTGCGCGCCGCACTTTATACGAAAAGGTAGAATACTCAACCGAAAGTGCACAAAAAGAAATAAGAAGTAAATAAATGAAGGAATAAAAATAAAAAATAAATCAAGTACGCTTTCAATTGCAAAATGACGGGCAGACGGGGAGAAGGGTACATGTTTAAATGTTTTAAAACATTTGCCAGAAAAGTGGTAGTACTGTAGCCTTCATTCGATCTATTAAAGTGAACCTCAAGTCAAATAGTTCAAAAATATAATTTAAACAGCACGAAAAATGAATTTTAAACAATCCAACTCCTATTTTCATAGTACTTTCTTGAGCCGAGATATAAAATAATTGGAATTTATTCATTTCTTTATTTGTCCGTCACATGAGACTCTATTCTAGACTTAGGTACTGCACGTGACCTCAGCCAAAAATGGCGAGGACCGTTCGGCGAAACCAAAACTTTCTTTGCTTTCCGGAGAAACTTTTTTCCTAAAGTCCCCTCGACTCTCTGGCGAAGAGCCAAGGGGCGAAAAACCAAACATTGAGGAGTCCTGCTCCCTTACGGAGCTAAACGTCCCAAATGGACAAGTTTCCCTCTAAAGGGCTTTTTTCAAAAAGTCCCCACGACTCTCTGGCGAAGAGCCAAGGGGCGAAAACCAAACGATTACTCCCGGAGGAGTTCTGCTCCCTTAAGGAGCTTAACGTCCCAAATGGACAAGTACGCCCTCCAAAGGGCAAACACTGAGTGATCCTGCTCTAGACTGGCTGAATAGAACAGAAGCCACAACCTGGATGCAGTTTTTTTCTAAAAGTCCCCACGACTCTCTGGCGAAGAGCCAAGGGGCGAAAACCAAACGATTACTCCCGGAGGAGTTCTGCTCCCTTAAGGAGCTTTACGTCCCAAATGGACAAGTACGCCCTCCAAAGGGCAAACACTGAGTGGTCCTGCTCTAGACTGGCTGAATAGAACAGAAGCCACAACCTGGATGCAGTTTAACGTCATGCCCAGGATGCAGTTTAAAGGGGAAACATTAACATCTTCGGCATAGCTGTGCTCAGCAATCTGTAAGCAAAGTTACGTGCGCCACAAAATGGACCTTGACCCACACTTTGCAGGCCTGGACGAAATGACATGATTAATTACACTAATAGGGATGATTATTTTATTTCCTGTTATTTTAATCTAAATGTTGCGTCGTTCTGAAAGTAGCCCGTTTAGAATTACATTTCCAAATTTATTAAAAAAATTTGGTAACACCTTTTGAGAACGACTCTCTTTCTATCATTACAAAAATAAGTAAACAGTAAGATATTCCCTAATAAATAATGAGACAATCTCTATAATGCAAATCAGGAAGACCTGAAGCAAGATCCCCAAAAATGTTTCAGTAGTAAAATGAAATAAACCTCGACAGATGCATAAAAGAAACATTGGGTCAAGTTACAGTAGTTACCTCAGTGTGTTTATCTGTCCTCAATTGACAATTATCCTACATCACGTACCGTACAATAAATTTCCAAATTTCCTACGAACCAGAATTTAGATAGTGACGTTTCTATGACATAAGCCTCCATTTGGAACGAAAATGAGAAACATTAAGAAGAAACATCAGTCGTAGAGGAAAATTTTGTCAAGAAACATGCAAAAATTATTAAACATTTTATCTACAAATATTTGATAAATATAATCCCTTTCTGCTAACACTAAATCTGTCGGAAATTTGTACTTTGACAATTCCACGCTAACGTGTGATAGGTGCAGATGTTCAAGCTATATAAGACATCCTCTACTATAACCTGCGCGGCACGCTGACGCCGAACCGGACGGTAGTGTTCACACATGGTCCTACTCTGGTTGCACTGGGAGGCGAGTAGTGTTCCTCCCCAATGAATCGCCGGTCCTTGAGGGGAGTCCCGAGGAAAGATTGCTGTCGTATACAAAGCACGCCGAGCGTTACTCTATGCAGAAGGGTACTAGAAAGGCGCCTGAGTTAATTCTCTGTTGTAGTTGACAGGATACATAACCGGCCAGAGACCTTGAACGCTTGGCTTCAATATTTTTTTTTTTTTTTTTTTTTTTTGTGTTTGGTTTTTGGTTTTGGGTTTTTTCATTTAAGGCGCCACCTTTCATAAAATCCGAAACTTCAAGAAGGTAGCGAGCCACTAATTATAAGTCCCCTTGACTTGTATCCTAAATTAGGCTACGTCCGTGCCCCCTAGCTCCCAGTAGAAGTTTTCAACCAGGACATGCCACCCCTCTGATCGAAGCTCACAATCTGGGCTTTCATGGCACTTTCAAATTTTTATAACACGACCATTGATATTTTGAGCTAGAGAGCCTTGAATAATAGGTATGTGTTTCCCGCCATAGAAGCTACTCAAAAGAGGGCATTTCACAGAGCGGAGTAATACAATGAAAAAAATGGCACTAAAATTTATCAAATTGGCTTGAATTTTGCCCAGTGTGTATTTCGACTCATTGTCTTTTTTACGACAGTCTTAACTACGCAGAGTAGTGTGGTTAAAGGCAGGGTATGTGGGACACTGAGTGAGCTACAAAAAATGATAATTAGAGTGGGGATCAAGGGACCGTTAAATCGAGCAAGTATCTAAGGTCGAAGATCAACAGATTTTTCGCGTTCGTACGTAATGTATTCGGCTACTGTCTCAGCTTCATTTATGTATCTTTTTTTCTCGACAGCACCTTACTCCACAAGCTCTCTCAATATTTCTTCAGAGTGCTTACCCTCACAATATCTTCGAATAATGTTCCCTTAATATTTGTGTAAACTGTTTGAATTACTTTCAAATATTATGAAACCCAGTTAATGAAAAGAAATGCAATAATGGATCCGCTTATAGTGACCATCAATTTCGGACTTCGAGTCGGTTATGTAGCCTGTATATCAAAAGTTATTACCTCTGAAAATCCGAAACTTTTCTCTGTTGTTAAGACGCACAAGTCCAGATTTACCATTTTGGGCCCAGGACAGAAGTAAATTTGTTGCCCAAACTACAAATCTTCTCCAGACGAAGTTTTACAGTGGCACAAGTCAGAAGGACAAAGTTTCTTTTCACTTCGGAATTATTGCGGAGAAGGTGGCGTATTTGCCGGGTGGGCAAGTGGAAACCGGTGCTCCCACCCCCACGACTCAGACGGCCTTCCAAAGCGATGATCAACTCAGACCAGCATGTTGAAAAGTTTTAGAAAAGGCAAAACGAAGAGACAGGCAAACTGGAAGACGTAAGACTATTTAGCTTAATATCATAGAGACTGCTTGACTCCTTTTCCAGTTTTGAAGAACTCATGAAAGTTACATGTTAAACACATTCTATTCCTATTTATAAATATTCATCTGATTAACACAACAAAAAGTTTTTTACAGTTCCTTTTAGCCATTCCCACATTTTCACCTGTAACATAATGTACCCAATGACACCGCCTGTACAACACTGATTCCGTACTCAAGAGAATCAGTTATCGGACACTTTTCTAAATGAAAAAAAGAGCTGTTAAACTAAGCTGCAGATATCTTCGAGATTTGAATTTTGGCCAGGATCTGGACAATTCAAGCAAACCATGTTACTTTTAAGTAAAACAAATGACATGTCTTTTAATTACACAAAAACACTTATCCAATCCATTCGCCCAATTGGCAGGAAAATTAGATAGAATCATAGTCAACATTGCAAATTTTCTAGGAAGAGAGAAGATTACAAAAATTTGCTCCAGTTTTGGGAAATCTGTGGAAAAACAATGTCAGTTCCACTCCATAGGTTTTGCGCGCGCACTTTACACGAAATGGTAGAACATTCAACCGAAAGTACACAAAAAGAAATAAGAAGTAAAGTAATAAATGAATAAAAATAAAAAATAAATCAAGTACGCTTTTTATTGCAAAATGACGGGCAGACGGGGAGAAGGGTACATGTTTAAATATTTTAAAACATTTGCCAGAAAAGTGGTAGTACTGTAGCCTACATTCGATATATTAAAGTGTACCTCAAGTCAAATAGTTCAAAAATATAATTTAAACAGCACGAAAAATGAATTTTAAACAATCCAACTCCTATTTTCATAGTACTTTCTTGAGCCGAGATATAAAATAATTGGAATTTATTCATTTCTTTATTTGTCCGTCACATGAGACTCTATTCTGGACTTAGGTACTACACGTGACCTCAGCCAAAAATGGCGAGGACCGTTCGGCGAAACCAAAACTTTCTTTGCTTCCCGAAGAAACTTTTTTCTTAAAGTCCCATCCACTCTCTGGCGAAGAGCCAAGGGGCGAAAAACCAAACATTTACTCCCGTAGGAGTTCTGCTCCCTTACGGAGCTAAACGTCCCAAATGGACAATTATGCCCTCTATTAGGCAAACATTAACATCTTCGGCATAGCTGTGCTCAGCCATCTGTAAGCAATGTTAAGTGCGCCACAAAATAGACCTTGACCCACACTTTGCCAGGCGCGGCGGAACGGAAAAAATATTGAGGGGGCTGAGTCCCAGCAGGACTATCTAAGCGGAGCTACACCATCAGTTGGCGCGGAACGTACAAGAAAATTTTTGACTTTACAGACCCCCAGGTGGCCGGAAACGGCACTTCCCCCGTGTTCTATGTTGCATGTATCCGGCCTTAAAATATGGGTCTCATGTTTGCAATTTCTCAACTAAAAAGAAAAAATTCAGCCTATGCAAAATAGTAATACATATCAGATAAATTGAGATGATACAAGAACAATAATTAATTATGCATCCTCTTTCATTCATTCTGTTTGCCGTGTTATTCACTCTCTGCACCCCTTGTTACATTTGTCCACCCATACATGTCAATTACTCAATTATATTTCCCCTAGATCATACCATTTGTCCCCGTGGTTCCAGGGGTGGCGGCAGGATTTGCTCGACAGGGGGCCAAAGTTTCAAGGTCCCGACAAAGGTGATGTTATGTCCCGGTGGGATGTGACTTTGCAGAATTTGAGGCGCGCGTGGCGCGCCGAAATTTTGGGCTTTCTTTTTAAGAAATACTTAAAAATCTGGATTTTTTTGAAAGAAATTTGGCTTTTGTTAGTATCATGAAAAATTTTGTGTCTGTACTGAAGAATCTGTCCTTCATATGACAAAAAACCCGTTATATAGGAGGGAGCTGAAAAGTTTTTGAGGTTACGCTTTAAATCGAGACGAGACTACAAGTTTGCCCCGAAAGTGTTTCCCATTTTGAACGAAGATTTAAAAATTAAGGTCTTACTGTATTGGAGAAATTTTGGAATTTAATGAACAAAATTTGGTTTTTTGGTAAGGTTATAATGAATATTTGGCTTTTTAAAGTTAGCCTATAAGCCTTCTAAGAGCAAAATTAAGTAGTATGCCGGGTGATTAAATGAGTTGGCTTTGGTTATTTATTGTACGGAGTATCCATCGTAATTGGCAAATTTTGTCAATTTTAACAATATGAAGCTTATATTTGAGAAAAAATTGTAAAGCTTTTGACAGTTTGGGCGTTTTCTGGAAGAATTTTACCTTCTCATGAAAAAAAAATTAAGGAGGCGGTGATCTGTAGTTTTCAGGCCCTTAGACCATATTGGAACATTCTCCCGAGGAAAAAGTTGAACTTCGCATGTATTCAAACTCATATTTTATTTTATTTTCTTGTCATAGGCGTACTGGAGCGTTTCAGTTTGGGAGGGAGCAGAAATGTTTTTGTTCGAAAAGTGTAATCTTCCCCGAAAGACCATCTGAGTCGAACGCACAGAAGTTTTTGAAAAAATTGAGAACCCCCAGACAGCAGGGAATGGCATTTTCCGTGTTCGACACTAGAATTTAAGAAGTCAGCTTTCGAGGTTTCTTTCGCAATAAAATTTTCACTTCACAATACTGCCCCAAAACGAAGAATAATTTAAAAGCATGCTTTGTTCTGTTAAAGTAATCTGTTCGACCAAAATACTATCTATGTGGAGTGCCACCATCAGTTGGCGAGTACAGAAAATTGTTAAAAAATCTAACCCCTCAGGAATGGCATTTCCCAGACTTGTAACTAGAAATGAAGCAGTCGTTATTTTGAGCTTTCCTTTGAAATGAAAGCTTCACTTCAATACAAAAAACCCAAATTGCTAAATGATCAGAAAAGTACCAAAGGTACTGCTACAAGTAAATGTAATGGTCTTGTCTCTCTTCGGGGGGGGTAAAGGACTATGCAACGGAATTACTACAATTGCAAGTTTCACTAAATAAATGAATTTTTTACGAGCACTGCGTGGACATGATCAACCTTTCGTCTGTTTTTGTCAAGAAAATTCGGAATTGTGAGTTTTCTTGAAGAATGTGGTCTTTTAGTGAGCAAAATCAAGAAGAATTTCCGGGGGGCTGAAGTTTATCAAGCCCACATCTTTTATCAGTTTACCGTGTTCATGAAGATGAAGGCTCCCCGACGAAACTGGGTTTTCCGAACAACAGGGGAAAGGCCGGCAGCTTTCCTCGACGGGGGCATGACCTTGTGGATTGAAGATGGGATGAGGGATGGCAGAGCTAGTAAGAACTTATTAAAACAGATTCAGATAGGCATTAAAAAACAGTTCATAATCATCCATCCAGTGACTTTAGTCCTTTACGTTCATTTTAACTTTTTTAGGCCCCAAAGGAAATCGCCGTCCTCCCCCGACGGGGGAGGAGATAGGAAAAGGTACATGGAATAAGGTATAACGGAGCAAAGAAGAAGTGATTGAAAATCGATTCAGATATGTATTAAAATAACATTTCAAAACAAAGAATATGTTCACCCATCCAGTAACTTCAGTCCTGGTAGTTTTTTTTTTTCTTTTTTCCTTTATTATTATTTTTTGCTATTTTAGGCCTCACCGACGAAAACGCCGACCTTCCCCGACGGCGGGGGGGGGGGGAGGGGGAGGGGCCCGGCCCCCGCTGGGGCCGCCCCTGCGTGGTTCCTACCAAGGATACCTCCAACCTAATCTATACCGATCTCAAATTCCAAACGTACTATAGACTTGTGTACTAACGGTAGTAGCCTTCGGCTGTTTAACCTCGCGAAAAACGATCAGTAAAACTTAACAAGACGCAATAACAGAACATACTGCTTCCACTTTTCGAGGACCTGGGAGATGGGGTTGGGGGATGATAAAGGGGCTTTAGCGTGTCCAGTATCTTTTTCATCGACAACGTTCCCTGACAAAGGGTAACCTCATTATTCTCACGTTTAAACAAACTCTACAACCGGGTGCAGTTTAACGTCCTACCCAGGATTATTTTTTTTCTAAAAGTACCCTCGGCTTTTTCTAAAGTCCTCCCGACCCTCTTGGCAAAGGGCCGTTCGGCGAAACCAAACTTGAAACTGCTTCCCGAAGAAGCTATTACGTCCACTGAAGGACAATACTTAACGACCAACCTCGCGGCCTTCAGACCATTTTCATCATTGGTCTGTCATGTATGGCTCCATTCTTGACTGGATGAAAAGAACAGATACTACACATGAGTACCCTCGGACTCTCTTGCGAAGAGCCAAGGGGCGAAAACCAAACATTTACTCCCGGAGGACTTCTGCAGCTCCCTTAAGGAGCTAAACGTCCCAAATGGACAAGTACGCCCTCCAAATGGCAAACATGTGTGGCCCTGCTCTAGACTGGCTGAAAAAAACAGAAGACACACCCTGGATGCGTGAGGAGCTTTCGACGAAACTTTCGGATAGCTGTTCTCAACCTTCCGACCAATTTGTAAAATATCCGGAATAGCTGTGCTCATCCTTCTGTTAGCAGAGTTACGTGCGCCATAAGTTGGAGCTTACCCAAATTTTGCAGACCTGCACAAAATGACCTGATCTATTGCACTAATAGGAATGATTGTCACTGTGTGTGGTACGAAATGATTGTTCCGGGTTTCACCCCTTTATTTGCACTCATGCCGTTGAGGCACGGTGAAACTAGAAGAAAACAACAAAAATTGATTAGAAAAGAACAATAATACGTCACTTGAATGATATAGAAAGGTATTTGTAACAATGTAAATGTTAGGCACAAACAAGCAAACAGATACAGAAACGAAACGAGATGGAGGCAACTTGGTTAACACTTCCGGCCGGCTACACACACCCAGGAACACTCACACATACACACGCAAACATACAACTCCTCCCAAAAAAATGCTAATTCTGCTACGACTTACAAAATCGTTACGGGGTTATAGCGTCACACACAATGAGGCGACTGCGGGTAGCTGGGTTGACTGGGGTGACTGGGATAACGGCGGTGACTGGGATAACGGCGTTGACTGGGGTAAACCTGTTACGGAAAATTAATGGATTCCGAGTAACCCTTGATATAAAGTTCATTACATGCAAGACAATTTAAATGAGCACTCACAAAACAGCTGATATGTATTCAGGAGGAATAAAACATTTTTAACAACCCCTTGAAGCAGAAGATTAAAAACCGGCCTGAACGGTTATCATACAACAACTTGGTAAATCAATATAGTAACAAACGAGGACAGATATTTCTTCGCAAAACTTAGCCTAATTAACTTACTGTAATTAATAAAAGATAAGCTGATAAACTTACTCAAAAATAAACGGGCGGTGCCAGAGGATGCGGGTAAACACAACGAGATGAGAACAGAAATGAACAGCACTGACACGAGATTCACGCGACTCAAAGAGAAACACCTGAGTGCATTCCTGACACGCGTACATACTTGGAACCCGGCCAAGTGAGTAACAGAGGTCGACCGAGAAACTTATCGGCGACGATAACAATGATTATTTTAATTTTAGTTATTTTAAATGTAAATGTTGTGTCGTGTTAAAAATAGCCTTTTTAGAATTACATTTAAAAATCTATTTAACAAGGTGGTGGCATTTTTGAGAACAACTCGCTTCCTATCATTTCCAAAAATGAGTAAACACTAAGATATTCTCTAATGAATAATGAGGCAACCTCTTTCATTCAAATCAAAAAGACCTGAGATAAGATCCTAGAAACCGTTCCAGTAAAAAAATGAAACAAACCAAGACATATGTATAAAAGAAACATTGGGTCAAGTTACAGTTACCTCACTGTGTTTAATTGAGAGAGCCTTGAATGGTAGGTTAGTGTTTCCCGCCATAATGGTTTCTCAAAAACGGCATTTCACAGAGTGGAGTAATACAATGAAAAATGGCACTAAAATTGATCAAAAATCCTTGCAACAGTCTGTATTTCAACAAATTGTGTACAAAATCCAAATGTAAAAATGATTATATTTTGTAAGTAACACAGTCAGAAACAACATCAAATTAAAATTTTTAAAGCACTTTGTCTTTCAGTAAACATTTTCACAGGTACTAATATTGTAGTTAGTGTACGGTCAGATACCAGAACCACGATGACCAGTTTGAATTGAAAACCGTTTAGGACAGTCTTAACTGATGCTGTTTTGGCTTCTAATTTCAAACAAATGCTACCTTAATTGGTTCATGTGTAATGCATGCGTAGAGTACGGTAGTGTGGGTAAAGGGAGGGTATGAGGAACATTGGATAGCCAGAATAAATGATAATTACGCAGGATGATCGGCGCAGCAAATTTTCTAGGAAGAAAAAGATTACAAAATTTTTCTCCATTTTAGGGAAACCTAGGGAAAAACAATGTCAGTCCCACTCCACATTTCAGCGTGTCGCTCTTTGTCCGGAATGGTAGAATATTAAAGCAAAAGTGCACAACTGGAAAAAAAATGAAATCGTGACGCTTGCGATTGAAAGATTACGGGAAGACGCGGAGAGAGATATATGCCTTGAACATGTCTAAACTATACGTTTAAACATTTGCCTTAAAAGTGGCAGTCCTGAAGCCTATATTTGAACTATCAGAGTGTCTCTCAAGTCGAATAATTCAAAAATGTAATTTAAACAGCATGAAAAATGATTTCGGCAAAATCTAACTTCAGGCAAGGATTTGGAAAAATTGAACAGGCCTTTAATTTTGAAACAATTGGATGGTTTTTTGAAAATTCCTAAATGTTGCCGAAATCTTAAAAAACCGGAAAAGGAAAGAACTGTCATAAAGTCTCAATAAAATTTTCATGAAAAACCAGGTTAAGATGCCAAAACATAACGGAACATTTTTTGCCCAAAACGATCATTGCTTTTTCACTGCTTGCTGCATCATGACAACCTTTTGTGTGGTTTTTACGCTTGACCGCACACACCACGGCAGCTCCGTATTCCCATTGTAATTAAATCGGGAGAGTCCATTTGAGAGCAGTATGAAATTTTTTTTATTTTTTGCTAAATATTTAATGTAAAACGGTTTAGAGTATTCGTTTTTAGGCTCACTGCACAACACTGTGCATCTTTCATAAGAAAATTTGTTTATAAATTTTGAATCTCAATGCATCGCGCACATGACATTTTAAATATATATTCTAAACCCCTAACATTTTGCAATGGTACGTGCCAAATACCCATTGCCCATTTTATTATTATAACATGCCTTAACTGCCATTCAATGCATTTTGAGGAATCCTAAATTTCCCCCCACTTTTCCACTGTCAATCCAGTTTTTCGAATCAAGAAATTTACGATTCCAGTAAGGACAAATTCCCCAATCTGAAGACTTTTTCTGAAGGAAAATGGTTAAGGCTAAAATGGGATAAAGGCGATGAAAATGTTAAGCCCTTCTCTAGGTCTGTGCAAGCGAAACGGCATCACTTTGAATGCCTGCCTGTGACGCCACAGGATCGTTGACCAATTCGGACAAAGAACAAAGCAACGGCCCGATTTCCAAACCAAGATTTTTTTTATATTTTTGAAAAAGGCGTAATGTTCCCGTTAGTCAAAGTGGATGATACTTTATTCTGGGCTGGCCATTTGTGTGTTCACTCCTACGAATGATGGGGGTATTCGCCTGCTTATTATGTGATAATGACTTAACAAACCTTTATGCAACTGTAAATAATTAAAAGTAACGATCTTATGTAATGTTTTCCGTGATTAAGCTGTAGATTAAGTTAAAAATGTCTGTGTTGTGATGTTCTCTCTTATTTATTTGATTTTATTTTTCCAATATGTAAATAGTGTATATATGCTCTTGACTGGAAATACAGTTTCCCTTCAAAAAAAAAAAAAAAAAGTGGATGATACTTGATCACGATGAAGATGAATATTCATACTTTTAGTACACGCTTGAACTAGATTTTTAGGACCATCCTAACAAAAGTTAGGTGAATTTAAGTGGAGGAAAACCGTTCAAAAACGTGCTCTTTGACAGAATCTCCATTGAAAAACATTGAGAATTATATTTTTCATTGAAAATTGGCGTACCCTTCCACCCATTGTATCGAGATAACAGTTACATGGATAGGGAGAAACATTCTAAACTTTCAAACCCGTTTGAAGGTTGGTACCTCTCGATTTGATCATTTGAGGGACCAAAATGTAACAGTGGCGTAGCCACGGGGGGCCTGGGGGCCTAGGCCCCCCAGATTTTCTTCAGCCCCCCCCCCCAGATTTTTTGCGTCCTGATAAAGTAATTGAAAAAAATAAAAATAAAAAAAATGTGTAAAAATTAAAAAAAAAAAAAAATGGATGAATGTGTGTAAAACACATTTTGTCCGCACGTATGAAATCAAGCACTAACTTCAAAATGCCTACTTTCACGAAATTAGGTTACCGTTTGTGATCTGCACTGTAGTTTATTGCATTTCACTTCGAAAATGAAACGAAAGTCTCGACGACAAACTTTAATGCGACTTTGTTAGGTTAAGACCCTTTCTCCCTTTCGGATGGCTGATTGATTTACTGAAAATAAGGCAATCGTACACCGGAGACCACTCTTACACGACCCTTCCTATACTTAATTATACACAAAATATGCCGTAAGCAGATAAGGGTAAGGTACTGCCTTCGGATAATTCTTCCCTTCCATCCTTAACAAGTAGGCCTATGTCGTGCCTCACTCCTGCCCATGACAAGTGCCACTGTAAAACGATTTTTTTCGACAAGTCCTCTTTTTAGTAGTTGGCACTGGCGTCCGGGGGATTTGTAAAATGTCCACAAGGTCCCGATTTCATATGTTTCCCACATGATCCATACTTCTGCTTTGAGGTTCAATTATTTTGAGGGATTTATTCGTAGTATTTTAATTTTGACCACGTAATGTACGGATGAACAAATACTGCACCATTTTGCACATTGTTTCTTTCGTAGTATGTATGTCTCTTGTAAAATCTCTACAAAAACTAAAAATATTTTGATATTTTTCATGCTCCCCAAAAAGGGAAAATCCTAAAACTCAGGCCTATAATCAGTTCAAAGTTTTGCCAAACATAGCACCATTTTGCATCTTGGAAATCTAACGCAAAGAAAGCTTCTCAGAGGGGGACACAACTACTTTTGGTTTTCCTGTTAAAGGGTGAGGTACTGCCTAAGGTAAGCTGAAATCCATTCAAGTATTGCCGAATTTGCGGCTGGGCACATCCAGTTTAAAACACGTGGGAAGTGCCGTTTCCGGCCATCTGGAGGGGTTTTAAAGCCCAAATTTTTCTTGTACGCTCCACGCCAACTGATGGTGGCGCTCCGCTTAGATTCAAATATTGCCGCAATTGCGATCTACGTGCTTCTGAAGTTTACAATTTTTCCCAAGGGAAAGGGAGATACCGGCTCCCTTTAGTCTCATCCCCCAGGCCACAGATCAGAAGTGCCCAGTTTTGAGGTCCCTAAAAAGTGTATGTATTACCATTTTTCATAGATTGATTTTTTATTCTCATTATTTGAGACATCGCAGACATGAGATTCGTATTTCAAGGCTTGGTACATCCAGCTTAAAACACATGGGAAGTGCCGTTTCCGGCCATCTGGAGGGGTTTTAAAGCCCAAATTTTTCTTGTACGCTCCACGCCAACTGATGGTGGCGCTCCGCTTAGATAGTCTTGCCGTGCCTGACGCTCGGAGGTACCAGGCCCCCCACTTGTTACCTAGCCCCCCCCCCCAAAAATCCCATCCTGGCTACGCCACTGAAATGTAACAATAACAACACCTCCGACACACAGTTAAGGAGACGGCTCGATGTTCCATTATGAATCTCATCAACTTCTGCAGCGCACAAAGCTATTATTCGCGACTTAAATTCACAGATAATCACAACACAGTGCTCGAAATTGTCGAATATCCAAATTCTTTCAAGCATTTTTTTCGAAAACTGAAAAAGTATCACAGTAAGGTTAACATTGTTATGAAAAATCAAACAGAAAAAAAAAAAATCACGACACATTTGCAAAGCTTGTGGCTTAAAAGCAACAATCATTCTTGATCCTGTTTTTAAATCTTGTGTACCAATATACCTGAAATGTCCGATTATTTTAATAGCTTCAAATCTTTGCCAAAAAACAGAAAACGCTATATTTACAGTAAAATTTTCATGAAAAATGACAAAGATCTGCGACACATTTGGGTAGATTGTGAAAAAGGGTTCTCATCACCCCAACTTTATACTGTAGTCTTGCAAAAATTGCCTGAAATGGTCAAACATTGGGGCAAAGGTTAAAAAATTCTGTGACGTTTTCAATTGCAAAATTAATTCAACGGACCGACAGGATCAGGAGGGTGTTCATGTGTCCAAAAGTCTACCATCTATCCTGCTCTAGAGCCAAATACGGCAATGGTTATGAAAATCGGGTAATTTGTTTTTCGATACTTTACTGATGCAGTGTGAGAACGTCTTCCCAAAATTCTGCTTGAAAATTCATTTAAACACACCTTGTAATGTTACATTTTTGCAAAAGTAAAATCATATATTCGGGCAGTCACCCAGTTGTACCAATATATGTTGAATTTAGCATGTTTTCAATTCCTTTTTGTAGTTTTTCCCGAAAATATGCTGGACCATTCCATCGAATGGTAATGATACATTTTATCTGGTAATTTTCTGATCATAAATAGCGACTGCTTAAATCCTCCTATAAGCCTGGGAAATGTCATTTTCGACTGTCTCAGGGTCCGATTTTTCAAAACTTTCTGTTCACTCCGCGCCAACAAATTGGAGCTCCGCGTACAGATAGTCTTCCTGGGGAATTTTATTTTCAAGTGAACATTTTTTGCAAACGAAACCTCGGGGTAATGCGTCCGCAGTCCACATTAATAAAATTTTTGTCATCCAAAAACGATTTTTCGCGCTATTGATCACAAATCAAGGGCCTGTTCCACAAAGAGTTACGCACAATCTTAAGTATGATTTCTTGTTGACTCAGGTAACAGGAATAAAACTTAAGATTGCTCGTAACTCTTAGTGGAATGGGCCCCAAATCTGGCCTACTCTAGACCAATATTTTACCGTTATAACTCCCTTAAAATATTTGATATTGTGAAGCTTCAATTTTCAGTATTTATGTATCAGCTTTCTAACAATTTACTTCCTAATTCATTTAGTTATTTTTCCTTCGCTTATTGTCACAGTTACAGCACTAGATACAACTCGCGTTATGTACTGCCCTTTTATAAACTCAGTCTTAGTCAACGAAATATCAGATTCATAGGTCCCGTTACTAGGAACGGAACATCTACATGAGAAGATATTCAAAAATTCCAACAAAATACCAAATTGCAAGCCTGGATAAACAGGGCATTGTAAAGAAACTCAAAGGAAGCCGACACAATGTGTCCACACTACCTAACTTTCTGGTGGCCTTTGTTGAAAAGTGAGATGAGATATCTTTCCATGCAAAAAAAAAAAAAACGGTTATTGCAACAGCGTTTGCATGATATGTCCTGGAATAGTTTTGTTAGTTGCAAGACCAAAAGAAAAAAACAGGCTATGCGTTGCTAATGGCGTTTTAAAAATTCCTTACATACCGGATTTACCTCTTTGTTCGCTAACTTCAAATTTCCTCGTTGTTCGGCATTTACAGTATGGTGAGCGCGATCCAAAGTTCGCGAACCTCCAAGTTACGCGCCGCTCAGCGCAGCTATTAACTCCGGTTGGTACTTTTACCTCCTACAATGCAAGTACTGTCCGTGTCTTCTAACAACAGCGATAGACAAACACATTATCCAGCAGTTAAAAGTAAAAAAAAAAAAAAAAAACACACTTTTTGTTACCTAAGTATAGGCCTAATTTAGTACAAATATCAATTAACTACACCTTGTTAATGATAATAAATAGAAGGCCATGTCACCTCAATTTGTTTATAGCCTAACGTTAGTAGGCCTAGACTAGGCTAGGCTAGGCTACAGTAATACTATATTATTATTAACAGGCTAACGTCAGGCCTAACATTAGAACTAGGCCTACACTGTACAGTACTAGCCTACTAGCCTAGCATAACGATAAGTAAATGTGTAACCATTAGCCAAGTTACTAACTAGCCTAAGTAAGATCATACTATTACTAATACTATAGACCTAGGCTAGGCCTACGTCTAGGCCCTAGGCTACTTGGACTTGGTTAATAACAGTTAGGGCTAAGGCTAGGCCTACCTAGTAAAGTGAATGTAGCCTATATTGGGTGGGGGTGCACCTAATTTGGAATTTTAAAATCCGGCCAGAACCGGATTTGCCGGATTGAAACCAAAATTCCAGCCAGATTTTATGGATTAAGTCAAATGAAAGAACAGGAACCTAGGCTTACTGGTGGGGTCGAACCTTAGGAGTCTCAGTGAATGCAGGTCTTTTGATGGTATTTGACCCCTAGCCTATACTGTATTACCTTAGCCATCATCTGCAAATGTACATTGCCTAGGCCAAACGTACAAAGGCTTAGAATGTTCTTTCAGAAGTTTACACAGTGGAACAATGGAACTTGACACACAATAAATCCTGCTTTAAATATCAACACACCGTCACATGGAATCCACTCACTTGCTTTGGTGTATTGTTAGAAACTGAAGAATTATTGTAGAACAGATTGCTGTGTGATGCATTCCTTTCATTCAAACATGAAACCCTTTGAAATGTTTCAATAGTGATAACACTGTGTTAAGAAAGCTTGATAAATCAATATTTTATGGAAATTATGTGGTAAAGTTCTACTTAAAACTTTTGGTTATAATTTAAGAGGCGATTTTCATTATTTTTGAAGTTAATTTTGCAATATACACATCAATTCTGAGTGCTCTTGTCATTTTGTGGGACCCTTCGGTGGTGAATTGCAGTGCGGCACTGATTTAGCCTCTGTCCCATATTTATCAGACACTGATTTGCAGAGAGTTTAAGCTCTTTAATTTACAAATATTTTGAGTGTGGGATGACTAACTATTTTAAAATTTAGTGTACTTGTATTATTAGATGGTCATTGGTCTAAATATTCTCCAAGTCTGGAAACAATTCAAAGTTATAAAATCATAAGATTTCATGTATTTCTTGCATGATCCTTAATTTTTCTTTGCAGGCTAAAGATTTTGAAAGTTTAACTCCTAGTATTATAGGCTTGACAAGTAAAATGCAGATGCCATGGACAACTGTGAGTTCAGGGAATAATTAGCATTCAAATTTTGCATAGCAGTTTTGAAGATTTTTGAGATCTTCCACACATTGTTTATGAAAATGCAAGAGTTATGCACACAAAATATTGCTACACAATTTTTGGTTTCGATGATAAGAGAATCCTATGCAATCATGATGGTGTGTGTATGCATGAGCTTGTAAACGATACCTTGCCGGGTACAGGCCGCTCACAAGAGCTGAAGCCTCGCGCGTCTTTCCTCGCTCAACGCGGAGCTCGTAACTGGCGTAGCTACCCGAAACTTCGGACACTGCAATGAGCTCTGTCATGTGATATGCAAGAGCCCACCCTCGCTCATGGCATTCATGTGCTGCGTGACATAAACGGCTAAAGGGGAATTCCGACCATTTCCTTACGGGGAACAGTTCTGTGTACCCTGTAAGGCATTGAATACGGGTATGCCCTGTGTGTGTATGTGTGTGTGTGTTTGTGAAACTGCTTGTGAGAAGGATATCTCAAGATAGGAATGTCTGACAGTTTTCAAAATTGATACGTGGATGCGCCATATTGAGAGGAAGAACCCAATTGTTTTTGGCGGAGGTCAAAGGTCATCTGGGGTTACCAGGGGTCAATATCTGAAAATTTGTTAGCACTACATCTCAAGATAGGAAACTTAGATTTCATATTTGGTATGTAGATGCCTTATGGTCAGAAGATGGTCCCTATTGTTTTTGACGGAGGTCAAAGGTCATCTGGGGTCACCAGGGGTCAAAGTCTGAAAATCTTGTTAGCACAATATCTCAAAATGGGAAACTTAGATAGATTTCATATTTGGTATGTGGATGCGTTATGGTCAGAAGATAGTCCCTATTGTTTTTGGTGGAGGTTAGAGGTCATGTGGGGTCACTAGGGGTCAAAGTCTGAAAATCTTATTAGCACAATATTTCCAGATAGGGAACTTGAATAGATTTCATATTTGGTATGTGGATGTGTTATGGTCAGAAGATTGTTCAAATAGTTTTCGATGGAGGTCAAAGGTTATCTGGGGTCACCAGGGGTCAAAGTCTGAAAATCTTGTCAACACAATATCTCAAGGGAGGAAACTTGGATAGATTTCATATTTGGTTTGGGGATGCATTATAGTCAGAGGTTGGTCCCTATTGTTTTTGGTGGGAGTCGAAGGTCATCTGGGGTCACTGGGGGTCAAAGTCTGAAAATCTTGTCAACGCAATATTCAAGGAAGGAAACTTGGAATAGATTTCATATTTGGTTTGTGGATGCATTATAGTCAGAGGATGGTTCCTATTGGTTTTGGCAAAGGTCAAAGGTCATCTGGGGTCATCGGGGGGTTAACAATATCTCAAGGTAGGGAACTTGGAGAGATTTCATATTTGGAGTGTGAATGGGTTAAAGTTGGGAGATGGTCCCTACAGACATGCCAAGTATCTTGATTTAGGTGGAGTAATTACCATTTCCACCCTCGATTCTGCAATTATGAATATCCTCCAAAGATTGCTCTTTTCACACGTTAAGGATCTTTGTTGAAATCTCAGTGTCTACTGTAGCTCCCTAAACTGAAAAGTTCAGGCCAAAATTGTATGGTTCGATTGAGCAAGTGGGCTAGTACTTTCTGCCTAGGCTTAACGTAGGCGTAAGTTAGGCCTAGCCGATGCTACATCTTTCATAAAGCAGGATCGAGTACTGAAGAGGATCAACAAAAATCCACTTGGCCAAGAACATAAAAAATATTTAAAAGGAATTGGTAAAAAACCCTTATACAACAACTTGCAGTACTTTTGTGAGCTTTAGGTGTAAAGTTTTTCCTTGCGATGTAATTTTCTTCATCATGTCTAATGTCTTGGCACTTTTGCCATTGCCTAATGTATAGCATGTACATTTTGAACCTATTCTACACTTGTATGTTTCTGTGTAATATCCTTAGGCTAGCCTACTGGGAAATTTAGCTTTCCTACCAATATTTTAGTTGTTCTAGAACATGATATGAAGCATGCAGCAGCATATTTTAGTAGCAGGGTGGTATCTGCAGCGGGTGAAAACTTACAAACTCTCCCATATAGTGTTACGAGAAGCTTTCAAAAGTTCTCCCATATATATTAGTGTTAGGAAATGTCATTGCAAAATAATGTCTCGACTCTGCAGTATTTATAGGTTCAAACCTCTCCTCTGAAATCTATCCCTCATTAAAGTCTTAAAAGTATTATTAAACCTTTCAGCTGGAAAGGATGGGGAGAGGGTCCTTAATTTAGAGTGTTGTGAACTCTCAAGACTTTTTGCAGGTAATTATACAAAACCATCATTATGTCATTTCTTAATTGTACCATGGTTTTTTACGGTTGCCCTAGCATGAGAGGGGTCCACTTTTAAAGAAGGTTTGCATGATTCCTGTTTTTCATTTCTTGAAGTCAGCTCGAAGCCTTTTGAAATTGCAATATGTAGAGGTTAAAGGTTTTGTAGGGTCACTGGTGGTCAAAATGTGAATGACAACCTTGTTTAATAGGTGTGAACACATCTGAAAGTGGGAGACTTATAAAACAGATTTCACGTGTGGTTTATGAATGCTTATGGTAAGAAGATGATCCCTATTTTTGGTGGCGGGGACAAAGGTCATGTGGGATAACAAAATTATTTTTTGAACATGTTAGTATAACATTTGAATGAGAAGATAATGGTACATGATGGGATTATTTGAAATGGAACATTTGTGTATCATCGAAAACTCGATGCAGTTTTGCATTCTGGTTTATTTGTGTAGCAACTTGGCTTGTTTGTGTAGCAAATTGCGATGCGATACTGGATAAATTATTCCCTGGAGTTGCCTTTAATGCTCACTGGGGCACATTTGTTGATGAATTGAAACAAAACTTGGACACATTGGTAATTGGACATAGAGCTACATGTTGTGTAAAAAAGTTGAGATCAAAGGTCATCTAGGGGTCATGAGTGGCTGTTTTGTGAATATTTTTTGAAGTGTCACTTCTCCTGCAAATAGTGCTCAATGTCCTTGACAGTTGGCCATAGTATTCCTCAGATAGTGATTGTTAAATCTTGTACTTTACTTGTTTATCCAAGGTCATTCAAGGTCATTGAGGTCATAGGTGTAAATATTTTGAAATGCTATTTTCTCCTGAATACATTGCAAAATTGTCCTCAAAATTGTTCAGATGGGAGGCTGTCATGTGCTGTCATGTACAAATTTTTTGTCTGTTTTTGAATAAATATTAATTTTGACACCTTTCTGACCAATTTTGTGTATCCCCCCTCTATTTCTACCAGTCCCACAGGTTCACAGTGTTTCCCATCGAACTGAACTCCCTTTAAAACTGTCTGGCTTTAAGATTGTCAATCATGTGAGATTGATTAGGTTAGTGTAAACAGATCTTGTTTGATGAGAGTGGTAGTTTTATTGTGAGTGCATGCAGGGGCTTTGTAGACATACTCAACTTCAGGGGGATGAATTACAGTACTTGCTATGCAAGGGTACAAAGGATATAGTCACCTTGCATTCTTTCTAAACTAGACTTGCTTGAGGTAAGGATGAAGAGGGTCAATTTGTTTTCTTGTGTTCAGAGAGGAAGCTCTTGCTTACTAATTGTGTAATTATAGCTCATTAAACTTGTTTTCTTCTATGCTAACTACACTTCCTGATTTGTGTAAAAATAAAAGCAAGGCAACAGAGGCTTCTCACTTTAAGGCTACACCTTAGAGAAAGGTAATCATTCAAAGAAGTATTAAGTTCCTTGTCATTTTACCTGAGAGAAATTAAAACTTTCTATATTGTGGGTAGGCTACATGTGTTCAAGAAATAATAGCCATGTATGACAAGTACAGTCCCTGTAGTGATTAGAATATCTATTGCTTGGGGAGTGATTTTCTTGGTATTGGAAGTCTTCACTGTGCTTTAATTCAACAGGTTTGAGCCATCTGCACCAATGGTGCTCTAGTTTTGTAGTTCTGCAGCTTCTCGTAACACAGATAGGTAGGGGAAAATTTGCAAACATATTTTTTTTTAAGTTTTGACCAGCAGCATTTGCCACCCTGTCAATAAAATAAGCGGAGGCATGCTTCACCCTTTACCGTTTTGGGTCCTCTTGGACCCATACAAAGAGCGCAGCTGTCATCCATCTTTACTGTTTCACGCTGAGCTCGAAACTCCGAGTAGCTACCCAAAAACTCGGTCACAACAACGAGAGGGACAATAGTTCAAGGTCACGGGGTCAATAACCTACGGAAGCTGATGCGGGGGGTGCTACATCCGCTTTTCTGCCCGCTCCCGAGACGTGCAAATATGCCCCGATTGGAGCACAACAGTATTAAAAGGGTTAATGTAAAGTATCTGCAGCACGGGTCTGTGCACTCCCGCAGAGAGAGCGGCATTAGCTTTGCAGTAAACACACTCCACAGGCTTATTCTAACCCTTTACCGTTGTTTGGGTCCTTTTGGACCCATACGGAGAGCGCGGCTGTCACCCATGTTTACTGTTTCACGCGGATCTCGAAACTGCGAGTAGCTACCCGAAAATTCGGCCACAACAACGAGAGGGACAATAGTTCAAGGTCACAGGGTCAAAAACCTACGGAAGCTGATGCAGGGCGTGCTACATCTGCTTTTTTGCCCACTCCCAAGGCACGCAAATATGCCCCGATTGGAGCACAACGGTAAAGGGTTTAGACCATTTTAGAGAACAAATGAAACAATGGTAGGCACTTTAGAACAAATAATTAGAAAACATTAATCATTGCACAGCCTTTGCAGTAAAGAAAGCACTGCAGATACTGCATACTGTAGGCCAGGTTCACAGTGTGCATGTGCCAAAGGTTAGGCAATGGCAAAAGTGCAAAGACATGGTAAAAGAAAATTACATCATTGAAAAAAATTCACACCTTAACTCACAAATGCATTGCAGATTGTTGTCTAAGGGTCTTTTGCACATGCTTTGTGATTATTTTTGATGTTCTTTTTTTTTCTTTTGATGCTCTTCACCATGTGGATTATTGTCAACACTTTTCAGTACTTGATCCTGCTTTGTGGAAGGAATGTACTTCTAGTGCAAACGTGTATGCAGAAACCAGCAGGTTCTGTGTTTGATCGAACCATGTATATTGGGCTGAAATTTCTTCCGTTGGGAAGCTAGAAACTTGGGGTTTTTTATTTTTCCTAATGCCAAGAATTCTCACTGTAGAATGTTATCAGGTTTATTTCTCTTTTCCACCCATCTTCAATGTTTAGTCACAAATATTCATTTTGCCTTAGTTTTGTGAATTGTTTACCTTACTTTGTTCATTTGAAGTCAGGTAAGACAAATGTCGCTCCTGCGATTAAGTGCAAGAGGAATCCTGTGTGGTAACACAATAATAGCCTAACTGCCCCAATCTAGACCTACTTGTACAGTAAAATTATGTCAGGTAGCATATAAGGTTTCACGGTATACCGGTATTTCCGTAAGTACCGGTACGTACCGGTACCGGTACGATACGGTACCACCAACCTAAAGGTACCGAAGTATCGTGGAGACTCGGTACTCAACTGTAAGGTGAAAATCTTTTCTCAAAATTATAGCATTTAAATAAGAATGATACTAAAATGTAACAAACGTCCATTTGATAAATGCCTTGTGTCTCTAAACATTATAATATAAACAGGGAATAGTCACTTGATAATCATTTCGCACCATTTCAGTCACAAATCCCCCTTAAGAATTTCGGAAATTGCAGTTTAACGTTACTTTCGCAGAACTAGCACCATCCACACTAAAAAGGAACTTGCTTTCTATCGACATTCTGCGCAATCTCAGAACGATCCCTGCCAGCGCTAGCTTCGCCCGGGCCTTCAAATTGTGTATTTAGACGGACAGGATTAGTCAACTTTGCGGTGAAACTCTTTTCTCAAAAATAAAGCATTGAATTTGAATGATACTTGAATGAAACAAAAACCCATTTGATAAATGCGCCGTGTGTCTAAGGATTGCAATACAAACAGGAAACATTCACTTGATAATCGTTTTGCGCTATTTCAGTCACAAATCTCCCTACGAATTTCGGAAAGTGCTGTTTAACGTTACTTTCGCAGAACTAGTACCTTCCACACTAACAGGGCCCTTGCTTTCTTTTGACATTCTGCGCAACCCCCGAACGATCGCTGCTCATCAGCAAATGCTTTCACATGGTGTATTGCGAATAGATACCATGCGTTGATTGATAAAATTCACTTTGATTACGATAGCACACAACACTATACGAGTGCGAAATTCGTTGTAAGCAGACAAAGAATCATAGCATTGCAAGCTCTGACATGAACGTTGCATCGACGATTTCTGATTTTAACACAGTGATTCAGTGGGACCGTTCCATAACGTCCACTGTCTATGTCTGTGGGAGAAAAACTTTCAGAAATTACTGTAACACGGTGAAGCAATGGGACTGAACACACAAAAAATCCCGCTTAAATCATTGGCTCGCGTGTGCAGTTCAACCGATCAACTCACTTGCTTTGTTGTATTGCTCTACGTACTGAAGAACAGTATAGTGTTATTGTACAACGGATTGCTGCGCGATGCATTCGTAAATTCAGTCTTGAAGCACTTTGATTTAGTTTTGATAGCGATAACTCAGCGGGAAGAAAGCTTGATGAATCAGTCTTTTATGGAAATATTTTTGTAAAGTTCTACTTAATAACTTTTGGTTATACTTTAGGCTGGGGGTTGTTATTATTTGCAGAAATTATTTTTGCAATCTTCATTACAATCCTGAGTGCTCTTGTCATCTTGTGGGGTCTAGCTCCAGCGCGGACGTGCGGCGCTGATTTATTGTGTGTCCCGAAATTATCGGATGCTAAATTTGCAGAGAGGTTATTTCTTTTTTTGTTTGCCGATTTGTTTAGTGTGGGGTGACTAAATGTTATAAAAATACTGAAACGGGAGGCAGGGATTATCAGAAGACTTCACTTATGTCAATGCATGGTATTTTTACGCATATTTTGCATGTGATAAAAATCCTACTTTTTTACTCTTCTGGTACCGGTACTACGGTAATACCGGTACCATTTGTGGCGGTACCGACGGTACCAATTATCAGTGGTACCGTGAAACCCTAGTAGCATATTAGTAATGTTAGTCTGAAGTACAAAAAGAATACTGAGTAACTGTAGAATACCCAGCCACGGGCGAGATACACCTTTTTAAAATTAGGTGGCTTGGTCACAGTGGTTCATTAGACTTTAGACTTAATTCAATGCTATTTTGAGAATGACCCAACATAAACCTCAACTAGTTTCCCTGTGCAATTGACTGTAGCCATTTGAGAAGAATTTGCTAAAGTTTACTGACCCTCCACTTTTGAGTGGAGGTCCAGTTGCAGTGACCATTTCTAAATTTGTGTTATTTTGCAATACAAAGTATGACTTAGGCCTATATTTGTGAAGAATTTATTAAGTGAATTGATCAGCCACTTTCAAGTGGAGGCCACCTCTAAATTTGTGTTATTTTGCAACACAAAACAATGACTTAAATTTGTGTAAATATTTGTGAAGAATTTATTAAGTTCACTGGGCCTCCCCCTTTTGAATGGAGATACAGTTGTAGTCGCAGTGATCATTTCTACATTTTGTGTTATTTTGTGACACAATTACATTGACTTATATTTGTGTGAATATTTGTGAAGAATTTATTAAGTTCACTGAGCCTCCACTTTTGAGTCTTGGCACATTGGTATTGGCTGTTTCTAAATTTGTTTATGTTGTACTTTTGTTAGTTTCACTGTGACTGCCCCTCTCTAGACAGAGTGAGGTCTCTTAATGGTGGGGTAGGTATTCTATAGCTGTACCAAGAATATTATTTGCCAAAGTTAGGTCTCAAGCTACAGCAAGGCTAGCCAGAGTGCATTTAGTGCACTAAATGCTGGAGATCTCTGGCTTGGACTAACAATTTCAGTCAGTATGGCAGCTCAGAAACTGCCTTTGTTGGCGTATGAAATACATTGCCAGTGTAGTAGGCGTACTCTGTGGTGTACAGGTAGCAGTTGGCAAACAGTACCACTGGCATACCGGCAAGCCAAATCATGGAGCTCCTGCCAATATATTAACATATATAGTACTGTGCTGTATACCTGCCCTTGGGCTGCCAGTGAATGGTGTATGGATTAGGTACATGTATATACTTGGCTAATCATGAGTCCATCACTTAACAAACTTTGTAACCATAAAAATATGAAAACATCTGTAAGAATCAATGAAACTAAACAGTAATTATAATATTTTGTAATAAGTCTTTTTCATTTTGCTATAGTTTGGTGTTTGTTTGGATTGAGTAATATGCAGAAACTGAATCTTGAAACTTAGGTGGCAGTTAAAGTAGCAGTGCTTATGAAGTAATCATGAGTCAATCACTTCATAAAACAAACAAATAAAGTCCTAATAACTTCCACACTTAAGGTGAGTTTTTCAAGTAATCATACAGAATGATCTCATATTGGAATCTTTAGAATTTCATTAAAGACATTCTCATCAACATTTTTAACAGTTTGTGCAAATTTCTGGTTCATACTTTTGCTGCATTTTGAAAATATGGCCATGGCTAACATTTTTGCTCTAAACATCAAGAAAATGGTGACAAAAAATTGGTTTTGATGTTTCTTGAAGAATATGCATCACAAGTTATTCTTATATTGCAATCACATTGCACCTACACACTGTACTGGCATTGAGAAGGCAGTGATGGACTCATGTTTACTTACTTGAATTTTGCTGTCGCAGGGCTCCACCACAACAATAACTTTCTGTCATGTACATATGTATTTATATGTATGTATGTAAAATTTTGATTGGGTATTTGACTGCCAGTCAAAATTTTGAAAGGGTATTTGACTGCTAGTCAAAATTTTGAAAGGGTATATGACAGCCAGCCAGAATGGTCAAAGTGACAAGCCACTCAAAAAAAATTGCCCCATGTGAAATAGCCTTCGAACTAATGCTTGCCAATTTATTTGGAGTTGTTATCTAAAGGTCTTTTTCTTGTGTCAAGTAAATATATCTGGCACCCTTGACCAACTGGTTATTTGCAACACTTTTGAAGATTGATTTTGCTCCCCATAGTTTCCCATTTTTAGTTGATATACTATTAAGTTCTTGATCAAGATCCATGGCGATCCATCAAGCTCATAGTGAAAGTTGTTGCTCAGCTCAAGGATTGCCTGCCTTGCATATCCATCTTGCTTGTGATGACTGTGGCATGTGCTATGTGTACTGATTTACTAAATGATGCTATTGTGTACGTTTGGTGGGTTCGTTAATTAGATAAACACAGAACAAGGTACCTTGGAAGGAGCAACATATGCCCATGTAACATTGCACGAACATGTGGTCTACTGTGAAGTACATTTAATTCCCTGATGTGTACGTTATGAAGATCATGAATGGATTTGCACCATTCAAATAGTATCCTTATTTGTCGTAAATTTACTGGCTAACACTTCCCTACAAACTGAAAGAAGGGGATGCAAAACCACACGGGATTTATTTGATGGGTATTTGACCTCAATACTAAAACTGAAAGAGCATGAATACTCTTTTCACTCATATTTGAATGCATATTTCACTCTTTACATTACTGTTTTGATGCTCATTTGACCCTGTAAATACGCACAATACGCAACTACACTTACCTATGAAAGGCCTGGCCTGCATGGCCTATATTATCAAAGTTGGTCACTGAGCAGATGATATGTAAAACATTGCACATACCGTCCTTTTATTTGAAAAACAAAATTTCAACAACCAGAACGTTGAATAGTTTCATCGATCACAACAACTGTTTCAAACAGAGCATTCTAGGCAGGGTTTGATTTACCTGGGTGCATGCATGCACAAGTGCACCTAGAATTCCCTTTGTGCATGTACTGCAACTGTGGAGGCTTACATGCACTTTGTGCATGTAGACTGCAAAACTTCCCTATGGTAGACTGGGCCTTTATAGGCCTACTTCATGGTCAAATCCATGTTCCAATTTAAGTTACAGTACAAAATAATCCTAATATATTAAAGCAGCTTATGCTGTTATTTTTACGTTTCCAGTGTTCATCAAATGTATGGGCTGTACTCCATACAAATGTAAAAAGCTTTAAAAACTAACGTACTTTAGTCTTTTCTCCGAAAATGAGCAAAAATTCCAAAAAATTCGAAAAGATTTTAACGGTTTCCAAACGCTATTCTGCCTTATTATCTTGCTCTAGCTCCGCCCAATGAATTTGATGCATATTCAGAAGGTCATTTCGAGAAGGAGTCAAGCAAAACGTAAACAAAATAGACAGTGAAATTTCGTTCAATTGATACATACGTTATTTAAACGGCCTTTACGTGTCCAATTTGCACATCACATCGAACCAGCTGCGCAATTTGTTCGTTTCATTTGTGAACCCAGATTCAGTGACAAATTCCTACTCACTTGTTTTGGCTCCATCGTTCAGTTTTTAATTTTGTCGCTGATTGTGCTATTTGAATACGTCCCAAGTTTCAAGATAATGTTCATTTTCTCTTTGGTTTGATGCTGTGGCTTGGCATTCAAAAACAATCTTTGGGTTACATACGTGTGAAACTAACTGTCATTCTGTGTTGGGCCCGAACGGTTGTGAAAGGACTCCAGTAATGCATGTACACAACATGTGTGATATATTGGCAATACGTACATCGTTGTGTCAAAGGGTAGGCATAATTTTACGTCATTCATATCTTGCATTGTGATTGGTCAAATTGAGATAAGAGCCCGTTGTCTTTGCATAAGAGTTTAGCCGAAAAAAGTAGATGAAGTTTTTTTCTATTGTAATTAGCGCTCTAATTAGTGAAATTTCACCGGAAAAAAACCTGGCGTGAAAGATTTCTATCGGGTTGGTATCAAATGGAAGAGCAAGATTGAAGATTAAAGATGAAGGTTATTTTTTTCCATCAAACAGCATAAGCTGCTTTAATCCCAGTTGTCCTTTGCATTGCAGTTTCTTGCATATTGTACTGTAAGTTAGACAAGCAAGCATTTTACAGAAATTTTGAGTACACCTCCGTCCCTCACTGCAATATATCAACTGCAACAATTATCATTCCACACTTGTACTGTATTCTCAAGGTAACATTGCTTCTGCAATCCTTTTACAAGCACTTGAAGTGAACAAAGCACACACAGTTAAGGCTCACTAACGTTGTTCGCAGCGAGCATCAGAAATCATACTTGCTTTTAGTCATTTTCAAGTTCTGGTGTTAAGTGATTTTATAGGCAAATCCGGCAGGCGAGTGATGGTATAAAAAAGCTTGTGACAAACTGAGGGGGTCCAGCAGCCTCAATTTTAGTAATCATTTTGATTACCAATAACATAGATGGCTACAAACAATCAAAAACCTTACAATATTAAAGCAGGTTAAAGGCAGATTTTGAACTGAATACAGCTTTTCATGGTAGCTTTAGACAAAAGAAATGAGAAGATGAACCCCCAAAATGGCCAACCAATCTCAGGATCACTCTTGGTTACCTTGATTACGAGATTCATTTATCGGCAGGAGGGAATATCATAAATCCCCATAGTAAAAGTAGTACTCACTTATTATAGGGTTGGGCGGTACTGTGAAATATTGAGGCAATAGTGGTTTCAACTCTTGGGTAGGGAAGTTGTGTGAGAAGGAACCAAAGCCATGTACTGCCCCTACCGTATTTACTCTGTTAAACGCCCCCTCTCTAATAAACGCCCCCCAACTTTTTCGTCACATTGCATAAAGTGAAATTGTTAATTCCAAAGACAATATGGTAAAAGAAAAATGAAATAGTCCTGCCTAGAAATCTCCTAAAGTCCCATACTGTATCCTGAAGTAAAAGGCATGTTTCTGCAACTAATTTCTGTTGATATCCATCATGTTATCACATACCGCGAACCTGTACTGCTTCGTTTGCGGTTCGAAAGTGGTACTGTACATACCATAGGTACACAAATATTCGCTAGCCTATCTGAACAGCCTAACATGAAAATCCAAATTCAACACAGGAAAACTGTTTAACAGTGAAATGCTGTGAACGCGTATGTACTGCTAATGGTACTACTCACGGTAACTATTATGCAATTACCGTATGTACGTGCGTATAGCCGGCCAGTCAGTATAGTACCGTGAGGCCTGGCTGTATACTGTTCACAGCATGCATGAATGCATATGCCGCGGGTGTGGTGTAATCACTTGAGAGTATGACGTCACGAGGGATCTACATCGAATGCCATATGATACATGTTAGCGTTACTTGATGGTGTACGAACCAAACACGAAATAATCACTCAGAAGACAAAGAATATCTTTCATGTCTATCGTGTTCTTTATTTGCGAACTATGAATAATCACACAGCGGGCACTTAAAAAAGTCACTTCTGTGTGTAACGTTACATATCAAGATGTCGGCAAAAGTTGATCACACTTGCAAAGTTCAGTGTGCTGTTCGTGGCTACCATATTTATAGGGAATTAAGTTTGGTTACCGATCATTGGGGAGGAGCTCACAGCTGATTGTGAAGTTGACAACCAAATGGACAAATATGCCATATGTAGCAGTTTATCAGAAGTCACATAAATTTGACTCTAATAAACGCCCTTAACGAAAATTTCACGCCCCCGGGGCGTTTAATAGAGTAAATACGGTATGTTATCCTGTACAGTGATGCAGCTGAGTGTTTGATTGGGTTAATTACCATGCAGAAACCTCTGCTCTGACTTATTTACCACATTTCTTTACAGCAATGGACATTTGTAATTAATACTCTGGTACAGTAAACAAAATACTGTATATTCATCTATTTCTAGTATGATCGATTCCAACATTTTTTTCACAATCTTCACCGTAACTTTTGGAAATGTACACCTAGCTAGATCAAGGGGTGTATTCCGGCCTAGAAACAAGTACAGGTATTGACGTCAGTACCGGTTTCCTGCCCAACCAATGTGGAGAAATAGAAATGAACCGGTACAGGTCTAGTGGAACATGCCACATAAGAAAAGGGGAAAAATTGTAAGGAATTTCAACTTGTTTGGTGCTTGTAGAAATTTTGTTGTAGATTTTTTTTTTTGCATGAAGATTTGTTGACCTACATGCACCAGTGCATGTAGGAAAAAATTATAAATTGAACCTTGATTCAAGGACGTTCAATGCTTCTTCAGCTACAACTTTCTGGATAAAAAACAGATTCTAAACTATTAAAATGATGCAATTGCAGAAAGCTGGTTCCTCTGTCCTGACTGTTCAATGTACAATGCATGGCTGCTGTTTCAGTTATTCCATGTTGTAAAGATGGGGAATGGATTTCCCAAAATGCAGAAAAATTGCTTTCCTGCAATAGTAACAGAAAAGTCCACTGAGCCTCTAAAGGGGACTTTCTCGAAGGGTGTTATATTTTTATGATAAACTCTTGTAGAACCAGCATGCCATGTGTATTACTCAGAATTTGAACTTGATAATTTTTGAAGGATTAGTTTGGCTGAAAGAGTAGTGAAACATTGCAAAACAAAACAGAGCAGAGCCATTGCAGCCCATTGCTTGTTGTATAGTAGTTGTTTTGTGTACTTGTTGCAGTGTTTTCATTCTGTGCCTTATTGGTTTTGTTCATCTGTATTAGAGTGTTTGTAGATTGAAAGACGTTCGCCATAAATAAAGATAATTCATTTAAGAATGTCTCTAGTTTCATTATTAAGTGGTGAGGCATATTTCTTGAAAGAGATTTTAATTTTACGTTGCTTGGAACCACTGTGTGAAGCCCTTTCTGTTGTTTGCATCAACTGTTGTTCTTCTTTAAGAAATTGGTTGTCTAAGCAATCTGTTGAAGTGAAAGTTCAGACCATTTTATGCTTTATGCATAATACACATTGAACAGGTGAGCCTTCTTTATAATCAGCCAACTGAAACAAGCAAAAACTAGAGTTCCATTTTATTTTCTTTGGAATTCAAGACCATTACAGAGGGTTAGAAACTGCATTGTTATCTTCTGGCCTAGAAGTTTTGGAAGTTGAATCACCCTCGCAAATAGGCACTTGCTTTTCCAGTGACCACATCCAAACAATATATGATATTGTTGTAGATATCCTACCATGGCTTAAAAAGAACATTTTGAGATTGTGATGTTTCCTGGTAGTATGCACTACGCAGGTTAGAGTTTTCAGTGTAATGCTTTACTTTCTTTTTGAATGACTGGACTCAACTGCAAAATCTGTTAACTTGTTACAACTCTGCTGCTAATAGCAGTACACAACCCAGGCTTTCATGATTTGAGAAAAAGTGCAGTAATATTTAGATCTGTCACAAAACTATGTCAGCTGCAGATTTGCATGCAATAACATAATTTGTGAAAATGGGATTTGTTTTCATTCTTTCCTGTCTTTTCTTCCATTTAATTTTATAAAGACTTAAGGAGATTTGGGAAAGTTAGGAGGTTTTGGGAAGCAGGTACTGTAAATAAATGTTCTGTTTCCAAACAAGCAAGAGATATTGTGTGAATTATGCAACAGTATTGCTGTTTTACATTGCTGTTGAGACTTTTGGTGGTAGTTAGATGGTGTATCTCCTATTTATTCACAGGTATGTGATTGTAGGAGGTGAAAACAACAAAAGTAAGAAAGTTAGCAGCTTGAGAGACGAAGGATCGATACTTTATATTTCATTTCTTCTAAAAATCTCTAACCTCTTGGACATTAGGTTGTTGATGATAATGATTTAGGTTTTCATACTTATTCTTTGCTGAGGGTGAAATGAACCTGGATTCATTGACATACTGTTTTCTTGTCTTTTTTGCTGTAGACTGGTCACAGACGTACATCCAGGAACGTTGAACAAACCAGAGGATAAATATTTGCCCAAACTATGAGTAGTGAGCCACAACAGGGTAAGATGCACTTAAAAATGTAAAGGTTTTGGTATCAATGAAATAGAAATTTATGCAGTCATGCAGTCATGGCATGTGTATGTATATATGCAAGTGTATGTTTGTGTGTGTTTGTATTTGTGACACTTGACTCATTTACATGATACAGTATCTCAAGAAGGGAAACTCTGACAGTTATCAAAGTTGATACATGGGTCATTCCACCAGGTTGGGACACAGTGCAAAATTTGCTATTTCATTCACAAGATTTAGTATTCTCAGAAAATGCAAAGGAAGTTTCCTGTTATTTATGGTTGCAACTTATAAAGCACAGAAAGACCTTCATTCTGGTACCAAATGTAACAAGATTTTTCGTTATATTTTGGTGATATTTCATAAAACATGACTTTAGAGAACACTTTTTTAGATGTAACATGTGTGACATGTGAATATGCAGTCTTAAACATAAAATGTGAAAACTTAAAAATCAGTATTTATCACCCCTTTACTGATAAAGTAGGATAAAAGATCATGGTAAATAATCATGGTAAGTCAAGTCGGTCTTGTTTACTGTAAAATTCTTGTTTGAGTTCATCAAACACGAGTGTGATGATGTAACACACAGTGTCCACTTTTGTAACATTTTTTCTTAAGGTGTAGTATTTTCTCTTTGCTTCAAAAGAAGCCTGAAGAGACTAGAATTGCTCATATCTGACTTGATTTCTGGGAAAATAATTCAAAGAGATGGAAGACGGGTAAATTTTTTCAAATATAATGCAAAAGAGGGTCATTTTGCAGCACGGTGTCCACTGTTACATCAGCACAATTTTGGGACAGTTTGTTCCATAATTGTTAAACAAGCTGCATAGGATACATCATACTATTCCTGTAACAAATACTACAACACAACAGTTACAAAAAATGCACAAGATAGACTTAAATTTGTTTCATGTGTTAATCATGCCATTTTAGATTTTCGGTGTCCACGTTACATCAGAACTGTGGTTTAGTTGGATAAATGTTACACTTGAATACAATTTGAAATTTAAACCAGCTTATATCAATTGAAATGGAGCACAATGATATTGTGGATACAAAATATGAAAAGATTTTGCATAAAAGTATATTAAAGGTAATTTTTTGGGGTGATTGTAAAATTGGACACGGTGTCCACGTTACATCTGCATCATAACAACTACACTTTTGTTTGACATTTCCTTGTATACAGTTGAAGTGACACATGTTTTGAGTGCAAACTTATTACAAAACTTTCCACCCGATTTTAGAGTAGTGTAACAATGTTGTTTTTTTAAATAAGTGTCTTTTTATTGATATTTAACACATGATGTAACATGGACACCGTGTCCATGTTACAACTGCACTCCACCATATTTAGACTCATTTCTAAAGATTTAGGAGAAGTTGCAAAATAAATTTGGTAAAATTTAATCTGTACTTTCCCAGGCTATAAACAAATAAAATATAATGTTATTTATTGCACACAATTTGTCCATTATTAGAATTTTCATAAAGTTTTCTAGTTTTTATTCTGCACAAAAATCTAAAGTATTTTGCCTACTTTATTTTTTGCAAATTTTCACGTTTTTGTAAAACCTCATTTTTATGGAAATAACTTGTTTAAAAGTAACTTATCAGTTGCTATATTTTTGGAAAAGAAACTGCAATATTAAATGTGACCCAAGCTGATTACCCAACTTCAAACCTGAAATTGGTGTCCATGTTACATCAGCACAAATATCTGACACATCTACCTTTTATGGACTATTATGAAGAACTGAGTAATTCTGCAGAAATGAAAGTATATTATATTGAAAGTTATGTCTGTATACTTATGCTCTTTTATAAAATAATGATATTTCAAGCAATTTGAATTTTTCACTTCTATGTCACACTTTGTGTCCCAACCTGATGGAATGACCCACATAGAAAATCTCCTACCTGGATATCTCAAGATAGGAAATTTGGATAGATTTTATATTTGGTATGTGGATGGGTAATGATTAGATTAGAAGATGGTCCCTATCATTTTTGATGGAACTCAAAGGTCATCTGGGGTCATAGTCTGAAACTCTTATTGATGCTCAAGAGGATAGATTCCATATTTAGTATGTGGATGTCCTATGGTCAGAGGATGGTCCCTTATGTTTTTGGTGGAGGTCAAGGGTCATCTGGGGTCACCAGATGTCAAAGTTTGAAAATCTCCTTAACATTATATCTCAAGAAAAAATGCTTTGTTAGAGTTCATATTTAGGTTAGTGGATTTTTTATGGTCAAAAGATGGGTGGTCTTGTTTTTGCGGAGGTCAAAGGTCACCTGGGGTCGCCAGTGGTCCAAGTCTCAAAATCTTGTTAGTGCAATATCTCAAGATAGAAAACTTGGATGGACTTCATATTTGGCATGTGGATGCTTTATTGTCATGAGATGGTCCTTCTTTATTTTGGCAGAGGTCAAAGGTCATCTGTGGTCACTGGGGCCAAAGCCTGAATATCTTGTTCACCAGGTATTTCAAGAGAAAAAGCTTGGATAGATTTCATATTTGATATGTGGATGCCTTATGGTTAGATGTTGAACCCTATTGTTCCACAACTGGAAAATAGGCTGTGGCCAGCTTGACTTGAACCAGGTGGTTGGAAACTAGGCTGTAAAACTCCATTTAACTAACCTATCATTTTTGGTGGAGGTCAAAGGTTGTCTGGGGTCACTGGGTCAAACATTTTTAAATGTGATATTGCAAGATAGCTGTCTGTCTGTACATGTATGTTTGTCTGCCTATCTGTTGTTTTTTGGAGGTCAAAGGTCATCCTGGGTCACTGGAGGTCAGAATGTGAATGGAAACCTTGTTAGGTGTAAACACATCTTAAGGTGGGAAACTTAAAATAGATTCCACATGTGGTATGTGGATGAACATTATGAAGATAATCCCTTTTTTGTTGGTGGATGTCAAAGGTCATCTGTGATATTAATCTGTGAAATTTATTTTTTGAACATGCTAGTATAACATTGGAGTGAGAAGATAATGGTACATGATGGCAGTATTTAAAATGGAACATTTATGTATCATCAAAATATCAATGCATTTTTACATTGTTTTTTTTCGAGCCAGGCTCACTCCTGTTCCATGGTACTGTACTGTAGGTAGCTGGTTGTAGTGAAGTCAGCTTACTTTATCTTCCTCTTGATGTTGCAATTAATGTAAATTTGTCTGCATAGTGTTATGCTTTCTTTAAAGCACATATGAGTCTACTGTATGTGGTGAGCAAGATGGGGAACTTGCATACTAGGACATATAGGTAAAGTTGGTTTTGCGTTGGTTGGCAAGTGGCAGTGTGGTCTATTCTAGTGGCTGTGTACCAATGTGTTTTTCATGTGCACAGGTTGAAATCCCTCTCAATGTGGGCGGATTTTCCTGTGAATACTCCTGCTTTCCTCGAATTTGGCAAAGACTCACCACAAAAATCTGTTGCGCGCTGGACTGAAGCATCTTCGGGTGGATCAGTTAACTGGCTAGCTTTGCCTTTATCATGAAGTAACAAGTTCAATGTGTATATTTTTTATGGATAAAAAGCAAGGTTTTAGTGGTACAGCATGAAGAGGTCAGAATTGCAAACCTTCATGCCCTCATGTTGCAAATTGTGGCATGGCATTTTATTTTGCTGTAGGTGTGGTGTCAACTTTCAACTCCATCTGCAGAGGTATGTTTCCATGCGTGATGTGCAAAACAAACTTCACAAAAAGTTTAGTATTGTGTATGGTATTCTTGTACAGTATGTTATCATTGTTATGTAGTGTGTAGCTTGGGGCCAAGTTTTGGTGGTACATCAATTGACATGCTGGATTTGCAAACTTTTGTCAAATGCTGTAGTACATTGGTATTCATGAAAGAAGCAGTTTCTGGGGATTTAGGTTTAGATGAAGTTTTACAGCTCAGTAGGTTTCTACCATTGTGAAATAGCAGTGCACGCACATGAGGGAAACATCACATGATGAAATTTTCCCTGCTTGCTTCAAATTTGTAGTTAAGCAATGTTGTGTCTACAACATAAACCAAAGGCTAAATGCCAAGTTCACAACACTGCATATGGAGGATGCACTGAATTACATTCTGAAAATGATTTTTTAACTTTTTGACTGAAATATACAGTGCTATACAGTGAGAAAAATATTCATTCAGCTTTTCTCAAACATTTCACGAAGTGTTAGAAATAGTAGAAGTTTTGACAGCTGTAAAATGTCTTAATGTGAACGCAAATTGTTTGAACCTTGCACCAGTGTAACAGTTGTTAATATTTTTCTTGTATTAAGTAGATGGATTTACAGATCTGTATTAGTTTTCAGTTTCAAGTGTTTTAGTTACCCTTCCTTTCTTTTAGGAGGCCCTGATGATGGTCCTGAGGAAGTGTGCAAAGATGAGGAGAATTTGAAAGATGAAAAGACTGATTCAAATGATGTCATCTCTCTTACTGATGGACATCCTGACAAAAAGAGTGACGAGGAAGATGGTTGCAGTGAGAAAGGAGCAAGTGATGCTTATGTAGAGGCTGTGAGAAAGAAACAGTTTGAAAATCTTTTTGGATGGAATTGTCGATTTTGTGACATGCCATTTGAAAGTAATGCATCATTGGCAAGACATGAAGAGATTTGTTACGACCCAGTGCAGGAAAATATATGCAGCCACTGTGGTAAATCTTTCACTTATCACAGTAACATGATAAAACATGAGAGAATTCACACAGGTGACAAGCCCTTTGAATGCCAGTTTTGCAAAAGAAGATTCCGAACAGAAAATAACATGATTGTCCATGAGAGAACTCATACAGGAGAGAAACCTTTCCAGTGTATGTACTGCAGTAAAGCATTTGCACAAAAGAATTCTTTGGACATTCATGAAAGAAATCACACTGGCAAGAAACCCTTCAAGTGTCATTTTTGTGATAAAACATTTAGTTGCAAGAGTTATGTATCAGCTCATGAAAGGACACACACAGGGGAAAAACCATATAAATGTGATATTTGTGATAAAGGATTCAGTCAGAAATATGCTCTAACAGTTCATGAAAGAAGTCACTCCGGTTATAAACCTTTCAAATGTAAATTTTGTGACAAACGTTCAACTACAAAGAATAATATTGTAATTCATGAAAGAACTCATACCGGTGAAAAACCATATAAATGCCATTTTTGTGATAAGGAGTTCTCCCAACAAAATTCACTTACAACTCACCAGTGTAACTATCATGTTGATGTTTAAAGAAGATGTGTATAGTGCTTAAGAGAATGAGTCAACTAGACATTTTGTTGCAGCATGACGGGTGCAGTTCGGTTACTTGCTGTTTGGTCTACCCTCGGAAAATAAAACAATATTCCAGGTTCATGTGATCAACAAAGACACCAAATCTGCCTTCGCTATCTCCAAAAACACAGTGTTTTCAGAGATAGTGAAGTAGATTTGGTCAAGTGACACTCGGAATATCGTTTTATTTTCCAGGGGTAGACCAAACGGAAAGTAACCAAGCTGCACTCGTAATGAGGTCAGCAGTTGGAGACTAGAGCACATGGTGGCATGGGTATTTGGGGAGACATTAGGCATAAGCTTCCTCTTTGCAGTGAGGGCAATGTTTGTTTACACAATTCATCATGCTTCAGTGGCTGCACAACCAGCATACTTGTGTTCAAAAAGATAAGCCTATTGTCCTTGTCTGCTGAGGCAGCTCTGGTTGCAAACTTGGCTTGCACTGAACAAACAGTCTCTGCCTTTATGAATGAGGTTTTCAATAGGACTCTTTGTTTACATAGTGCTGGACATGGCAGCTACTATTGACAGAAAGCTGATAAAAGGAAGTCGGGTTGACCTTGCTGTAACATCACTTTTTGGTTTCGATGAAAAGAGAAACCTATGCATTCATGATGGCGTGTGTGTGTATGTATGTGTGTGTGTGCGTGTGCGTGTGTGTGTGTATGTGTGTGTATGTGTGCGTGTTTGTGACACTTTGCTTGTTTACACGATATCTTGAGAAGGGAAGATCCGACAGTTCTCAAACTTGGTACACAGATACCCCATACTGAGAGGAAGAACCCTATTTATTTTGGGTGAGGTCGAAGGTCATCTGGGGTCACAGGGGGTCAAAAACCAAAATCCTTGTTTACACAATATCTCAAGATAGGAAACTTGGATTAATTTCAAACTTGATATGTAGATGTGTTATGATGTAAGGAAGAACCCTATTGATTTTAGTGGAGGTCAAAGGTCATTTGGGGTCACGTGGGGTCAAACCCCGAAATCCTTGTTTACATGATATCTCATGGTAGAGAACTTGGATTAATTTCAAACTTGCTATTTTGATGCGTTATGATGTAAGGAAGAACCCTATTGATTTTGGTGGAAGTCGAAGGTCATTTGGGGTCACATGTGGTCAAACCCTGAAATCCTTGTTAACACGATATCTCATGGTAGGAAACTTGGATTAATTTCAAACTTGATATGTTGATGCGTTATGATGTGAGGAACAACCAGATTCATTTTCGTGGAGGTCAAAGGTCATTTGGGGTCACATGGGGTCAAACCCTGAAATCCTTGTTTTCACTACATTTCAAGGTAGGAAACTCGCACTCATTTCAGACTTGATGTGTTGATGCGTTGTGATGTGAGGAACAACACAATTCATTTTCGTGGAGGTCAAAGGTCATTTGGTATCACATGTGGTCAATCCCTGAAATCCTTGTTTTCACTATATTTTAAAGTTAGGAAACTTGGATTCATTTCAAACTTGATGTGTTGATGCATTATGATATGAGGATCAACCCAATAAATTTTGGTGGAGGTCAAAGGTCATTTGGGGTCACATTGGGTCAAACCCTGAAATCCTTGTTTTCACTACATTTCAAGGTAGGAAACTTGGACTCATTTCAAACTTGATATGTTGATGCGTTATGATGTGAGGAACAACCCGATTCATTTTAGTGGAGGTCAAAGGTCATTTGGGGTCACATGGGGTCAAACCCAGAAACCTTGTTATCACTACATTTCAAGGTAGGAAACTTGGACTCATTTCAAACTTGATATGTTGATGCATTATAACGTAAGAAAGAACCCGATATATTTTTGTGGAGGTCAAAGGTCCTTTGGGGTCACATGGGGTCAAACCCTGAAATCCTTGTTCACACTATATTTCAAGGTAGGAAACTTGGATTCATTTCAAACCTGATATTTTGATGGGTTATAATGTAAAGAAGAATCCTATATATTTTGGTGGAAGTCAAGGGTCGTCTGGGGTCACGCGAGGTCAAACCCCCAAATCCTTGTTTACATGATACATCATGGTATGAAACTTGGAGGCCAAAGGTCATTTGGGGTCCGAAGGGGACAAATCCTGAAAGCCTTTGTAACACAATATCCCAAGGTAGGAAGCTTGGATTGATTTCAAAGTTGATATTTTGATGCGTTATGATGTAAGGAAGAACCCTATTGATTTTGGTAAAGGTCAAAGGTCATTTGGGGTAGTAGGAGGTCAAACTCAGAAAAACCTGTTTAGGATAGCTCAAGGTACAAAACATGGATGGCTTTCATAATTAGTATGTGGATGAATTATGGTGAGAAGATGGTCTGTATAAGGTTTTTTGTGGAGGTGAAATGATATCCGGGGTCATGATCGTGAAACTTTGAAAAACTTGTCAAAATGGGATATCTCAAGGTAGGAAACTGGGATGGATTTCGTAATTAGTATGTGGATGCGTTATGGTCATAACACATCCACAGTACTGTTGAGTTGAAAGTACTGTACCTGTTGTTTTTGGTGGAGGTCAATGGTCGTCTGGTATCACCTGGAATCAAACTCTGAAAACCTTGTTTGCAGAATATCTTCAGGCACAGTATGAAATTTGGCTTTTTGAATATAGAACTGTTTTGGTTAAAAGGAAAACCAGTTACTTACAGGTGGAGTCAAAGGTCACTTTGGGTCACCAGTTGTTACAAGAAATGTAGCATTTTATTGAAAAGAGCATGTATGTATCATCGAAACCTCAATGCATTTTTGCATTCTGGTTGAACAAAAAGTGGGGTGTCCGGTATAAATTGTATAGAGGCAACCTTATGCCTAATGGAGGGATTTAATGAGTTGAAATGTTTGATGTTTATTAGATTCCTAAGGGTGTGGAATTTGGTTGGATGATCCTTTTCAGTATACGTGTTTAAAGCAGCTCATTGAGTTAGTGCAACTAATTTTTCCAAACCTGTTTTCTTCAGATACCTAACTAAGACACACCCCATAGCCTAGGTACAAATAACTGTTTTATGAGTATTTTGAGGTTCAGTTCGGTTTACAAAAGTTTGTGACCAGACACTTTTTCAAGAGTAGGCACAAAACCGTCGCAAATCAGGACACCACAAAATTCAAATTTTAAGCTTTTTCCTTGACTATTGGATATTAGACTTAGCTTATTATGCTAATTATAAGCGTTGTCATGAGATAGTGACACTTTAACATTCTTACTAAGTTATCGATATCAACTCAATGAGCCCCTTTAAGTAGAGGATGCACCCTACAGTACTGCTACATGTTTGAAACTTTTTGTGATTGGACTTTAATAGTGCCAAAAAATTTCAGCAGTCATTATAACATGTGTTAATTTTATAACCCTGCATGATGTCAGTAGTAAACGTGTAAATTGATTAAAAATTTTTTTTCTTTTAAGTTGTGCAACCAGTGTTTAGCTCACAGCATGTTACCATACAAGAAGTGTAAAAGGTTATTCTAATTATCACCTAATCATTGATATCTTGTGATAACCCTTAAATCTAAAATTGGTCTATTACAGTCACATGATCGGACATTACTCTTTACTAACCTGTTGGAAAAAGGATAGCACCCAATCAATGTAAGATGAGTAGGACAATACAGTGAGGCCAGTTGTGCTGCATTGATTGTACACGTTGTCTTTACCACAGCATTTGTCCCTGCATGATATGTACATTGCCAGTCCTTGAACAGGACTGTACTACTCTTAACTTGCCATGCACCTCACAAAATCACAACGATGTGTGCAGGCAACGCCACTGTCATCATACATCTGCTTATTCTGATACTACTCAAAATGGATTATTTAATGTGCTTTTCACAGGTGTTTCTGATGTTTGAGTATGGCAAAATTACAGTGATACAATGACAGAACAGTAATCATAGGCAGGGAACAATGTAGCCAGGTGTGTGACCAGGAATTTTTGAAGGGGATTTGTTTTAGTTCATCCTTGTTAAGAAGTATAGTCATGGAAACATTTACTTTGGTGGCAAGGAAGAGGAGGTTTGGAGAAAGGAGTACGGATCATCAGCCTGAGAATTGGAAACTGATCAATGTTTTGGAAATAAGGGGTACTGTATGGAGGATTAGATGTGTAACCAGTGCAGTAATGCAGTAAAGACATGCAAGCCTATTGGCCTGCTAATAACCATTAGTTGTCCATGTACCCATACCCATCCTCAGTCATGACTTCGTACCAATACCCCCACTCCTTCCAAATAAACCAATCCATATGACTCCAAGAAAACTCACACTCTGAACATAGTCCTAAGTGACAAATTGAGCTACAATCCTAGACAAAAATGATGGGACACTTTGGCACATATTTAGCAACATCTATCAAATAGTTTTGCCGGTCTTCCAGATTCCCCTTCCCCCTATTTTAATGTGGTCCGAACCGAGATTTAGAAAGTTTCAACATTGAAAAGGGGGAGCGGGGGACTGTTCCATGTATTTTTGGTCAGGATTGTAGCTCTTCAGTTTCATGGATTAGTGGTCATGGATAAGTGGTATATGGGGGATATAAAATGGAAAACAAAGGTCAGTTTAAGTTTGTGTTGGTAGAAGTGTCAGAAAGTTTTGGATACCAAATAAATTTATTACTCTCTGCTCTCTTCAAATCTACATTGCTAATAGGTTATTAACAAGATGGCAAAATATCTCAGGCTGTAAATTAGACATTTAGCATGGAGCTGTTGCTAAAACCCCATGCATACAGGAAGAACCAATACATGTTTGCTTGATCCTGTAAAAATTGAACAAAACACTACTACTTGGGGTTGATTTCTTCAGAAGTGTTACAAAACTGTCCTGCCATGAAAAATGTCGATGGACATATGTTCCAGGGGCAGATTTAGAGGGGGTGGGATTCCCTTCCCCAAAATGATGAAATTTTTCCAACATCAAAAAAAAAAAAAAAAACAAGAAGGAGAAAAAAAAATGAAAATATGAAGAAAAAAAACCAAAACAGTGACAAGGCCCTATTTCATTTAAATATGACTGATTAATGTGAAGGTAAGAGTCAGTGAATATATTTCAACATTTTTTAGCTTAGCAACGAAGTAACATAAAAAATAAACTTGTAATTCTAGATTTTAGGTCTGCTTTATGTTATGATGGCATGGCACTAGTAGAGCTGTTTTTACTTGAGGGTTAAAGAATAAAATGCCCCCAAAAGATCAGCAGGACTTGTTTTAATATCTTTTACCCTTCTCTATATACCTCCCCAAAATTTGATGGTTTCTGAAATATTTCATTGCCTATAAAAAGGTGATGTGGAGTGCTGCATAGTGTTAAGATTTATTTGCTAACCCATAAAAGTACTAATCAACGTAGACGTAGGATGCAGGGACAGACCACAGCCCTCAAAAACTTTTCTGTGAAAATTCGGGAAAATATGAATACAACTTTTCATCCACTGGAATAATTATAATTATGTTCTATCACAAATGGTTCTGAAACTACCAAAATTTTAGCATGCCTGGTGTACTTAAGACGTTTCCTCAGTTTTGTCCTAAATACCTTAATACTTACACCTTCTGATAACACACCACTGGAGAAACAACAGCAAAAGTTTAAGCTTTTGTAGGAATAACTATGTAGAAGACTCTCGCCTTGTGATTTGGAAATCAGTTGTAATGGGGAATTGAAACTGTCTCGATGCAGATCCAGAATGTAAGTTTTGTCATGGTCATTTGAGGTCACCAGGGGTAAAATTCAAAAACACTGAAAATGGCTTGTAAACACGATATCTTCAGATTGGAGTGACAGACACTTTTCATACTTGGTATATAGATTCGTCATGTTGAGAAGAAGAACCCTATTTTTGGTACAGGTCAAAGGTCATTTGAGGTCACCAGTGGTAAAATTGCGAAAACGCCGAAAATGGCTTGTAAACACGATATCTTCAGATAGGATTGCCCGACAACTTTCATACTTGGTATATAGATCTGTCATGTTTAGAGGAAGGACCCTATTGTTTTTGGTAGAGGTCAAAGGTCATTTGAGGTCATCAGCGGTAAAATTGCGAAAACACTGAAAATGGCTTGTAAACACGATATCTTCATATAGGAATGTCCGACACTTTTCATACTTGGTATATAGATTTGTCATGTTGAGAAGAAGAACCCTATTGTTTTTGGTAGAGGTCAAAGGTCATTTGAGGTCACCAGCGGTAAAATTGGGAAAATCCCGAAAATGGCTTTTAAACATGATTTCTTCAGGTAGGAGTGACCGACACTTCTCAAGCTTGGTATATAGTTTTGTCATGTTGAGAAGAAGAAGTCTATTGTTTTTGGCTGAGGTCAAAGGTCATTTGAGGTCATCAGCGGTAAAAATGTGAAAACACCGAAAATGGCTTCCACCACTGGACCACTGGAGAAACAACAGCAAAAGTTTAAGCTTTTGTAGGAATAACTATGTAGAAGACTCTCGCCTATTTTGAAAAAAATCCTCGTCGAAGTAAATTGGTCTGACCATGTAATATGCTGCTGCCGTGAATAGTGGATAATGATAACAGTATGCTACCTCGTTTTACTTTACAAATGCAAGGACTATGGACGCCCTCGTGTCCTCATCCGGGTCATCCCACGTTTGCAAGTTTTACTACTTCATGTGAAGTGACCGCCAATTGCATATCGCGCGGGCTACCTACTATTGCACAATTAGTATTTCGTCTGTTACCTTCGTTACCAAACATTCATTCAAACCAAATCCCTCTCTGAGAATCTCAACATCGTGGCGTCAAGTTTAAGGTAGGGTGTTATGAAAAGAAATCCGGTGTGCACTGCGCCAATTGATGGTGGCACTCCCCTTTGATAGACTTCCCACAATATCCCAGCCCCACCCTAGTTAGAATCCGGGATCCACCACTGTCTATGAAATTCCTTTCGAGTGGGTCGGGTTGGTGGAAGTGACCCCAAACTTTGTCCTCCTTTCATGACTTTTGCCACTAGTAGTTGTGAGGAATATTATAGTCTGGCCCCAAAAATTATTTGGACACCCATTATCTAGACACCCATGAAAACCGAAAAATTTTTAGAGGGGAGGGAAGTCACCCGTCCTAATAGACCTCTCCCTCGGACGGTTATTGATTCCTTGCCGAAGGCAGGCTAGGAATCTATGCGATGGTGATGTCGTGTGTGCGTGTGTGTGTGTGTGTGTGACACCTGCTTGTAAACAGGATCTAACTTAAAGAAACTCTCATTAAAGCAACAAATATTGCATTATTTTCTATCTAGACACCCATGAAAACCGAAAAATGTTTAGAGGGGAGGGAAGTCACCCGTCCTAATAGACCTCTCCCTCGGACGGTTATTGATTCCTTGCCGAAGGCAGGCTAGGAATCTATGCGATGGTGATGTCGTGTGTGCGTGTGTGTGTGTGTGTGACGCCTGCTTGTAAACAGGATCTAACTTAAAGAAACTCTCATTAAAGCAACAAATATTGCATTATTTTCTATCTAGACACCCATGAAAACCGAAAAATGTTTAGAGGGGAGGGAAGTCACCCGTCCTAATAGACCTCTCCCTCGGACGGTTATTGATTCCTTGCCGAAGGCAGGCTAGGAATCTATGCGATGGTGATGTCGTGTGTGCGTGTGTGTGTGTGTGTGACGCCTGCTTGTAAACAGGATCTAACTTAAAGAAACTCTCATTAAAGCAACAAATATTGCATTATTTTCTATCTAGACACCCATGAAAACCGAAAAATGTTTAGAGGGGAGGGAAGTCACCCGTCCTAATAGACCTCTCCCTCGGACGGTTATTGATTCCTTGCCGAAGGCAGGCTAGGAATCTATGCGATGGTGATGTCGTGTGTGCGTGTGTGTGCGTGTGTGTGTGTGTGTGTGTGTGTGTGTGTGTGACGCCTGCTTGTAAACACGATATCTCAAGAAGGCTACCCCCCATCGATCTCAAACTTGACATGTGTATTGTCCACATTGACTAAATGGTCCCTATTCCTTTTTTGGTAGAGGTCAAAGGTCATTTGGGGTCACCAGAGGTCAAATTATAAATACCTTGGAAATTGCTTGTAAACACGATATCTCCAGAAGGAAAAATGTGAGCGATCTCATACTTACCATGCTGATTTCCCATATTGAGTAGATGGAGTTGATGGAAGTCAAAGGTCATTTGGGGTCACCAGAGGTAAAAAGGTCAAAACCTTGTAAACACTGTATCTCAAGAAGGGTAAACGTGAGGGATCTCATATATAGCATGTGGATTGACCATATTAAGTAGATGATCACTGTTGTTTTTGGTGGAGGTCAAAGGTCATTTGGGGTCATCGGAGATGAAAAGCTCAAAAACTTGTAAACACCATATCTCAAGAAAGGTAACTGCCAGGAATCTCATACTTAACAAGTGGATTGTCCATATTGAGTACATGACCCCTGTAGCTTTTATTTGGTGTCAAAGGTCATTTGGGGTCATCAGAGTTCAAAACATCTAAACCTTGCAAACACTACATCTCAAAAGAGTATATAACTGTTAAAGTTAATATCGATGAGCGGATAGGGTGAAAGGGTAAGCATAATTTGGCATCCATGTAATAGGCAAAGGTATATAATTTTTTGGAACAGTTTATTAACTTCACTATGTTAATTCTTTAGTGAGGTAATTTTGAAAATGTATTTGTAAAGTACTGAAGCAAACTCATAGGAAGAAGATCTTAAATGCACAAAAAGGCACATCACATGGTAGTTGCTGTGCAGTATTTTGATTCTGGCATGAAATTGTGCCTAGCTGTTATTACATTAAGTTCCAAGTATTAATATATGAACAAGTGGGCAGAGCAAAATATAAAAATCTTGAAAAGGAAAAATCTGTTCATCAGGCTGACATACATGCAATGCTCATGGGTATGCTGATTTTGCAGCCACAAGTAAACAGATTTTCATGAAACTGATTTTCCACTGTTAAATGAAAGTTCCTAGCAGAGTGTGGAACATGTGAGTTTAAACAGTCTGTATGAGGGTCATTTGGGGACATAGTCTGAAAATATTAGAAGATGCTTCTATGCACACTAAGTAGATGACTGATGTGGAACTTCATCAGTGTAAACTTTGAACAGAGAGTACTCCGTGTGATGCACAAGAATCTCTTTTATAACATACTTACATTGCTTTTTCAATAATCTCAAAGAAAACCCGAAGAAAACATTAAATTTAGTGGCGAAAATTGCTAAAGTTTGGCGAACCTTGTGCCTACTGTCCTCATGAGGACATGTGCATGCAAGCATGCATGAATTAGAAATGGGAATTGATTAATTAGATATAACACAGTTAATTAGTTTTACAAAAAAGAACCTAAGTTATACTGATCATTTGGTATCAAATACCCTTCAGCGCACATGAACTGTCATTGCCTAACAGAGTGAATCAAATTGTCACTGACCCATTCTTTGCCATTGGTCACAGTTATCTGGCATAATTTTCACAGTTGACTGCCAGTTATCCCTAGTGTCCTGAAGGATTACCTCATCCAAACATACAGCTCAATTGACTTAAGCTTTTTACTAGTTAAGTGCTGTTAATTGACTCTCATTTAAACCCTCTGAAGAAGGCTTATTTTTATCTCAGTACACAACAACCATGACATCCCATTGTTTGTACATACTCCTATTTCCTACCATTCCCTGCAGGCATCCAGTCCTCTATAGCCGTGTTCCCATTTGATCCAGGGAGGTAGATCTTTATCTACCGAGGTGGATCAACATCAGTTACCTTGATCGAGATCCGCGTTCCCATTTGAGTGAGCGCGGTAGATCAAACGTGTTTTATGAACACATTGCGCAAGCGCGAAAAGGTCACCAATGTTTACAAGTCGGCCTGCCATGCATTTCGTATCGATGTATCACAAAAACATACATGAGTGTAACCGGAGATCCAGGGTCACTTGATCTACCGATGTGTTCCCATTACAAACTTTGATCCAGCGCGGTGGATCTGATCTACCCCGAACGGTCGATCAAAATCGGTGGATCTTGATCTTGAGTGAGTGTTGTTGATCTGCGTTCCCATTAGTGTTTGATCCAACTCCCTGGATCAAATGGGAACACGGCTTATTTGTGGTCAAAATGTCGGACGTCCATGAAAGTCACACCTCTGCTAAATCAAGCATAAAATAACTGTCCACATTATATTGTCTCATCTGACCACAAATAAAAGTTGTTTGCCTAGCCATTGTCTGGCTGTCATTTAAAAGTAGTTCAGGTAATAAGAGCAAGCATAATGTTGTATACTGGGTATCAAACAAGGAAAACTTGTACTGTGTGTTATGCTGTAGGCCTTCCTTAAGTATAAGTAGACAAAAGGCAAATTAAAAGTGTTGTTAAATTATGGACTAATAGGGATATCAGCTTTTGTTTAGACAATGGGTGGAGCATTTCCCCCATAAAGCAAAAATAGCTGCCACTAATAGCCAATGTTACACATCTCTGTTCAGATGCCTCTTTGATCCAATGCATGTAGGAGAGTGTTTGAATAAGGGCTTGTTTTAACACTAACCTCAATGCAGACTTTTTGAAACATAGATCGCATCAGAACATAGAGACTTCAGAGTGGAGAGATGTCCCCATTATCTAAACTTTTGATTAAAATGGTTTAAAAATACCGCTTTATCAAGTAATGAGACAAAACATAGTTTTCTGGCATATTGAAGCTGTGTGAGAAATTCCTCTTGTTTGTCGAGATCAAAGGTTTGGGGTAACAAAAGATCAAACCTTGTAGACATAATATTTTTAGGGGGATAACTGTGAGGGATCTCATACAATGGAGGTAATACTTCCATGCTCATACTGTACTAAGCTTTTGAATGCTCATATTGATGGACGTATTGGTGACGTGATCACTATTGTTTTAAATGGGGTCGAAAAGTCATTTTGGGTCACATGAGGTCAAAAAGGTTTGCCTTACGATTATGATACCTCAATAAAGTAGGATAATTGTATGGGATCTCATGCATGTCATGTTTGTTTCCATGTTTGCTATGATATATCATATGGTAAGGAATCACTAAGCCTGTTGGTTTTCTAGTTCACGTGTGTTCTCCTTTCCAGAAAAACGTATGGTAAACCTAGCCACCGTCCGGCCACAAAGCGAATTCTAAAAAATACACCTATACGTATTGCCCAGACACACTTGAAAAGGAACAACAAATTAACTTCAAAAGATGTTAAATTTAGCACCAGATTGCATCTAAGGGTACTTAAATGTTCGAAAATTTCTCAAAGGGTGGGGTAGGGGGACACCCCAGGGGTGGCGCCAGGATTTTCCTGACAGGGGGTTAAGCTCCCCGACAGGGGAGCCAGCATATCAAGGCCCTGGCAAAGGAGATGAGTAAATCCCTGTGGGACGTAACGTGACAGAATTTGAGGCGCGCGTAGCGTGCCGAAATTTTCGGTTTTCTCTTTGACAAATACTTAAATCTGGAGATTATTTTGAAGAAAAGAATTGAATTTTTGTAAGGACCATTAAAATGTTTTTGTGTTTGTTAAAGAATCCATCCTTCATATGTACAATATCAAAAACGTTTTATACGCGACAGCTGAAATTCGTTTGGAGTTATGCATTTAATTGTTCTAGGCCTACGTACTAACTGACTAAGGTCTCAAGAAGGTCGGGGAAGGTCGGCGGCTTCGTCGGGAGGCCTAAAAAAATAAAAAAAAATAATAAAAAAAATAAAAAAAACCCGCAAGGACTGAATTTACTGGATGGGTGAGCTAGAACATATTTTTGTTTTGAAATGCTATTTTAATACATATTGGAATCGATTTTAAATCACTTCTGAACTCTGTTAAACCCCATTCTATGTACCTTGTCCTATCTCTTCCCCCGTCGGGGAAGGACGGCAATTTTTCGGGGAGGCCTAAACATGAAAAACGTAAAGGACTGAAGTTACTAGATGGATGACCATGATTTTTTTCCTTTTTGAACTATTTTTTTTGTAACGCTATTTTGATGCATATCTGAATCGGTTTTAATCACTTCTTTCTAGCTCTCCTATCCCTCATCCCACCTTCAATCCGTGCGCGCAAGTTCATGCCTCCGTCGGGGACGGGCTAGAAACCCCCTGTTGTTGAAAAAATCCAGTTTCGTCGGGAGACTTGATCTACGGACCTACGATAAAAGAAGTGGGTCTGTAGTCACTCGGACGACCTTCTTGATTTTGCTTACTAGACAGCTAGAAGACCATATTCTTGAAGGAAAAACAATTTCGAACTCTCCTTACAAAAACGGACTAGGGGTTGTTCATGTGCGTGCATTACCCAATGGTCTACCATTGGGCCTGCCCGGACAGCCGAATTCTCACAACGGTAATGAATATCGGCCATGACATTTTCATCTACAAATAATGATAAACAGTGGTGTGAGAAAATCTCCCCATAAGTTTGACTGAAAATTTGTTTGAAGGCACCTTGTAACGTGCCATATTTTCAAATACGTTGAAGGCAAAACCATTTATAGTGTTGAGTTCGGGCAGTCACGTGAAAAATTTCATCTATTTAGTGGACCTTGCAATTGAATTCAACGAAGATTCCTAATACAGTCAAAAACATTTAAGTATGTTTTCAATTCCGTTGCATAGTCCCCCCCCCCCCCCTCCCTTGAAAAAAGACAAGACCATTACATCTAATTGTAGCAGTACCTTTTATCTGGTACTTTTCTGATCATTTGCAAGTTTTTTTTCTTTCCTATTGAAGTGAAACTTTCATTTTAAAGGAAAGCTCAAAATAACGACTGCTTCATTTTTAGTTACAAGTCTGGGAATGCCATTCCGGCTGTCTTAGGGGTTAGACTTCTTAACAATTTTCTGTACGCTCCGCGCTAGCTGATGGTGGCTCTCCGCACAGATAGTGTTTTAGTCGAACAGATAACTGAACAGAACAATGCGTGTTTGTAAATTATTCTTCGTTTTGGGCATTATCATGAAGTAAAGATATTTTTTATTGCGAAAGAAATCTGAAAGTAAGGACTTCTTTAATTCTAGTTACGAGCCCAGGAAATGCCATTTCCTGCTGACCGGGGGTTCTTCATTTTTCAAAAAATTCTGTTCGCTCGACTTAGATAATCTTTCGGGCAGGATTACATTTTTTCCGGACTAAAGAACAATTCTGCCCCTCCCAAACTCAGCTGACACGCTCCCGTACGCCCATGACAATAAGTAAAATATGAAACTTCAAATAGGTCTACATGCGAAGCCAAATTTTTTCCTCAGGAGAATGCTCCAATATGGTCCGAGGGCCTAAATCTGCATGATGATATTCAGAAACCTCAACAAAACTACAACCCCCCCCCCCCACTTGATTTTCCTCATGAGAACGCCAGATTCCTCCATAAAACCCTCAAACTGCCATAAAATTACAATTTTTCTCCAATATTAGCATAAGATTGTTAAAAACAGCAAAATATCCCAATTTCGATAGATACTCCGTACAATAAATAACCAAAGCAAACTCTGTTAATCACCCGGCATACTACCTAATTTTGCTCCTGAAAGGCACATCACTTAATAAAAGAAACCAATTTTTTTCATTATAACCTTACCAAAAAAAAACAAATTTTCTTTCATTAAAATCCAAAATTTCTCCATCATGATAAGCTCTAAATTTTTAAAGATTCGTTCAAAAAAGGGAAAAACTTTCCGGGCGAAGTTTTTCCGGGCGAACTTCTAGTCTCGTCTCAAAGCCTTAGTCGGTTAGTAAGTAGGTCTTTTACGATTCAATGCGTAACCAAAAAAGAATTTAAACTGTCGCCCATATAACGTTTTTGATTTTTCCCTTATGAAGGACAGATTCTTCAAAAAACACGCAAATCTTTTTATAATACCAATAAAAGCCAGATTTATTTCATAAGTTTTAATTTTTACTTCATTAAACTCCAGATTTTTAAGCATTTTTCAAAAAGAAAGACGAAAATTTCGGCGCGCTTCGCACGCCTCAAATTCTGCAAAGTCACGTTCAACTGGGACATAACATCGCCTTTGTCGGGGCCTTGAAATTCTGGCCCCCCTGTCGGGCAAATCCTGGCTCCATTCCTGCTAAAAGTATGCCCGAAAAGTTTTTTCCCCTTTTTTGAAGGAAGATTGGAAAATTAAGAGCTCATTTTATTGAAGAAATTTCGGAATTTTATTTAAGAAATTTTTGTTCTTGGTAAGGTTGAAATAAAAAAAAATGGGTTCTTTATTAAGTGATATGCCTTTCAAGAGCCACATCAGGGAAAATGTTGGGTTGATTAACACAGTTGCCTGGTTATTTATTCTCCTGAGTATCCATCAAAATTGGAAAATTTTGCCACTTTTAACAATCTGAAGCTTATATTGGAGATAAATTGTAATTTAATGACAGATTTGGGTTTTTTATGGAAGAATTTTACCTCCTTATTAGAAAAATCAAAAAGGGGGATCGGTATTTTTCTTGGGGTTACTGAATATAATGAGGCAGATTAATGCCCTCGTACCATATTGGAAAATTTTCCCGCCAAAAAAGTTTAGCTTCCCATATGTTTGAAGTTTAATGTTTACATATTGAAATAGGCGTACGGGAGCGTTTCAGTTTGGGAGAGAACAGATCCGTCTCTTTTTTGTCCGAAAAATGTAATAATGCCCGAAAGACTATCTAAGTTGAACGCACAGATAATTTTGGAAAATTGAGCACCCAGCAAACAGCAGGAAAAGCCTTTTTCCGCTCTAGTAACCTCAAACACATTAGTCATTATGCTGAGCTTTCTTCCGCAATGAAATTTTCACCTTATAATACTTCCCAAAACGAAGAATAATACGCAAGCATGTATATTGTTCTGTTAAGTAATTTGTTCAACCAAAACACTATCCAAGCGGAGTGACACCATCAATTGGCGCGGAACATACAGAAAATTGTTTTAAAAAACTAACCCCTCAGACAGCCGAAAATGGCATTTTCCAGACTTTTAACCAGAGCTTGCTAAGTGATCACAGAATTACCAGAGATAAAAGGTACTGCTATAATTAGACGTAACGGCATTGTCTCTTTTCAGGGGAAAACTATGCAACGATATTGACAATTAACTTACTGTTCTTTTACTGTTTTTTTTTTACTCTACTAGGAATCTTCGTTGTATTTAATTGCAATATCCACTAAACAGATGGAATCTTCTGTGTGACTGCCCGGACAACTACAGACTACAAATGATTTTACTTCCAACGTATTTGAAAATATGTCACGTTACAAGGTGGCTTCAAATGAATTTTCAGTCACACTTATTGGAAGACATAATCACGCTACTGTTTATCATTATGTGTAGCTCAAAATGGTCTGGCCGGTTTTCATTACCGTTGCTAGAATTCGGTTGTCGCGGCGGACCAGATGGCAGGCCATTGGGCACTGAGTGCAAATGAAAAGCCACTCGTCCGTTTTTGTAAGGAAAATTCGGAATTGTGAGTTTCCTTGAAGAATATGGTCTTCCAATAAGCAAAATCAAGAAGATCGTCCAAGTGACTGAAGTTATCAGGCCCGCATCTTTTATCGTGGACATGTAGATGAAGGCTCCCCGTCGAAATTGGATTTCCTCAGCAAAAAAAGGGGGTGCAGTATTCCCCGACGGGGGCATGACCTTTCGCGCAGGGATTGAAGATGTGATGAGGGATGGCAGGGCTTGTAAGAAGTTATTAAAACCGATTAAGGTTGCATTAAAATAGGGTTACAAAAGAAAAAAATCATAAAGAAAAACAAGTTCATGATCATACATTCAGTAACTTCAGTCTTTAACGTTTTTCATTTTAGGCCTTTAAAACACGTTTGTAACCCACCCGAGGGGAGAGGGTGACATTTGCACATGATGTTGGTACTAATGTCGCAATTAAAAGAAATAAAACAGTCCAGCTCATTGAAAAACGAAGACATGGTGCACGTCGTAATGCTCGAGGTTGACGTACAAACGGTGCAGCTATAGTATACAGTTATAGAGTACAGTCTCGTCATTATTACGTAACGTAATATGCTAGCCGGCATATAACAGTCTCAAATTGCACTGAGGTACTTCCTAGTTAAGTTAACAGGGTATAACTCAGCATACGGTTTTCAAGCCCTTACCTTTTTGAAACACGTTCCTCCCTCTTATGGAATGCATTCCTTTTCGACGAACGTTGGCTTTTCGTTTCGCTAAACCCACACAGGCTAACACATATATGATAACATGGCATATTCCGGTTGCTAAGTAATCTCACAGGCTCGTCGCTAGGCTCCTCGCGTATTTTAGGAAAAGCCCAACAGCCAACACAGCTGGGCAAAAGAACTTGAATGGCCTTTTTGGGTGCATGCGAAGGTGGCCAGTTACTTTTTGGTACTTCAGTTCACTCAGACACCAATCTATTCATTCGTACTTATATGTACTTTTTCTGTTGGTTGTTAATGCAGTGTTTACATGCGATTCGATCGTGTGCACCATCAATGTCACGTGACTCACTTTTCTGAAGTTCTCAACATACCTCTTCTTCTTCTCAATAAAGGTGACACATCCAAAGGACATTCATTCACCACGCATGCGTCGAGAGGCTAAATATGCCCAGTAATATAGGTAATAGGGTCCTTTTGGACAGAGGCAACCCTCATTACATTCAAGGGGAGATGGTTCCAATCCTTAATGGTTCGAGGCAGGAAGCTAAATTTATAACAGTTAGTACTAGTATGTGGGAGACAGACATGAAGGTCATGCATTAAACGGGTTCTACGAGTAGGCCGCTGGAGACAATCAACAGGTAATTGAGCCAGGCCAAACATACCTTTGGAAAAAGGGATCAATCTACTTTTCCTCCGCCTTTCAATTAAGGGCAGAAGGTTTAGATCCTTAAGGAGCCTGGTCATTGATCCTGGCTCCCTTGAATAGTCAGAGGCAATGAATCTAGCAGACCGTTTTTGTATACTCTCAAGCTTGTCGCGCAGGTAAACCTGGTGGGGGTCCCAAACACTACTGGCGTACTCCAGCACAGGCCGAAGGATTCTTTTATAAGCCATTAACTTGACATCACCAGGGCAGGAAGATAGATTTCTATAGAAAATACCAAGAATCTTATTTCCCTTGTTACAGATGTTTTGAATATGCATCTCCCAGTTCAGATCTTTAGTGATGGTAATTCCGAGATACTTAATACTATCTACCCTCGGGAGCTCAATCCTATTTAGAACATACCTTAAAAGTATGGGACTTTTTTCCGAGCAAAAGTAATAACGCTACGCTTAGTGGGCTGAAATCTCATTCCCCACGTGGAAGCCCACAGCCCCAACTGCTTGATATCATTCTGAAGTTTATGACAATCCTCATCGGACTCAATACGGGCTTGTACGTGTGTGCATATAGGTACACGTTAAGTTTCCCAACCAGGGAAGTATATATTAACTATGGTTAGATAGAGTTTGAAATTAATAGGTGTTGAAATGAGAATGTCTATGGTGGGATATTTTCAGAATCTCAAAGAAAGGACTATTGGGCCAGCCTGGGACTGATACTTCCAGAAAACCATAAAAAGATCATAAACGAAACATAAGATCTTGATTTCCAGGTAAAAATTGTCCGACCAGACACAATTTCAAGGGGAGCCATGGTTTCCTTTTAGACCGGAAATTACATTTCGCAGACTTATAAGAAAAATCTAATCGGTTGCTTTCTTCTTTTGACGTTTGCAATAAGCTGTTCACTTCAAAATACGTTCGCAAACTGGATAGCGATCAAAAAGTTATTAAGAATTACTTTGACCCGCAAAATGTAATTTTGCCCAAAAGACCATCAAAGCGAAACGCCACCATTGATCAGAATATTACCACATAAATGCACTACTATACAATTAGATTAAATGGTGTTGGATCTTTTCGGGGGAAACTAAACTAAGGAATTGAAAATGTGCTAATGTTTCTCAATTGTGACTCTTGGCTAAAGTCAAAAGCCATTGAATTGCTGAAATTGTCTATGTAGATTGCCCGAACTCCCGACTATAAATGATTTAACTCCTAACATCTTTGCATGATGAATGTCAAAGTAATGCTCACCGCACCTGAACACCTTCCGCTCCTCTGCCTCCATCTCTTACGTCTTTGCCGACCGGGAAGTAATCTAATAGGTGGCCCCCTCCCTTTTAAGAATTCTTGAAAAGGTAGGTGTCCTTAAATGCAATTGGAATTTGGTAAATTTGACTATTTTTAGGAATTAAAAATAAAACTGGCATTTCTGAGGGGGCGTTGGGGAGACAATTCTTCCCCCTTTGATAGTTTTTGAGAAACTGTGTCCTTACATGCAATTTGGTGCCGCATATGCTACCCTTTGAAGTAAAATATGTGTTACTATAAGCTGTATAAAAGTTACATACCAAATATGAAAGTGCTGGTCATACCTATCTTGAGATATCATGTTTACAAACCTATTTCAGGTTTATGGCAAATTTATATACCAAATAAGAAAAGTGTTAGTCATCCCTGCCTTTGGATATCATGTTTACAATGTTTTCAGGTTTTGACCCTTGGTGACTCTAAATGACCTTTGAAATAAACCCAAAATAAGAGAGTCCTCAGTCCTCGACGTGATAAAGCCATATGCCAAATATGAAAATTGTTGGTCATTCCTTTCTTGAGATATCGTATTTTCAAGGTTTCGGTTTTAATACCCCTAGTGACCTTAAATGATTTTGACCTCCATCAAACCAACACAGTTCTTCCTCTTAACATGACGAGTTTATGTACCAAATACGAAAAAAAAAAAAAAAAAATCAGCCATTCCTATATTGAGATATGGTATTTGCAAACCATTTTTCAAGGTTTTCACCGTTTTACAGCCAGCGTTTTCAAATGACATTTTACTTCCACGAACAACAGGATTCTTCTTTCAACATGACAAATCTGCATATGTAAAAAAAAAATGAAAAGTGTCCATTCCTGTCTTGAGATATCAGGTTTAAAAGCCCTTTTCGTGACCTCTGACCTCCACCAAAACAATAGGATTCTTGTTTTAGCATTACAAATCTACATACCAAATATGAAATAACAGCTATACCTACCTCAAGATATCGTGTTAACAAAGTTTTCTGGTTTTCTCAAATGTGATCTCAAATTATCTTTGACCTCCACCAAAAACAAGAGGGCCATTTCTCTCAACATGATCAAGCTATATACCAATTATGAAAAGTGTCGGTTATTGCTATCTTGAGATAGCTTGTTCATTTTTCCGCGGTCTCAAAACATTTGCTCCCTCCCGTACCTCAGTGCCTTAATACAAATCTGAACTGCTTGTTCATACAATATCTCAAAACGGCAATGATGGACACCTTTTCATTTGGTTTTTAGTTTTGCAATGTCGGGAGGAAGAGACGTGTGAGGTCAATTTTGTAAAATTGCAAAACCTCAAAAATGGCTTGAAAGCATACGTAGTATCAATAACGCCCCTGCCTGTAACTATTTTAAACGAATTATGGTTCACGTTATTTACAAATTAGAGCTTTTATTATTTAGGTACATGATTTTCCGTCTTTAACGGAGTTTTAAATTTCACCCCTTCTTTATTTTCATTCTTTCTTTTCCTTGCTTTTGCAAGCAGGAGAGCTCACGTTCCAACAATCCCCAGATAAATCACTGAAATAGTCAGTAGGGCCAGCATACAGAACTGACTGCCAGGTCTTGGTTATATTGCCAAGTCTGTAAGGTTAGCTTATAGTCTAGCGAGGGTTCTTCTTTACTGATTAACTTGACCTACTTTTGCAAGGACTAGACTGTCATTAGCATGGTGGCTTTCAAAAAAAGGACTCGAGCAAAAAGACTACCGTAAGCCCTTTTTCGAATGTATTGCTCGTTTTCTTTATCTTGAATAATTTTTATAAACCTTTGAGTCCCGTGGTCTTCGCACTAGTTACTTAAACAAAAACGTTTCCCTGTATTTCTTTTAATTTTCTAGTTTTTTCCATTACCTGTAGAATAAACGGAGCCGACAACATTTTTCTTGTCCAGAAGGCTCTGTTTTCTGGTAGCATCAGGGAGCCGTAACAGCTCTTTGGTAGCATTGAGGCTCGTCCATTCAATTTGGGAATATGCAACGATTTACCCGCTATTGCAAAACGTTCTGAAAGTACTCCCTCTTCTATTTTGATTTCTCTCTCCTTCAGTATGTTGGAATTGCGGTTCAGAAAAATTGGTTTGGGTTTTCTCCCTAACGAACCGTTCTCGACTTTCAAGAGTAAAGCTGAATCACATACAATTAGACTGTCAGGAGTGCCAGGCTTGTACGTTGGGAGGGGGGGGGGGGAAGGGAGAAGGGTGAGGCGAACACTTCCTCTCTGCCGGATTTTTACACATTGATATTGTATTTAAATATTGGCATGAACTGATAATCCTTCAAATGCTAAGGCTTCGTTCCTTTCACGTAAATTTTACGTAGGCTAAGGCTGTCTTTACAATAGATATCATAAGGGTTGAGATGTGGGTCACATACTCCTGTTAAAGGACTTTTCAGGAAAGTGTTATGGTCAGAGTAGTCAAGGTACGATTAAATGTTTATTTTATACGTTTGTGGGTGCCGGTGAGGGTTCGTGCGACAGGTGAGCAAACCTAGCATGTAAGAGACGGAAGCTCCGAAAGGGATATGGGTTTGCTCTAAGGATCCAGTTGAAAGCAGCGCAGATATTTCGGGTGCACCTTTATAGTTGAATTTCCTTTTGACAGAAAACACGATTTTCTTTACCCACACTTTGTCTTTAAAGCCACTGAAGGTGGTGTTTTACCATTATAGTGCTTTAGTGATGAACCTCTCCGCACACTTTTAAAAAGTTGGTTAAAAAATTCACCAACACTGGCCACGTATGTCAAATACCTGAAATTGGTTAAATTTTACCCAATAATTGTTGATTAACGGGTTATCCCAGAGGTTTTTTACCACTTAATTGGGTAACCAGCTTGTGGGGTAACCAAATTAACAACACATATTGGGGAAACTTTGCCCAATTTCCGGTATCTGACATACGTGACCAGTGTTGGTGAATTTTTTTAACCAACTTTTCAAGAGTGCATGTTCAAGAGACTATGGGAAGCTCACCGACTACGCCAAGTCTTGCTGGGTCCGAAGATAAAGTCAGGCTTAGGCCTAACATACTATTCACTGCATTGATGAAAATATAGATTCTTGAGACTTGAATTGATCACTGTCTCAAAATTTCCAAAAGACTTGGGACTTTCCTTGGAACAAGACATTTTTGTCTTGCCTTAAGAAACTCTTGGGTTGTAACGCCTCCGAACCCCAGGGAGACAGCTTTAAGGGATATATTTTAGAGGTAATGTTCTTGGGTATTGACATATTTATACACTTAAGAAAGTTTTTTTTTGAGCACAAAACTCTTTAACAAGTTGCACTGGAGGATTGGAATTGAAGAAGAGCAACAATGTTTAGGCTAATCCCAGGCAACTGGAGATTGTATTCCGAGACCATTACATGAACTACAAGTTGGTTTGAGGTAATTAGATTATTTGCAATTTTATTCATGAAAATAGTGGAAATGTCCATACACATATGAATACATAAAACTTAGGCTGGATTTCGTACTCAGTCTACAGAAATAAGGCGATATAGTTCCCAAATTATACCTTGAAAAATTTATCAAATATAGGTAATATCTAATACATATGTAGAGGTTGCCACAGTGAATAAATTGCCTTTGTACAAAATTGTGACATATTAAACAGTGAAACGATCGAACTGTGTTGTGATATGGCTGAATACTCTGTTATTCTAAGCACAGTGGCGTAGCTAGACTATATTCCGATATTTAAAGTGTGAATACTACCGTACTGTTTTATAGAAGTAATTTGCAAAGCCCGCCGAAAGTTTGGGCTGCTATAAACAAATATTTGTGAATATGGGGATTTGGGGTTTCCTGTAGGCATAAGGACATTTTATGATTGGGGGATTATTGAAGAATTTGTGCTTTATATTAGTTTGTACAGTATGTAAGATTGCATAGGGACTAAAGATCGTTTTCTGCTACAAAATGTCATCTAAGGCCTGCAGATTGATGCTTGCGGACGACTTTTAAAATGTTTGCAAAAATGTGTTGATTTCTAATAGAAAATATGTCAATTGAAGAAAATTGAGGGAAAAGGTACTAGTAGCTCGGAAAAGTTCACCACACTGATTGATGAACGACCACTTACTGCAATAGAGATTGAAACTTGAGGCACGAGAAGAGTACGGATTTTTTTTAAACAAATTATTACAAATATGCAGCTTTTATTGGAGCGAACTACGTATTTTATGAAGGAAAAGTTGGGAAAACAGCACTGTAGTTGACTGGTGTCCCATACGGCCAGTGAGCCACAA